>CM046876.1:571771411-572992402 GCA_025667525.1 Glebionis coronaria
GGATATGAAAACGACTAGAACCCAATTTATCAACTCTTTTCTTAAAAAGTAAACAAAGTCATAGGCACACGCGTTATCATTTTAGTAGAAACGTCTAAGCGTCGTGTGTTAAAAAGTAGAAGTTGGCAAAACAGGTGACGCACTAAATTGGCGGCGGATAAAATAAATGACGGGTTAAACGAAAACGCTCTAAACGTGTGTGGGCCAAATGAGCGTAGATCAGAACGAACAAAAAACATATAAAAATATAAAAATATAAATATAATAATACTTGTTTAAAAGTTGACAAGAAAACATTAATTATAAAAGATCTGTTGAGTGACCAATTTGGTGTTTTACATAAGACTATTAACTAAGGTCCCATTTGGTTCGTTGAATGCTTGTGATGTAATTATAATTTATGAAAAATATTGTAAATGTGAATGAATTGTAATATAAATTGTTAAAATAGGTCATGTATTAGGATGACAAGATGTAGTGTAGTTAGATACAAACTCATTTAAATATCTCTATAATAATTAAAAGAATATGACATGTGTTTGATAATGAATGGATTATTATACAGACAGGTAATTCTCTTGTAATTTTTAACTTTCTTCCATTATACCTATGTAATTGAGACTAAGTTAATAAGGTTGGTCCAATGTAATTTAAATAATTACAATTACATCTATTATTCAACAAAATATTTTATGTAAATGAAATTCAAATTACATTACATCAAATTACAACAAATTAAGTAAATCAAACAGGTTTTGGCGTTTTACATGTGCTTATTAATCCAATCAATAATAATGAATGGGAAAAAGTACCTTATATTTTTTTTAAATGTCAAAAGTGTCATATACCTTTTTAAAAAATGTCAAAAAATGTTTATAATTAGTAAAATTGACAAAATTTACCACCTCAACAAAGTGTGTTTGGTGAAATGAGTTTAGATTAAAGCTTATATTAGAAATCGAAAACTAGAGTTTATGCTTAGATAAGAGTCTCTGATGAATTAGTTGAAATCGAAGCTTATTAGTGTAAAATTGTATAAAAGTACATTAAATTTATATATTTTTAGTGTTGCTCGTTTATTTTATCTTATTATTTAAATAATAAAACTTAAAATCTTTTAAAAATTTTAAAAAAATAAAAAATTCAGCTTTTATATAATACTAATATATTATAAGATTAATTTCATATATCACCCTATTTTTAAAATTAATTATATATATATATCTAAAATACAACTACTGAATATATGATGTATAATAGTTTTTAAACAGTTTTAATATATGAAATTGATTTTAAAAAATATTTTAAAAAGTAGTACTTAGTTAAGTAAGTTGGCGGAGTATTAGCTCATAAGCCACTTGCAATGGTCAATGTTGAGTTTATAAAGGCCTAGGACTTATAAAAATCAATGTTTTGAAACCCGAGTTAACCGGTTGACTCGGTTTCGATCGAAAAAACAGGTCATATTGACCTGGGTTTATATTTTCGAAACTCGACTGGACTCGTCGGGTTTTGGGTGACCTGGGTCAACCCGGTTCTCGAGACCCGGTCGGGTTTTGATTTTTTCGGGTTTTTAAAAAAAATGTAAATTTTACATATTTACGACGAAATTTTATTTTTACATATTATATTAGTTGGTAAACAATTTATATCCTTAATATACGTGAACTTTTTTTATTTATATATATAATATTTTGTTAATTATTAAAAATATAAAAAAAAATACTTTTTAGAAAACCGGGTTAACCCGGACCTGATGACTCAACCAAGTCGATTTAAAACCCAAAGTTTCAAAACATTGGTAAAAACTTTCAACCCTTAGAAATCCTCCTCCCAAACACAGACGTAATATGTTATCTTTCTTTGTTTTCGTCTTTGGGTCGTGAGTTGGACAAGACCCACCAACAATATTATTGGGCTTTGTTCAGTTAAAAAAATAGATAGACCATTATAACAACATAAGGCCCATTAATCAAACCCTTAGTGACTGACTGAACACAACAATACATCATGAAACAATGTACTGTGTGCTTAAAAATGGTGATTAACAATTACATAAAACTATAAAACTTTAACCAAACCCTGTTACAATTCAATTCACCAATGCATAACCACACAATTCTTTTATGCACAAACAAAATAAAAATAAAAGACTACACACACAACTTTTAATGATGGTAAAAACTAGAGGTGGTAAAATGGGCGGGCGGGCGGGCACGGGCGGCGAGCTAAACGGGCAACGGGCTAAACGGGCGGCGGGCTAAACGGGCGCGGGATAACGGGCACGGGCGAAACGGGCGGGCAAAATGGGCGGGCTAAACGGGCGCAAGCTAAAAAAGAAAAAAAAAAACATATAAAAACATACAAATAAAAAATAAAAATACTTGTTTGAAAGCCGGGATAAAAAATTTAATAAAAAATATTCGTCGGGTATACTAGTTTGTATTTTACAAGTGCGCCCGTTAAGCCCATTTAGTTCTTACATATGCGCCCGTTTAGCCCATTCATTATAAAGAATGGGCAAAAAGTGCCCCATCCTTTTTTGAAAATGGACAAAAAGTGCCCATATGTATTAAAACGGGCAAGATTTGCCACCTCTAGTAAAAACACAAATTATAAGCACTGCCACTTCCCTAGCAAAACAACACAACCAAAGGTGCCAAAATCAAATAAGACCCGACCACACCCATATTTCCACTATTCGTAGAACCACCAGTAGTCGTAGGTCTTGAAGATGGCGTCGTAGATGGGGTGGTGGTAGTTGGTGGTGATAAGTTGCTACCATCATCACTAGGTGTCGGGGTGGTACCACTAGGCGTGGGGGATGCGGGTGAGTTTGAGCCTGGAGATACCACGTTGATTGCGAGTTTCATCCCTGAACTGCAGTGACCGAATGATGGACAAGCAAAATACATTGGTCCTGCTTGTGTTAGGGTAACAGTAGTTGTGCCACCAGTGTAGGAGTCTAGGGCATTGCTTGTAACACAATTGTCATAATCGGATTTAGATACAACGTCCACACCATGGCTACTTCCGTAGTTAAATACTGCAATAAGAAAATTCAGGCGATAAGTGGTTAATTTACTATGATTAATTACAACATATAACCGCATATTATTCTGGCAAGTTTACGTAACGTATAGAACTTTAAGGTTACTCAAATAAAACAATAAGAAAAGACTTACAAAGTGTGTCTCCAACGTTGAAAGTCTTAGTCGAAGCCCATGTAGTATAATCTCCAAAAGTCGTCCAGCCACCACTGTCACCAACGACGTGCTGCACTGCATAGGCTGACCGTGCCGTGAAAGCTAATAGAGATATAAGAAAACATGCAACTGCTGCCATTGTTTGGTCAAGTGTTTATATATGTAAAATTATGTTGTGGAAATGTTGTTTTGTGACAAAGATGGTGAAAAAAGTGGAATATATAGACACATAACTGATATATCATTCAATTATTTTGTATGAGGTAGATGGAATATCTGACTAACTTGTGCATACTCACTACTAACTCTTACCTAATGCTTTTTAGAACTATAACCCCCCACAAGAAGCCTGGAACTTAACATCAAAGTGACCAAACTTTGTCTGTCACATAGTTTTTTTTAGGTAAGGTGCGCGAACTGATTAGTATTACTGAGTTTCAACGTATTGCGAGTACTAACAAATTTATCTTTGTAACACGCGTTATAGTGTCTGTCTATGAGGGTACCAAAATGCCTTGCAAACATATAGATAAAATTTGTAAGCAGGAAGCAAAATCCCTAATGGTTACAAGAAAAATTAACCTGCTACTGTTTTAAAACTATAATTGTAATCCAAAAGTCAAGCTTAGCTTAGCTCAGTTGCTTGAAAGTGAAACCTTAGGGCTACCTAATGTCATAATATTTTTTGTGCAGAAATTGAAGGAAATACCTCATACGTAATGGTGATCAATCTACTGCATATGTAATAGTTATATTTATTATATACTTTTTTTAGAACGATATTTTAGTGTTTAGTAGGTTGAGTCGTGCAATGACATCTTACTAAGCTATATGTCTTTCTTGAACCTTCATCTATTTATGATTAAGCTTCTTATTCGCGCTGCCTGAGAAAAAAAAAGCCTTTGATTGGTCTAAAAAAAACAGTGAAACGAAATAGTTTTACTCGGACCAAAAATTGGTAGCCCAACGAAAAAAAGAAACGGCCCAGAATCATACATTAGTAAATACAAATTACAAGATGTGCTCTCAAGCTTTTCAACAAATTACAAAAATTACCTTTAACTTTTATTTATTTACAACTTTTTAGTATAATAATTAATAAACCTTTTTATCAAGTACTCCGTATTTAAAAAATGAAAACTACTAAAACCACAAAATAACTTACACAAAACTTTTTACAAAATGATTTGTCACATAATCAATGGTCTTCTCTTTCTTACTTTTGAATTCTCTCTCTTAAAACTAACCACTAATTTACTTGACACATCATTAAGTGGAAAACATTTTGTAAATTTTTTGTGGTTCTATCATTTCTCTTAAAAAATTTCTACCAATTAATTTATAAAAAAAAAGTATACCGTTAATTGCAATCAAAACGAGCTCAAATATTGCAATGATTTTAACATAAATATGATTTTACGAAAATGGTTGAAGTTTAATACTATATACATTTTCCAAAATGAAAAAAATCTACATAAGATAGCCTTAAACTATCAAATAACTTTAAAATAAATAATAGCATAAAAAACATACAATTCGAGAATTATATAAGTAACTTTATATATATATATATTTTCACGATCACGTTATATAACAAACTTTCTTTATCATATATCTAACGACAGTTTTACTCAGCCCGAAAATTGGCAGCCCAAGAACCAAAGAAATAGCCCAAAATTATATATACCGTTAAAAGATATCTGAATTGCCCAATATTATGGAATCAATACGTAACAAATATCCATCGACTTCCATAAAAAATATGAGGACGAAAAGGCAACAAATTTTTTACTGAAACAGACAGATCACATGAACTACTCTAAAATACTTTAGAAACCCTAGATTGATATCTAGATATATTAGGAAATCGGATAAAAATGATGATGTTTTACGAGAAACTTCTCGTCTTTTACCATAAAAAATGAGAGCTACCTCAAGTGGTTAACTTAAAACTTTTAAGTTAAAAGGTTTGATTATTATTGCTGAGTCTCGAACCTAGAAATCAATATATCTTCATTTTGTAACATACTCAGTTGCCGTCTTGATAAACTTCAAGTCTTTTTACGAAGTGTCGATTTTACTCTCATCTCCGTGTTCTTCTTTGAGTCTTCTCACCTCGTCTTCGCCATTACAATGCTTGGCAAGTATGCAACTGCTTACGCGCTATGCGCTTCAAAGGAAGAATTTTGCTTCGAGAAGTTGGTGTTTAGTACAACTATTTTAGGTAATAATATCTGAAGAAGCTAATGACCATTAGTTATATTTATAGGACGTATATAGCGGTTGTAGGTTCGACGAAGTCATCGTTCACAAGCTACTCACAAAAAATCTAGAGAAAAAGTTATGATATCATCCTCCATGACTTTTGAAATTTAAATTTTCCTACTTATGCCCTTTTAGTTACAAAATCATATAATTAATTAAGAAACTTTTCACCCCACGCATTGTGGGCAAAAATAACATGACAACTTACTATTATAGGCAAATAAGCAAAAACCTATTCAACTAAATTCACCCCTCGCATCATGAATGATATTTTTTTGTCTTAAAATAAGTGTACAACTTGAATTTATGAAATATTTTTTTTTTGTCAATTATGATTTTAATTTTTTAAATGTTATTTTTTGTTATATAACAAAAATTATATATGAAAATACATTTAAAACTCAATATATTCATATATTTTTTATCAAATATTATATAACATATAAAAAAGAGAATTAAGATCAAAGCTGAACGAGTGTAACTTTAAAAAGTGAAAATAAATACTTTTAATACGGAGTAATAGCTTAACTAATAAGTTGACTAGTTGAGCAATATCAACCTTTTCGTTCAACCAAGTCATTCTCAACCTTTAACTCCAATGTATTGACTCATTCAGAATTTATTCTAGCCATTTATCAACTTCACCGCGGGAGATGCTGGATGCATGTAGGAGTGGCCATTTTTAACCCAACACGAACCTGACCTGAAACCGATTTGAATTTATTACTACCGGTAGGCCTCAAGCTCACAAGTATTAAAGCCGGTTTTCTTATACTACAAAAGTAACTTCATGCATAATCTGAATGATCAATAATATTTGTTAAGCACAAGCTAAGGGGGTGTTTCTTTCATCTTAGCGGACTTATGGCTTATTTGGTTTTGAGGGCTATATATATGTTTCATTAGCTTTACTTTTTGTGGCTTATTTTAAACTAATCCGTACGACATAATAAGTTTCAAAAGAAGGTATAAAAAGTAAGCTTATAAAACATAAGCCCAAAACCAATTGAACCATAAGCCGACTATGTAAGTCGAGTTAAACACCTTTTAAGAAGGAAATTAGTTGCAAAATTCACTATGCTCGGACATGTTTCTCATAGTTAATGTGCTCAACTATAAGAAGATTTGCGAAAATAAAATAACAGACGAAGCCAAGATTGCTTTCGATAACATTTCCTTAGATTTAGCAAAGGATGCTCGTTATAGCTAACTGACGTACTATTATATGATCTATAAAGTCTCGTATTTCCCGGTACCACTTGTCTTAAATTATACAGTATCATATCAGCTTCTAAATCTTAATACGCAAGCAAACGAAAAGGTATAAATTTGACTCGACACCAAAAATAGTATACGAGCATATGTATGCTTAAACGGAAAGTATCAATCACCAAACAACAAATAGTGAGTTAAATGCATACATGTTGTGGTTGTTGAGAGTTTTCAAGCTGCCTCGAAAAGGTTACAATTATATATTTGGAGCAAGGTTTCGTAAGCACAACAGAAATGCCTGTATATTATAGCCCCCACTTGGCTAGTCGATTACCCATATGTTTGAATTAAGTTTATAAGATGACCTTTAATTTGTAGTTACGGGTTTAGAAATTTCAACTCTCTAACGAACATCGAAGAGTTGGTACTGCGTCGAAAAAGGAGTGACCTAGTTCCGAAATGTGGAGTTTCCAAGTCCCGGATTTGTGTGTATTAACGGACTCAGACCAGTGGATTTATTCGGTCAAGATCAGAATTGCTGACCATACTCGATCAGTGGCGGACACAAAAATATCGAAGGTGGGGGGCAAAAATTTCTTTTGACAATAACACCAAAATAAGGAAAAAAACTAGTATTTTTACATAAAAATGAGGAATTTATAAAGTGTTAGAGAGTTTAATATTAGGTTTTAATAAGCATGTGGGGGGCAATTTGGTTTATGAGTGGAATGATTGGCTTAAGAACCCTTATCTCATTGTAATCTAGCTCCTTGCTAGTTTTTTAATATAATTGCCGTTCAAAAAAAAAATTTGGTTTATGAGTGGGGGGCATGTTCGAAAAACGCTCAAAATCGGAAAAAATTTACACTAAAATCTCTTTTAATCGGGCTAGCCATGGGGGGCACCGCGCACCCGAACCATGTATGTCCGCCCCTGTACTCGATCAATAACATATTACTCCATAAATATGATTATCACTAGCCACATACTTAGTCAGTTTTTTTAATGTTAATTTCTCGACAAAGTTATAGTCAATTTTTTTAAATGACCAATTATTATTGCAGAAGCTAGACAAAAAGTATTATATGAAAAAAAAATAACGTTAGACAGGTCTATAAGTTATACAAACCAAAAAAGAATAGCCTTTCCACATCTATCATGCCCCCAAAGTCAAGTTTGAGAAATGATATTGTCAAAAATCAAGCTTTTCTTAAGCTTACTTGAAGAAAACACGGTGGCATTCCTGAAATTCCCAATATGCCACTACAAAGAGAAGATAGCTTCCAACGTCGAATTTTGTAAGCTATTAAGCCGCAACCCATTAAACCAAACCTCCCAAGCTAAACGGTCAAGCAAATTGGGAATGTGAATCTTCCACCATCTCCCAATAAGCCTAAAAAGCTCCAAATCCAAAGGACAACAGGAGAATAAATGATTACGAGACTCTACCTCGCCCCCACATACCGGGCACAAAAGGCATGTAATATCCAAGCCTCTATCAGATAAGTTGACTCCAGTTGGGAGTTTATCAGATTTTAGAATTTTTGCGCAATAGAAACATGTCTTTGAAGCTACAAGTTAAACAATCTATTGTATTTGACCTTGAGGCATTCGTCACCAATCCATTTCTCATGCCATAAGCTAGAGTTATTACCATTTCCAATCACTTTTTACGAAACTTTTATGAGATCAACTGCTCTTATATTTAAGGCTTGTAATATATGTGAATCACTAACCAAACCGAGCACTCTTTGTGACTAGAGGACGCCTGATCAAGGTAATAAGCATCATATTCATTAGTTTAATTAATAATAACATGCTTTAGACCACATAAAACTATTTTAAACATGATTTAAACTAATAATACCTAGAGTATACGTAAAACCAGCTAAGTAATAAATGGTTATATATTTGTTTTAAAACCACAAAAATGCTCTAGTAAGCGTGTGTTTGGCACATAAATTTTTAAGAGCGTTTTTGAGCATGTAACATTTAGCTTTATTTATTAAAAAGTATCGTTTGAAAGAAAACATTTAGCTAATATAAATTAGGGTGAAAGTTATAAATACGCAATATAGTTTTTCAAGAAAACCAAAATACGTAATCAACTTTATTTTGTACTAGTATTCTTAATATACATTCAAATTTTGTTCAGTATACGTAATATTACCGGTTAAGTGACTTGATTGATAGGTTTCACTTTCAAATTTTATAATTATGGTCCCTTGACCTTTAGGGACTTCCACTTTTAGTCCCTTTAATTTCCCAACATATATTTCGAATGTTTTTTTTGTAAACTTATAAACGTAGAAGTAAAAATACTATTTTTCAAAAAAAATTCATAAGATTTTTTTTTTTTCGAAATTTCTAGAAAAATGTTTTTTGAAAAAAATTTATAATATTTATTATTTTACATTTACAAAACATTATTTGAAAAAAAAAACCGAAATTCTTTTTTTTTTTGAAATTTTATGAAAAAATTTTTAGAAAAATTAATTTAAAAAAAACAATTTTTTTGAAATAAAGCAGATGTCTATTAAATCATTTAAAAACGTAAATTGTGGAAATTTTTTTGAAAAAAAAAAAGATTTTTGAAAAGTTTATTTTTTAAGAAAAACAAAATTTCTAAAAATGTTTTTAATAATGAAAAAAAAAATTCTAAAAGTTTTGTTTTTAAAAAAAATAAATATTTCGAAAGAAACAAAATTTCTAAAAAAGTCTTTTCAAAAATAAAAGAAAAATTGAAATTTTGTTTTTCTTAAAAAAAAAAATTCAAAAATCTTTTTCTTTTCAAAAATTTATGTTTTTAATTTTTCTTTAGAAATTTGCTTTTTTAGAAAAAATTGTTTTTTCTAAAATTGATTTTCTAAAAAAAAACTTCAAAGAAATTTCGAAAAAAAATAAAATTTGAAAGTGAAAGTCCCCCAATTTTTAAGTACTAAATGTGGAAGTCCCCCAAAGGTCAAGGGACCATAATTATAAAATTTGAAACTGAAACCTATCAAACAAGTCACCTAGTCGGCCATATTACGTGTATTGAACAAAATTTGAAAGTATACTGTGAATACTAGTTTAAAATAAAGTTGGTTACGTATTCGGTCTTCTTGAAAAACTATATTGCGTACCTGTAAATTTCACCCTATAAATTATGGAAACGTTAATTTTTAAATGTTCTTTAAATAAGCATTTAGCGTTTAGCATTTAGCATAACGTCATTTTACACATTAAAATTACAGTTACATTATCTTACCAAACACTTTTATAAATTAAATTATTGATGTTAACTGTTTTTACTAATTGCTACTAATAAATATTTACTGTTAACTATTATTGTTAACTGCTGACGCTAATTTCAACACACTCTAACATTCTCACGTGTTTCAGCCCGTGAACCCATAACAGAATATGCGACATGCATAGAGTTAATCAAATATGATCGATCATTTGGATAGAATCTTCACAACTGGTTTTGTATTTTTGTGGGTTTTTAAATATGAATATCTAAGCAAGTAGTAGAGTGAAAAACGCTATTTTGGATTGATACCCAAAACAGTTTGTATGAGCATATAATATTGTATAGCAAACAAATATTATTTGTTGTTGTTGATATAAATGTTTTAAAACTTAGTTTTTGATTGATCCGATCGAGTGATGAAGGATTCCTCGAAAAGTTAAGATTAGTAACCCATATTGGATATAGAATGGATTCGCTCCGGAAAGGTAATAAAATAAAATAAAGAAGAAGAGTTTTTCTTTGTTTTATCAATTAAGAGTCATGTGAGACGAAAGTTCACGGTTTTTAATAAAAGAAAGAAGTAAAAAATCCTCTTTTCAACTCTAACTCTCTCATTCTCATCGATGATTTTCTTTCTGTTACTTTGAAAGCATTTGATTCAACTTCTAGTTTCGACATTTCTTTTTATTTCTCATCAAATAAGTGACATTTAATTCCTGCTATTTGCAAACAACCTTAAAATGGTCACGCCAATCTCCTGGAAAGGAAAGGCTTTACCTGGATTGAGTTTGTGTGACGGTGGGTTCAAAACCCGTGGATTAGTCGATTAATGTGTCAAAAATCACGATTAAAAAAAATAAAAAAAAATTAGATGACATCTTCTTCTAGACATCATAGCTATTCTTAGCAAATAGTTGAAGAATCTCATTGCTATAACGCAACAAGCATGAAACGTAATATTCGTTTTAAGTATATATTCAAGCTATCTTTTACAACTTGAACAAGTAAAGTCGCCTCGTTCTAAACTATATTTAGTAAGTCAAGAAAACGACAATAAAAAGAGTTTATATAGTCATTTGCAATGCAACAAACACACTAGACTATCTTTTAATAAAGTTTGTGACTATAAAACAAATAACACTTGATCACTTAGATTACAGAATCCCTTTGTGTTACAAAAATTTGTCTTCTTAATTATTTATAACTACGTACAACCGAAGCATAAACATTTATTCATGTATTATTTCAGGAATAGTTGATTTCATGGCGTGAAATGTTTCTAATCTATAATCTGTAACTTTTGCATTATATGATAAATTGATAATGAGGGAAGTTTTTTTATGTTAAACTCCAAAAAAAAGAGAAACAAAAAAAACTGCCGGTTTTAATTTCGAGGCACTGGATCATGTAAAAACGAACGGTTCAATCAGTTTTTCAAACAAGTAAAAATTAGTCACTTTGGGCTCGGTCATGTGTTTGTGGTTCTCGGTTGAAGCGTGCGGGGCAACTCGGGTTTCGGTCACTTTTTGACCCGACCATGGGTCAGGTTCAACCAGTTAAATCGGTCACAGCGACTCCGATTCTAAAGCGATGATCGAAATTATTTGATAATGTTATCACGAGTGTTGATATTAAATCATTAAGAGGGCTAGGTACCGTTATGCCCCAACGGCCGTTGTTCAGCGTTTGGCGGCGTTACAATACCCCAGTTGCAAAAATCCCAACGACATTGGCCTGGCGTTGCCAGGGCAATGCGCGTTGTGGGTAGATATTGTAAAAAAAAATTTGAATCTGACCTTATGAATTGAAAATGATCAAATAGGTAGAGCAACTTATTGCTTTAGGGTTGTTTTAGCAGTGGATTATGATATTTTGTTTTTCTGGTTTTTGTTTTTGCAATGAAGAGGACGAAGGAAGAAAAAGGGGGTGACGGCTAATGTTTTGAAACTCAGGTCTTAAATCGACCCGGTCGAGTCACCGGGTCCGGGTCGACCCAGTTCACCCGGTTTTAAAAAAAAATATTTTTAATAATTAACAAAAATTATACATAAAAACCATAAAAACTTCCGTATAATGAAAATATAAATTGTTACCAACCAATATAATATGTAAAAATAAAATTCCGTCGCAAATACGTAAAATTTACTTATTTTTTTCAAAAAAATCAGAAAAAATCGAAACTCGGCCGGGTCTCGAGAACCGGGTTGACCCGGGTCACCCCAAACCCGTCGAGTTTCGAAAATATGAAACCCGAGTCAATATAACCCGTTTTTCGGCCGAAACTGGGTCAACCGATTGACCCTGGTCTAAAAACATTGGTGACGACTGGAGATAAAAAAAACCCTTGTTACTTTTATAATACATTTAAGCCTAAATGTATATTTTTAAGCCTAATGTATATTTTTAAAGTCCAATGTATACTTTCCCACCAAAATTTATCACTATAAGCCTATATATAAACTCGGGTAATTTATTTTTAGTTTGTGACGTGTTTTTATTTTTAGCGTAATTTGTATTTTTAATTATAAATAAAATGAGAAGTTTGTTTAAAGAATGAAATAATTGTTAAGGGGATTTTATGAAGAAAAAAAAAGGATGTTCGTTTGGTGTTATGATTAGAGGGGTTAGTATTGAAGATCTACATGTCGGTATTTGTGAGTTATAAAAATGTCATGTATATCTTCTTAGCTAAATTTAGGTTTCCATGATGATGTGTATGTTCTAATTCAGGAAACACGACAACTTATTTCAACGTTGCAATCACTCAGTCGTTACGAATTTTGCTCACTAAACAGCTTGCTTGACAAAATTATCATGTTCGCGTCTCTCTCTATTGGAATATAATGCAGAATGGTCTGTTCGAGACTGCTAGCAAGTCGTAGACCCGTGTTATAGGGAAAACTGTACCATATAAGCTATTATTCACCCATAATTTAATCCAAAAACAATCTTCCTCATCAAACTAAGTTCTAATCACCTCCGTGCCCACACTTTAAGTGGTTTTTTAATCGGCCCGACTAAGCTATTGGGTCACATCCAACCAATTAACCGACGATTCAATCAGGCTTTTTTGCTCAAAAGTCAAAACCAACGTACGATTATAATAATCAAAACATGACATAATTTAAAGAGTAAATTGCATTTTTGTTCCCTGTGGTTTAGCAAAATTGCAAAATTAGTCTTTATCTTGGGAAATTGCAATAAGTCCCTATTTTCAAGTTTGTATTGTAGTTTTTGTCCTTTTAAATTGCAGTTTTGATCCCTATTGTTTGGCTAAATTGCAGATTCAATCCCTACCCAAAGACCAAACATGTAAACACAGACGTTTACTGCAATTTCAAAAAAAACAGAGACTGAATATGCAATTTGGCCAAACCACAAGAACCAAAAATGCAATTTACTCTAATTTAAATAAAATGACTTGCCACATTGACACACTTATACTTTGAAGGACTCATAATTTGACAAATCTAATAACTTAATAGATACATTTATTAGTGTAACAAAAACTTTTGTTCAAAACTTTGTGCAATGGTAAAAAATCTTTACAATAGGCTTTTATACACTTTATTTAGATAATTTAGTGCTTTAATTAATGCACATGACTTATTAGTTTTTTTGAAAGGTTTGCATATGCAAAGTCATTGTGTAATAAGTCATTGATAAACCTATTGTTTCAATGTATAAAGCTATTCAAAAAGCTTTTTAATTAAGAAAAAATCTTTAGTAAACCTCCTATTCAGGATGCTCTAACAAAGTAAGCACGCAAACCTAATAAAAACTAATGGTGCAAGAGCTTTTCTAACATAAATAAAAAGATAAAAAAATGGTATTTGGCATAATCATCTTAAATCCGTGTACTTTTTTAGTACCGAACCCCCCACCCAACAAAGAAGACATATCCCGGTAAATTACCTATGCAACACTGGCTGACCAAGCCGGGGCGTGATTCGAACCCCCGCCCTTTCCCTTGACTTAGTCAACTGCGTGTTTTTGCGGTAGTTGGTGGCCAACTGCCCTAAAGTAGTTGGTTAACATAAATAAAAAGATACATGAAAATACAAACACAAGCAACACATAAACACACATAGAGGTGCGAATAAATCGGATTAAACCGGATTCGGATTTTCAAAAATCCGGATTTGATAAATCCGGATTTTTGAAAATCCGGATTCGGATCGGATCTTTCTGAATCGGATTTTTTCGGATTAAAAAGTTCGTATCGGTTTTTTTTCGAATAAAAATTTTCGTTATCGGATTTTATCGGCTTTTTTTTCGGATCGGTTTTTTCGGTAAAAAATGTTCAGATAGGGTTTTCTTCGGTTAAAAATGTTCGGATCGAGTTTTTTTTCGGTTAAAAAGTTCGTATCGGTTTTTTTCGAATTTTATTTACAAACATCATTAAAGAAAAATACAAGCATAAAACATTAAAAAAAAAATCCCACGTGATAAAATGAAAAGTTCCGAGTGAATTTAAACTTAAATTAATTAAGCAAAATATCTAAACATTTGTATGCATTTCAAAAAAAACAGCAAATAACAAAAACTTGTGAAAATTTGAAAAAACCAAAACATGGAGGAACCAAAATTCACAAAAAAGCGGCAAAATCACAAAGCTTCCGAGACACGACTAAAAAAAGGAAAAAAAAAACATCCAAATTCCAATCTTTCACCACACGATGGGCGGCCAAACCCAAATTTTCATCAAAAATTTCAAATCACTTTCTTTATTAGAGCCCTAAAATAAAACCAACCAACTCCCACACTATTAACATTTTTTTAAACAAAAATTAAATATTTTATCCGGTTTTATCCGGTTAAACCGGTAAAAAAATCCGGTAAAAATCCGAATATATTTATAAAAAAATAAATAAATAAATAAATAAATAAAAAATAAAAACCGGATAAATCCGGTAAATTATCCGGTTTTATCCAATTTTCGGAAAAAATGGAAATCCGGTTTAACCGGATCGGATTAAAAAATCCGGACCGGATTTTTAAAATCCGGTTTTTGAAAAATCCGGATCGGATTTTTTGACCGGATTTTTATTTGCACCTCTAAACACACATACATAAACATAAATATAAAGACAAAACTCACCCCAAGAAAAAAAAACAGATCGCGTAGCTAATAGCCCACTCGTGACACATCATATCGTGTGCTCTTAAAGTCATGCCAATAAGTCTTCAGGCCTACTCAAAATAATAAAATGTAACTAAGCTACTTGCCAAGTACTTCGTTATGTTTATACTGAGTATTAGTGCATTTCAAAAAAACTATACAGGACTACAAGCATAGTTTTTCTTACAGGTTGCATATAGAAAAAATCGAGACTCAATTGTAGAGATGTTTAACGCTACGCCACAAAACTCAATTATAATGGCATCCTTATTTCATTTTTTTTCAAGTAAACTTTCTCAACGACAATAGTACCTGTAAATTGTGTCACAACGAGTCACAACAATTGTTCTAATGGTTACCAAAATGTTACAAGCACACAAAATATGAAGGAAACAGATAATGAGCATATAAATATGAATGATCATGCAGTGTAACACTCACACTAATGTACTTACCCTCTGGGGCGTTTACCCTAGACGTTCAAACAAGATGAAGCATAAGCCATCACTGGTACTATTCCCAGGGTTTCTCAATATTGCTGTTATAAGGCTCTGAGGCTGTGATTCTCACAAAGCCATCCACTCAGGAACGAACTTCACTCGTGTCTTCTTTTGTGCATAATCTTCAAACATTGAGCTTTTGCTCCTTAGGCTGCTGTAAGCTTGAGGATCCTCTTGAGTAGACGATGAAAATCTATGGGCATCGGACAATAAATGCAGACGTATTATCGAATTGAAAAGGTGCAGTAGTTGAACAGAGGGATAGTTACCATCTTTTGATACTGGTGATGACGCTTGTGCTAACTTCTTGTGTATGTTTGTTATTAAGCTGTATGAGGTACATCCCTTTCAATCACTGGTATATGGGTGAGGCCACATTAACAGACTCAAGATGTTCTTGAATTTTGCTTATGCTAAACTCCTTCTAGATCATATTCTTCGACTGATAGTCTTCTTCATCCCTATGGCTTTATCAAGGTTAGAGCAAATCTCAGTAATTCTTTAACTTCTTGGAAGCTTCCATCATTTCCTCTTTTGTTGATAGCTCCGGCTTCACGACTTGCAGTATTTATTAACCTTGTAGCGTGGCTGTGTTCATCCTTTAAGCTTCCCCTAATTTTGATGTTCCTTGAAATTTGGATTGTCACATGTGTATCAAGTGTGGTTGTCTCAACTAGATGATCCCCGTTTAAGATACAGACAAGCATTACTTATAACTTATAAGGGGTGTAAGAAGTATAAGGATTCGTATTACAGCATGCTAACATACACTTTGTTGAAACTTTAGATATTAGGTACTAAAAAGTGTCGCCATAACCGAAGAAATATTTCATTGAAGGAACTAATATGTCAATTATCTAGGTTGAAGATATAGACCACAATAACCATCTAGTGTTGTTATATGGGAAGTATGTAGAGGTTGTGCTTTCAAACATGAGAATATGTTTCTTTCGAGCTTAATGAGGTTAGGCAACTTCTTCCTTCATATAGTTTTACTCTATTTATGCATATCACAGATATTTAGGAAATGTTATGACATCATCTTCCAATACTCAGATTTATTAGTTAAGTTTTCTGACATGCAATGTTATGAAACTGAAAAAAAATACGGGTGAGGTTATTAATACCCCCTAAAAAACAATCTATACCCCCTTTGTTTTTTTTGTTTTTTTGATTTTTTTTTATTTTTATAATTTTGTTTACCTTAAAAAAACTGAGAATCTGAAAATACAGAATAAAAATTATAAAGTTTAACAGGTCAAAAGTATCGGAATAAAATACTGGTTATGACACCTAGGGGACAAGTACAAGTGGATGGTACTATTTAGTACCTTCCTGGTGGGTCAAGAGGGGTACCAATACTCCAATAGTACCAACCCAAAAATACTGGTTATGACACCTGTTATCACGCACAACAATCAATAACAGACAAGCTTCTTAGCTGGTTCAAAGTACATACTTTGAGCAATAAAAGCTTTAAGGTGGCAACGCCGACCTATATATGGACAAATAGATCGGTCTAAATTATTAGATAAACTTTAAACTACTTGGCTTTGTGCATTTTCCTCATTAAATGGGATCATTACTGAATTCCTAGTACGAGCCCTCAAATTTACATGTTCACGAGTTCTTTATAAGCATATTATTGATGATAGATACTAAATTTTACATAACAGTTAGCTAGGTAATAACAATATTCATACTCATGTATTTCCTTTCCTTTCCTTTTAATGTTTCAGACAATCTTCCATCCATACATCTAAGAGTACATTCCTTACGCCTATACAAAACCACAAATGTTCCTCTAACATCTTTAAAAACAACTAAGGGTATTGTGAGATATGATCGATACAATTAATCATTTGTTTAGGATTCTCATCTTCGTTCGTACTACTTGCTGTGAATGTCATCTAGGATTTAGTATCATATACCACCAAGGACAGAAAAAGTTATTTTTTGGCTCCATGTCCAAAATAGTATTTGAGCATACGTTTGCTTGATTCGGCATACTACCAAATCTGAATTAAAAAGTTTCAACGATATTCTAAACTAGAAACATAAAAATATAAAAAGAAGTTGAATGAATGCATGTTGGTGTTGTTGAGGAATTTCAGCCACAAAACTATCCTGAGGTGATACATATGTCTATATATAGCCTTCTACTTGCGTAGCTCATTTGCCAGTTTTGATATTTACGTTTCCAGATACATAACAAACCTCAATGAGGGATGTATGACTTATCAAACTAGTGTTGGTACAGAGTTGGGAATGTTTGCTCTGGCAAAAGAAATTTGATCTTATATGGTTGAACCATTTAATAAACGGATAAGTACGGTTTATTATTCTAGTTGGAAAAAAATGTCAAGAGTCAAGACTATGGTATTTGAAATACCGCTCCCGGTATTATATCTAAATTACATTCTGTTCCCTTGGTGTCATTATACATAAAAAAATTGACTGTCAAAGTCAAAATATCTATACATTTATACAAGAATCAAGATACTACTATAACAATATCTAACTGACAAAAGATCTGCTTAGGAAGTGGACAAAAAGTGTTTCAGGTCAACACAACCCATCCTGACCCGCCCATTTTTGCCATACAGGCAATTGATCTTTCACTAATCATTCCTATCAAGAAAAAAGGAGTTCAGAAATTCAATTTGTGCATAAGCCCTTTAACCCTGCTGATCAAAGGCAGTTTTGATTTTTGAAGAAACACAAAACGAATATCAATAGATCTTATTGTATTTTCTTATAATCTGTCGGTCATGAAGGATGAAGAGAATAAGATAAATACAATATGCTTAAAAGAGGGGTGACATGCCTGTCACTCATTTAAATCTATCTTAGATAACGAACGAATAAAGAGTATTAAATGATACTCTCTTTGCATTAGAAATAATACAGTGTTAACTTGACACAGTATACAAGTTTGATTAATACCAAAACGCCTAAAATGTCCTTTACCACAAATATAATATATGAGACTCGTGCACATGAATAAAGCAGTCAATGTTAAGTAAATATCACTAGGCGACAGAAAAGCAAATATTTGCCAAACATTTTCCATAAAGAGGAGACCTTCTAATTCTTATTATCCCGCAAGTATAGATTTAGCGTTTTCTTGTGTGTATGAACTATGAACCTCGTACATGAACTTGGCATATAAGTAAGCAGGGCCTAACTCCTACGAATAAACAGATTAATAGCCCTTGGTAATGGTTGGTTGGCTCATCCTGACCCTGCTTAGCTCTACATGGCTCCAAGAGCCCCTGCCACAAGGATAGATGGTGCAAGTACATTTCTAAAAGTATTATAGAAAAATACTATGTAACTAATAGCCTTGAGAATTGGTTGGTCGGCTCTACAAACTAAAGTCACTAGTCAGCTGGAGCAACCAAAATTTTAAAGCACGTTCAGCTGATATGACAGTTTTTCTTAGCCGATTCATCCCAGGAACTATACTAAATCTATAAGAAATATAAAATCCTTATTTTGCTCTATCTGGACCTGCTTGGCCTTTTTGTAGCTCCGCCCCTGCCACCAGATGTGAAACAGGACGCAATGACGGATAGTGCAAGAATTTTTTTACAATTATTCAAGAATATATATATAAGTGAAAAATGTTTATTATATCACTCTACCCTTTCGTTCGGTTTTGCACTTATTGTGCAGGATGTCTTTGCATTTTATCATAGTTTTGGGGTGTTTCCACAAACCTCTCCAAACACTAATAGATATAGTGAAAAGTTAAAATTTGTCTTTTATGCAACATGGCTAACGAGATAATCATAAATAATGCAATTGGTTTGCAACTATAGTCAACAACTTCAGTAAGGCTGATGCCACTAAGCATTATGTAACAATAGGAGTAACGATTACTCATGGACAATATTTTTTTAAATAAACTACTTATTTAGTCTTATATTCTTTGTTTGCTTTTTTATTCAAGGTCAGTTTCAAATATCATGTTACTTACCGAAACTGTAATGTAAAGTACTGCCTTAATTTAATATATCAGTTAAATAGGTTGTTAGGGCCCAAATTGTATACAAATTCTTATAACCTTAGAAAAACATAGAACCTATTAAGCTAAGCTAGTCAGGACACACAAGTTCTTTACCGGACTATGAATTTGAGTCATAAAAAAAACTATTGCATATTCTGATGAAAAGAAAAAGAAAAGAGGAAAACTTATCAGAAATCCAATAGATTTACCTCTGTTCTTTGTAAAACAACAGCATGAAGATTTTGAAATTTTCCATAATTATGTGAACATGTAGTTAATTATCCCTGCAAAAAAGTCAACGTTTTAAAAAACGTTATGTCCAACGTTTATACATATTAAGGGAGCGCCCTACAAAAATAAAATTATATAAAATATGATGCAGAAAATTTGAACAATTTAAAAAATATTTTAATCATCAGTAAATTGTGTAGGATTTAAAATAACAGAACTAATTTGGAAAATTATAATTTGAAATGAGATGATTAAGGAATGTTTTTGTATGGTGGCCATATGGATAAAACATAACGATTCAATGTGAGAACACCGGATAGGTAAAAGAGCGGTATTTAGATAGCCTAAATATAAACAACCGGACCCCACACGTGTTAGAATTGCATGTTCTTTTCATCTCCACCCCACCCCCACCCCACTCGCCTACCAGTGACCACACCAAATACCACAAAATGTGAAGGGTACTTTCCCCCCAATAAACATTCTACTGTAACATTCATGGTACTTGTACATATATAGTATAAAACTATAAACTTTAATGAAAATAAACGCGGTCATTTTCAAATCTTTTAGCTTATAAATAGACAAGATTTATAGCATCCAAATATTCGAAGTTAACTCTCAGCAAGAGAAACAGACAGAAAATGGAACCAGATAATTCATTTACGAGTGTCATGGCACTTACACTAGAATGTCAAAAACATATACCCGAACAGTACGTTCTTCCTCCTTTACAACGACCAAGCATGAGCCTCACTGATCACATTCCTACCAGCCTACCCCTCATTGACCTTTCCATAATCAACCACCCAGCACATAGATCCCAAGTAATTGATGAAGTACGCGCTGCCTGCAAGCAACTTGGCTTTTTTCAGGTATGTATTTATGCAAAAACGAGCATGAAACAAGAAAATACGTACATCGATATATAAGATGCCTTATTGGCTTTGTTTACATGCGTTTTCCAGGCTCTATATGCTTCAAATTTTCACTTTTCACGATACAAAAAAAGGTAACGAAAACCATTTCAGCCAATGATACATGGCGAGCTGGACTAACATATTTTTTTTATAAAATATGTATCGCAAAAATAACGGTTTTCGACGTAAATATAGTGCATGCATGCATTTATCTTTGAGATTTTATTTTGGGTAGATAAAATAAACATGTGTATTTGAAGGTAATAAATCATGGGATTCCTACTTCAGTCATGAAAGATGCACTAGACTCTGCTGAAGAGTTCTTTAACTTGCCAAGTGAAGCGAAGATGTGTTTTGCTTCAGCTGATGTTCACGAGCCAGTGAGATATGGAACTAGTATGAATCATGGGAAGGATAAAGTGTTTTACTGGAGAGACTTCATCAAGCTTTATGCTAATCCAATATCAGAATGGATACATTTATGGCCATCGAATCCTCCAAGTTACAGGTAATCAAACTTATCAAGCACAATGATTCTTTTACATACAAGTCAATATATTCAGAAGGAGCGTGCACGGGTCCCATGAAACAAGGCTAAACTTTTTAATTTAGAAGACAAAGTCAGGAAATGTTACTTCACAATGTATGTGGCAACATTTATGCTTTGTTAACGAGTTTCTTGTTGGAAATAAAGGAAACGAAGCGGTTAGAAACTAAAAACTTTTCAACCTAAGTGTTGATTATCATGAGAGAAAAGAAGGATAGTCCAATAACTCCTTAACAATGACTTAACTACCCCCAAGTCAAACTAAAATGCTTTACACAAATAAGGGGTAACACCTTAAAGAAAAAATATATAACACATAACATTTTGTTTTTATTTCCTTCTAACCCGGGCACATGCAAAAAAATTTACTTCCGTTTCTTTTCTTCTCTCCAAACTTAGAAACACAACGTTAAAGAACGATGTAATTTGGGTAATGTAACTGTGCAAGTGTATCATCATTTATCGGGATTGTAGTTTAACATCGGATTGCTTATTTTTCATACAGAGAGAAGATGGGAAGCTATGCACATGCAATGCATACATTACAAAAGCAGTTAATGGAAGTGGTTATTGAAAGCTTAGGCCTGAATGCCAACTACTTACATGAAGACATTGAAGATGGTTCTCAAGTATTGGCTGTAAACTGTTACCCGTCTTGCCCTGAACCAGATCTTGCACTAGGGATGCCACCACACACGGATTATGGTACCCTGACCATCTTAAGTCAAAACCACCAAGGACTTGAAATCATGGACCACGACAAAAGATGGCACCCAGTTCCATTTATCGAAGGTGCTCTAATAGTTCAGTTGGGGGATCAATCTGAAGTAATGAGCAACGGGAGGTACAAGAGTACGCCACATAGAGCAATTCTCAACATGCAGAAGAAGCGTCTGTCAATTGCAAGCCTCCATAGTTTTGCAATAGAGAAAAAGATAGGGCCAGCACCCGAGCTAGTTGATGAGCAACACCCTGTCGCCTACAAAGAAGGGAGTTTTGCTGAATTTCTTGATTGCATTGCCCTTAACTCTGTAACGGATGTTAAGTACATCGACACGTTGAGAATTCACTGAAAGATGGTATGTGAAGTACCAAACAAGCATGAAAAGAAGTGATCATAAAAGGCGTTACTAGAGCACCACTCAACAGGTGTCTAAGTTAAGGAAACTGAAGCAATGGTTGAAGATATTATATATCCTTTTATATCACTACGTTAAAGTTCTCAACTATTTGGATTCATGATTAACTACAGTAATCAACTTATGGTTTATCGACAGAGTTACGATTATCCTGCCATTTGTTCTAGTAGTTTCCTTGTGTGTACACAACTATTACATTTTCTTCACCTTACGAAAACCATCACTTCCACACACAGTAAATGAAGATCTTTTTAAGTTAATCATCGATGAACGTTTTATATACTTCTATAGATAGTGTTAGGTCCTAATGTCTTCATTTTTAGTATTGGCTTATTTATTAGTTCTGGATAAGAATCATTTGGCATTTAAATATCCCTATGAGCCCATAACTTTTCCACAAAAGTTGGACCAACAGCAAGTTCCAAATACTACCTTTTGACGCAAATAAGTTTGTTGAATAGCCAACGTGCCTGACCGTGTTACCGATCCAACCTCCACTACTACCCCACATAAGAAGAACGGATCCAAGATGTCGGATGACGAAAGACAGAAGTACAATGTGATTCTGACGGAACAAAGTAACGACAAATTATCAAGGTCAATTTTATTTATTTCCTAAAACCTAACTCCAAAATCTGCACTCAATGTTACTAAACATAATAAACTACCAAATCCTATTCAGCGTATCTTCTATCTATTTCCTAAACAGAGGACATAATGGCATATAATCCAATCAAAGCAACAAGTCATTCCTAAGCATAACAATATATTGTTTCTATTCTGTACCTGAAAGTACTTAGTAGTATACTACGACCAAAGGGATGCAATTCTTTTCATATCTACCATTGAATAGTACATACTCCCTTCGTTCAAAATAACTGTCCACTTTCATATTTCAACTTCATAGGTCAAGATGACAATGTAATGGTCCCTACTTTTCTTAAAAAGCAGCAGTATGCAATTTGAAAGTCAACACTAAGACTAGCCTTAGGCTGGATGGAGTGGTAAGCACTCACTCGCCATTCACCTCAACGCCACCTCAGACTCACTCACACTCACCTTTCACCCGTAATGGTCACCACTCACTCATCATAACACACCTAAAATACTCACTTTATACAAAATATACCCCACATACACTCACAACCAAAATAAAACATAATAAAAACATAATTTCTTTTACCACTCACCGTTGGTGAGTGACTCACCAGTTGCATGATAACTCACGCGTGAGCTATGTGGGGTGACCCTTTTCCGCTCGCCTTCCACCTAAGCTTCCTCTCTCCATTTATCTCCCCTCACTCACTCCCTCTCACTTTTCACAACATTGGTGGCATCACCCTCGCCTTTCAATTAAAAACTCACCAAGGCACTCACGGTGAGCACTACGGGTAGCCTAAGATAACGATAGGCGTAAGAGGCCCGTTTTTCTACAACCTTAGTGCAATTTGAAAGTGAAGCCTAAGGTAACAATAGGCGTAAGTAAGAGCCTGGTTTGTTCTAATACGCGTAAGAGGCAACACATCCAAAGGTTGAAATTTAATGACTTAATTGGCAATGAATTATGTCACAAATATGATAAATTGATAATTAAGTGACTTAACTAATACAGTACAAATCAATATTCAACTTTAAATATATTTTTGGTATAAGAAAAAGCTTACCTGAGTAATTACTCCGTCAACGGCGTATAAACGCCGGTCGCTCAACACAGCTGTTAAGGTGTTTTGTTTTCTGTTTGAACATGTTTGGAAAGTTAAAAAAAGTCTTTGTATTTTTAAGCAGTGCAAACTATAAAAATATTTATAAATTATATTATATTTATATTATATTAAAATATATTGAGTTTAAAAACTGTTATACATAAAAAAAAAAAACAAAGTCAAAAAAACTAAAGATCTATTTTATCGGTTTTTTTTACTTTTCATATCACGTCAAATCTTAACTAGACGTCTTTATGTATTGCGTAACGTGAAGGTCAAACCTTGCGTTTTTGCGAGACTTTTACAAACCTCTTAGAACATTACATTATTGGATTATTGTTTGAGATGAAAAACATTACACTTTTACTTATTAAAAGTAAATTAAATTAAATAAATTGATTAAAAATAGGAAAAACAAAAATTATTAAAAATATATCAAAATAAATGTTTAATGAAATATGTAGCATATAATTTCTAAAAACGCGATAAAAAGAAATTATTAAGAAATTAAATTTGTAAAAACATATTTTAATTTTAAAATAAAAATATGGTTACCAAAAATTATATAAATAGTTATATTATTCCAAAAAAAAATATTTATATAAAAAACATATCTAAAAGTTTAATTTTTAAAAACTTTTTAATAATAAATATTCCAAATGTTTCATGATGTAGTAATAGAAATAAATCAAGACGTCTACTTATCTAGGGCTCAGCATCGAGCTCGGACCGGATCGAGGATCGAAATGATTCAAAATCTCAGACTGAAATAGAATGGTCTAGTCCGGGTTGATTTGGTTTGGTTTAGTATTTGGTCCGGTCTTATTAAACGTAATTGACAGATTTTTGGTAGGTTCGAACATGACTAGACCAATCGGACGAAATTTGTCGTTAATGAGTTATTACTTATTGCACTGCAAAATTGATAATTTGACATGTACATTTTGCGTGACGCTGATATTTTTTAAGGAAATTTCATATCTCCCTTTTTTTTAAAGAAATTAAATTAAATAAATTTATTAAAAAGTAAGATAATATATAAATTATTCTTATCTTTTATGTCTCACATTGTATTTTTATCTTCTTTATTTTAAGAGGTATTTCTATCTTATTTGTTTTATACTAAATTTACACAAATCAACAAATCAAAATGTTTTAAAAGATTAAGATGTTAGGAAAAATTGAAATGAAGAATGTGATCAAAATGCTTTAAAAGATTAAGATATTAGGAAAAATTGAAATGATTAAGAATGTGACTAATTATGTATCTAGATACATATGATAATAGATTCTTTGTTGGGAAAAGTTTAATGAAGTCTCAATATTTATCAAGTCTTGATGGATCAATTCACACCGTCTATTTTAAATTGATCCAAATGCTATGATTAAACCCACATTTCATACAACTTCCTTTATTTTTCAAAAAAAAATTTAAAAAAAATAGATCCCGATCCACAACCACCTAACTGCCGACCACCACAAAACCTCATCTCCCACCTTTTTCCGGCGACCACCACAACAAACCCACCTTCTTCCTGCGACCACGACAACAAACACACCATTTTCCGGCGAGTTCCACAACAAACCCGGTTCTCCGACGACTTTCACAACAAATCCACCATTTTTTGACAAGATCCACAAGAATCCAACAATTTCTGGCGAGTTTCATAACAAACCCAGTTCTTCATTGACTTCTACAACAAATCTATCATTTTCCGGCGACTTTCACAAGAAACCCACTTTCTGACAACCTCGTCACTGACTCATGTATGAGTCACCGTGACTCATACATGAGTCACCAAGATGACTCATACATGAGTCACGGTGACTCATACATGAGTCACGGTGACTCATACATGAGTCACGGTGACTCATACATGAGTCACCATGAATCTGTTACAAAAGTTATTACCTGTAATAAAAAAGATGTTGGTGATATGGTGGCGTGTGGTTAAGGTTTTCTATTTTTACTGGGACAAAAAGGCTTCATTTGAGGGCATATACTAGGGAGGATCGCCTTGCGTGGATTTACAGGCTGTGAAAGGCATGTTCTCTCGAATGTCTAACAGTGAATTGATGGCTCCTACAAGTGGTATTACAGTGTCCACAGAGAAGTTGAGGCAAACGGTTATTAAAGGAAGGTGTAAGTCGCCGAAAAATAGTGGGTTTGTTGTGAAAGTCGCCGGAAAACGATGGATTTGTTGTGGAAGTAGCCGGAGAAGTGGGTTTGTTGTGGAACTCGCCGGAAAATGGTGGATTCTTGTAGATCTCATCGGAAAATAGTGGATTCTTGTGGGGTGGTCGGAATCAATGGTGGTTCATAGTTGATTGATTGTACGTGTTGGTGTGTGACTGTGTGTGGTGAAGAGAAAATACACGGTTGAAGAGATGGGGGAGGAGGGTGTTTATTTTATTTTTTTTAATTTGGGACATAAGATAAAAATGTATTGGATGACTTTGTTGAATCCATCAAGCATTTGATAAATATTGGAACTTCATTGAACTTTTCCCTCATTGTGAAAAAATAAGGCCTCCTTCCAAGGTTTTTAAAATCGGGATCTTACCTAGGATCGTTTTCGTTTTTGCAACATCGAGATCGTAAAGTAGGATCGGGATCGTAAGATCCAACTATAATGTAATTTTCTTAATAGTTTTTGCAATATTTTACAACTTCACAAATTAATAAACATCGTAAAAACAAAATTATACGAATATTTCATTAAAATATGGTCCTAAATAAATGTATAAGAAAATTTACACGTTGTTTTTTAGAATATACAAAATGGAACGCATAAATTTGTAATTTTTTGTTTGTCGTTCGAGAAAAAGTAAGATCGGATCGTAGTAGATCATAGGATCCTATGAGTAAGATCGGGATCTTATAAGATCTTAAGCATGGAAAGATCCTACGTAAGATCTGAATCGTTTTTTCTTTGCAGTATCGTAAAATTGTAAGATTCTAAGATTAAGATCGTGATCTTGACAACCTTGCCTCCTTCCTCTATTAGCATTGTGTATAACTTAAAAATAAATACTCTATTTAATTTTGAAATCTGATAGTAGCACGTATTCGACTAGTCCCACTTAAGTTTTTCTCATTTAAAGTGTTGATAATATTAAGAATTTATAACAAATAAATAGAGAAAGTTATTTGATTTTGGGCTTACGTTTCATAAGCTCACTTTATGTGTCTTATTTTGAAAATTTTTTGCTTATGTAATTTCATTATGACATATAAGCTAAAAGTTTTAAAATAAACAGCAAAAATTAAACTTACGAAACACAAGCCCAAGACTAAATAAGCCATAAGCCCCAAAACAACCACCATCAACCCCACCCCGCAGCAAAAAAAAATTATACAGTAGATTTTACATCACTGCAATCCAACTACACTAACATACGCCTTAAAGATGCCTTGTCATGGGTTGGGGCTTGGCCTGGAACTAATATTATAAGCAGAAATTAAAAGTTATGTTTTTCGGCAAATAGGCTAAAACTAAGGCTTATTATTGCAAAATTACTAAAAATGACAAAAATACAGAATTGATATATAATGAATATGAAAAAAGTTCAACATATAACATTAGTTACCAATCACAATCATCCATTTTTATCATGTAACAAAAAAAATCATTTTTTAAAAATTAAATATCTCACAAACCGTTCATCGTTACGTAAAACAAAACATATCATCGCGACGAAAATTAAATCATCTATCTATCGAGGGGCACATGTATATACTTTCGGAGAACTTTTTTTTTCTTAAGTCACGTATGAGAAAATCATATATGATTCGTCATGAAACATATATGATTTTCAGAAAATTATATATGATTCATATCACGAATCATATATGATTTTCTGAAAATCATATATGATTCATATCACGAATCATATATGATTTTCTGAAAATCATATATGATTCGTGACGAATCATATATTATTCTCTCATACGTGACTTAAGAAAAAAAGTCGAAAAAAAAGTTCGTCAAAAGTATATACATGTGTCTCTCAATAGAAAGATGATTTAATTCTCGTTGTAATGGTGTATTTTTTTTCGTTTGACGATTTACCGTTTGCGAGATATTTAATCTTTAAAAAAATAGCGAGAAGTGGATTTTTTTAAAAGTAAATGATTATTATTGGTTGAATAGGTATATACTAATTTAAAGGTTTACATAGATTTTAACTCAATTAAATATTTTGGTGAGTAAATAATTTATAGTAATTCATAACCCATGGGCTAAATTTTGTAACGCTTTTTATGGGCTGAGGCTTATAGAGGCTTATGACTAACAAGACTTTTCATAAACTCGCATGACAAACGAAACTTAGGGGCTCTTTCTTTTTTAAGCGCTGGTTCCATATGCCACTTGTTTAAAAGGTTAGCTGCCAACATTTATGTTGTTTCTTTTTTCTAGTTCTAATCTTGGCAAATGACCATTTAACCCCAACAACCAAATCTTGAATCTCACGTAATTTGATCTTACTATTTTCATCAAAGTTACAATAGATTTACTAGATCTATGACAACCACTCATATATCCAAGACACAAGCATTAACCTAAATGAAGAATTCAATACCAGTATAAAACCTTACAAAGTATAAGTGGGTTTTGATGGTTACCATACAAATTTAACATAAAAAATAGAAAATTGCATGTGATTATAACTAGACACGGATAAGAGGACGAGGAAAAAGACCTGCAACACATCCATGGGTTTGTGACCATCGTCGAAGAAAACTAAGGAGATTAAAGAAATACGATTAGATGAATGAATGACCTTAGTTATCAGACAATTTGGATGTAAATTTGGTGGAAAATTTTATGGTGACTGAGATTCGGAGAAATTGATGATATGGAAGTGAAATAAGAAAAAGGGTAAATTGGTCTTGGTAATCCATATGAGCGTCTGGTTTAGGAGAGAGGGGTTTTTTAGAGACTACACTCAGAGGCTCATATGATATGAGAGGAAAAAAGAAACATCAAAGATGCCATGTGGGGACCAAATCTATTAGCAACCAGCACATTAAGTTAAAAAGAAACAGGACCTTACTTTATTAGCCGACTTATTTCAAACGCTGAAGCACCCAATAAGCCCCTAGAAGCCCCGTGCCAAAAACACCATGCAGCAACCTAAAACAGATTTTAACATCACTTCAATCTAATAACACTGGCATACACCTTAAAGATGCTTAAACCTATAATGCTCCAAGTTTGAGGGTTCATAACCAATACCATCAAGAGAATATGCACATCTAACTACTAAAAGTGTCAGCAATCTGTTTCATAACAAAAACGAGAAAACAAGTATCTCGAAGTACCAAAAATTAATCAGTCTCCATATGTCCCAAAATCCCTAAAACACACTATAAAAAGAGAAAATAAATTAGAAAAAACAAGAAAAGATTCGACGCCTATAAGTAGAAAACACAGACTGACCACAAATACAGAGATAGAGAAACATAAGAAATTTACACTTCTGAGATGTTTTAAGATACATAGACATTTCCATTGTTCTCATATGCTTATGCCATTCTAAAAGTGCTGAAAAGATGACGCAGGAGAATGGCGAGAAAGGGCGACTCACTTGCCACCCAACGTACGAAAGTGACCCCGGGTCTTCAACTTTTGGGCTTCAGCAGCATAGCTTGAATCACCACCTTGATTGTAACATCCACTACCACCTCCGCCTCTAGCGCTACCACGTCCGCACCCACGACCACCTGAATTGTATTGTTTTCCCCCGGCAGCAAGTTCTAAAAACTCGTTGATGCTGAGTGACTGCGAAAACACACACACGAAGTACAGAATGTAATTTTGACCTATTTACTCAAAAATGGTCCAACTTTAGTCATGTTATATACTTATGAATCCCCCCTAATGGGTCGAAAGAATAAGTTAAGCACACCAGCAAAGAAACGTGTCAAAAAGGCCATTATCTAACTCACCCTGTTAGAAAAGTAGCTTGTTGCTGTAACATGTTTTTAGGAAACCACGGGCAACACATTAACTAATAATCAAAAATATGGACAAGAGAGTGCTCCGGGTGACCAAAATAACAACAAAAGATGTCATCTTATTGTAAATATTACGCCTCTTGTTACACACTTACACCCCTTACCGTCACAACATATCAAGACTGTAAAATAAAAAGTATTACCTTCTTAACTCTCTCTTCTTTCTCAGTAATCTCTTTACGCTTATCCTTGTCGGACCCCTACTTAATGAGATCAAACAAACAGGTAAATAAATTCAAAAAGGTGACATGCCTTGATCCTTCAAAATTAATTTATTATTTTTTTGCAAAATACAAGTTTAAATAAGTACTGAACAAAAAAAACTATAAGCAATCGTCATCAATTTTTAGCGAAGATCCCATCATTGGTCTTCTTGCTGAAGAGTGGTTGCATGGAAGCGAGATGTTTGTCAACTTCCACCTTCCTTTCCTCAGTCTTGAGAGACTATAGAGCTTTCCTCTCTTGAAGAACCTTTTGATAATGATACTCTTCGAGAGTTCGAGTCATTTCCTGAATAAAAAGTGCAAGTAAACATTGGTCAGAGAAGCAGATTGTATTGTACATGCCATCGTAGAAGAAGTTATCAAGACACGTTTATCCAAGTTGGCAACTTTAGACCAACTATCTAAAAATGGGTTGATTTAAATTTAAATCGTTTGATCACTAACATGGATAGAAATCACGGTGTAAACTCAGCGAATGATGAAATGGTACAAAACTCGAGGATAGGTGTCACTTTATTCCAAAGAACAAGATTATGATTTTGCTACCATTTTATGTAATTATGTTTGATTCCTTAATTGTTTATAGAATGCAAAAAATAAACGACAAAACAATGGGACGTTATCAACCTAACCCAAGCAAAACGAATTGAACCATTGTTCAAAAAAAAAAAAAAAAAAAATTGAACCAAAACCATACTAAAAATACTTGTACAAATTCATTGACCGACCCGCCCATGATGGAGATTGGTGGAACAATTAGTTATATAGCAAAAGATTTCAGCTGTAGATTTTGTAGAATTTTTATTTCCAACAATGGATTTCCATACTGAAGTTTTACGCTTGTTTTTATGCCCTTAAGTGAACAAAAAACATTTTTAACCACAACAGAACTTCATAAGAACTAAAGCTAATCACCTCAGGTTATTCTCCTTTTTCTCATATGTTTTCTCTTCCTCCTTCACTGGAATATCCAAATCCAAAGTTTTCTCCCCTTCAATAACCACCTCGATCTCCCTGTGAAAATAAAAGTAAACATTATTAACACAACGATATATGTTACATATAAAGGTTGCAATTTCGACCCATGGTAAATGGCAAAATTTGCCTTACAGGCCAAATGGGTGAGATAACATGAATTTAGTAATACAAAAACGATTTGAACTTTTAAACATGTTTGTCACGAGTAACTTAAGTGTGATCGCGATATATACAATTATTGTAAATTTATACGGAGTAGTTTCTGTGTCATATTAAAAGCAATAATTTACTCTAAAGATCATGGCATTACCCGTTACCCAACCCACAGATAAAATAAACGGTCAGAAACCATACTGGACAATTTCATCAGTCTGCGTTCCCCAGTTCCCACAACCGGCTCCCTCACGTTTGATTTCATTCCTATACAAGGAGATAAGACGTGACTAAAACCATAGATATAAAAAAAACCCTAATGGTACAAAGATAGCAAAGAATATATCAAATGGGTCATAAATATTAGGAAAAAACATTACCCACGCCCAGTCCCACTACGACATTCATAGTTTCGACGAGGAAGCCGATCTCCCTCCTCCACATCTCCATTAATAAATTCCCCACGACGACCACCACAAGGACCACCATAACCACCACATCTCTCATAATCTTTCCCAGTTGATCACCAGATGATCCTCGGTTACCATATGAATTATCGTTGTTGCCTGAGTCCCTATTGAACCCACCACCTCCACCACGACCACGACCGCGGCCAACACCCCGTCCTCCACGTGCACCTTCATTCCTAGCCCCCGCTAAAAAACAATGCATAAGTGAATAGAAAAAAGAAACAAATAGCACATGAAGAATTATCAAGATTACATAGTTCCCAGTGTTGGGTTAATCGTTTATAAGTCGGTTCACGTATGCATGGCTCGAACACTTCTAGTTTAATAAGTCTGCATTTTCTGTGTTTTAGTTAATAGAATACTAGTTTGAACTAGTATTTCTTTGACCAAATATCCTAAGTTTGTGAGGAGAGTGGGTCATGTTTTACCAAGTATTTAGGAGATGATGCCCACGTTTATGTTTTGTTTAGCTTATAAATAGGTGTAGGTTTCATACTATATGTAATCAGATTTCCCTTTATTTATTTACAAACGTTTGAAAACCAATCTTGCTGTTTTGATTGGCGTTAGTGTGTGGTGCGTGTCCGGGTTTAAAGGGACTGATTCCATCATTTGGTATCAGAGCGGAGTTCGATCAAACGGCGGGTTTGAGAGTCGGTTCAAGAAAAGGGTATAGCCTTTGGCTGCAGGGCAGAAGCCGAAAGGGGCTGTTTGAAACCCCATGCAATCAAGAGTAGAAAGAAAGAAAGTGAACCAACGCCGTTGAGAAGACCGTGAGACCGAGACAGGATATGTCAAGACCGAGACCGAGGCAACCATGACCGAGACCGTGACCGCGGGTTGCTCGAGAAAGATAAGGAAGACCGAGTTTCAACAGCAATGACCGAATGATACTGTTGATCAAAGACCGAAAGGCCGAAGACCGAAATGCCGAAGACGAAAGGCCGAAGACCGAAAGGCCGAAGACCGAAAGGCCGAAGACCGAAAGACCGAAGACCGAAAAGACCGAGGAGCTGCAAAAGACCGGGCAGAACCTAGACCGACAGCAGGTGACATGAGACCGAAGGCTCACTTGAGAAAGACTAGACCGAAGACCGAAGAGATAACCGTGAACGGCAGGTTGTCTAGACCGAAACTTTAATAGCCGAAGACCGAACTGTTGAATCAATTGACCGAAGATTCACAGAGACCGAAGGAAGTTGATCATGTATGGTGATCACAAGAAAGAAAGATATCAAGGACTGTTTTCTTGAAAGTAGAAAAGTAGTAAGAAGCAGATGGTTTGAAAGAAGGTGTTCAAGACGTGACCGAGGTGACGTGAACAACCGATTAAGGGGGTGATTGTTGGGTTAATCGTTTATAAGTCGGTTCACGTATGCATGGCTCGAACACTTCTAGTTTAATAAGTCTGCATTTTCTGTGTTTTAGTTAATAGAATACTAGTTTGAACTAGTATTTCTTTGACCAAATATCCTAAGTTTGTGAGGAGAGTGGGTCATGTTTTACCAAGTCTTTAGGAGATAATGCCCACGTTTATGTTTTGTTTAGCTTATAAATAGGTGTAGGTTTCATACTATATGTAATCAGATTTCCCTTTATTTATTTACAAACGTTTGAAAACCAATCTTGCTGTTTTGATTGGCGTTAGTGTGTGGTGCGTGTCCGGGTTTAAAGGGACTGATTCCATCACCCAGTTCTAGCATCGTAGATAAAAAGTAGGATGAATAACAAGACAAATAATCAAGGTCAACAGCTCATTCCCCAAAGGTAAAATCTTTCATAAACCTCTAATTCCATTTAAAAAAAATATAGTATTTGGCATCTCAACTTCTTGAAACTAACAGCTTGCTAATCTACTAATATCACAATTTGTTTAAAAAAAATATCAAACGTCAATCTATCACAAATTTATCTCAGATATCCAACGCATTACGACATTCATGTGATTTGCATCACAACACAGAACATAACATAGCTATTTACGACATTCACTTCAACACTTATATAAATTAAAAACCAATTTTCAACATTGTATAGGCGTATATTAGCATCCTTATCCTTATCCTTATCCATATATAAAGTTGGTTAGTACTTACTACTTAGTACTATCCATCTTAAAGAACAGTTATTATTACTAATAATAGGAAGAACAACAGCAATAAACTTACAAAAAAGGTGAAACAGCTTCCGGCTTGAGCTGGAAGAAGCGGCTTGGAAGGAAGCTTAGCAGGCTAAGCCTCGGTTTGATGCTTAGCGACAGGTGCAGCAGCAATCTTCTACACGAGAACTGAAGGATGTCGTCGTATCATCATCTCATTAGTCTTTCTCTCCATAACCACAATATTAATATATTGTAAGTTTTAACTTGAAAAGTCAACTTTGTCTCTCTCTCTTACAAGTTTTTTACTCTCTTCCCCAAGATTCCAACCAACCTCCTCTCACACACTTCTCCCTCTAAATATTTGGCCAACCTATCACGCACCGACAAACATTTATTATAGATCTGTTTCATATATTTCTTTTGCCTCCGAACACCTTATCACCAGAAAAAACCACAACAAATCACCACCGTCTTCTGTCATCTCTCTCCACAATCTTCTGCCATGTCGTCGAGAACCATAGATTCACTTCTGATGGGTAAGTCCATGTCACCTTAATAACCACGCTTTTTAGATTATTTGGGTTGACCTTTAATTTTTTAAGATTTGGTGTTGGATCCACTGTGGTGTCACCGCAACCAGTCAAGAGCAAGATGATTGGAGCGATTTGGTGTTGATCAACTGTAATTACATAGCCGAAAAGGTGATTTGGGTCATTTTCAAATGTATTGGTCTTTTACTGAGTTTTACCTTATAAGATAAGATTTATAGCAAAATATCCAAATACTGCAAGTTAACTCACATCAACAGACACAAACAGAGAAAATGGAACCAGATACTTCTTCATTTACACTAGAATGTCAACAAAATATACCCGAACAGTACGTTCTTCCTCCTGTACAACGACCAAACATGAGCCTCCCTGATCACCTTCCTACCAGCCTACCCCTCATTGACCTTTCCATGATCAACCCATCCGGCACACAGATCCCAAGTAATTGATGAAGTACATGCTGCCTGCGAGCAACTTGGCTTTTTTCAGGTATCTGTTTATGCAAAAACGAGCATAATACATCTATATATAACATGACTTTATTGGCTTTGTTTACATGCATTTTCCAGGCTCTATATAAGTCAAATTTTCACTTTTCACGATACCAAAAATGGACTAAGTCACAGAATAGCAACAAACTTTCTTCATTATTTTGTCTTGGTATATGAACTTGAAAAAACATGTACAATAGCTGAATAGCATATACCAATGAACTTTCATAAGAGTTCCAATCTGCACATTTTGATGACGTGTCATACCCCTGACACATCATCAAATGTGGAAAACTTACGAAAGTTCGTTGCTATTACACATCTTTTTATATTTCATGTACCTAAACGAAACAATAAAGAAAGTTCGTAGCTATTCTATGGCTAACTCCCTACCAAAAAAGGTAATGAAAACCATTTCAGCCAATGACTCATGAGGAACTCGATTTACATATTTTTTTGCATAAAATGTATATTGCGAAGATAACGGTTTCCATCCTAGATATAGTGCATGTGTGCATTTATCTTTGACATTTTATTTTGGTCAGAAAAAAATTAACATGTGTATTTGAAGGTAATAAATCATGGGATTCCTACTTCAGTCATGAAAGATGCACTAGACTCTGCTGAAGAGTTCTTTAACTTGCCAAGTGAAGTTAAGATGTGTTTTGCTTCAGCTGATGTTCACGAGCCAGTGAGATATGGAACTAGTATGAATCATGGGAAGGATAAGCAGAGAGACTTCCTCAAGCTTTATGCTAATCCGATATCAGAATGGATACATTTATGGCCATCGAATCCTCCAAGTTACAAGTAACTAAACTTACCAAGTACTTTAATTCTTTTTCATACAAGCCGATAGGCCCGATATATTCAAAAAGGAGCTTGCATGGGTCCATGAGATATGGCTACATTTTATTATTCAGAAGACAACGTCATGAAATGTTACTTCACAATGTATGTGGCAACATTTATGCTTTGTTACCGAGTTTCATATTGAAAACGAAGGGAAGGAAACGGTTGGAAACTAAAAAACTTTTCTTCCTAAACGTTGACTATTTTGAGAGAAAGAAAGGATAGTCCATAACTCCGATAAATATAACTAAGGCTTAGCATAATAGACCACGGAACGTACCGGACCGAGTATATTTCGGTCCATCCTGTCTCTTATATTCGATCTCTGATCCGGTTCGGTTTTGAGCAAAACCGGCTATTATGCTTTGTTGAATCGACCCGGACATGGACCGAACATTTCGGTCCGGTCTTCAGTACCGTGTTATGAGCCAAATCAGTTTACGGTCGGTCCGGTCTTGGTCGGTCCGGTAAGGTTTTCGGACGTTGATCACCCCTATTCCTTATCAATGACCAAACTACCCGCGACCCAAACAAAAATGCTTTACACAATTAAGGGACACCTTGAAGAAAAATATGAAACATAAAATTTTGTTTTCTTTTCCTTCTAACTCGGGCACAAGCATATTTTTTTTTACCACCGTTTCTTTTCTTCTCTCCAAACTTAGAAACACACAAGAAAGATGTAATAGGGTAATCTAACTATGCAAGTGTGTCATCATTTATTGGGATTGTAGTTTAACTTTGGATCTCTTATTTTTCATACAGAGAGAAGATGGGAAGCTATGCAGATGCAGTGCATACGTTACAAAAGCAGTTAATGGAAGTGGTTCTTGAAAGCTTAGGCCTGGATGCCAACTACTTACAAGAAGACATTGAAGAGGGTTCTCAAGTATTGGCTGTGAACTGTTACCCGTCTTGCCCCGAACCAGATCTTGCATTAGGGATGCTACCACATACAGATCATGGTACCCTGACCATCCTAAATCAAAGCCACCAAGGACTTATAATCATGGACCACGACAAAAAATGGCACTCAGTTCCATCTATCGAAGGTACCCTAATAGTTCAGTTGGGGGATCAATCTGAAATAATGAGCAACGGGAGGTACAAGAGTACGACACATAGAGTGGTTCTCAATGAGCACAAGCGTCTGTCAATTGCAAGTATTCATAGTCTTGCAATAGAGAAAAAAATAGGGCCGGCACCAGAGCTAGTTGATGAGCAACACCCTGTCGCCTATAAAGAAGGGAGTTTTGCTGAGTTTCTTGATTACATTGCCCTTAACTCTGCAACAGATGTTAAGTATATCGACACGTTGAAAATTCACTGAAAAATGGTATGTGAAGTACCAAACAAGCATGAACAGAAGTCATCATAAAGTCGTGATTAGAGGACCAGTCAACAGGTGTATAAGATATTACATATTCTTTTTATATCTCTAGGTTAAAGTAATAAACTTATGTCTTATCGCCAAGAGTTACAAATTTCCTGCATTTTGTTCTAGTACTTTCCTAGTGTGTACACTATTACATTTCTTCATCTTACAAGAGTAAGACCATCACTTCTACACACAGTAAATCACATGGACATTAATTAGTCTTAATAAACACAGTATATATTTCTGTATAACGTGTTAAGTCCTATGTGTTCTTTTTTAATATTGGCTCATTTAGGATAAGAATCATTTCGCATATAAGCTCACGACTGTTCTGAAATACTTGGACCAGCAGAAAGTTCCAAATACTATATTTTTGGCGTAAATAAGTTTGTTGAGTAGCCACTTATAAGCAACTTGCCTGACCCTGTTACCAGTCCAACCTCCACTACTACCCCACATAAGAAGAAGGGATCCAAGATGTTGGATGATGGAAGACGGAAGATGGAAGTACAATGTGATCCTGGTGGAACATAGTAACAACAAATTATCAAGGTCAAAACGTTTTTTTTCTTTGTAAAACCTAACCATTCAATCTTCACTCAGTCAAGTTCCTAAACGTGATAAACTGCCAAATCCTATTCACTATATCTTCTATCTATTTCCCAAACAGAGACGTAATGGCATATAATCCAATCAAAGCAGCAAGTCATTCCTAAACGTAACAATATCTTGTTTCTGGCCTGTGCCTGTAAGTACATAGTAGTTTATTACGACCTACGGGTTGCAAATCTTTTCATTTCTACATAGTGCATACTCCCTCCGTTCAAATTTAGAATGTTCATCTTTCTATTCTGGTTTGTCCCAAAACAAGTGCCTACTTTCATATTCCAGCAAATCAAATGTTTTTCAAAGTTCAAAACGACACTTTGTTCATGGTGTAATGGTCCCCACTTTTTTTTAAAATTTAGGATGGAGAGAGTATTAGTATCTTCTAGCTTTGGCGAAGATAGCGGTAGTGGAGAGCAGTAAGCAAGGAATAGGTTGTTTGTTTTGATAAGAGTATTTGGTCACATAGTTGCATAGTTGGTCAAGTGAAAGCGTTAGTTGGTAGTAAATACTACTAGAAGTATGCAGGGACGGACCTATGTAGTAACTATTGGGGTCCGTTGCCCTCCATGACTAGCCCGATACGATGAAATTTTAGTGTATTTTTTCTTCGATCTTAACATTTTTTCGAAAGCGCCCCCAACTAAAAATTCAAATTGCTCCCCACCCGTAGAGTAAATCCCAACATTTAACGCCTTAAAACCTTATAAATCTGTCATTTGTAAGTAAAAACACTCAATTTATCTTTTCGATACTAACTTTTTTTTCCATATTTTGTTGCTATTCTGAAAAATTTTTTTGCCCCCCACTACCCTATTTCTTGGTATCGTCACCGGAAGTATGGTGTGTTTGGTAGAAAGCTTTTGAGAGCATTTTTTAGCAATTACTAGCATTTAGCACTATTATTACAAACAAAAATGCTATATCCTCCTACAAAAACAACCTACAAATCTTCCTACTCACAGGATCCTGACAAGTGTCAGAACGGACGGTTTATATGCGGAGAGAGAATTAGTGGAAAAAAATATTTAATATTATTGTGTGTGTAGGAGGATATGTAGGCATATGTTGTAGGAGGATATAGCAATGCTCTATTACAAAACTCCATTTGGAAAAAAGCGGTTAACATTTACATAAGATTTTAAAAACGCTAGTTTTTCAATGCTCTCTTTGAATAAGCATTTAGCGTTCATTATTTTACACATTAAAACTCCTACTGTTTTCAACAAAGGCGCCCTTGGTGCGTTTAGAAAAAGTAGAATGTTAGTTGCTTGTTTAACAAGCATTTTGAGCAAAACACTAACCGCTAGTTGCTTCAAAGCGCTCCTAAATGCTTGCTATCAATTCTTAACAATAAAAGGTTGGCATATAATTGAAATGAATTATGTCAAATATATGATAATTAATTGACCTAATAAAAAAGCTTTCTGGTATAAGAAAAAGCTTACCTGAGTAATTATGATCGTCTCTTTCGCCGTAATTAATTATGTCAAATATATGACAAGTTTTGCTTTCAGCTTCAACAAATTGGAAAGTAAAAACGGATTTATTATTTTGTTTTACTTTTTTTCATGTTAAGGAAAAAATTAAGGGTAAAAGATATAAAATAACATCTTACTTATTATTTTGTACCGACTTTAAACACCTACAATTTTTTCGCTAGACAATACCAACGAACTTTCAAAATTTATTCGTCTTTACCAACTTGGCAACCTTTTACCGACACGCTGGCACGGTCATTTCCACGTATTTAATTTTTAAAATATTCTTTTACACGTATGATTTCCACTTTATACTTACCAGCGACGACTTTTGACTTCTTTATAACAAGAAAAACACACACATTGCCTCATTTCCATCGCCATTTTTATTTTCGAGAAAAACACACCAACATTTCTATCATGAACCCTAACTGATCCATCTCTCTCTATTGATTCTCAGTGTTTACAATTGTTAAACACCAATGGCAAAAGGCAATAATCCCTCTCTCTATATTGATTGAAAAATCTGTTTTTTTTTAATCTAATTGATTAATCGAGTACAATAAAAAAAACTATGATTTTAGGACTATCTTTGCTTTTTATAAACTGTATTTGAAAAACCCCCTTTTTTCGTAAACCCTAATTTGTTTAATTTTTTTTGTTTTTATTAAACAAACATTAATTTGTTGCAAATGATATTAAACACCCAATTTCTAGTCAATGTAATCAGTTAATAAGCTTAATTGAAAACAACTTGAAAAAACCCTAATTTTTCAAGTTAGTTTTTTTTTCAATTAAGCTTATTAAATGTCAATTGAGGTTGAAACCCCCAATTTTCAGATATCGAAATCAAAATTTCAACCTTAATTTGAAAAAACCCCTTTTTCCAGAAACCCTAATTTGTTTCAATTTTGTGTTTTTATTAAATAAACATTAATTTGTTGCAGTTAATATTAAAACCCCCAATTTCTAGACAATGTGATCAGTTTAATAAGCTTAATTGAACAAAAACCCTAACTTGAAAAAACCCTAATTTTTCAAGTTTGTTTTTTTCAATTAAGCTTATTAAACCCTTACTATTCTTCTAATTCATATTAATTCTTATTACAGGTTCTCGCAAAAAAAAAGAAATTAAGAAAGCCTGTCTTCACAGTGTACTTACGCTATGATGGGCTTTTTTATCCACAGCCAATGAGGTATGTACAGGGTGACATGAAGGAGGTGAATGATACTAACTTCGATGAAATGCCATTTGACATTCTGCAACAGATAATTGGCAAGTTACTTCCAGGTGCTGTTTATAAGAGAATCTATTATTGCCAAACAGATTGTGAGTTAAGCGTAGGTCTTAGGGAACTTAAGTCAGACCAGGATATTGTTGATATGTTAAATGTTGGTTATGAAAATGGAAATGAAATTGATATGTTTTTAGAACACTTTGATTATGACATATTAGAAATGATTAAGGAAGAACTAATGAATCATAACATAGTTGGCGAGTCTAGCGATGAGTATTATACTAGTGATGAAGAACAGGAATTTGAAAATATAGATTTTCAAACAGAGGGTGATGAGTCTGTTGTTATAAAGAATATCAGTACATAAGACCCATTCCTCAATAAGCTTTGCAGTTCTAGGGTTTTGTTTATAGGTAGTTCTGAATTTCGATTGCCAGAATTACATGAAACACCACAGATAGACCCTGATGATAATATTATAGATCCTTCTTTGAAGGTGAAAAATGGTGTTGCTTATCCTGCATTTGACCCTGACATTCCATGGGATAAGATGGAACCAATACTAGGAATGAGGTATGAAAACCCACATCAGTTAAAATTGGCCTTAGCTAACTATGGTGTTGCGCATGGTTATCAATTATGGTACATGAAGAGTGATGAAAAGGAATTACTAGTATATTGTGGTAGAAATGTAGAACAGGGTAGATGTGTTGGGAAAAAGGGTAACATAGACAGGGTTATGCCCAATAAGGTTAGGAAAACAGGGGTAAAGATTAAAAAGGGTGTAGGTAAAAAAAAAGGTGTAAAGATTAAAAAGGGTAAGGGTAAGAAGGTTGCGCCTACTTCTGGGGAAGGTACATCAACCCCATCACCCGGTAAATGGACTAAGAAACAAATTCAAAAGGAAAAAATTGTTGTACCTTGCCCCTTTAGGTTGTATGCTTCTTGGATGAAAACTGAACATTCATTTCAAATCAAATCACTGAAAACTGAACATAAATGTTGTAGGAATTACAACATGGGATCCTTAGTGACATTTAAGTGGATAGCCCTTTATTTCTCTAAGGATATCATTGCTGATCCTTTCATGCCTTTAAGAAAAATGAAAGACATCATTAGGCAGAGGTTCATGTTAGATGTAAGTGTTGGACAATGCAAGAGGGCTAGACAGTTGGCTTTATTTGATCACGAGGGTGGGCTAATAGAGCATTATGAGAAGCTCTATCAATACAGAGATGTAATTTTAGAATCAAATCCTGGGTTCACATGTCGACTAGATGTTGATGTATCACTTAATGGCAAGCAGACATTCAAAAGGATTTATATCTGTTTCAATGGGGTCAAAGATGGGTGGTTAGCTGGTTGTCGGAAGGTTATTGGACTTGATGGTTATTTTTTAAAGCATACATGCAGGGGGGAACTACTTACAGCCATGGGAAGGGATGCAAATAACCAAATGTATCCCATTGCATGGGTTGTAGTTAGGGTTGAGAATACTGAAAACTGGGGTTGGTTTATACATCTGCTAGCTGATGATTTGAATCTGCATGAAGGAAACGGATTAACAATCATATCAGATTCCCATAAGGTAACACAAATATAACCTTTGCTTTATTATAAATAAATAAATTTGTTATATATATCTATATGTTTCTGATACAAACCTTTGTATATAATGACATAGGGTTTACTTGATGCTATACATGATTGGTTACCTCAAGCAGAACACAGAAAATGTACAAGGTATGTCTACGCTAACTTCAAGAAGAAATATAGTGGTTTGTAATACCAACGGCTTTTTTGGGCTGCAACATCTTGTACTCTGGAGCAGCAGTTTGAGCAGATCATGGAACAGATCAGGTTACTGGACCAAGAAGCATACGATTATTTGTTTCGAAGAAATCCAAACTCATGGTCAAGGGCTTTCTTTGAGATGGACATGAGATGTGCAGCATTCGAGAATGGCATATCAGAAAGCTTCAACAGAGCTATCTTGGGTCCAAGACATAAAACGATCATAACAATGTTGGAAGAGATTAGGCTATACATTATGCAGAGATTGGTGGAAATTAACAAGATAGCTGTCAACTGTGAAGAAAGGTTCACACCTAGAATACTAAACAGAATCGAGATTCTAAAAGAAAAGCAAAGGTACATATTCTAAAACCTTTAATTATGAGTTGAATGTCTTTAAAAATCTTAACCTGTATACTTATCTAATTGCAGAGATTGAATTGTATTCCAAAGTGGTTTCCAAGAGCTAGAAGTTAGGAAATATGATCAGAGCTATGGGGTGAATCTGCTAAACAAGGCATGCTCTTGTAGAATGTGGGAACTTAGTGGGGTACCCTGTGTGCATGATGTTGCTGCATACTTGCATAAAGGAAAAGACATCGAACTAGGTATTAGCCATTGGTATAGTAAGGAGTTTTGGTTCAATGCTTACCAGTTCTCAATTAGACGTGTACCTGGGTCTAATTTGTGGAGGAGGAGTAATGAGATTCCACCATTACCACCACTTCTTAAGAGGATGCCTGGTAGACCACAAAAAGAAATAATTAGGGCCCATGATGAAAACAATGGAACACAAGTTAGTAGAGTGGGTAGAAGTATGACTTGTCAAAACTGTTGGAAAAAGGGTCATAATAAGGCTTCTTGTAAAGAGGAAGCACAACCTAAACCAACAGTTGAGAAGAAAAAACAAGGTAGAAAGCCAAAAGTGGTAGTTGGTCAGTATGCATCTAGTAGAGGTGGTAGATCTGGGGGTTCCACAACAGGATTTGGTGAAATAGGTGAAGGAAGTGGTGTAAGGGGTGGTAGAGGTGGTGGTAGAGGTGGTGGTAGAGGTGTTGGCAGAGGAGTGGGAAGAGGTGGTGGTAGAGGTTCTGGTAATAGGGTGAAGGAAGTGGTGGTGGTACAACTAAAAGGGGTGGTTCATTTAAAAGAAGTTGTACAAAGGCTGGTTCAAGTAGGGGAGCTAAAACTGCTTCTTCAAATTTTTTCTTAACAGAAGATGAGGTACGGCAAAAATGATTATATGACTTTTTTTGTTAAACATTTTACACCTTATAGGGTATAAAAGCAACCAAATGTATGATATACATGAATACCAATTGGATCTGGATGAACAAGCTTATAGGGAGCATATGCATGAGGAAGCATTAAGACAACAAAAAGAGAATGCAGAACAAGAAATATTAGATAAAGAGAGAAGGGAAGAACAAGAGTGGGAAGAGAGAATGGATTACTACCATCCATCAAATTGGACAAATGAAATTGAAGAAAATCTTTCTTATAATCAGTAGTGTACTGGGGTGTTGATTCCACACCTTCATTCCCAACCTACCTAATAATCAGCTGTTCAAGGTGCTGTTGAAAACCAACAGGTGGATCAAGCATCAATTATTGAGACAGAAAATGTACCAACTGTGGAAACAAGTGTTGGAACAGGTGTTGAAGATCAAGTGGCTGATGAACCTACATCAGTTGATAGAGGGAAAGCTGAAATGACAGTAGAAGATCAACCTGCACCAAAAAGGAAGAGGGGAAGGCCTCCATCCCATGTATATGGCATCAGGATATACCACAAGAACCGTGGAAGATCTGAAAGGATTGCCCAAATGAAGTTGAATAAGGCATTTAAATTTGACAAGCATGGGACTAGAAGCACCCAGAGAAAGCCTTTGATGTTTCTCCCTAGGTTTTTAAACATTTTCATGTCTGTAATGAATTATTAAAACCCTAACTTGACAGTGCTTAGCTTTTAGTAATGGGTCAAAATGGTAGACAAGTGAATGTGGGTATTGCAGGTATTATGGGACCTACAAATTTTGTAGTAATATTTTGTCTTAAACTATATATTTAACTACCATGAAATATGCAAAAGCAGCACTTGTTTATCTGTTGGTGTATTTGTTTATATCTTGGTGCAAAATTTAATGTCTTGGTGAATTTGTTTATATCTTGGTGCAAATTTTAATGGTAGAAGTGCATTTGTTTATGTCTTGTACCTGTAAACCTATTGTCTTTTGTGCATTTGTTTATGTCTTGTGCCTGTATAACTATTGTCTTTTGTGCATTTGTTTATGTCTTGTGCCTGACCAAGGCTATTAGCATACAAAAATCAAGGTGTCCACTCTTAAAGCTATATTCTATGAACTAGGTTGGGTCTTGTTATTCTAGATGCATACCAAGGTTTAGACAACTCTTTTGTTCACTTGTTTATGTCTTGGGCTGTAAACCTAACACAGCTATACATTGTTACCATGTGATGAATGTTACAAATCAATATTTAAGGTTTAACATCATTCATTAGATCATTCAAACGATTACAAAACACAAAAGCTACTTCATTAAGGTTTCATACAATTCATATAACTTCATTAAGCTACTTTATTATGGCTTTTACCCTTGATAAAACTCCTACTTAGTTCTACTTCATAGCAGAGGAAAACAAAACGAATGCTAGCAAGATCATCACCGCCTTCTTCCAAAAGCTTGCATTCTTCTTGGTCTTGATCAACTAATCTTGTAACAAACGAAATTCTTCCTGCAAAACAACCAACTGTTCCAAGCTTCTTATCTCCCTATCAACTTCATATCTCTGATTAGGATTGAGCTGGAAATACATGTTGTACAACATCCCCTTGTACCAAGCATTATCCAATTCAATGTCATACCAATAGAACTCATGACACTTTGCAACACCAGTTTTCTGAAAATGAGTTGTAATGATTATCACTTATGAAATAATGAAAAATAAATGTTAACAACATCTTATCTAATAATTACGTGTCATTATATCAATCTTACATATCTATTGGGGCAAACAAGAAATCTTCTACCAGGATTGGTGGGTTTCCACGAAGTTAGTTGCATCAAGGGGAGATTGCACTCACATTCATCCGGGATGTTTGATTCATAATACCAATTAGCCATTTTTAGGTCTTGGGAGGGAAGAAATTAGGGTTTAATGATAGATCGCCATTGTTAGGGTTTTTTAGGTTAAATGAAGATGAACAATAATGAAAAAGAGGGGGGGGGGGGGTATATAGATTATTAGGATTAATGAAGTTGGACCGGGTATATGAAGTTGGACCGGGTATTACACAAACGGGTGGGGAAAAAAGGTCTAGTAGACAAGCCACGGTGGAATTAAGAATTTTTTTTTTGTTTTTTAATGACGTGTAATTGTAAATGGTCATATTGGTGATATTGTTACAAAACAAACAAGTTCGTTGGTATTGTCTAGCGAAAAAATTGTAGGTGTTTAAAGTAGGTACAAAATGATAAGTAAGATGGTATTTTATTGCTTTTACCCAAAAAATAATATGAAATAGTTTTTCATTTTCATGAAAATCATTAAGTGCGGTTCACCTGTTTTCAAATTTTTAGAGAACGAGAACTAAACAAGTTTTTTGGTTTTTTTTTCTTATTAGTTAAGTACTCGCGTAATGCAACTACTCAGTACTCGTTGACTTTTTTCTTACAATCAAATTAATATTAGTCCACTCGTCCTAAAAGCGGTGGGAAATCTTCGTAGTAGACTTAAAAAAAATAAAAAATATTAAAATGTAAAAAATTATATTAAAATTATTAAAATCACTAAAAGTAAAAAAATAATTTTTTTTTATAAATATATCAAAATCTATCTTTAATTAAAAAGAATAAAATTTTAAAAAATATAATGAAATTAGATTACGAAAAAAAAATATTTTAATTTAAAAATAAAAGTGAGTTCATAATAAATTGTTAAAAAGTTGTTACAAAAGTTTGTTATAAAGGAAATCGATAGTTAAGATTACACTTTTAGATTAAGAATTAGATTTGGATTAAAAATGATTTAATTGTTGAGATTTGATATATTTATTTTAATTTTCTTTTTTAAATTATATTTACAGCTAATATGTGTATATACACCTTTTAATATTTAAAAATATAAGATTTTTTTCCAACTTAACCATAATTAAAATGTCAAATTTGATTCTTTTCATTTAATAATTTGTATTTTTTCTATTTGTACATTATCATTATGTTGCTTGAGATTATGTTAATTATTAAATTTACTTTTTTTAAATAAAAGATCTCGGAAATATAGTGTTAAATTCATAAAGTGGTATTTGAGTAACTTGATTGCAAGAGGAATTAATTAAACTTCGTTATTTATATTCTCAACTACTAGATGATTTTCTATCTTTTAAGAACTAACAAGGTTAACATGTGACGGTTTGGGGCGGTTTTATATTAAAACTAAAAATCAAACCGTAAATTTTGGTTTTTAATATCGCAAACCATTTGATTTTGATATTTTCGGTTTTGATTTTTCGTTTTTTTCATTGTAGCGGTTCGGTTTCGGTATTTATTTCAGTTTTTTCCTCTTTTCATTTTACTCACTAGGTATTCTATTTAAAAAAATCGCACTAAAACAATCACTTTCGACAAAAATCAAACTCTTCATAATTGTAACTTGCAACCAACAATAAGAGTTTCAATCAGTTACATACGCTACCATGATAGCAACATGAGCTACAATTAAATTATATAAAACTAAAAATGATAATAAAAAATTTTATATGGTAATCACAAATCTTACAAAATTTAGGTGAACAAAATCATAATAACTTATTTTAATGTATAAATGTGTATATTAAAAAAAAAAACTAAACATATTAGAAATATCACATATATAATTATTTAAAGATATAAAAAATATATATTAATTTTGTAAACCTAAGTGGAGCGTGGTGGTTTATTCGGTTCGATCTTATACATGCAACCAAAAACCGGCCCAAACATTCGGGTTTCAAAAATTGCAAACCATCCGTTCGATTTTTCAATTGGGGCGGGCTTTTTTATGCGTTTTTTTTTTATTTTTCGATTTTTGATTTGGTTTTTCGATTTCATGCTCACCTACACTAATTTATTACCGTCGAAACCATCTAAGTTGTTTTTTTTTGGAAAAATTACACAACATCTCACATTTAATGATGTTAGATATAGAGAAAAGTCAACCAACTGTCTCAGTTGGTCATCAAGGCTAATTTTGAGGAGGTATTTTTAGAAAGGTCTTGAGTTCGAATCTCACTAAGAACCTTTAGGGGCACAAATTAAGTAGATGCAGGAGTGGGGTTTATTCCCTAAGGAGAAGGTTCGAGGCTTGCATACTGCCCAATACTTAATTGGATTTCACTGTAAGCTCGAATCACTAACTACTAACTCGCCGTTAAAAAAGATATAGAGAAAAGTTTATTTGTATTTTTATCTTGCTCATAAGTTAAGGGACAAATTTTCATCATATATCTTTGTTCGATTTAATGGTGGACATTAACCTAAGATTTAAAAAAAACACGGAAGGATATTTTTGCCAAAATGTCTAAAAGTTTCAAAAATCGGACGGAGGAATTAAAATTGAAAATTTTTAGAACTAATTTTTATCACTGTTAATACTGCATTAGTGATAGAACAATGAAATATCAGTAATGATAAACCAATTAATATCACTAGTGATATTACACTATAACTATATTTATTGAATATCGTTTTATTTCATTGTGTTACCTATAGTGATATTTTATTATTTTTATCACTAGTGAAATATCACCATTTATACATATTTTTTATCAAATTTACAGCTTTAGTCCCCTTATCGATTTTTTTTGTATTTTTAGACATTCTGGCAAATATGGCCCCTCTGTGTTTTTTTATGGAATTTAATTTAGGTAAAGAATGGTTAGGATTAGTCTCTTAGCTTGTAAGTAAAAAGTATGATGCAAAATATAAACACATATAAACATCATTTTACTATAATTAATGTGTATTTTAATGCATTTTAATGTTAATTTGAAATTCTTGTGTTCATTTATATCCACTAACCTCTGCCCAGTGAGCATTGGTTAGCAAAACCCTATAACTTTTAAGAGTATCTTCAATGCATAAAACACCAATAGCTTTTTACAAATTTAAAAAGTCTTTTGCAAATTACAATAGTTTTTAGTATTGCAATGAAAGTTTTTCAAAAGTTTTTTAAAAATACTTCACAAACAACAAGTCTTTCTTCAAGTCTTAATATGCATTCAGCGCCATAAATGCAAATAATCATCTAAAACTTTTTGCATTACGGATGATATAAAGATTTTACACTTGATTTTCGTTTAGTGGTTCATGTTCGCTTATCATTAATCAGTTATTACATTGTAAAAGTCAACATGTACATTTTGAGAGTATTCGTAATACAAAAATCAATAATAGTTTTTTACTATTTCAATAAGTTTTTTAAACATAATTCTTTTGCATTGCTTTCGTACTTTTTTAAAAAGCTTTTTAAAACGACTTGATATATTAGAACATCAATATTGAACAAAGAAATGAAAAGCTTTCTACTATTCTAAAAAGTGTTGTGGAAGAGTTTTAACCATTGTATCAAAAAGTTTATGTAAAACTTTTCACAAAGACTTGGCAAAATTCAAGTCTTTTGTATAAGGTTACATGTAAGATTTCACCATCTAGGATCCATCCAGAGTTCGGGGAGTATAAAAGATGACGTTTAACTATGTCTAAAGAGGGAGAGTGTGAAAGAGAAAAGTGTGTGTTTATTTCTAGAGATGAAGTTAAATTGCATAAGTGATTATCCTCACATCTCCATTGAAATATAGAGGGGATGTATATATAGGCTTGAACACGAGTAACTGTGCTAACTTAACATATTTAGTCCCTATGTATCTTGCATTTTTAATATATTGTAATTCCGTATAAGTATTCAAATTCTAAAGCTAATAATCTTCCCTGAATATATAGATATACAAAATTACTTACAACTTTTCACAAGTACAATATAACAAAATAAAGTCTTCCAATGCACTTCCATTGCTCCTTTTTCTAAACCCGACTAGCATAAGTGTCGATTTATATATTTTATTGTGTGTTCAAGTGGAATAAACAATAGTAATGGACAACAATCTACGTTCTTAACAATATGGGTCAACAAAGACAAAGAACCCTTTGGAAAAAAGTGATGTGGAGATTATGGGCATGGATACCCATTAGACAATATACGTTTTAGCAAACATAAATTACAAACATGAAATGAAAGAAATGCAATTAGAATAAAACTCATTATACAAATAGCTAAAGTCCACAACTAATTTTACAACATAATAACTCAAATAAGGAAAAATTTCTTATTTGGTTGTGTATTGTCTTAATCTGGTAAAATAAAACAGTAACTAAAAGGTGAATGGGTCAAACTCGTTCAATGCAATTATTTGTTTTTACAATTCTAATTTGTACAATAAACTGGTTGAGCCCATACTAAGCCACGTCGTTTTAAACCGCACTGAAATGAACACATTTGGCCTAGATTGATCCATTCAATAACACTGAAATTGACTTGTGTGACCTTTTATTCAAAAAAATGAAGAAAAAAAAGTGCTTAAACCTAGCTTAACCCATCATTTTTAAACCAACAGTGTAATGAAACGTTTCGGTCCATTGACGAACCCGCCTCATTGACGATATATTCACCTCTTAGGGATAATATTTCTCATCAAGTTAAAGTATGTCCACTTCCCTCATAAGTCAAATCTCTTATACCATCATAGTTATGTAGGTTATAAAGTTTTATTGGTTTATGAATCTATGTTCAAATACGAAGTTATAGGTTTCATTTGATTATTGAGATTGCATTACAACATTATCTAAATGTTTGTTCTTAGTTAAGATAAGCATTAACAAACACTTAAGAAACTACTTTGCTAATTAATTAAAATATTATTTAAATTCTGTAAGAATAATTAAACAAAGGTAATAGAGTAAACTTGATCAAACATTCATATAATAATGAACAATTAAATTAGCACACTTTCATATCGAAGGACTTTTTTGATGGGAATGGATGAAGCGGGGTAGAGGAATGGTCAACTCATCAGAATCCTCATGATCTGAAGATTGCAGGTTCTAATCCTACCCCGCCTATATGGATTGAGAGAAGGATCCTTGTCAACTTTAAGCAAGTACTTTTACAATATAGTAAGGTCTTTGTATGTTAGGGGGGTAGTAAGTAGAAAGTAGAGTTGGATGACAAAAAATGAGGTAGGATGACGGGACGAAGATCTTCGAGAACTAATATTGGACCGGGAATCAAAAAGGGAAAAAGTCAAGTCTAAGCGCATATGACACGAAAAGGGAATTCAAAAAAGAAAACGTGGACAATAAAAATGGTATAGAGGAGGTATAAAAGTATTTTTGAAATTTATATAAAATTAGTGATTTTTATAGTTAGGGTTAGTTAATGTAACGGATTCCATTTAATATTGAATTCTTTTATTATTTGTTGATTTGATTAAACTTCTTACATATAAAAATTAACTTGAGTTTCGTACGATAACATTTATTCATGTGGTTGGTGCCTATTATCGACTACTTCGTCAAGCTGAAAAGCACATGTACGTACTACTATGGAAGTTGTATCAATGACTCCATTATAGCTGGTGGTTCTAGGATTCATGTCAATATTATATTTGCTTAGCGTGAGGATCAAACGAGTTGGCACGTGGTCCCGCGCAACGCAAGATTATATTTTTGTTCCTGTGTATTGGCAAGTTTTTTATATTAGTTAGAGAATATAGTATTTCAAGTAGTCGTTATACAAAAGATAGAAGAAATAAATTATACAAAATATTTTTTACATGAGATAGGAAAGATAATATTTCAAGTAGTTCTTACACAAAAGATAAAAATTACTTTCATATATGTTCCTAGAATCCTAGTAGGTGTACTACTCAAACAAATTATACAAAACATGAAAGCTAGTTAGTTCTCAGTGGGCCAAGAATGGAGGAGGCTAAGTTCGGCCAGATGTGAAAGAAGCTCAAAAACTCTATTTTGTCTCTACATGTGATGTGTTTTAGTATATAGTAATTACAACATAATAATAAGAAAAAATGACCAAAAAATATTATATATATCAAATATAATTCACTAAATATTCAGCTCTTATAAAAAAAAAATTCAAAATACTTGTAAAATTGGCAAGATTTGCTAGAATTTGTGAATTATATGAAAACTAGCAGACTTTGGGAAATCGACTCGGATGACTAGGGCGTCTATGTAATGTAGTGGAATTAAATGAAAGTAAAATAAATGGAGATTAAAGCGAAGGTTGCTGACTAACCAGGTAAACGTCGCTCATACTATCACAAAAAAAACGTCGCTCATACTATCACAACAAAGAAAAAGGTTTCGTGTAATATTTCCCAAAAAGATCATAGCATCAAATTCAACAGAAAAATCATAATCATGGGTAAATTTACGAACATAAATTAAATTCTTAATGATGTGAGGTGTGATAAGAATATGATTCACATGAAGAGCCTTATGCAAAAAGCTATGTCGGTATAAGTGACAAAAATTGAATTACCATTGTCAAAATATATAGATGGATAAATGCTCGAATTATTAAAGAAAGTGAGTATGTGTGTATTGTTCGTCAAGTGAGAAAATGCTCTAGTGTCCATGTTCTAAAAAATATTTCGATAAGTCATAGCCTGAAACGCGTGGGGAAGAGCATGATACATAGCACGTGATCCATAGTAGTGCATAGGTGAGTGTTGGGTTGGTGAAGCATGGATAATAGTAATGAAGTACCTTAGATTGAAATATAGTATAAGTCGAATACATTTTCGTGTGATTTTCTTTTCTATTTTATTTTTGTGAATATCTAATGGAAAAAAATTTATGATTTTTTTATTTTCATGGTATTGCATCAACCATTAAACTTGGTTAGGTGTTTCTTGTTATTAACAAAATCTAACACATAAAATGTACATATGTCAAAAACAAAAAACCTACTAAAAAGTAAAACTCGTGCTAATTGACTATAAAAACATATGTTTGATGTGATATAAAAGATAAACGGACATAATTAACTCGAGTTTTGTACGTTAATACTTATTCATGTGGGTAGTGCTTATTACGGACTACTTTGTCAAGCTAAAATGCACACGTACTAGTACTATGAAAGTCATACGGATGAGTCGCTATAGCTGGTGATTTTAGACTTCATGTCAATATTATATTTGCTTAGCGTGAGGATGATATTATAACATACTTCTTTCATCTCAAAATTATTGTTTCTGACAAAAAACATACAATTTTTATAAAAATACATTTTAAGTTTTTATGGTCTTACTTTTTTTACAGAATGATAGTTTTACCCTTAACTAATTAAAGTAAAGTCTAATTAAATTTTGTAATAATAATTTCAAATTAGGATTATAATATAGTAAACTAGTGATTTAGAAAAAACTATAAGGTTTAACCTCACAGAGTTTAACCTTGCGAAATTTTCTTCTTTCTTTGCATTTTTATGCTTAGATCTAAGAGTTGTGAATGTCGCTTTTCTCGTTTAGTGTATTTTTAAATCATTCAAAAAGGGGTTTGTATGAGAATGTTATGGCCAAAATACCACAAACTATTTTTTTTATTGTTTAGTTGTTATGGGATTTTGGTCATTACTTCTTCATACAAACTTTATTTTACATGTTCAAAAAGTCATTTTTTAGAACGGCGTGTTAGTGGTTAGTGGGTTGAGTCATGTAGTGACATATAAGCGGATAATATGCCTTTTTTAACCCTCGTCTAGTTATGCTTGAACTCCGTATCGACTTTCCCTGAGAAAAAAGTCTTCTAACAGGTCTCGAACTCAATACCTCCAAGAATACAACCTCCCTGAGTCATTTTTTAGTATTTCGAGTGATAAGTAGTTAAAGATATTTTTCTGGAACATATCCATTCATGAGTTTTGATATTAATTAATTGTAAACTAAATGAAGATATCATACATACATTTTCTAATGCTTATATGAGGAATAAGGACCCACTTATATTGGGTGTAAGCCCTAACAAGATAAATTCTAAGAAAGATATCCTAGAATAGTCTTATAGAATTTATCTTGTTTCCCATCTACCACTTACTCCAAATTCAATTTTCCAATGGTATTTTTACCCTCGGATTGACTTCGTGACTTTATACAATATTTATGGTATTTATATTTAATTAAATCATATTTAGAAAACTTCTCGTTAGTTAAACGTTAAACTATTTAACTATTTAACTAACAATTGTTAAGTATTCTCATTTGGTAGATTAAATATATATATATATATATATATATATATATATATATATATATATATATATATATATATATATATATATATATATATATATATATATATATATATATATATATATATATATATATATATATATATATATATATATATATATATATATATATATATATATATATATATATATATATATATATATATATATATATATATATATATATATATATATATATATATATATATATATGTAGAGTAAGGATCCAGTAAGAAGAAACTTAAAATAAGAAGTGGTGAGAAGAAACTAAAACCACGTATTTGAGATGCAACGACTTGTATTAGATGCATTTATATTCATGTAGATGCATCATATTGAGTTTCAGAAGTTAATTTGATGTGTAGATGGTGCAAATTGATTTTCATGATTTTGGCACGTGTAGAAGAACAAAAATATAGATAAATCATAAAATGCATCTAATATACGTATATGTATCTAATCAAAAGCTATACAACACGTTATAATGCATCTAAGATTATAAAGATGTATCTAATATAAGTGGATGCATCTCGAATATGCGGTTATAGTTTCTTCTTATCCTTCTTATTTTAAGGTTTCTTCTCATTTGATCCTAACTCTATGTATATATATATATATATATATATATATATATATATATATATATATATATATATACCAATATACTTATTACATACTTTAATAAAGATGTATCTAAGTGTATAAGTGTGTGACCACGTAAGCTCACATACTTCTAGGCGTATAAATATACCTATGATTCTCGCACTTCTCAACAGCTCCCACTTGGGAAAGTCTCCGTCATTGTATAAACTATACTAACATTGAAAAATATTCTATAAACATTGTAACACCCCCATTTGGATAAATGGACTGTTACGTAAAATTTATGGCGCGTCATCAAAGCATGCAATGTAAATGTCTAAACATTAAATGACAATAAAGGATCCAGAAACAAACATCGGATCTAACATAAGCTCCACACACGAAAATGCATAAGTAGAATGTAAAGAAAAAGGACTAAACAATGTCCAGCAAAGTAAAAGTATGTAAATGCATTAAAGAATGAAAGAAGACTGGCACCTCATTCCATACACGTACTCTTGAATCCTAGCTTTGCCCTTTAGTACCTGTCGTATTAGGACATGAAAAGGAAATACGTCTGAGAAATACGCTTAGTGTGCTGATATATATAATATAGAATGTAAAGCATAAACATAAGCAAGTAATGAAATGAAATGAATAACAGCAAAAATAAATGTATTTCTTTGAAAACCTGGTTTAAATTCATAAAACTGGTTTATGTTTCTGAAAAGACTTATGTTTAGTTTATATTGAAAATCTGTATTTTGAATATGCCCGGAACCCATATAGGTCATGTTATATCAACGTGCATGAAGACTTAGAGGGGTGACCTCGTCATGCAGTTAGAGGGGCTGCCTCAAATTAATATATAAAATGAGTGGAGGGATCAGCTCCTATAACGGATGCAAGGCACACACCGTAGTTACCATGAAATCATACTAACTTGTCCTAGGATGCACCCATTCGCCCCACATGATAATAGTAACATAGGCCAAAAACTATAAAGGGACGTTGCGAGCAATCACTCTCACCGCAGAAGAGTCATAACACCGGTGCCTCTAGTGCTATGGTTATGGAACCCCCATAACTAGGTGAAACTGGCATGCATGTATATAGCTCAAGCAATCTAAAATAATCATAACATGTACTGATGTGTTTAAGACACTTAAACTACTAGGGAAAACAGATGGCTGCAAACGGGGAAATCCTAAGTATAGAAAAGAATGTCCTTACTGAAGGACGGAATATCTGTACCTTATGTCCAGTAAATGAAGACGAAAACGAACGTACAATATCACTCCGACTTCACAATAGCTACATAATGAAGGGACATGAATAAGAGTTGGTTTTACTTATAAATACTTGTTAATTAGTTTACTCGACGTGTTCATACTTATTATACTTGTTCTTGTCTTGTCTTATTATTTCATGTTTTAATCATGTGTTTCTTATAGTTTCATGTGTTTCATGTTTTAAGTGTTATAGTACTTGTTATAACATAATGAGTAACTTTCTAAAAATAGCAGGTTTTTATATATAGTAACTTTCCAAAAATAGCAGGTTTCCACATATAGTAACTTTCAAAAATAGCAGTTTCCTTAAATAGCATGTTACCATATTTAATGTATTTTCATAATTAATCATATGATTATTTTATATCATGTATAATTATATTTTAAAGTTTAATAAATATTTAATACTTAGCTTAACTTATTATTATTAATTAATAATGTCATGTCATGTTATTATAAGTTAATATTAATTAATAATAGGGCAAATGACACAAAAAAGTATTTAACTTAAGGTCTATTTCCAATCAAGGTACTATACTTTTTTTGACACATCAAGGAGGCCAACTTAATTTTTTGGCCAATTTAGGTTTTTTTAATCTTTCGTTAAAAAACTAACGATCATCTTATTATTTTTTTAAATGAATCTTTCATGAAATTTGAAGGGTACTTTGTCTTCGTGATTATTATACATATATTATAAATCAAGAACATAGTTCCATATATTGTGTCACATTATTCATTATTGTTATATGCCAATTATTGTCATAAAAGGGAACGATGACACTAAGTTATGTTGTTACTTTCAAAACATTATGTTAGTAGTAACATCTCTTTCAAACAAAGTGTCTAATACCATGGTTCAATGTTTGTAACACTCGACAATCGAAAAACAAAATGAGAGAAATTTGGAAATACTAACCAATAATAAGATCTTAAGAGCTCTTGAAAAGGTCTCCATGGCATCATCAACGAACTCCATATGGTAAAGCAAGAGTCTTTGTTTAATTCATTTTCTGCACAAAGCATTAGTTTATGACATACATTAATGACCAATACTCTATGATGATAAGAATGAAGAGTTGAATATAGTGAATGCCATTATTTGGTATTTGGTTTGTTAATATGTGAAAAAAACACATTTCTACACAAATATGTTCTTGAGTATGCTATGACTTGTTATATTGTGTACATAAATGGAATCGATGTATGTTTCTTTTGGTCTGTACTGCGTAGTATTAATACTTAACTTTAAATAAGACCTTGTGTCTTGATGACATGGACAACAAAAGGCGTTTCATTTGGTCAATGAGAAACAAAGATAAATGGAGTACTATTTGATATTTGAGCAAACATTAACAAAATAAAGCACTCGCCATAAAAAATTCCAGTATACCCAGATTAATAATCGTTTGATTTAATGAATTTAATGTATAAAAAAAGACCCTTAACTTTCATAAAGTTCATTTAAAGATTCATTTAAGGAAATAACGAAATGTCCATCACTTTTTTGACAGAGAGTGAAAAAAGACCCTAAATCGGCTAAAAATAAAAGTTTGGCTCCTTTCTATGTACAAAAAAGTAAAGTACCTTAATTGGAAAAAGATTCTAAGTTGAGTACCTTTTTGTGCCATTTATATTTCATGTTATTAAACTTTATTATAAAAGATATTAATTAATTAACCTAAGTTTTAATTATTTAAATCAATGTTCATGAATAATTAAATTAATAATTGTTATAACATAAGTTTATTTAAATAAATGTACATACATGTTATATCATGATTTTATTTAAATAAACATAACCTAAGTTTTTATTTTAGTTAAACCATAAATTAATTAATACAATTAATTAATTAAAACATAACGTAAAGTATTTTTCATAATTGATTTAATTATGTGTTCTTGAAAAATGTCAAGTTCTCGAGCCCCAACCCGAGACCCGACAACCGAGCACCACAGCCCGAAGGCTGCGGCCTCTCGCTGTTGTGACTCGTCCGAGCCACAAACACCTCACCGAGAGCCAAAGGCTCTCGGCTTGCTCTGAGCCCGAACAAACACCCCTTGCTGCGACCACTATTGCCACGGAGCCCCCCCATGGGCCTCAGTTTCCTACTGCTGGGCCAAGAACCCTACCGCGGGTCTTGGTCCTTACGGCTGTCAACACCCACCACCACCGACAACCCACTGGTTGCGGCTGGTGGTTTAAATCCAGCGCCGACCCCCATGGGGATTGCGACTATTGTTCACGCAACACCACCGAGACCCTAGTGGTCTCGGTTGGGCTGCGATCGAGACAACCAAACCTCCCAAACCATTATTTTGTTTATATTCTTGCTAGATCTATGATTTATTTACATGTTCATGCATTAATTTTATTGATCATACATAAATTAAATAAAACAAAGAAGGATTTGAGTAATACCAAATGCGTTTAAGAAAAGGAAATGAACACGAACACGTTACCGTTATCAAAACAAAATCAAAACGATCGTCCTTGTGGTTTTGTTGTGTTCGCCGCAACCAAGAAGAAAAAGGAGGAAGGAGAAGTGTTTTCAGGGTTTTAATTCTCTGTGATTGTGTATTATGATAATCCTTATCTTATGTAAATAAGGATTTAGTTATTGGATTGGGCCTTTGGCCCTTTTTTTGCTTGTTTGGAAGCCGGCCTACAACACACACATAAGCATTCCGTGTATTTTTCGTGACTTAAAATATTAGCGTGTGTGTTTGTTAAATGTTCGTATTTTATAACTCGTATACTTCGAGTATTATTCGTGAATACTTATCGCACATTCATAATCGTGTTTACATACGTAATACTTACGATAATTGATTAATATACATATCATTCGTATTAAATATTCATGATTCATGGCGTATATTAATTAATTAGAAAGTTTAAATTTAACTGTAAATTCGTGTATTTAATGATCTTAGGGTTTTTTAAAAGCGGGTTTTATAAACATCATCAATGCTCCCAAAATTACATGTGTATGTTTCAGTAAACATCTCATCCTTAAGGTACAAGTTATTGCATCCCTTTTGTTTCTAATACTTGTTAATATGAAAGTGGACCAAATGTCATTTCATAAATTAACAATTATGTTTCTGGTTTCTATGTTCATCTAGATTACCAAATGTAAATGTAACACCCCACTTTGATAAGTAGACCGTCACATGATAATTATGGCGTGTCATCAAAGCATACAAGGAAATATGTAATAAAACATACATGACCATAAAGGAAACCGAAATCAAACATCGACTCCTAACATAAACTCAAAAATCTACATGAAGTAAATGAAATACAAAAGGAATAGAAGTATAAAGTAGCTCCCATCCTATGCACGTCCGCTAAATGCTCAAGTCTGCCCTTGGGTACCTGTCGTATGAGTCATGGAAAGGAAATACGACTGAGCAATACGCTCAGTAAACGGATATAATGACATGATAAGAATATCTGGAATATATAAGCAAGATCTAGAATACCAAGCTAAACAAATGAAAGAAAGTATTGTAGCTGAAAGACTGATAAGTAAAATGCAGCGGAAAACTATGTATGTTCTAAAAAGTATGATTTATAATTAGTAAAGCTGAATTATTATTTGTTAAAACTGAAAATATGCGTTTATTGTATTTTAAGTGCCAAGAGCTTATATAGGTCATGTACTTTAACAACGTATGCATGAATACATAGAGGGGGTGACGTCATGCTGTAGAGGGGTGACCTCTAAATAAACTAGGTGGAGGGATCAACTCCAATGTGAAGGATGTAGAGCACACACCACATTCACCTGATAAGCTGTAAACTGATAAAATAAGATGCACCCATACGCCCCACTGATAATACTGATAAATTGCCAAGGTGAAATAAAAGGGACGCTGCGAGAAATCACTCCCCCGTAGAGGAGTCATGACACCGGCGCCTCAAGTGTCATGGTTACGATACCTTTGTAACTAGTTATAACTGATCATGCATGTATATAAATCTCAGACAATTTAATATAGTTATCAAGGAAATTAATGTAAAGTTTATAACATATACTGGGGAAATCATTTGGCTGCAGACAGTAAATCCTAATCATGCATAGGAAAGGAATTCCATACTGAAGGACGGGAAATCCGTACCTTGTGTCCAGTAACTGACTGCAAGGAAAACCGATGAAACTCCTACTCTGACTTCACAAAAGCTACATGAATAACGGACGCGAATGAGTTGTCTTATATTTGTTTATTTTTACTGATCTTTACTGTTCTTAGTTTGACGTATTATATTCTTGTACTACTGTTTAAGTATAAACTGGTAACTCTAACTATTCTACGTTATTTCTGATAAGTGTATTCCTGTACTTCTGATTACTGTATAATATGTATTCTAAATTTACGACATTACTATTTATAGTAACCTACTATAAATAGAAAGTTTCCTAAATTAGAAAGGTTTCCAAATTAGTTTCCTTGAAAATTAAATCATTAAATAAATCACACGTTTTTAAATGATTAAAAGGATTAAACTAATATCAATTTAATTTTACTAATTAAATTAATAATATAATTAAATTTATAAAACTTGTTTATAAAATGATCTAATCGTAATAAAAATAAATCCTTGTATTTTGTTAATATTCGTGTGGTTCCGAATTCAATCTTAAAACCTTCCCCGAGACACCCATGTCTCGGGTTAAACCAAACCGGGCCCACCACGACTCACGTCGTGGCCTCCTTTACTGCTGCCCTCGAACAGTAGCCACTGGCCTAGTGCCAGTTGCCACTGTTTTCATTATGTTCCCACTGCTTTGTCTTTGGTTCCCACTGTTTGTGTTATTTACCCACTATTTGTGTATTGTTCCTACTTTTGCTATTCTAAGACCCACCGAGAGTCTCTACACTCTCGGTTGCCACTGAATCAAACCAAACACCCCCTTGTTGCCCTCGTTTCCTACTTTTTCCAAAACCAAACGTCCCCTTTGGTGATCTTGGTTTCGGCTTGCTACATAAACACATCACCAAGACCTTGTGGTCTCGGCTGTACACACCAAACGTCCACCGTGAGTTTCCAAACTCTCGGTTTTCGTGATTAACCCCCAAAACCCGACTAGTTCCTTGATTAATTTACAGGTTTACCATGTATGTTCGTGTGTTCAAGAGGTCATAAAGATGGATTCGAAAATAAGGAAAAGAAAAATAGAAAGTGATTACCTTAATAAGTGACTAGGCTGAAAGACGAATACACAAACAATCAAGTGACGAAAATTAAACCCGAACCCCCTATTTTGTTCTACAGCTGGCGGCACACACACCAAGGAGAAGCCAACCCTAATTTTGTTTTTCATGAAATGAGAAAAGGGTGTAACCCCTGGTGATTTGTTTACAAGTAAACTGGGCTCAAAGCCCACCTCTCTTTCCTTTGGTTCTAGTTGCGGCCCAAAAGTAACATAAACACTAATGTGTTTTAGTTTTCGACTGTTAAAAGAACTCGTGTGTTATTATTTCTCGTGAGTTCGTGTCTGAATTCTCGTGTTAACTCTGAAATGTATTATTCATTTAACTGAAATAATAATACTTACGTAATATCTGAATAGCCAATATTAATTATTTTTCTGAATAATTAATTACGTCACGTTTTAAATAAAACTGAGACTATGTATAATTAATGTTCTTGGATTTTAAATGCGGGTTTTACAACTCTTCCCCTCTAAAAAACAATGCGTCCTCGAATTAGAGACATGATAATGCTACGATTTTATAATTCTCCCTCTCTAAAAGGAAAATTCGTCCTCGAATTAAGGTAATAAGTTGGGTTATAAAAGCTGAAAGGACACAAAATCTGAAAAGACATGTAAGTTATAGGGACATAAACGTGACATGACTGACAAGAATATGGAACGTGACATGACTGAAGAGGACATGGAACATCACATGACTGAAAGAAAACATGGAACGTAACATGACTGAAAGAACATAACTGAATTATGGCAGGAAAAGGATGAGAAGTCTGGATGGACTCCTCTGTTTCAAGTGGCTTCCTGCTCGAAACGGTTCCTTCAAGATCTTGACACAATGAAAAATCTTGGTCTTAATGACCCTGTCCTGACGATGCTGAATAGTTTCTGGTTCCATACTTGAGATGGATTTTCTGAATCTGCTCGAATGAATAGGATATAACATTTAGGATACATGAAATTATACGTACAAATAACATGAAAAGATAACATTTATATCTCTGAGAAACGATACTGAAGATATACTGGGACGAACTACGTGAATAATTGTGCACATGCTACGTGAGCAATTTTGAACGTGGTTCGCGATCATATGATGAACGCTATGCATGGACTATATCGTGAACGTGATACGTGAAACATTTGTGAACGTGATACGTCGACATATCATGAACGAATGTTTTCCGAGGAAGGAATGCCAAACGATACGGACTAAGACGTGAAACGTCTGCCTGGGTATGGAAAAACTGTGCTAAACTTGAGTCTAGTTTCTCGAGGTTTCTAAAATCATAATCAATAACAAGCTGTGAAACGTGTAAAGTGATATGGAACACGAACCTAAACGTGAGCGATGTCATGAATGCTAACGTAGACGTAAATCATGAGATGGACAACATATGATCAAAATCATAATTGTGTACGTGAGACGTAAATGCGAAAGTAGACGTAAAAGTAAAGATGAACATAAGCGTGAACGTGGAAATGAATTTCTATCTGACATGATTGTTGATGGAATACCGCGAAATCGTACGATTTACTACTGAATTTTCTGCAGATCCGCTATTGTGTAATCCTTTCGGATGAAAGAAACGTGTAGGCTGGGTTAAATGGTCGAAAATGACTTAGATAGTATCATACTTCTTCTGAGTCTGTGGTAACTGATAACAACCTTCATGAAATCTTGTCTCATTACTGTTCAGAATTTCTAATGGTTGTAAACTCATTAGCATGTCGGCATTCTATCTTAAACTTGCTGGAACGACAGGCATTTAGATATGAACATAGCTGCCTTGCAACGTGTTATACTGCTTCTATCAAAATTTTGCCTGGGATTATGGTACATTCTGGTGGAATCTGGGTGAGTAGTCATGGAGGAATTATGAGTCCCGGTAACTAGGCCTTTACTAGCGTAGGATCTTGTGGAACACGTAATTCAGTGTATGTTCTGTTGATCCCAAACTCAGATCTTAAACCTTAGCTTGTTTAAGAGTTGTGATAGAAAGAATAAATTCAATCTAACACTAGAGAAACTTTGCAATACAAAGTAACTAAACAAGATGCAGAATATAGTGTTTAGCACAAGAACAAATATTAAGATCAAACGTTAAACTTCAATATAAAGATATACGAATACCCAATAGTGGTATTAGGGTTATACAACCTTAAAGTGTGAAAATGAAATGAACAGAGAAAGATGTATTTTACATGACAACCTAGGAAGTCCTTTATAGCACAAGGACTCACGTACAAGATCACTACTAACAAACGTTAAACTTTAATATATCAAAGATATACGAATACCCAATAGTGGTATTAGGGTTATACAACCTTAAAGTGTGAAAATGAAATGAACAGAGAAAGATGTATTTTACATGACAACCTAGGAAGTCCTTTATAGCACAAGGACTCACGTACAAGATCACTACTAACAAACTAGGAAACTATCTTGGAGTAGTAACTGAAACGCGTCATAATCTCTTCCAAGTTTATCTTAGTAGCAGGGTCTTTGACTTCCAGCAGGGGGACCAATCCCACTGCCTTTGTTATTCATCAGGGGGAACTTACTCTAGCAGGGGAAACTCTGAACAACCAGTAGGGGGAACTAATACTCATACATTTATTCCAAACAATCCACCCCTAAACTTGTTCTTTAGCCTAAAGACAAGTTTCTAAATAAATGCTAGTTGATGAGGATGCTTACAAAGTTCATGGCCAAAGTTGAATATGAATCAATCTTACCAAATCATAAGCAACAGGTTCTTTAGCATCTATAATTAAATCAGCCTGTGTCAGCTTCTTCAAGGTCTCTTGAGTGAAAGGATAATAACGATAATTAAGCAAATAAACACTTACACCTTCAATGGCTACCTCATAAACCCCAGAATTGGAAAAAAACTTCCAATATAGCATCTTTGCCTCATTCACTACATCAAAGATAGGATCAAACAACTCATGCTCATACATCATGTGCATGCAGTCCCAAATCACCCAGTCTTTCTCTACACCATCTAAAGTAGGAGGATTTGCAGCAAATGTCTTTTTCAAAATCTTCCATAGATCATCTAAGTCCTCTCTGTATAATGTTTGAAATAACAGATCTAGCCTTAGAAAGGTCTGTGTTGTATTGTCAGCTCTTGTAAGCTTCCACCAAGACATTCCTTTGTGCTCATAAACAGCATACTCTACTATGGTGTACTTTTTCCCAAACTCACTTGGTGTAATTTCATCATTCTCTTCCACAATCAAATGCTGATCTATTTCTTCATTGGAAGGATACTGAGTTGCCTCAGTGACTGTACCAATCTTTTCCATTCTTTTTAACCTTTTGGTTGCTCTCTGTGAATTGAGAACACATCTTTCAACTGCTGGAAAAGTTGCACCTGCTTGGGATGATGCACCTGCTTGTGATGATGCACCTGCTTGTGTTGTTTCCACTGCCACTCCTTCAGCCTTTCTTTTTCTAGACTCCCTAGCTTTTTGTATCATCTCATCTTTCCTCCTGAGATACTCAACCTCTTCAGGAGTACCTATGCCTATGAAGTCATCCACATTTGTCTCCCTTAGTACTGGCCTAGCTGCTCTCTCTATCTCCTCAAAAGTCATGTCTTTGAAGTGAGCATCAGTCCACCTCTTGTGTCTTTTAAGCATAACCTTGTAATGTGCCAGCCTCCCCTTCTCAGACCTCAAATACTTTTCCTTCAAAATCTGACTCATTCTTCTTTCCAGCTAATCCTTTTGAAAATTCAAGACCAAAAGAATCAGTTCATATCTTTCTTCCGAAGGAGCATTCACCAACTCCTTATCCCATTGCTCTAGAAATTCTTGAACATGAGGTACCCTGTCATCCAGCTCTCTATGCATGATTTCAACCTTTTTAAGCATTTCTTTGGGCCTCATTTGTTTCATTCTCTGTTCTTGCATGTGTAGCTCTTCTTCTTGGATTCTAAGAGCTACCTGTTCATCATGTTCCTCTTGAGCCCTCAGTTGTTCAGGCGTTTTATGTTTGTAAAACCCGTATTTAAAAATCAGAATATTTAAATACGCAGTTTAATTTTAATAAATTATATAAGTATTAATTATTAGACAGAGAATAAACGCAGAAATTAAATACGCAATTCTAGTTTATTTAAGTACTATAAATATTACAGATTATTCAGAAAATAATTATTAAGTTTCAGATATTATTACGTATGTATTATTTATTATACAAAAATAATTAAACGTTAACAAAAATTACGCAACCTCAGTTTTATTTAAAACGTTACGTAATTAATTATTTCAGAAAAATAATAAATAGAAATTAGTCAAGTATTATATAAATAATAATAATTATTCAGTATTACGTAGGTACTTCGTTCATAAAATAAAGACTACGTTTCAGAAAATTAAAACACGATCACGAGCTAAATTACGTCACGGGAATTATAAGCCGAAAAAAAACATGAAAACATATGTACATACATAAGGGATGGCGGCTAAAAGATAAAACAAGAATAAGGAAGTGGGCTTGGAGCCCAGCCCCATACAAAAAGGAAAAAAAAAAACGGGGCATACCCCTTTTGTCAAATCAGCAGACGTACAAAAAAAGAAGAAGTCAGGACTAGGGTTTGTCTTAAGGTGGCCGCCGGCTGGTATAACAAGAACGATGGACGACTTTTGATTTTGGTTAACCTTGGATTCATGTATACTCGTTTCCCACCCTAAATCCCTCGTAAGTAATTTCCTCTTTTATTTATATCAAAACGAATCTATAATGATTAAGGGGTGTCAGGTTATGTTGATTTCGCAAGAAAGTCGTGACCACATCAGCCACAACCCATATATGGGTGTGTGGTGTGGTTGACTGGATTCGCAGCCCCAAAAGGCCAAACAGGGGGTGTTTGTTTAGATTATGATAATACGGTTTGTGTGGGGTTAACGATACCGAGAACTGAGGTCTCGTCATCCTCACCTTTTGCCCAGCCGTGACCCACACAGGGGCGGCTCGGGTTGTGACCTAACTAAAAGAAGTCAAATAAACCCATTTGGTGTAAAGCTGTGAAATAAGGGAGTGTTTGGGACTAAACTGATATACAGGGGGTGTTTGGGATTGTAAAACAGTGGGAACATAGACAAGTAGTGGGAAAAATATTAAAACAGTGGGAAGATGTATCAAACAGAGGGAACAAATCAAGGGCAGTGGCAACCACTGCATTGGCAGTGGGAACCACTACAAAAACCAGTGGAGACCACGTCGGCAATTGTCGGCCCGGTTTAGTTAACCCGAGACATGGGTGTCTCGGGGAGGGTTTTTATGCACGAACTCGGGAATACACTAATATGTAACAATACAAGGATTTACTTGTTTAACTTAATCTTTTATTAAATAAGTTTTATAAATGAAATTTATTATATTGTTTTGTGTTATTAACTTAATTAGTAACGTTTAATTAATCCTTTTAATTACTTTAAACATGTGATTTATTTCATCATTAAATTTCAAGAAAACTAAAGTGGAAAAACCTTTCTAATTTTAGTAGTTTCTATTTATGACAGGTTACCAATTATAGTAATATTTTAATACCAGAATACAGTTTAATACCATATATTATACAGTAATCAGAAATACAATGATGTACGCTATTCAGTGAATATTTAAGAATAGTCATCAGAAATACACCAGACAATCAGATTATACATAAACAGTAATACAAGGAGTAAAATAAATTAATTTAAGAACAGATAAAAATCAGTAACAGTAAACAATAATCAGTCAACTCATTTCACGTCCCTTATTTATGTAGTAACCGGGAAGTCGGAGTAGATCTTTCAGCTTTCGTTTCTATTTCATTACTGGACACGAGGTACGGATTTCCGTCCTTTCAGTAAGGACTTCCTTTCTATGCATGATTAGGATTCCCCATCTTCAGCCAAATGTTTTTCCCCAGTATATGTTTAAGTTTATCAGTAATCATGTTAATAACTAAATAAATTGCCTGAGCATTATATACAAGCACGACCAGTTTATGTACTAGTTACGGAGGTACCGTAACCACGGCACTAGAGGCACCGGTGTCGTGACTCACATGCAGGAGAGTGATATCCTGCATCGTCCCACTCAGCTCAGCTTGGCCATTTTATCAGTATTATTAGTGGGGCGTATGGATGCATCCTAGGCTTATATGTGTTACAAGTTATCAGGGTGAATGTGGTGTGTGCTCTACATCCTTCACATTGGAGCTGATCCCTCCACCCAACACAGTTATTTAGAGGTCACCCCTCTATAGCATGATGAGGTCACCCCTCCAGTTATTCATGCACGGTTGTTACAGCACGTGACCTATATAAGCTCTGGCAAATAAAATACAGTAAATGCATGTTTTCAGAATTAATAGTTATATTTCAGTATCAGTATATACGAACCAGGTTTCTCAGATTTTATGCAGAGTTCTACCACATGTTACATATCATTCTTACAGCTTCAGTATTCTATCGCCTGTTTCATTCAGTATATTCTTATCATGTTTTATATCCGTTCACTGAGCGTTATGCTCAGCCGTAGTTCCTTTCATGTTCTAACGGCAGGTACACCAGGACGCTTTTAGGATTCTAAGAGCACGTGCATTTGGGATGGAAGCTATCCAGACTTCTTATTTTATGCACTTACATTATTCTGCTTATTTGGACATTGTTTAGTCTTTTCTTTCAGTATTTTACTTTTCATGTTTTGAGCTTGGTTGGATTACCGATGTTTGATTCCGGTATTTCCGTTATGGTCATTTAATGTTTTAGTACATTTACCTTATGCTTTGATGACACGCCATAAATACACGTAACGGTCCACTTATCCAAGTAGGGTGTTACAATTATGGTATCAGAGCTATAGGTTCGACCTGTAGGCTCTAAAACTTGACCCGTGACTAGTGGGTAGTCACCAGGAACTTCTCAGATCTTGGCGTTGTTATCTTTCATATGTCTCATGCATTTATTAGTCAGTTTTCTTCAATTATCAGTCATTTTCTTAAAGTTTTTGACTAAGTAAAAGGTTGGTACAAGACTGGCCATATTTAGTCGCATGTGCTTTTCTGCGAATTTTTGTTTTTGGTGAACCGACCCATAGGCGTTCACCCTTGCTCGTTCAGATTTTTGTATTGGTGAACCGACCCAACGGCGTTCATCCTTACTCTTGACAGATTCATGTTTTCAGTCGAATATTACTTGGTGCACCAGCTCATATACGTTCACCAATGTTCAGATCAAATTTCATGTTTTTTAGTTTAAAGTTGTTTTGTGAACCGATCTATAGTTGTTCACCTTTGTGATATCATGACGTTTCATAAAATCTTGACAAATATGAATTGGACTACAACCAACCACATTTAGTCCCGGATTGTACATTTCTATTCATGACAGTTCTCAGAAAATTTTGACAAGTATGGATCGAAACAGAATCGCCCATACCTAGTCACATGCTTCCTACTTTGAATACTGTGGATTAAACCATAACTACCCACATCAGTTGATGTTAAAACTTAGTTGATTATTCTTCTATGTTCTTTGTATCAGTTAAGTTTGTACTCTCAAGTGGTTGTCGTTTTCATGCTGATTAAGTTCATGTCTCTTTATGAGGATTACGTTTTCAGCAAGGCGAGATGTTTTCATGCTAAGATACAGAAGAATTACAGTAAAATCCTATTTCATGATAAATCATGTTCTGGTCTTTATCAATCATGTCCTTATACTGAACATTGATGAAACTCCGTTTAATCATACTTTTCAGCCTCTAAACAACCAGCATTAAGTCTACGCAGGAATTACCAGGCTATCATGTTACTCATTTTAGGTCAATCTACTATCGTTTAAATTAATTTATTTCTTTGATCATGTGAGACAATTGATACCAGTATCGATCATCCCATAAAATTCCACCAGTGCCATGTACAGTATTTCATGTGTACTCCATGTATAGTGTCCCAGATATGCTCAATTTGCAGTATTCATTTGTACTCATGTACAGTAGTCTAGGAGTACTCCAGGTACCCTACTCCATGGATATTGCTAATCGATCCTTAATCATCTTAGACGTTTCCACTTGTCGATATTCTACCAGGTGCTGATGCTGCTCGTGAGTTGAAGATTTTACCAAATGCTGATGCTGATAACACTCTGAAGACCACACAGATGCTGATGCTGCTGATACTTTGGAAATCTCTCAAGATGCTAATGCCGTTCATACTATGAAGACTCTGCAGAACAAGGACGAAAAATATAAATTTGAAATTCTTGACAAGAATAAATTTCAACCATCAAACACTACCATTCTATTCCATGCTCTTACCTTCTCAGTTAGATGTCACATGTTACTCAGCTAATCTTTCAGTCGGAATTGTTGCATGAATCACGGTCATGATAATGACCGTAAATTGACAGACAAAGCATTATTGACAACCACCATGCTTATAATTAATTAGTCAGTAACATCGGGACTCCGGAATGGACGTGACCAGAAGTACAGGGGGTCAGTAGTCTAACCGGTCCGCCAATCCTAGCAGTTACCAAAAATTTTCCGCCTTGTCCAGGTTCATCCATTAAAATACATGTCCTGACAACAGTCAAGACACAATTCTCAAGTATCGTTTCAAAAGACACTAGGACACCAGTCATGATACACGTCATACGAATATCCCTCAGAGTACGAGTCAGAACTCCTAACTCTAGTATGTTTCCAAGCGAGACCCTCAGTAATTCAGGGTACCTTTCAGAAAGGGGTATACCCATTCTATTATGCCACGCATAAAGCAGATCATTTAAAATTCGGTCACCACCACTAAAATGTTATTCATATTAAACAAATAGTATTCATTCTGTGAGGTTACAGACGAACATATTCAGTGAAAGTCGCCACAGTACCACCCATGTCTATTAAGTTCTCCTTTTAGTTAACGACGAGATCCGTCTTACTAAATCCCATATATATTCATTATATTTTGCCAGAAAAATCAGTACAAATTGTTTCTGCCTTACAAGCGCGTGACTTATCAGTCCATAACTACGAAGACTTTTAGCTACCAGTTATAAATTTCACTTCTAAAATTCCTCGAATCCATGATCAGCAGATTATACAAAAATTTCCAGATGTCATTCCAGAAATTCCTTCCTAACTACGAGACATAATTTAACATCGAGCTCGTCTCAAGAATAGTGCCTGTTTCCAAAACTCCATAGTCCAGAGTTGCATCTAAGTTAAAAGGGTTGTAATAGTTGCTGCAAGAATTACCGGAATGACGCTTTATTCGCCCTGGCGCACCACCAGGAAGTGCACCGTTCTGCCTATCAGGGAGGAGGTGTATCTGATCTACTATGAGGTCTTAAACATTTTCCTGAACAATTTCCGATCATGATACCATCAGTGGTGAGAGAAGAACATGATGTTTTTTTTCTTCAGATTTCTGTTGAATACGTCACAGTCCCTATAAAATTTTGACGTATACGTCTGGGCTCCCTAATGCCCCAACTATAGTATGAAATGTATGAATTAATTTTTATGACTTCGCAGACAAAATCGTCAGTATGTTCTTTGATAACAGTCTGATATTCTAAATTCTAAAGAAGAACACGATAATCATCTTCTCACAGTTGTATAGATTCTCTGATAGGAGAAAGATCATATACGCAGCTTTCTAGATATGAATCCTTGTAGAACAAGGTGGTATTTCTGGACCACACTATTTCAGTAGAAAGGAATTTCAGACAATCTCGCGAAGGTGAAGGCCATCACCAGATGGTCACGACCGACGCCGGTGAACGAAGTACAAAATTTCTAGAATTCAGTTGGCTACTACCGCATAAATTGCTGAAAGTCCTCTTAATTAGCTTTCTATGGCTAAGCCTTCACATAAAGGAGAGGACCTACACTAAAATTTTGTATTCCATAAGATCCTACGCTACGAGGGATCTATTTTACCCAGACTCAAATTCTTTCATGTCTAATCACTCATATTCCACCAGAAGGTACCGTAATCCCAGGCAGAATTTTGATAGAAGCAGTATAACATAAATTGATGCAACTATGTCCTCAGGCATCCAGATAGGACACCGACATGCTGCAGGAAATTCAGCAATAGGTCGTATGATTCCAAAGTATTCCATCAACAATCTTGTCAGATCGAAATTAGCGTTCGCGAATCGCGCTCACGTTCATGTTTACAATCACGTATACGTTCACATTTAAGTACACGTTTATTTTCACTTTCACATTTAAGTCTCAGTCGCAGTATGATGTTATTTCAGTTCATACTTTGTGCTATCTCATGATTTAAGCTCACGTTAATGTTGGTAACATTGCTCACGTTCAAGTTCGTGGGCCAGTTCGCAATACACGTTTCACGGTTTATTACCGAATACGGATACAGAAAGCTTAAGAAACAAGACTCAAGTTAGCAGAGCTTCTCCATACCCAGGAAGACGTGTCACGTCTCAGGCCATATCGGTTGTCATTCTCTCCTCAGTCAGCATATGTTCATGATATGTCCTAGCATCACGTTCACAGTATGTTTCATGTATCATCGGGCACAATATATTCCATGCCCATTATTCCTCATATAATCGTGAACCCCGTCCACAATTGCTCACGTAGTACATTCACAATTGTTCACGTAGTTCGTCCATTTATAAGTTCAACAGCTTACCCAGAGATATAAATATTATCTTTTCTGGATATTTGTACGTACCGTTCCATGTATTCTTCATGCTATAGTTTATTCTTTCTATTAGATTCAGAGAATCCATCTTAAGTATGAAACCAGAAACCATTCAGCATCATCAGGACCGGGTCATCAGGACCAAGATTTTTTTTTATTTATTATGTTTAGACCTTTATGTTCTTTCAGTCATGTCACGTTCCATGTTCTCTTCAGCCATGTCATGTTACATGATCATTTCAGTCATGTCAGGTTTATACCTATCAGCAGCATTATGTCTTAATTAGAAGACAAATTATCCTTCAGCTTATTTGTCTTTTCAGTTTTCGTGTTCTTTCAGTTCCTATAACTTCATCAGCTTATACCTTTAATTCGAGGACGAATTTCTCCTTTTTAGAGGGGAAGAATTGTAAAACCCAGTATAGTCGTATCTTTAATTCGGGGACGAATTATTGTTTTTAGAGGGGAAGAATTGTAAAACCCGTATTTAAAAATCAGAATATTTAAATACGCAGTTTAATTTTAATAAATTATATAAGTATTAATTATTAGACAGAGAATAAACGCAGAAATTAAATACGCAATTCCAGTTTATTTAAATACTATAAATATTACAGTTTATTTAGAAAATAATTATTAAGTTTCAGATATTATTACGTATGTATTATTTATTATACAGAAATAATTAAACGTTAACAAAAATTACGCAGCCTCAATTTTATTTAAAACGTTACGTAATTAATTATTTCAGAAAAATAATAAATAGAAATTAGTCAAGTATTATATAAATAATAATAATTATTCAGTATTACGTAGGTACTTCGTTCATAAAATAAAGACTACGTTTCAGAAAATTAAAACACGATCACGAGCTAAATTACGTCACGGGAATTATAAGCCGAAAAAAAAACATGAAAACATATGTACATACATAAGGGATGGCGGCTAAAAGATAAAATAAGAATAAGGAAGCGGGCTTGGAGCCCAGCCCCATACAAAAGGAAAAAAAAAAAACGGGGCATACCCCTTTTGTCAAATCAGCAGACGTACAAAAAAAAAGAAGAAGTCAGGACTAGGGTTTGTCTTAAGGTGGCCGCCGGCTGGTATAACAAGAACGATGGACGACTTTTGATTTTGGTTAACCTTGGATTCATGTATACTCGTTTCCCACCCTAAATCCCTCGTAAGTAATTTCCTCTTTTATTTATATCAAAACGAATCTATAATGATTAAGGGGTGTCGGGTTATGTTGATTTCGCAAGAAAGTCGTGACCACATCAGCCACAACCCATATATGGGTGTGTGGTGTGGTTGACTGGATTCGCAGCCCCAAAAGGCCAAACAGGGGGTGTTTGTTTAGATTATGATAATACGGTTTGTGTGGGGTTAACAATACCGAGAACTGAGGTCTCGTCATCCTCACCTTTTGCCCAGCCGTGACCCACACAGGGGCGGCTCGGGTTGTGACCTAACTAAAAGAAGTCAAATAAACCCATTTGGTGTAAAGCTGTGAAATAAGGGAGTGTTTGGGACTAAACTGATATACAGGGGGTGTTTGGGATTGTAAAACAGTGGGAACATAGACAAGTAGTGGGAAAAATATTAAAACAGTGGGAAGATGTATCAAACAGAGGGAACAAATCAAGGGCAGTGGCAACCACTGCATTGGCAGTGGGAACCACTACATAAACCAGTGGAGACCACGTCGGCAATTGTCGGCCCGGTTTAGTTAACCCGAGACATGGGTGTCTCGGGGAGGGTTTTTATGCACGAACTCGGGAATACACTAATATGTAACAATACAAGGATTTACTTGTTTAACTTAATCTTTTATTAAATAAGTTTTATAAATGAAATTTATTATATTGTTTTGTGTTATTAACTTAATTAGTAACGTTTAATTAATCCTTTTAATTACTTTAAACATGTGATTTATTTCATCATTAAATTTCAAGAAAACTAAAGTGGAAAAACCTTTCTAATTTTAGTAGTTTCTATTTATGACAGGTTACCAATTACAGTAATATTTTAATACCAGAATACAGTTTAATACCATATATTATCCAGTAATCAGAAATATAATGATGTACACTATTCAGTGAATATTTAAGAATAGTCATCAGAAATACACCAGACAATCAGATTATACATAAACAGTAATACAAGGAGTAAAATAAATTAATTTAAGAACAGATAAAAATCAGTAACAGTAAACAATAATCAGTCAACTCATTTCACGTCCCTTATTTATGTAGTAACCGGGAAGTCGGAGTAGATCTTTCAGCTTTCGTTTCTATTTCATTACTGGACACGAGGTACGGATTTCCGTCCTTTCAGTAAGGACTTCCTTTCTATGCATGATTAGGATTCCGCGTCTTCAGCCAAATGTTTTTCCCTAGTATATGTTTAAGTTTATCAGTAATCATGTTAATAACTAAATAAATTGCCTGAGCATTATATACAAGCACGACCAGTTTATGTACTAGTTACGGAGGTACCGTAACCACGGCACTAGAGGCACCGGTGTCATGACTCACATGCAGGAGAGTGATATCCTGCATCGTCCCACTCAGCTCAGCTTGGCCATTTTATCAGTATTATTAGTGGGGCGTATGGATGCATCCTAGGCTTATATGTGTTACAAGTTATCAAGGTGAATGTGGTGTGTGCTCTACATCCTTCACATTGGAGCTGATCCCTCCACCCAGCACAGTTATTTAGAGGTCACCCCTCTATAGCATGATGAGGTCACCCCTCCAGTTATTCATGCACGGTTGTTACAGCACGTGACCTATATAAGCTCTGGCAAATAAAATACAGTAAATGCATGTTTTCAGAATTAATAGTTATATTTCAGTATCAGTATATACGAACCAGGTTTCTCAGATTTTATGCAGAGTTCTACCACATGTTACATATCATTCTTACAGCTTCAATATTCTATCGCCTGTTTCATTCAGTATATTCTTATCATGTTTTATATCCGTTCACTGAGCGTTATGCTCAGCCGTAGTTCCTTTCATGTTCTAACGGCAGGTACACCAGGACACTTTTAGGATTCTAAGAGCACGTGCATTTGGGATGGAAGCTATCCAGACTTCTTATTTTATGCACTTACATTATTCTGCTTATTTGGACATTGTTTAGTCTTTTCTTTCAGTATTTTACTTTTCATGTTTTGAGCTTGGTTGGATTACCAATGTTTGATTCCGGTATTTCCGTTATGGTCATTTAATGTTTTAGTACATTTACCTTATGCTTTGATGACACGCCATAAATACACGTAACGGTCCACTTATCCAAGTGGGGTGTTACAATGTTTGTACTTCCTCTTGGGTTGTTCAATCATCTTCCCCTTTCCTTTGTCTTTTGGATCCACTGCTGGTTTTCCTTTGGGTGCAGCTTCTCCAATCTTTATCCCCTTCTGAGATGGTTGCCTTCTGTTCTTCCTAACAAATGTTTGAGTAATAGGTTTAGCAGGGGAAGGACTTACGGCAGGGGGATCAATAGTAGCAGGGGAAACTTTTGTAGAAGCAGGGGCTTCTTCTTGATTGCCCATATTCAACACGGCTTGGGTAATATCTTTTGTGGCACTTCCCTTATCACTCCCTTTCTCATCACTTGCCACTTTTTCTTGTCCTAGATCCTGACCACTAGGAAATGCATACCACTGAGTAGACTCATCTGTTTGAGGAACTTCCTCCCCTTTGGAAGCATCCTCATCTGTAGAAACCATAAGCTTTGGTCTTCTCCTCCCTTCAAGTATAGCAAGTATGGTCTCCAAATTACTGATAACCAGACCTTTCTTTTTGATAGTTTATACCAGTTGTGCATTTTTCTCTTTTAAGCTAATGCACATATTCGTCAATTCCAAGATGGATAGTGGTTTCATTCTGCTCTCAACTCTAGGAGGAGATTGCTCCCCTCTTTGAGTAACACTGAGTGAGGGAGAGGACTTACTTATGGTATCACTATCCTGCTCATCCCTTGGGGATGAGACAATAGTGGCAGCCAAACCCCCAATGTGCTCCAACCTTTTGGAGACTCTCCTCTCTGCTCCTTGTAGAGTGTAGACACTAGAAGGGGGGGGGGGGGGGGGTTGAATATGTTCTTATATTTACTTGTTAAATGATGGTTTTCAAAAAATCTTTTTTCTCAAAAACTTAGACTTAAGGAAATAAGTGAAATCTTCTTATACATAATATGAACAATGATAGTGTAATTTAAACTTATACTAACTAAGATATATGCACAAAGAATAAAGAATATAAAGAGTTAAGGGTAAAGAAAGATCAAACCAAACACCAAGGATTTATAGTGGTTCGGCAACGAAGCTCACTCCTCGTTCCTACTCCACTCCTCGAGTACTCCTTACTCGAGAGTTCACTACACAACAAGCTCCTTATGGTGGAGAAAACCGTACACGTCGCTTAACCAATTTCCGACTCTAAGCTAAAAGTCGAGCCCTAATCGTAGCTAGGACCAATCTACACAACTATACTTAGTACATACACAACTTCTAAATGGACACAACTACTTGGATCTTCACAACTATTACACAACAAAAAATGTATAAGATTTGATCTTCAAAGGATCTTTGGTGGTGGATTCAACACTTCACAATGATAGTGTTCTTCTCTTCGCACTTGAAGAGGAAGAGATGGATGAGATAGATTCACTTCTAAACAAGTAGTAATCAATCAAATGATCAAGGATTTGAGTGATTTAAGAAGTATGTTTGAATCTGGAAATTTGTGTGCAAAAGAGGTGGATTGAAAATCTGAGAAAGGTCCACTATTTATAGGACGAAGGGCCAACGGCTATATCTGCCCGCGGTTCCTTATCTCAGCCGGCGGTACCTTATCGATAAGGAACCGCCTAGGCGCAAAGGAACCGCCAAGGCGCTAGGGAACCGCCAGACTAGACTCCGCTCCCTTTTTGTCCTTTAGTGGTGGAGGTCATATCTGATTATAAAAATATCCAAAAAGGATATTCTAAATCAAAAGGGAATATGCCATTTTCAAATTTTCAAATATTTAATTTAATAAAACATTTTCTTAAAAAGAAAGTTTAATTAAAAACTTGTCACACTTAATAAAAAGTGAGTTTTAAGAAAAGATTAAATCACTTGATCACTTGATTAAGGTTAGTACTTGTTTATTCATACCTTAAGTGAAAATGGGTAAAATGAAAAATACTTGAACTCAAGAATTCGTTTTTCGTTGTTTTCGTAAATGCTTGTTTTTACATATTGTCGTAATCAAAACTAAGCGAGACCGAAAAATGAAAGTAACATTTTTAGGCATTATTGCATTAACAATCTCCCCCTTTTTGATTCCGACAATACATAAACTCAATTACACAAAAACAAGATTTTTCGAAGACGAGTTTATTCATTTCTCCCCCTTTGTCGAAGCAAAAAGGTTGCACAAGTCGGTGTTGAAGAGACGAACTTTGCAAAGACTCCCCCTTGCTTGGGGCATCGAGGAATCGAGATATGGTGACAAGCTACATAGAAGGGTTAGTTGAACAAAAGAAACAACCAACAAGAGATAGCCATAGGTCACAAAAAAAAGAGAAGAAAACACAAAGACTAAGATCCAATTGAAGTCATATAAAATAAAAAGAGTCATACAAAAGATGTATGAAAGAGGAAACAAGCCACAAGCATAAATATAATCCTAGTTAATCTAGAATTCTAAGATTTGCTTGAATTAGGTGTCTTGAGGATAAGCAACCAATGCTTATATGAAAGACAAGGTAGTAGCGGAATGTGGTGGTGGTGGCTTGGTGGAGATCTCATAATCAAAGTGAAAAAGAGGCTTGATTAAGAGACTCTTGATGTAACTCAACTCCTCATAGATGTGTTCCATAGCAAGATGTTGATATTGATAACAATGACAATATGTCCCATGATGCATGACATTATCATGAGAAGGAGGAAGAACACTAAAAGGTGGTGGTGGAAGAAAAGATATTCCACAATCAAGATTCTTGGTAGGAGAAATGTGATTAAGAGTGTTCTTGGGTGAAGTTGGATTGAAAGTGTTCTTGGGTGAGTTGGGATTGAAAGCAATTGGAGAAAATGGAGGAGAATCAAGGCTTTCATTAGGAGAGTAAGACATTTTGGGATGTGAAGTAAGGCAAAATGCTTATGGTTAAATAGGGAAGGCTCAAGGTATTTTTGGGGTGTTCAAAAGGTTGAAGCAAAGATTCTCAAAAATGTTGGAACAATTTTGGAATTTCAGAAATACCCGAAAAAAAGGAAGCACTGTACGCGGTTCCTTATTGCTTCCAGCGGTTCCTTATTGATAAGGGACCGCGGTTCATATATGGAACCACCTACAGTGGCTGAGTTTTGGTGGTAAAGGAAGATTTTTCAGCAAATCTTATTTTTCTTGTCTAACTTATCATAGTGATATGCTTAAAAGCAAAGATAGACAAAGAAAACACATACTAACTCACCAAATAGGGATTGACCAAAATACATGGATTTTAAAAATCGATGTAGGAGGTGTGTAAGACAAGACCTTAAGTCATGACACAATGATCCTCCATGATTCTATCTTGTTCTTGCTATGTTTGAGAGAATCATACATATGAATTATGTAAGCTCGAGATTAATAGCAAGAATCTATGAAAAACGTTTTTAGATTGAATTAACAATGTCAAAACATTTCTTGATCATTTTCGAAAGAGGCTTTGAAGATTTTGAAAAGGAGAAGAGAGGATTTTTAAGAAGAGTTTAGGAGACCCAATGACTCAAAGTGATAAAAGACTCAAAAGAAAGTAAGAGACTCAATAAAGGGAAAGCAATTAAGGAATATGTTCCATTAAACCTAGACCTAGACACAAGTAATTAAAAGGTTCCCTCTTAAGTGGCTTAGTGAAGATGTCGGCTAAGTTATCCTCGAAGGGTACCTTCTCAATTGAAATGTTCCCCTTTTGAACATTATCCCTAAGAAAATGGTGACGAATTTCTATGTGCTTGGTTCGCGAATGTTGCACGGGATTCTTGCTAAGGTCTATAGCACCTTTATTGTCGCACATGATGGGAACATCATCAAGACAAATCCCGTAATCAACAAGTGCTTGCTTCATCCATAGATCTTGTTGGCATGCTTTTCCGGCACTCACATACTCGGCTTCCGTGGTGGATATCGTAAGAGCGGTTTGTTTCTTGGAGAACCAAGAAGTTAAACAACAACCCATGAAGGTACAAACACCACTAGTGCTTTTCCGGTCCACATAGTCTCCCGCATGATCCAAGTCCGCGTAGACAATGGTTTCTACGCCGGTCCCTTTAGGATACCATAATCCTAAAGTATAGTGCCCTTAATGTATCGGAAGATACGATTAACTTCTTCAAGGTGAGAGGTTTTGGGAGCCTCTTGGAAGCGAGCACAAAGGCAAACACTAAACATGATATCCGGTTGACTTGCCGCTAGGTACAACAAAATACCAATCATACCTCTATATTTGGTGTTGTCTACCGACTCACAATCATCATCTACGGTGAGTTTAGTATCCGAGGCCATTGGGGTCTTCATTGGTCTAGGTTCTTCTAATCCAAATTTCTTTAGTATTTCTTTAGCGTACTTAGATTGACTAAAGAAAATACCATCGTCCATTTGTTTAATTTGGAGTCCTAAAAAGAAGTTAAGTTCTCCTATCATACTCATTTCAAACTCATCATGCATGATTTTGGCAAAGTCATCACACAATTCTTGACAAGTTGAGCCAAATATAATGTCATCAACATATATTTGCACGATTATGAGGTGAGAACCTTTCTTCTTTGTAAAGAGAGTGTTGTCTACCATTCCCATGGTATACTCATGTTTAACAAGAAACGCTTTAAGTCTATCATACCAAGCTTTGGGTGCTTGTTTAAGACCATAAAGTGCCTTCTTAAGCTTGTAAACATGATCCGGTTTCTCAAAGTCAATGAAGCCGGGAGGTTGAGCCACATATACCTCCTCATTGATCAAACCGTTAAGAAACGCACTCGTTACATCCATTTGTTGAAGCTTAATATCTAAGGCACAAGCGTAGGCTAAAAGGATTCTAATGGATTCTAATCTTGCTACTGGTGCATATGTCTCGTCATAATCAATCCCTTCTTGTTGATTATAGCCTCGTGCTACAAGTCTAGCTTTGTTACGAGACACAACATCATTCTCATCTAGTTTTGGGAATAAATCTATGTATACTTGTTACCCCTGCTAGTTGATTATTCGTACCCCTGCTAGAGTAAGTTCCCCCTGCTAAATAACAAAGGCAGGGGGATTGGTTCCCCTGCTGAAGTCAAAGGCCCTGCCGTCAGAGATAAACTTGGAATAGATTTTTACGCGTTTCTGTTACTACTCCTTAATACTTTCCAAGTTTGTTAGTAGTGATCTTGTACGTGAGTCCTTATGCCTATAAAAGGACTCACTAGGTTAGCATGCAATGTGTGTCTTTCTCTATTGTCTTTCATTATCATACTTTAAGGTTTTGTAAACCCTAATACCATTTTAGGGTATTCGTATATCATTGATATATTAAAGTTCAACGTTTGCTTCAATCATATTGTTCTTGTGCTAAACATTATATTCCGCATCTTGTTTAGTTACTTTGCTTTGCAAAGTTTCTCTAGTGTTAGATTGAATACTTTCTTTCTATCACAACCCTTAAACAAGCTATTAAGGTTTAAGATCTAAGTTTGGGATCAACAAGTGGTATCAGAGCCTGTTGAGAAACTTTGTCTAAACCAAGAACAAAACCCTCATAACAACCATGTCTTCAGACTCTTCCTCAAACAACAACAACCACAATAACCTCAAATTACCCATGTTGGATCCTGAAAACTTTGAATTATGGGAATTCAGAATCCAACAATACCTCAAAATGGAACACTATGTTCTCTGGGAGATCATAGAGTTTGGTGATCAATTCAACAAAATGGTGACAATTGAAGAGGGCAAGGAAGAAGAGAAAGGTGAAAGTTCCAAAGGTAAGGACAAGAAGAAATCTGCTGCTCTTTGTGATAAGGAAATACTGGCCAGAAGGCATGATGTCAGGGCTCACAGCTCATTGCTGTTGGCTCTACCTGATAGACATCAACTAAGATTCAGAAAACAACAACTAAGGAATTATGGGAAGCCATAGGCACAACCTTTGGATGAAATGAAGCCACAAAGAAGAAGAAGAATCAAATGCTTGATGATTTTGCTTCTTTCAAAGCAATTGGTGATGAATCAGTTGGAGCTATTTACAATAGGCTTCAAGATATGGTGGCCCAACTGGAGTTCTTTGATATTGAGGTGACAAGAGAGCAGGTGAATACCAGGTTCCTTAACAGCCTCCAGAAAGAATGGTTTGTTTACAAGGCAATTTGGCAGAATAAGGACGACTTGGATAACAAGAACATTGATGACATATACAATAACTTGAAAGTTTTTGAACCTGTTGTCAATGAGATGAAGTCAAAAGGAACGATTCCCACCAACTCAAGTGGATCTACTGATTCCCCTGCCAACATGGCATTCATATCTCAAAGTAGTGGGATCACCAAAAGTAGTGGAATTGAAGTAGGCCCTGCTACTTATTCCCCTGCTACCAGGTCTAGATCATCTTATGATGAAGAAAGGCCTGCAACATTCAGTCTTGACACTGCTTGTGCCTTTGTAGCATCCCAAGGGCCACAAGGATCTACTGTGTTGCATGAAGATCTAAGTCAAATCAGTAAGCAAGGACTGGAGGAGATGGATATCAAGTGGAACATGGCACTGCTTAGCATGAGAGCCAACAGGTTCTACAAAAAGTATGGAAATAAGATCTCAATCAATCCCTCTGATGTGGCTGGGTTTGACAAAACAAAGGTTGAATGCTACAACTATGGCAAGAAGGGTCATTTTGCTAGGGAATGTAGAGGACCTAAGACTGGGAACAACTATAGGAAGGAAACCAGAGATGATGATTCTGGTGCTAAAGCCATGGTAGCTATGCAGGGGATAGATGGAGCAGGTGGATGGGATTGGAGTGCCATGACAGAGAATGTGGAAAGAAATCAAGCATTGGTTGCTGAGGAAAAAGAAGAAGATTTTGCACTTATGGCCATGTCAAGTTCCAGCTCTGACAATGAGGTATATGATGATTCATATTGTACTAAAGCTTGTAGGAAAAATACTGAGTCATTGAATGATCAAATCAGAAAGGTAAAAGCTGACTATATCAATTGTGATAATGACCTTGATAATTATAGACGTGCTTTAGAACAGTTAGAATCCACCATAAGAGAGTTTAAACAAAGAGAAAGTGATTATAGGGATCACATTGTTATTCTAGAAAGAGATGCTAAGGAGAATAATAACTCCATTAAGGAGTTGACTGTTGAACTTGAAGTTTTTAAATCTAACAAAAAGATTGATGATGAAACGGTTGAAAAATTTAGAAAAGCCTCAAAAGATTTAACTAAAGCAGTTGAAATTGGTCAATCTCATAGGGACAAAACAGGGTTTGGGATTAAAAATGAGCATGCTACCATACCACCACCCCCTGCCAACATTCATGCACCTTTTCCTAGAAAAGACTTGTCTTGGACTGGTCTCCCTTGTTTTCAAAAACAGGATGATATTGAGTTTGACTTGAGTGCTTACATACCTAATAGTCTGATACTGAAGAGCCATTAGTGAAAACTAGTATTATTAGGGACTTTTAAAAGGAACAGATTGCTTTAAAACAATGGAAAATTGATAACCCTGTTCTATTTTCAAGAGGAGGACTTTTTGGTAGTGATTCTAGTTCTAAGAGTAGTTCACCCAAATCTAAAACCAGATCACAGTCCCCTAAGTCCACCATTAAATATGCTGGTATATACAGTCCTGTCAGAGGTAATCAAAGAAATTGGAATGACCAAAAGTCTCATCAATTAGGAGAAGACTTTGTGATAAATACAAAGCCCTGCTTCACATGTGGCAGTTTTGATCACATTTATCAAGAGTGTAAGGCACCAATAGAAGTGGTGGCTGCAAATCCTTTAAAGGAGATGCAACTTAAAGCCATTCTTCTAAATGCAGGGGCAAAATCCTTTTCTCCTGCCAAGTATGTTGCCCCTGCCTTAAGAAACAGGGTTACTGACAAATATGTTGTTCCTGCACTTAGGAAGGTGAATGATGGTCATACCAAGCCCAGTACTTCAATGACCAACCCAACACCTCATAATGCATACAGATCTGGCCCTAGACCTTACCAACGCATGAAGGCCAAAACAAAAGATGGGTTCCCTCTGCTAAACATAGGGATTCCCCTGCTAAACCTGGGGTATCCCCTGCTAGCAAAGTTTTGCCTTCTAGGAACATGGGTAGATGGGGAAAAGCTGTGAAAGCCTCAGCTCGTTGGGTTTGGGTACCCAAAAGGGGTGCTCAGTCTAATGGTGTATCTCTAGTTTTTGATAAGCTATCCTACATTGATACACGAGGTAGATCCAAGTCTGTAATGGCTTGGGTCCCCAAGAAAAACTAATTTGGTTTTCTTTTTACAGGTGACAAAGAAGACAATGAATGATAGAGCATATTGGGATAGTGGATGCTCAAGAAACATGACTGGACAAAAATCTTATATGTCTAACTTTGTGCCCCTGCATGACAATGATGGTGTTTCTTTTGGAGATGGGCATGGAACAATAACAGGAAAAGGAACTATTGTCACCAATGGGATGACCTTTGATAATGTCTACTTGGTGAAAGAACTCAAGTACAATCTCTTCAGTGTGTCACAGATGACTGATAACAAGAATTTTGTCTTGTTTACTGACACTGAATGTCTGGTGTTAGGAAAGGAGTTTGTCTTACCACCAGACACTCCTATTGTACTCAGAACACCAAGACAAAAGAACATGTACACAATTGATCTCAAAGACATCTCTCTTCAAGATAATGAAACCTGTTTCATTGCCAAAGCCTTAGTTGATGAGTGTAAGAAATGGCATAGAAGACTTGGTCATCTTAATTTCAAGAACATGAACAAACTGGTGAAATATAATCTGGTTCATGGTCTTCCTTCCAAGTCTTTTGTCAATGATCATACTTGTGCTGCCTGTCTGAAAGGGAAGCAACACAGAGCATCTTGCAAATCAAAAACAAGTATGTCCACCACCAAGCCATTGGAACTACTGCATATGGATCTTTTTGGTCCTACTTCTGTGGCAAGCATAAAGAAGAAATGGTACTGCCTAGTGATTACTGATGATTTTTCAAGGTTCACATGGACATTCTTTCTATTTGAAAAGAGTGACACATCTGATGTACTCATTGGGTTCATCAATCAGATTGAACTATCAAAAAGCATGAAGGTAGTAACCATGAGATCAGATAATGGTGGTGAGTTCAGAAATCAGAAACTGGATTCTTTCTGCATAAACAAAGGAATCAAGAGGGAATTCAGCATTGCAAGAACACCTCAATAGAATGGAGTTGCAGAAAGAAGGAATAGGACACTCATTGAAGCTGCAAGAACTATGCTGTCTGATTCCAAACTTCCAGTTATCTTTTGGGCTGAGGCAGTATCCACTGCTTGTTATGTACAAAACAGGGACTTGGTGGTTAAGGCACACAACAAGACTCCTTATCAGCTGTTTAATGGAAGACCTCCTTTAATTGACTTCTTTAGACCCTTTGGATGTAATGTGATCATTTTGAACACTATTGACAATCTGGGCAAGTTCAGTGAAAAGGGAGATGATGGATATTTTGTGGGTTATTCATTGAACAACAAGGGATATAGGGTCTTCAACAAGAAGACAAGCAAAATCACAGAAAATCTTCATGTGGATTTCCTTGAAGACAAGCCTGAAGATGTTCAAACAGGTCCTGATTGGTTCTTTGATATAGAGGTTCTTTCAAAATCTATGAATTATGTACCTGTTGCCTTGCAGAATACTAACATTTCAGGTACACAAGAACCAACTGGTGCAGAGAAGTCACCACTGAGGTACATGGATGTACCCTCACTATTTCCTATTGAAGCTGCTGGTGAAGAAGATGATCCTTCTCTAGGAAAAAGAACAACCAACCTCTTCCCCTGCTATGTCACTTTTTGAAAGCAGTGGAATGGCTGAAAGCAGTGGAATCTAGGATTCCCCTGCTAGATCAATTACTTCCCCTTCCATAAAGGATCCTGCTGCTAATGATATTAATGATGAAGAAAGAGTATCCCCACTCATTTCCTCATCTACACCCATATCTGATGGTCCTCTTATATCCAGTAGTAGAAGCAGAATAATTAAGAGTAGAGGTCCAAGTTACTCAGAGCTACATTCAGCTCATCAGCACCCATCTCTAGGTCATGCTGTATCTTTTGGAAGTTCTTTTGAGGACTTCTTTCCCAATAAAAATAGCCCCATCAATTCTGATTTGGAAGAAGATGAAACAGAAGTAATCATGCAGCCTACCTACAGAATCAATAAGGATCACCCTCTCTCTCAAATTATTGGTGATCCTGAAGCCCCTAGACATACAAGGTATACAGCAAAGGAGCACAGCTTCATTGAAAACATCACCATGAAGTTCAATCATGACAATATGCAGTGTTGCTTGTTTACTGCATTTTTGTCACAAGAAGAGCCAAAGAAGATTTTTCAGGCCTTAAATGACCCAAGCTGGGTTGAAGCCATGCAAGAGGAGCTCTTACAGTTTGACATTCAAGAGGTTTGGATTCTAGTAGATTGTCCAAAATGGGCAAGGCCCATTGGGACAAAATGAGTGCTCAGGAACAAAAAGGATGAGAGGGGGATAGTTGTCAGAAACAAAGCAAGACTGGTGGCACACGGGTATACACAGGAAGAAGGAATTGACTATGAGGAAGTATTTGCTCCAGCTGCCAGAATTGAAGCCATTAGATTATTCCTTGCTTATGCTTCATTTATAGACTTCACTGTTTTTCAAATGGATGTCAAAAGTGCCTTTCTCTATGGTACCATTGATGAAGAAGTCTATGTTATGCAACCTCCAGGGTTTGAAGACCCAGAACATCCAGACAAGGTATACAAAGTGAAAAAGGCTATGTACGGACTTCACCAAGCTCCCAGGGCCTGGTATGGGACTCTCTCCAAGTATCTCTTGGATAATGGCTTTAGCAGGGGAAAGATTGATCAAACCCTGTTCACTAAGAAACAAAAGGGTGACCTTCTACTAGTACAGGTCTACGTTGATGACATCATCTTTGGATCCACTAACTCTATGCTTAGCAAAGAGTTTGCAAAATTGATGCAGGATAAATTTCAAATGAGTGCAATGGGAGAGCTAAACTTCTTTTTGGGGTTACAAGTTCAGCAGCGGAAAGATGGGATATTTATCTCACAAGAAAAATATGTGGCTGAGATTGTGAAGAAGTTTGGCATGTTTGAGGGCAAGAAGGTGTCCACACCAATGGACAAGGATCATCCATGGGGCAGAGATGGTTCTGGAAAGCTTATAGATGTCAGGAACTACAGGTCTATGATTGGGTCTCTCATGTACCTCACAACTTCAAGACCTGACATCATGTTTGCAGTCTGCTTATGTGCAAGATACCAGGTGGCACCAACAGAGTGCCATTTATTTGCTGTAAAAAGAATTTTTAGGTATCTAAAGTGCCATCCAACCTTAGGACTTTGGTATCCCAAAGAGTCACCATTTGAGTTGATATCTTACTCAGATAGTGACTATGCTGGTGACAACAATGATAGGAAGTCTACAACAGGGGGATGCCAATTTTTGGGAAGCAGACTTATATCTTGGCAATGTAAGAAGCAGACAATTATGGCAACATCAACAACTGAAGCTGAGTATGTAGCAGCTGCTGCATGTTGTGGTCAAGTACTTTTGGTTCAGAATCAACTGCTTGATTATGGGTATAACTTTCTTAAAACCAAGATATTTATTGACAACAACAGCACCATCTGCATTATTAAAAACCCTGTTTTTCATAGCAAGCCTAAGCATATTGAAATCAGACATCACTTTATCAGAGATTGTTTTGAAAAAGGACTAATTGTCCCTGAGAAAATTGATACAGAACTTAATGTTTCTGATCTTTTAACAAAAGCTTTTGAAGTGGGGAGATTTCAGTACCTGATTGCAGGTATTGGAATGGTTACTCCCTAAAAATTGATGTCTATTATGTCATGTATATTCAGGGTTGCTTTATTGCTGTTGTTGTATAACTGTTAGTCAATTTTTCCATCACTTTTCATTCCACTGCTTTTGAACACAGATCCCCCTGTTGGGGGTTCATTCCCCTGCTAAGAGAGGTTTTCCCTTTAAACTGGGTTTGTTCTTTTTCAAAGTGGTTATATGTGGTTTTAGACTAACAATGCAGAGTTACATATGGTGCATACTATTCTCATTGGTGAATCAGGTATATGCTCTATGTTTAAGGGGAGGTTAGGCCACACCTTTAGGACTCAGGGTATCCTTAGGATGCTCATATATGATCTTAGATCATATCTATTGGTGAGTAAGGGTTCAGGGTGATGAGGACTTGCTGCAAAGCTTGTCAGAACTCTGAAACCTTGAGGCACTGTAATGGGTACTTGCACTTGTCTATCAAAACAGCTTGCTGTTCAGGTACAGATGTGTGGTACACATTGCCAAGACTAACTGACCATAGGTAAGGTACAAGGTAGGGATGGTGACTAGGGTATGCATATTTTCTTGGGTTGACCAGGTGCAGGGTGACTTATGTGTTGAATTTTTGTGCTTAGACCTTTGCTAAATAGAGGACTCTTGAGTTTCTATGTATCTATCTTGTGTATACAAGTGTGTGCATTAGAGCAGAGCTAGTTAGCATTGGTCTCTCCATAACTAGTCTAATACCCCTAGGAAAGTTTCCCCTGCTTTCATATCATTCCCCTGTTTGACCATTGACCGACAATACCGTTACCCTGTTCATAGCCGTTGGGCCTGCTCGCACAAATTTTGGTTAGGGAATATTTTATTGTTTTTAAAAGATATTTAAGGCGCTTTCTTTGCTGATTGGTAATCTTTACTTTATTATTTCAAATAAATTACTTTTTTTTTTATCAAGATTTACCTTTGATATTTTTGCAATTTGAAAATTTGGTCCAATCACAGCTCTCCAATTCGCCTATAAAAACTTAATTCCCTTCTCCAGCAGGTCCATCTCTCTCTCTCGGCGAAATCCCACCTACCTCTCACCTTTATAAACCTTCAAAATATTTTCAAACTTTATCATGTCTCTCAAAATTGCTGCTAATCATAATCAAATCGCTTTATTACATGATGAACCAGTAGAGTTTGTTGATGTTGTGGCCTCTCTAAAGTCCTCGTATTTTAGAGTGGCCCTTCTCATCAACCCTAGAATTTACACCTCACACATTCAGTAGTTCTGGTCTAAATCCATGACCAAAACAGTGAATGGAGAGGTTACAATTCAAAGCACTGTAGATGGTCATCCCAAGGTGATTACACTTCCATCAGGGACACTCTTCTTCTTGATGATGAGGATGGGATAACCAACCTATCTGAGGCTGAAATCTTTGAGGGTCTTGTTAAATTGGGGTACACTCTTTCTAAAGACCAAAAATGTAAGTTTGCTAAAGGTCAGTTTGCCGCACATTGGAAGTATTTGATTCATACAATTTTGCAATGTTTGTCACCAAAAACCACTGCTTTCAATAGATTTGGTAGTGAGATGGCTTCTGCCCTGATTTGTTTAGCAACAGGGAGGAAGTATTGTTTTTCTCAAATGATTTTCAAAGGAATGGTTAAAAATGTTTCAAGCAATTCAAAGTTTTGTATGTACAGAACTACTGCTGAATATGAGTGAACATGGTCCAATAAAACACAAAGCCTAGTTTTCAGCAACCAAGCATACCACCAAACTATTCACCACCCTTCTTGCACCATCACCATAGTTTTCTTACAGGTCCATTCCACTCACTTCACTTATGATGCAACAAATCAGACAGGAAGAAGCCAAGACTCAAACAGCTAAACACAAACCTTCTGTTTCCCCTGCCAAGAAACTACACCCTGCCAGTTCTCTACCCCCTGCTGATCCACAACATGAAAGGCGATCTAAATCCAGGTTTGCCAGGTCTCCCTTGCCTGGTGAATCTACACAAGCAGCAAAGAGGAGAGTCTCCAAGGGTTTGGAGCAAACTGAGGGTTTGGCTGCCACTACTGTCTCATCCTCAAGGGGTGAGTAGGATAGTGACACCATCAGTAAGTCCTCTCCTTCACTCCATGATATCCAAAAAGGGGAGAAATCCCCTTCTAGGGTTGAGAGCAGCATGAAACCTATGACTATTTTGAAATTGACGAAAATGTGCATGAGCTTGAAAAGGCAGAATGCACAACTTGTACAAAATGTCAAAAAGCAAGGTTTGGTTATCAATAACTTGGAAACCAGACTTGCCACACTTGAGGGGAGGAGAAAGCCCAGACTTATCATATCCAAAGATGAGGATGCTTCCAAAGGGGAGGAAGTTCCAAATACAGAAGAGTCTACTCAGTACTATTCATATCCTGGTGGTGTACATGGAAAGATAGCAAGTGCTAAGAAAGGAAGTGCTGATAAGGGAAGTGATAAAGGAAGTGCAACTAAAGAGATTGCTCAAACATTGCTAACTATGGGCAATCAAGAAGAAGCCCCTGCTTCAAAAGTTTCCCCTGCCATTGCTGATCCCACTGCTGTAAGTCGTTCCCCTGCTAAGCCTATTACTCAAACTTTTGTTAGAAAGAACAGAAAGCAACCAGCTCAAAAGGGAATTACTATCAAAGAACCTGCATCTAAAGTTAAACCAGCACCAGCATTGGATCCAAAATACAATGGAAAAAGGATCATGGCTGAACAGCCCAAGAGAAAATACAAGCATAGAACCCCTGAACAGCAAAGGGCTCAAGAAGCACATGATGCACAAGTAGCTCTCAGGCTACAATAAGAGGAGATGTATATGCAGGATCAGAGAATGCAAAAGATGAGGCCTAAAGATATGCTCAAGCAGGTTGAGATTATGCATAGAGAGCTGGATGACAGGGTGCCTCATGTTGGAGAATTTCTAGATCAATGGGAGAAGGAGTTAATAAATGCTCCTTTGGAAGACAGGTATGAGTTGACTTACCTTGTTTACAAATATCAAACTGAGTATCTGGAAAGGAGGGCAAATCAAATTCAGAGAGAGAAGTATTTAACTTCTGAGAAAGGGCAACTTGAACACTACAAAGTTTTGCTCAAGATACATAAGAAGTGGAAGGATGGGGACTTCACAGATATGAGTTTTGAAGTTATAAAAAGAGCAGTCAGACCAGTCTTAAGAGAATATGATGTGGAAGATTGGATGACTATTGTAACACCCCCAATTTCGGTCATTACAGCGGAAGGGTCATTGGGTGTTACTATCATGGTTCAATCTCATAATCATAGAAAATGGCTCAAAACGGGACGTTTTAATAAACATCCATTCAATTTCATTTAATCAAGATAAAATTTCATACACGGTCCCAGATGATTCAAAAGTTTACAAACTATTATAAATGATAAAAGTTATTTGAATGGATATGTTTTAGAAAAGTGGGCCAAAACATTTCAAATATGCAAGCTTCACGAAACCGCCTTCCTCGAGTGCCTTCAATATGGACCTGAGATAAAACATGCTTAAAAAGTCAGCAAAATTTGCTGAGTGAATCTATAGAGTTTAAATATAAATAAAGAGAACACAAGTATTCAAAATAACCTTCCATGGTTAATAAATTACCGAAATACCATTATGTTGTACGGACATAATTTCGGTTTCATTACATAAGCCTCGTGACATTGAACGTTAACATATATTATTTCAGCCCAACACACCTAGCCAAGTGCGTATATTTCTCTTATACAATGCATCCGATGTTTCATTACTAGTGCATCACAACACCACACGAGAGCTAATCGCGACCGGACTGGGCGTCACCCCGATAGATCTATCCATAGCATTAGCGTTACTTCGATTAACAATTCACGATTCATGTGTCCTTTAAGGCTAAAACTAACTTATGCAATAAATTTCGTCTACGCATACAATCAAGTTCCTTGTGTTCAATTTTTAAAACAAAGAGGGTTTACTTCAACTTCTCGTTGCACCCTTCATTTATAATAATTACTTTTCCAATAATAAGGGTTTCCACAACTTCTCGTTGCACCCATACTTTTCCAATAAGTAGAGTTTCCACAACTTATCGTTGTACCCTTTTATTTTAATAAAAACAAGCATGTTATCCCCCTCGTGGGTTTATAAAACAAGTAAACATGTTAAAAGCGAGGCTATAGACTCACCTTAGCCAATAGTGGTAATGAGACGATCGCCGACGATTAGTGATGCCCGTTTAAACACGAAAACCGCAACCTACCAAATAAGGCGCGTTCGTTAAAAATCGACTTAAGTATAAATCATATTTAAGTAATATAAAAATCAAAATTACAAAACCAAGACAATCCCGAAAAAATCTAATAATACAAGTGTTATTACAATACCCTTTTATTTAACACTATTCTTTTAAACAATTGCACTCTCGATATTGACTCGTCTTAAGACGCCAAGTCAACACAAGTCCAAATCTCATTTTACTTCCCTCGGACCAGTAGCTAAGTCATTTACATAATGACTTAACACTTGAGTAAATCACCATGTCCAATGGCGAATACTCAACTCACGCCACATAATTATTGAACTACGTGTCCAAAATACCAATCAGCATGTACACTCCAAATGTACACACTAATCTACCCTATCTACACTTGTCCGATTTCGACGAAACTTGGTCACAAACTCACTTATAATATGAATAAGACTCAGTTCAAATTTCATTCAAAAATATTACTTCTAAGACCTTCTGCCCGACACATCTTCGTGTTGTAAAAACCGGACAGATTTACGTCTTCAACACGTAAAACTATTTTGACATATTTAAACAACTCCATTTATAAAACCGACTCTCGGGTTTGAAAATACACTCATGACCTGAGGTTTAGACTCCAACATCAGTCCTTGAACATTTTTAAAACTCATTCTATAGTCCGAGATTCGATCCAAATATCGACAACAATTTTCGGATTGTGCCGATACTCGTCTCCCGGTACACAAATACTAAAACTAGCATAACTTTTCGCTCGTAATGAGTTAGAAGCTCATTCAAGCGGCAAATCGAAGCTAAAAGAATTCTCTACAAGCCTATCCTATTAGTTTATTCATTTAAAAACAGTAAGATTTTCGAAAATTACCTTTTACCTACTGGTCTAAAATACCTCTCTAAAAATCATACTAAAACAATTTTTCAACCCATTTTAACAATTTTCATACTTCTAATATCATCCTAATATTATCATAACACATCTAACTAACTCCTAACACTCTCAAATTCAATTTAATAAAAATCAAATATATAAAATTATGCATGCAACAACAACCCCACTCAAATATAATAATATTAACACTACATACAAGCATAGAAATAGATCAAATAACCTTGTTCTTCATCAAAATTTGAAAGTTCTTGCATGTTGGAAAAATTTATACCATAATGATCCTCTTTCAAAACCATTAATGGGTCATTGATTAGATTTTAATGAATCAAAGTAAAAATTGATGGATCATGTGTTTTGGTGTTGTTGTTGTACGGCAAAACAAGAAGAAAAAAGGGGTAGGGAGATTTTTTTGTGATAAATGAATTTTTAATGTAAAGTGGTGAGTGGAGAAATTATTTATAGTGGGTGTGGAGGCTAATTTTTGCCAATTTGTGATAGCTTTGGTCCAAAATGAAATTAAATAGTTGTAAGGGTATAAAATGTAAATATTAAATTTTGAAAATATTTACGGGACTCGGGTTTCGTAAAAATACTTTTTAAAAGTTAAAACGCTTCAAAAATAAAATAATATAACTTCGACACTACTTAAAACGTAATTAAATCGAAAACGTCGAAAATATTAAATATCGAGACAATCGATAATAAAACGTAAATTTTTGGGCATCCGTCGGTATCGCGATCATTCGTAGTTCTCGTCATTCGTTAAAACGTAAAACACGAGAAATAAAAATAAATACAATAAAATCATTCATATTATAATTTGAGAATATAATATCGATACTTAATGTATTTCTTGTCATTTTTCATTGAAACGACATTCTTACGTTAAGTTTCAAGCCATAACCTTCTCGGTTAATCGATAATTTAAAATTCTCATTAAAATAAATATATAATACTTAATAGTCGAGATTAAAATAACGACATGAAATTGACGGATTGTCACATTATCCCCACCAAATTGGGATCTTCGTCCCGAAGATCAACTTGCGTTCTTCCTCGATCGCTCGTTGAAATCAAAGAGTTAAACGTATTCTGGTCCTCGTCTTGAGTTCCATCACACATGACAATAGGAATTCGACTTCGTTTCTGTTGCCTAACTTCCTTATCGATAATATCACCAAGTACTTTGATGAAATGCAACTTACCGTCGATTCATACTTCATCAAGAGAGATAATAAGATCTTCGTCAGGAAGAAATTTCTTTAGGTTCGACATATGAAAAGTATTGTGAATTCCTTGTAGTTCTCGAGGTAATTTAAGTTTTCATGCCGTCGGACCTACCATCGATATCATCTCGAATGGTCCCAAACTAACGGGGACTTAACTTCCCACGTTTTCCAAAATACATAACAGCTTTTCAGGGTGATAACTTGGCATAACTTTTCCACCTACCTCGATTTTCAAAGGTTTTCGCTTCACATCGTCATAACTTCTATGTCTACTACGAGCAGTTAACAAACGATTCTTAGTTCACACGATTAATTTATTTATCAGAATAAAATGAGCACATTGACACAAATCGAGTCATATTCAGACTGAGTTTTCAAGAGCTTAACAATGAATCCATTGTAATTTGCTCCAACTTCACGAATGATAACGAATAACACAATCGTTATCACTTAAAAGAATTATTTACCTCTTTTAATCCAGAATACATTGTAGGCTCTTACTATCGGTGGATACCGTACCTTAGTGCCATACAATTAATGTCTCAATAGACGAAGAGTAAAATCACCGCACCCAATTACAAGTCGTGGGCTGAGCAGTTTCCTCTTTCTTCCTAGGTTTCCTACAAGCATATACAAATCAAGCAGTTCTAAATCCTTCAGAGATGCATCACAATAAACAACAAAATCTTCACTTCCTTCAGGTAACGATAAGATCGGCGTGCTGCAGAGTTTTCTTTTCATGGTCTGAAAAGCTTTCTCTTCATTATTGCCACACACATACAGTTCATTCTTTTTAGTTAGCTTAGTTAATAGTTTTGATATCAAAGAGAATCCTTCGATAAACCTTCAGTAATAACCAGCCAAACTTAGAATTAGCAGAGCTTTAGTTGGAATAGTTGGAACATTCAAATTTTCAATGGCTTCGATTTTCGCAGAATCAACATGTATGCCACATTTGTCAATTACATGACAGAGAAGTTGCACAGAACAGAGCCAAAAATCACACTTTAAAATTTTTGGGTACATCTTTTCGTTCTTTAACAAGTTTCAAGATAGTCCCTAAGTGTTCGGCACGTTCTTCCTTGCTCTTAGAGCAGATTAGAATATCATCAAAGAAAACGATTACGAATTTATCAAGACACGGCTTACACATACAATTCATTAAGTCAATGAATACAACAGATGTATTGGTCAAACCAGAAGGCATAACCCTAAACTCATAATGATCATCACAAGTTCTAAACGCCGTAATAGGAATATCTTCCTCGCGTATGCGAAGTTGATGATAAGCAAAGCAAAGATCAATCTTTGGAGAAAACACCAAAATTTTGGAGAAAACACGAGAATATGAAGTTGATCAAATAGATCATCAATTCTTAGAAGCGGGTAACGATTCTTGATTGTTAGCCAATGCAACTCTCGGTAATCGATACACATATGAAACGAATCATCTTTCTTCTTAGCGAATAGAATAGGGGTTCTACAAACTAACGAGATCGGTCGAATAACACATCAATCAGATAGTTCTTAATACTGCAAAAATAATCCCTTCAACTAAGACGGTGCTAATGAATATGGCTCATGTGCCACAGTTGCAGCACCAGAAATTAGATCAATTAGGAATTCTAATTGCCCTGGAGGCGGAAGCCTTGGCAAATCCTCCAGAAACACTAGTCACGAATGACTAGAGTAATTCTACTTACTTCTCTTACGATCCCTTCTACGATACCTAAGCCATGAATAATCCACAACCTTTTTCGATATACTTACGAGCTCTAATGCACGAAAAGAATTTTCAATTTGGAATTATTTTTCCCTTCAGTGACCTTGTCAGCCTTGCCTTGAATTATGTGTCCCATGAGCTAATAAGCTACGCAGACAGCTTCACAAAAGCAATTGGCTTAGAAGAAGTCACATCACCGCATATATTCCTAGTCAGTCGTAAATATACTGCTTGACCTTGACGGTTCGGGTTCCATAATTCTTGGAAATAAATGAGTCAACTTATGGAAACACTTGATATATCTACCAATGTTAGTTCCCTCCAGTCAGATTGTACAACACTTGCTCCATACTTGGAAATGCTTCGAGGATAACTCCTCAGTTAACCGCTTTCTCAACTTAGTCCATGGTGTCCCATAAGTAACGATACCTATGGAAGCAAGTCTGCCATTCCACCAAATTTATGCACGACCTTGGAGAGTAGCGATTTCATACTGCACCTTATCCTCCTGATTAGGGTCACAGATTCGAAAGAGTGACGCCAGCTTTTCAACAACTGACACAATCCTCCATCATCTTTAGTCCCCTTAAGAGTCTATGGTTTGCGCTTAACGAATGAAGTGTAGTTATAGCCTCTAACTTCGGGCACATTTGTTTCATCCGTACCACGAACATTATCGACTCCAGCTTCAGCTCCACCGGTTCCAGTTCCACCAGTTTTAGCTTCAGCTCTAGTTCTAGATCCATCATTCATGTTGGCCATGAATTTAACTAAAGATACAACAACTTATTCACTAATAACTTGGCGCATTCGTGCTTCAGTCATAGCTTTCATTGACTGCATGAATATTGTGTAGCGCAAATCAAATCATAATGAGTATTCATTCAGTGATTGCGTTATACCACAGGAATTTACAAGAGAAAATCAAAGAAAGATAACAATAGAACGATGTAGAATTAGGAATCAAAAGATAGTCATTCCATTGATCACAAACTAGTACAAGTCGTATTGTCAACATTATGGATAATCATCGTCTAATGCCATACAACTTAAAAGACTAGTCCTACTAACTGTTGTCACAGTTTAGTTAGAGATTAATAAGAAGATACTACAATTGATAAACTAATCTACTAAGAGTTACTAGGTAATTCACATGGCTAAGAAAGCTCCTCGGTCCCACAAGAAGAAGATTTCTTCAATGTCTTTCAGAGACGCTTGATATCCTCCTCAATTGGCGCTTTTGGAACAGCCTCAATACAACCATTTCACGATTAAGGAATTAAAGAAACAAAATCAAAGAATGAGTCGAGCAAACGAATTATGAGTCAATAAGAGTTTAATCACGCAGATGCTATATGCTTAAGCCCACACATTTATGAATCATTATTTCCATGGATTGATCAAGTCCATCCAAATAAGATTCAAAAATTTGTAGTTCAACAATTTATAATTTCCTTGTTCAAATAAATGGCCAATTTATCTCAACAATTATAAATCACTTTATTCAAGCATCGCCAGCTCAACGCAAAAGATCAAGATCGAAACAAACGAGAAACTGATTTAACAGAAAAATGATCAGTGATATGATATGGAATCCTGGTTGGCATGTGAATACCATACAAATCAATCTCAATTCCTAACAATCAATAGTACCATCTCGGACAAACTTGTTTTTATCAAAACAGTATAATGTCAAAGATTAATGAAAATGCAGATTAAATTTGCTAAACGAAATGAACGAATCGATAAATCAAGAATAAGAACCAAGGAAATCAAAATCCTTGTAACCAAAAGAATATCAACAGAATATTAGCCTTCGTTGGGATCATGTCTATCCACAACTTAGTTAATCTCGAGAATAACATGATTCATTTCAGGAATAGCTTCGGCACTAGCATAAAATGACTAGGGTGGCTTCGTGACAATCAACGTCGTATGAATATCTCGTATAAATATAAAATTATCATTTATAATTAAATAAATGAAAACATACCTTGTAATTCACAAGTTCAAATAATCGATAAAGATTACAACATATATATAATCCCATATATATATATAAATACTATCATTCTCGTCCATTGGCAACTCGGAGGTTTCGCTTGCAACAGTTATAGTTAAAAGATTTCAAAAATTCATTTTTGGAAAATCTTTTCGTTCTCTATAACTTGAGCTCTGATGCCAATCTGTAACACCCCCAATTTCGGTCATTACAGCGGAAGGGTCATTGGGTGTTACTATCATGGTTCAATCTCATAATCATAGAAAACGGCTCAAAACGGGACGTTTTAATAAACATCCATTCAATTTCATTTAATCAAGATAAAATTTCATACACGGTCCCAGATGATTCAAAAGTTTACAAACTATTATAAATGATAAAAGTTATTTGAATGGATATGTTTTAGAAAAGTGGGCCAAAACATTTCAAATATGCAAGCTTCACGAAACCGCCTTCCTCGAGTGCCTTCAATATGGACCTGAGATAAAACATGCTTAAAAAGTCAGCAAAATTTGCCGAGTGAATCTATAGAGTTTAAATTTAAATAAAGAGAACACAAATATTCAAAATAACCTTCCATGGTTAATAAATTACCGAAATACCATTATGTTGTACGGACATAATTTCGGTTTCATTACATAAGCCTCGTGACATTGAACGTTAACATATATTATTTCAGCCCAACACACCTAGCCAAGTGCGTATATTTCTCTTATACAATACATCCGATGTTTCATTACTAGTGCATCACAACACCACGCGAGAGCTAATCGCGACCGGACTGGGCGTCACCCCGATAGATCTATCCATAGCATTAGCGTTACTTCGATTAACAATTCACGATTCATGTGTCCTTTAAGGCTAAAACTAACTTATGCAATAAATTTCATCTACGCATACAATCAAGTTCCTTGTGTTCAATTTTTAAAACAAAGAGGGTTTACCTCAACTTCTCGTTGCACCCTTCATTTATAATAATTACTTTTCCAATAATAAGGGTTTCCACAACTTCTCGTTGCACCCATACTTTTCCAATAAGTAGAGTTTCCACAACTTATCGTTGTACCCTTTTATTTTAATAAAAACAAGCATGTTATCCCCCTCGTGGGTTTATAAAACAAGTAAACATGTTAAAAGCGAGGCTATAGACTCACCTTAGCCAATAGTGGTAATGAGACGATCGCCGACGATTAGTGATGCCCGTTTAAACACGAAAACCGCAACCTACCAAATAAGGCGCGTTCGTTAAAAATCGACTTAAGTATAAATCATACTTAAGTAATATAAAAATCAAAATTACAAAACCAAGACAATCCCGAAAAAATCTAATAATACAAGTGTTATTACAATACCCTTTTATTTAACACTATTCTTTTAAACAATTGCACTCTCGATATTGACTCGTCTTAAGACGCCAAGTCAACACAAGTCCAAATCTCATTTTACTTCCCTCGGACCAGTAGCTAAGTCATTTACATAATGACTTAACACTTGAGTAAATCACCATGTCTAATGGCGAATACTCAACTCACGCCACATAATTATTGAACTACGTGTCCAAAATACCAATCAGCATGTACACTCCAAATGTACACACTAATCTACCCTATCTACACTTGTCCGATTTCGACGAAACTTGGTCACAAACTCACTTATAATATGAATAAGACTCAGTTCAAATTTCATTCAAAAATATTACTTCTAAGACCTTCTGCCCGACACATCTTCGTGTTGTAAAAACCGGACAGATTTACGTCTTCAACTCGTAAAACTATTTTGACATATTTAAACAACTCCATTTATAAAACCGACTCTCGGGTTTGAAAATACACTCATGACCCGAGGTTTAGAATCCAACATCAGTCCTTGAACATTTTTAAAACTCATTCTATAGTCCGAGATTCGATCCAAATATCGACAACAATTTTCGGATTGTGCCGATACTCGTCTCCCGGTACACAAATACTAAAACTAGCATAACTTTTCGCTCGTAATGAGTTAGAAGCTCATTCAAGCGGCAAATCGAAGCTAAAAGAATTCTCTACAAGCCTATCCTATTAGTTTATTCATTTACAAACAGTAAGATTTTCGAAAATTACCTTTTACCTACTGGTCTAAAATACCTCTCTAAAAATCATACTAAAACAATTTTTCAACCCATTTTAACAATTTTCATACTTCTAATATCATTCTAATATTATCATAACACATCTAACTAACTCCTAACACTCTCAAATTCAATTTAATAAAAATCAAATATATAATATTATGCATGCAACAACAACCCCACTCAAATATAATAATATTAACACTACATACAAGCATAGAAATAGATCAAATAACCTTGTTCTTCATCAAAATTTGAAAGTTCTTGCATGTTGGAAAAATTTATACCATAATGATCCTCTTTCAAAACCATTAATGGGTCATTGATTAGATTTTAATGAATCAAAGTAAAAATTGATGGATCATGTGTTTTGGTGTTGTTGTTGTACGGCAAAACAAGAAGAAAAAAGGGGGTAGGGAGATTTTTTTGTGATAAATGAATTTTTAATGTAAAGTGGTGAGTGGAGAAATTATTTATAGTGGGTGTGGAGGCTAATTTTTGCCAATTTGTGATAGCTTTGGTCCAAAATGAAATTAAATAGTTGTAAGGGTATAAAATGTAAATATTAAATTTGAAAATATTTACGGGACTCGGGTTTCGTAAAAATACTTTTTAAAAGTTAAAACGCTTCAAAAATAAAATAATATAACTTCGACACGACTTAAAACGTAATTAAATCGAAAACGTCAAAAATATTAACTATCGAGACAATCGATAATAAAACGTAAATTTTTGGGCATCCGTCGGTATCGCGATCATTCGTAGTTCTCGTCATTCGTTAAAACGTAAAACACGAGAAATAAAAATAAATACAATAAAATCATTCATATTATAATTTGAGAATATAATATCGATACTTAATGTATTTCTTGTCATTTTTCATCGAAACGACATTCTTACGTTAAGTTTCAAGCCATAACCTTCTCGGTTAATCGATAATTTAAAATTCTCATTAAAATAAATATATAATACTTAATAGTCGAGATTAAAATAACGACCTGAAATTGACGGATTGTCACAACTATGAACTCTCCTGAGGAAGCTGAGTATCTTAGGAGACAAAGTGAAATGTTACAGAAAGCTAGGGAATCCAAGAAAAGAAAGGCTGAAGGAACAACTTTGGAAACTACACAAGCAGGTGCATCATCCCAAGCAGGTGCATCATCACAAGCAGGGGCATTACATCAAGCAGGTGAAAGTTTTCCAGAGATTGAGAAGTCTGTACTTAATGTGCAAAGAGCAGCCAAAAGACTCAAGAGAATGGAGGAAGTTGACACAGTTACTAAGGAGTCTCAACGGCCTTCAAATGATGAAATTGATAAACAGCTAATTCTGCAGGAAAATGATGATATCTCACCTAGTGAACTTGGAAAGAAGTTTGCTATCATAGAGTATGCTGTTTATGAACACAAAGGGAGGACTTGGTGGAAGCTTACAAGAGCTGACAATACAGCACAAACATTTCTAAGTCTAGATGTCATGTTTCAAACCTTGGATAGTGAGGACTTAGAAGATCTGTGGAAAATTTTGAAAAAGACTTTTGCTGCAAAACCTCCTACCATGGATAGTGTGGAGAAGGATTGGGTAATCTGGGAGTGCATGCATAGGATGTATGAGCATGAGTTATTTGATCCTATATTTGATGCAGTGAATAAAGAAGATTTGTTGTATTGGAAGCTGTTTACTAACTCTAGGGTCTATGAGGTAGTAATGGAGGGAGTGAGTGTGTACTTGATCAATCATCGTTATTACCCCTTCACTCAGGAGACCTTGAAGAAACTAGCACAGGCTAACTTGATTGTAGATGCTAAAAAGCCTGTTGCTTATGATCTGGTAAGGATGATGCATAGTCAGATTTGGCCAGAAACTTTGTAAGCATCCTCATCAACTAGGGTTTATTCAGAAACTTGTCTTTAGGGGAAAGCAGAAGTTTAGGGGAGGATTGTTGGGAATAAATCTATGTATACTTGTTACCCCTGCTAGTTGATTATTCGTACCCCTGCTAGACTAAGTTCCCCCCTACTAAATAACAAAGGCAGGGGGATTGGTTCCCCTGCTGAAGTCAAAGGCCCTGCCGTCAGAGTTAAACTTGGAATAGATTTTTACGCGTTTCTGTTACTACTCCTTAATACTTTCCAAGTTTGTTAGTAGTGATCTTGTACGTGAGTCCTTATGCCTATAAAAGGACTCACTAGGTTAGCATGCAATGTGTGTCTTTCTCTATTGTCTTTCATTATCATACTTTAAGGTTTTGTAAACCCTAATACCATTTTAGGGTATTCGTATATCATTGATATATTAAAGTTCAACGTTTGCTTCAATCATATTGTTCTTGTGCTAAACATTATATTCCGCATCTTGTTTAGTTACTTTGCTTTGCAAAGTTTCTCTAGTGTTAGATTGAATACTTTCTTTCTATCACAACCCTTAAACAAGCTATTAAGGTTTAAGATCTGAGTTTGGGATCAACATATAGCTTATTCCTATATACCCATTTGGTTCCTATAATGGTAGAACTTCTAGGTGGAGGAACAAGTTCCCAAACATCATTAGCAACGAATTGATTCAATTCTTCTTGCATCACAATGACCCAACTCTCATCCATCAAAGCTTCTTTAACATTCTTTGGTTCAATCAAGGAGACGAAACAAAAGAAGTTGCTTTGGTTTTGGACTTGAGATCTTAGGATCCTTTGATTTAAGTCACCAATGATATTATTGAGAGTATGATCCTTATACTCCTTAATGTTTACTTCCTTTTCAACACTAAGGTCTTCAACTCCTATTTTTCTAACCTCTTTGGCTCTAACTACTTCTACTTCATCCAAGTCATCATCAACCAATGGTGGTGTCTTGGTTAAAGGAGGGGTTTCATCAAAAGTCACGTTAAGTGATTCTTCAATTACGCCTGAGGTTCTATTGAGGACTATGTAGGCTTTGCTAGTTTGGGAATAACCTAAAAAGATACCTTCGTAAGACTTTGGGTCAAACTTGGTAAGGTAGTCTTTGGTTTTGAGGATAAAGCACTTGCTTCCAAACACCCTAAAGTATTCCAATGAGGGTTTCTTACCTTTAAGAATCTCATAGGGGGTCTTTCCCAGGAAAGGTCGAATAAGAATTCGGTTGAGAATATAAGTCGATGTGTCCACGACATTGCACCAAAACTTTTGAGGCAAAGATTGCTCGTTTAACATGGTCCTACTCATCTCTTGGATGGTCCTATTCTTCCTTTCAACTACCCCATTTGATTGTGGAGTGCGAGGAGCCGAGAAGTTATGGGTAATACCATGAGCTTCACAAAAGGCACCAAATTGCACTTCATTATCAAATTCCCTACCATGATCCGTCCTAATAGAGACAATTGGACATCCTAGTTGATTTTGAATTCTTCGACTAAAGATTTTGAAATGATCGAAAGCTTCATTCTTAGAGGCCAAAAATCTAGTCCAAGTGAATCTAGAGTAGTCATCAACTATAACTAGGGTATAAAGGTTACCTCCATAGCTCCGTATGACGGTAGGTACAAAGAGATTCATACGTAGGAGTTCTAAGCACCGAGAGGTTGAAACTAAATTCTTGACTTTGTGACTTGAGTGAACTTGCTTTCCAACTTTGCAAGCATCACAAAAGTGATTATCAAACTTAATCTTGGGGAGGTGTCTTACCAACTCCTTAGAGACTAAAGATTGAATTAGACGCATATTAGCGTGACCTAATCTCCTATGCCAAAGAGTAGAACTATCATCTATATTCGCAAGACATATGTTGTCTTTTGACTTCTTATTGACCTTCATGACATAAAGCCCATGCTTTCTAACACCTTTTCCAATGACCTTTCCATCTTTTACGATTTCACTATCATTTTCGGAAAAGATGACCTTACACTTATTGTCATGCTTAAAAGGTTAAACCCTAAATTATCTACGTGCTCAACATTTTCAATAGTCATGGAGTCAAGAGAAACCGTACCTTTGTCAATGATATTACCACGTAGACTACTAGCGAATGTGACGTTACCTCCATCATATGCTTTGTAGAGCGAGAACAAACTTCGATTACCCGTCATGTGTTTAGAACAACCACTATCCTTAATCTACTCGTCGGGCTCCAAATCAATTCCCAAGCATATCTAGGTAACAACACACATGATCAAACATTTGGTCCCCAATATCTCATGGGTCCAAAATTGTTAGTTCCAAACATCCCTTGCATTTGGTTGGGATGCATGAATGGAGGAGGGGTTCCCCATGGGGAACAAAAGGGAGGAGGATAATAATTCATATAACCATTTTGTTGTTCATTATTTCTCCTAGGTGTATTTGATCTTGGTTTAGAGTTGTGGTCATTCCTTCTAGGTGTTAGAGTTTTACTTCTAGGTCGTGATTTGTTTTGACTATCTCTTCTACGTGTTGTCGTTCTACTTCTAGGCCTAGACTCATTCCGTACTCTTGGTGGAGTAGAAGATGGTCTTGATAAACTTCTATTTCCCATTAGAGGTTTACTTAAAGGCTTATAGAACTTATCAACGACATTGTCGTCAAGTATGGGTAATTTGACTTTGTTAACAATAAGATGCTTAGGATGTTCACCTAAATTGGACTTTTCAGAAAATTCAAGATTTTCATCAAAAACACTTTATGGCCGCGGTTCCTTATTTATGGCGGCGGTTCCATAGTGATAAGGAACCGCCACGTACAATCGGGGACCGCATACAACAGATGGTTTTTCTGAAAATCTGACTTGTTTAGGTTCACTGGTTGATGCTTCATTTGAGTTAAAACCTACACCAAGTCTTTCCTTAGAATGAATTTGTTTGTTTAACATATCATCAAGAGCACTAGTACCTTTCATGAACTTTTCCAGTTTAATGGAGGTGCTCTTGAGATCTTCATTCTCTAACCTAAGTTTCTCACAACTTAAGCAACCTATATCAACTTCTTTATTTTTCTCAAGCTTGGCTGATTTTTCCCTAAGTTCATTAATCTCATTTTTAAGCTTAGTTTTAGTTGATCTTAGTGTTTTGTTCTTTTCTATGAATTTAAGGCTAAGTTTGTGTAAATTATCATATTGGCCTTCTAATTCAATATCATCTAAGGTGGAGCTATCATTGCTATAATATTCGGTTTCGGAATGTACCTCTTTAGAAGTGTGACCATGAGATATTTCTCCTCTTTGGGGTTGTCATCAACATCTTCCCCGCTATCGCTCCAAGAACCACTAACGAATGTCGTGTGATTCTTATCTCGTGAAGGCTTTGGACACTCACTAATGAAATGATTTGGATCACCACATCTAAAGCAATTCCTATCACCTTTTTCATTCTTGGAAAACCAATTCTTTGAGAATGGTTTCTTGTCATTGTTGGGTTGCCTCACGTGTTGACCTCGTCTTTTGAAGAACCTCTTGAAATCTCTCACCGCCAATGCATACTCCTCGTCATCACTATCCGAGGAACTATCATGATCGCTTTGTGACTTTTTGGCTTTGAGTGCAAGAGACTTCCTTTCACTCTTGGTTTTCACCAATTTCGAGTACTTCAAAATTATCATCTCATGAACCTTCAAGTTGCCTATGAGTTCATCGAGTGATAAAGTTGAGAGATCTTTCGATTCTTCGATCGCCGTGACTTTTGCTCTCCACTTCAGATGTAAGGCCCTTAGAAACTTCCTAACATTTTTCTTGCTAGAAAAACCTTCATCAAGTGCTTTTAGACTAGTAATAATAGTGGTAAATCTAGCAAAAGCACTATCAATAGCTTCATCTTCTAAGATGACAAATTGTTCATATTGTTGGACAAGAAGATCGATTTTGCTTTCTTTGACTTGGCTATTACCTTGGTGGGTTACTAAAAGAGTGTTCCAAATATCTTTAGCGGTTTCACACATAAAAATCCTTTCATACTCTTTCTTAGGTAAAACATTATAAATCACCATTTTAGCCTCATTATTTTTTTAAAGTTTCTTTTTAGTATCGTCATTAGCTTTGTCAAAAGTGACCAATTCCTTTGTTTTAGAAACTTCATTAAATTGATAAGGTAAAAAATCACCATTGGTAATAACATGCCAAAGATCTAAATCTTTTTATTTTACATAAGTCTCAAATCTATTTTCCAATAAATAAAACTATCGGTTTCAAAAAGTGGTGGTCTTTGCATAGATTGCCCTTCTAGGTACTTGTTGGAATCCATAGATCGATTCAAGTTTTAAAATACAATATACTTTAAAAATACTTGAGCAACCCGCTCTGATACCAATTGTAGAAACTAGAAGGGGGGGGGGGGGGGGGGGTGAATAGTTTCTTATATTTACTTGTTAAATGATGGTTTTCAAAAAATCTTTTTTCTCAAAAACTTAGACTTAAGGAAATAAGTAAAATCTTCTTATGCACAATATGAACAATGATAGTGTAATTTAAACTTATACTAACTAAGATATATGCACAAAGAATAAAAAATATAAAGAGTTAAGGGTAAAGAAAGATCAAACCAATCACCAAGGATTTATAGTGGTTCGGCAACGAAGCTCACTCCTCATTCCTACTCCACTCCTCGAGTACTCCTTACTCGAGATTTCACTACACAACAAACTCCTTATGGTGGAGAAAACCGTACACGTCGCTTAACCAATTTCCGACTCTAAGCTAAAAGTCGAGCCCTAATCGTAGCTAGGACCAATCTACACAACTATACTTAGTATATACACAACTTCTAAACAGACACAACTACTTGGATCTTCACAACTATTACACAACAACAAATGTATAAGATTTGATCTTCAAAGGATCTTTGGTGGTGGATTCAACACTTCACAATGATAGTGTTCTTCTCTTTGCACTTGAAGAGGAAGAGATTGATGAGATAGATTCACTTCTAAACAAGTAGTAATCAATAAAATGATCAAGGATTTGAGTGATTTAAGAAGTATGTTTGAATCTGGAAATTTGTGTGCAAAAGAGGTGGATTGAAAATCTGAGAAAGGTCCACTATTTATAGGACAAAGGGCCAACGGCTATATCTGCCCGTGGTTCCTTATCTCAGCCGGCGGTACCTTATCGATAAGGAACCGCCTAGGCGCTAAGGAACCGCCGGACTAGACTCCGCTCCCTTTTTGTGCTTTAGTGGTGGAGGTCATATCTGATTATAAAAATATCTAGAAAGGATATTCCAAATCAAAAGGGAATATGCCATTTTCAAATTTTCAAATATTTAATTTAATAAAACATTTTCTTAAAAAGAAAGTTTAATTAAAAACTTGTCACACTTAATAAAAAGTGAGTTTTAAGAAAAGATTAAATCACTTGATCACTTGATTAAGGTTAGTACTTGTTTATTCATACCTTAAGTGAAAATGGGTAAAATGAAAAATACTTGAACTCAAGAATTCGTTTTTCGTTGTTTTCGTAAATGCTTGTTTTTACATATTGTCGTAATCAAAACTAAGCGAGACCGAAAAATGCAAGTAACATTTTTAGGCATTATTGCATTAACATGAAGGTTTACCAGGAAAGGGAGACCTAGCAAACATGGTTTTGGTTCTTCTTTCTTGTTGTGGGTTGGCAGGGGAAGTTGGCTGGCAGGGGTATCACTAGCAGGGGCATCAACAAGAGGGGTTTGGGCTGGTCTTGGTTTGGAAGCAGCTTCTCTTCTGATCTGGTCCATCATGATTGGTGTAAGGGGAACCGCCCTGCCAGAAAATTGTATGGTAGGTGCTACAAGAGTGGTGAACAATTTGGTTGTATGGGGTTTGCTTCAAAATATTCCTTGTGACGAATTTTTCCATGTCGCCTCATATCTAACAAAATTTCAACAAACCTTGGATACATACAAAATTTTGAATGACTTGTAACATTTTTGACCATTCCTTCAAAAATCATTTGAGAAAAACAATATTTTCTCCCTGTTGCCAAGCAGATCAGGGCAGAAGCAACTTGACTCCCAAATTCATTAAAAGCTGTAGTTTTTGATGATAAGCATTGCAAAATAGTGTGAATTAAAAACTTCCAATGGGGTGCAAACTGACCTTTAGCAAATTTACATTTTTGATCAGGAGAAATGTTGTACCCCAAGTTTGTAAGACCCTAAAAAATTTTAGCCTCTTTGAAAGCAACCACCCCACCCTCATCATCCAAGACTAATTTGTCTCGAATGGAGGCAAGTGTAACCACCTTGGGATGGCCATCAACCAGGATTTTAATTGTTACCTCTCCATCCACTGTTTCAATCTTAGCATTAGACCAAAACTGTTGGATGTGTGAGGTGTAGATTCTAGGATTGATGACAAGAGCTAACCTGAAATAGCAAGATTTTAGGTAAGCAACAACATCAGGGAATTCAACAGGATCTTGGGATAAAAGAGCAATCTGATTATGGTTAGCAGCAATTTTGAGAGTCGTGGAAGACATTTTAAGAGTAAAAAGGTTTATGTTTGTGAAAAATTAGTGGGATTTGATCGAAAGAGTGAGTCAGGCCTGCTGGTTAAGGGAATTGAGTTTATTTAGGCGAATAGAAGAGCTGTGATTGGACCAAATTATCAATTTGCAAAAATATCATAAATAAATCTTGATAAGAAAGTAATTTATTTGAAATAATAATAAAAAGGTTACCAATTAGCGAAGAAAGCGCCTTAAATATCTTTTGAAAAGAATAAAATATTCCCTAACCAAAAAGTTAGCAAGCAGGCCCCAACGGCTATAAGCAGGGCAACGGTATTGTCGGTCAACGGTCAAACAAGGGAATGTTTTGCAAAGCAGGGGAAAGTTGTGTTAGCAGGGGTAACAAAAATTAAAGCAGGGGAAACTTTCCTAAGGCTATTAGACTTATCCTGAATAGATCAATGCTAAACAGCTCTGCTCTAATGTACACCCTTGTAAAAACAAGTTAGATACATAGAAACTCAAGAGACCTCCATTCAGCAAAGTTCCAAACAGAAAAAGTTAACCCATAAGCAATCCTGCATCTGGTCAACCCAATAAAATAAGCATACCCCAGACTCCATCCCTACCATTTCCTTGCTATGGTTAGTTGGTCTTGGCAATATGCACTAAAAATCTTAAATTAGGCAGCAAGTTGCTCAATAAAGAATTTTAAGTACACATTATAGTGACTCAAGGTTTCAGAACTCCAACAGGCTTTGCAGCAAGTCTTCATTGTCCCAAACCCCTACTCACCAGTGAATATGATCTAGAATCATATATGAGTATCCTAAGGATACCCTAAGTCCTAAAGGTGTGACTTAACCTCCCCTAAAACATAGAGCATATACCCGATCCTCCCATAATATAGTATGCTCCATTAGGATCTATGCATTGTTAGTATAAAACCACATATAACCACTTAAAAAGAACAAACCCAACTAATAGAAAAACTCCAAGCAGGGAAAAGTACCATAGCAGGGGGATTAACCCCAGTAGGGGAATCTTTGTTCAATAAGCAGTGGAATGCAAAATACTGGAAAAAGTGACTAACATATGTATAACAATAGCCATAATACAATCCTGAATATACAAGACAAGTCAGACATCGAATTTTTTGGGAGTGGTCATCCCAATACTTGCAACCAAGTACTGAAATCTCCCTACATCAAAAGCTTTTTTCAAAAGATCAGCAACATTAAGTTCTGTATAAATTGCCTCTGGGACAATCAATCCTTTTTCAAAACAATCTCTAATGAAATGATGTCTGATTTCAATATGTTTAGTCTTGCTATGAAAAACAAGAATTTTAATAATGCAAATAGTGCTGTTATTGTCAATGAATATCTTGGTTTTAAGAAAATTATACCCATAATCAAGCAGTTGGTTCTGAACCCAAAGAACTTGTCCACAGCATGCACGCTGCTACATATTTAGCTTCAGTTGTGGATGTGGCCAGAATAGTCTGCTTTTTACACTGCCAAGATATTATTGGAAGGTTTATTTGACTTTTTGATCACCTTGATTTACAATACCGAATATATAAAATACAGTGGATGGTTCTAGACTATGGGCTTGGGCCATAATAATTAGACAAATACAATGACAGCTAATACGCCCCCGCAGTTGGAGCGGGAGGAGGTCGGACGCTCAAACTGGATCGAAAATCTTCAAACAAAGAAGAGGGTAGACCCTTGGTGAAGATATATGCATACTGATAACGAGATGGAACATGAAGAACGCGCACCGTGCCAGCAGTAACCATGTCACAAACAAAATGGATGTCGATCTCAATATGTTTGGTACGCTGATGTTGTACCGGGTTAGCTGACATATAAATAGCACTCACGTTATCACAGTACACTAAAGTAGCAGAAGCTAAAGGACAGTGGAGCTCTCGCAGTAAATTATGGATCCAAGCAGTCTCGGCAACAACATTAGCAACACCCCGATATTCGGCCTCAACACTAGAACGGGAGAGAGTATGTTGCCGTTTTGAAGACCATGAGAGGAGATTATCACCAAAAAATACATAGTATCCGGAAGTGGAACGTCGAGTAGATGAGCAACCAGCCCAATCGACATCTGTATAACCAACCAGGGAAGTAGTAGCGGAAGCATATAAGTGTAAACCATAATCCAATGTGCCCTGAACATATCGTAAGATCCGTTTAAGAGCCGTAAAATGAGGCTCACGGGGATCGTGCATGTATAAGCAAACCTGCTGAACTGCGTATGACAAATCTGGACGAGTAAAGGTGAGATATTAGAGACCACCTGCAAGACTGCGATATAAAGTAGGATCCTGAACTAGAACACCTTCTGGACCCAGTTTAGACTCGGTATCAACGGGTGTCCGAGAATGGTTACATGAATTCATGTGACCACGCTCAATAAGCTGTAGAGCATACTTCTTCTGCGATAAGAACATCCCAACAGAGTGACGAGTAGCAGATATACCGAGAAAATAGTTCAGTGCCCCAAGATCTGTCATGTCCAACTCGCGGTTAAGAGAACCAATGATCTAATGTAGGAGAACAGTAGATGAGGCTTTAAGAATGATATTATCCACATATATAAGTAAATAAGAAACCTTAGAACCCTGTCGATAAATAAACAGTGAAGAGTCACACCGACTATGATAAAATCCAACTCTGGTGGCATAACCCGCAAATTGCTGGAACCAAGCACGAGGTTCTTGCTTAAGGCCATATAAAGATCACTGCAAAAGACAAACATGGTGAGGGTAACAAGGATCAACAAACCCCGGTGGCTGGTGCATATAAACATTCTCTGATAAGTCACCGTTAAGAAAAGCATTCTTAACATCAAGCTGGTGAATAGGCCAATGGCGGGACAATGCAAGGCTAACCACCGTCCGAATAGTGTCCAGTTTGACAACCGGACTAAATGTCTCGTCACAGTCAACACCAAGTTGTTGACTACTTCCATTAGCAACTAAGCGAGCCTTATATCGACTCAAAGTCCCGTCAGCATGAAACTTGTGTTTAAACAACCACATGGAACGAACTATGTTAACATTTGATGGCTTGGGTACAAGAGTCCAAGTACCATTTTTAACTAACGCGTTATACTCCTCATACATGGCATTACTCCGTTGAGGATTTTTTAGGGCAAGAAAAGGAGACTTTGGGATGGGAGAGATGGAGTGTGTGGTATGTGAGAAACGAGGATTAGGTTTGACAATACCGGATTGAGAACGAGTGGTCATGGTGTGAGTTTAAGTGGCTTCGGGAATAGGATCAGGATGAGGTGGTGTGTGGTTGTCGATGGGTGGTGAGATGGCATGTATTGGACTAGGCGAGTTTATGTGAGTGGGTTCCAGGGTATGCGGAATAGGGGTGGCTGTTGGTGGAACCGCGATGTTAGGGGCCGTGGTGTTTGGATTGGGGTGGGTGGCAACAAGGGGTATGAGATTAGAGGGGGGCGTGTCAAGAAAAGTGTAAGAGGGTGGAGATGTGGGGGTCATGGATTTGTAGGGAAACTGGGTTTCGTCAAATGTTACGTGATAGGAGATGAGAATTTTATTGGTTTCAAGGTCTAAACATCAATACCCGCGATGATATGCAGGGTAGCCCAAGAATATGCATGGATTAGCTCGAGGAGCAAGTTTGTGGGGTGAGTGTAGGTGAGGGTAGCAGAGACATCCAAAGATGCGAAGCTGGGAGTAGTCGGGTGTTTTATTGAAAAGGCGAGTGAAGGATATTTCGTTATTGATGGCCGTGGAAGGGAGAAGATTGAGAAGATAGGTAGCCATGTGAAGGGCTTCGACCCAAAAAGTAGGGGGTAGGTGTGCCTGAAAGAGGAGAGTGCGAATTATGTTATTAGTGGTACGGATCATGCGCTCGGCTTTGCCATTTTGTTGGGAGGTTTTAGGGCAGGAGAAGCGAAATTGGATGCCATTTTTGAGAAAAAGGTTGTGTAGTTGGGTGTTATCGAACTCACCACCATGATCACACTGAAAACTTTTGATTTCACATTTAAACTGGTTTTTAATATAGCGGCGAAAATGTAAAAAATTATCAAACATATCAGACTTGTTACGAAGGGGGTAGACCCAAAGGTAGTGAGAAAAGTGATCAAGAAACAACACATAGTATTTAAAACCACTAGAGCTAACAATAGGAGATGTCCATAAATCTGAATAAATAATATCAAAACAATGTTCAACAATAGAAGCGGAAGTATGAAAAGGAAGTTTCACATGTTTTCCGAGCTGACAAGCATGACAAAGATGAGGAGACTTTGTTTTATTGCTAGAAATAAAATTACGGGAAGCAAGAGAGCGTAACACTTCATCACCCGGATGACCAAGGCGTTGATGCCACGTGGAGGAGCTGGTAGAAATGAATGCAGTGGGGAGAGATGAAGGCTTGGTAACTGGGTAGAGATCGCCCGAGTTGTCACATCGGAGGAGGATATGGCAGGTCAAGAAATCCTTCACAGAAAAACCAAATGCGTCAAATTCAATAGTACAATTGTTATCTCTAGTAAATTGACGAACTGAAATAAGATTTTTTTATGATATTTGGGGTGACAAGTACATTGTTAAGATGTAGAGGGCGATGAGTCGAAGGAATAATGCTATGGCCGGTGTTGGTGACGGGAATAGAATTATCATCACCAACATAGATAGACGGGTATAAGCGTTTATTAAAAAGAGTACCTAAATTTCTTGTACAAGAATTCAAGTGAGAAGAAGCATCTGTATCCATATGCCAAGTGGGGTCCTGGAACGTCATGGTGCTAAAAGAATTCGGGAGTGTAGTGGCTTGAGACCCATATTGACTTGGAGACGCACCAAGAATACCTTGACCCGGGTATTGATAAGTTGGTTGTATAACGTTCGGAGCAGCAAGATGGGCCTGAGGAGGCTGGTGGGACAAGGATATCCCATATTGGGTTGCGTGAGCAGGTTGTCCATATTGGGTTGTTGTTGCTGTTTGTCCATATTGGGCTGTTGCTGGTGTTTGTCCAAGGACAGTAGGCCGCGTAATGTAAGCAGGCTGGTAGGGAATAGCATGGGCTTGACGAGAGGCATAGGGGCATGGTGGGGTTGTGTGAGCCCAAGTAGGGTGTGTCTGGACAGAATGTCCACTCTGACGAGGTTTTGCAAACTCACTGTTCATATTGTAAGTATTATTTCTGTTGCTTAGTCCTGGACGTTCCCTATGGTCATGAATGAATCGACACTTATCCCCAAACCTACATGTGCCTTTATTAAAGTGATTGCATAATTAAGTGGTGTAAGGAGATTTAGAAGGGGTACCTTTATTAGACGTCATAAGAATGGTAGAGGATGAAGAACTACTTTCAAAATTGTTGGTGATGCTTGATTCATCTTTAGAGGAAGATTCTTTCAACAAAAGAATGCTACGTACCGTTTCAAAAGACGGGAGAGGTACACGGTGGCGGATGACTTCAACAAGAGTTGCAAAACGGGTGTCAAGACCATTGATGGCATAGATGACCAAATTCTTCTCAATCACATTGCATTCAAGGTTTTTGAGTCATGTATCCATTGACTGAATTTTCGAGCAATATTCATTGACCGTCATGTTTCCAATCTTGATGGACCGAAGTTCATTGTCTAGGGAAATTGCACGAGCGTCCTTGTTGTCATGAAAGAGGCCTTTTAAATGATCCCATATTGCCTTGGCATTACCTGGAGTCGTGACCACTTGTTCTTGGAGTGAATCACAAAGAGAACCAAGAATCCACATCTTGATTAGGTCATCGAGTTGTGACCATTCGGGATTTGTAGACGAGGTTTCCTTTTCCACGTGATCTTTAGGCCCTAGACTTCCAAGATGAATTAAAGAAAAAGAACTCCATGAGTTGTAGTTGTGTTTTTCAAGATCCAATTTGATTAGGACCTTGTTTGGGATACTAAAGGAGATTAATTTGTCGGTAGATGAGGGTGGTGGTGTATCACCTACTGCCATGGCAATGATGAAGAGGGATGGATATTAGAAGGAGTCGTGGGATAGGGAGAATTTTTAGGAGAGAATATTTGGCTGTGATACCATATTGGAAGGTTTATTTGATTTTCTTGATCACCTTAATTTACAATACCGAATATATAAAATACAGTGGATGGTTCTAGACTATGGGCTTGAGCCATAATAATTAGACAAATACAATGACAGCTAATAGATATAAGCCTGCTCCCCAAAAACTGACATCCACCTGTTGTAGACTTCCTATCATTGTTGTCACCAACATAATCACTATCTGAATAGGATACTAGCTCAAATGGTGACTCCTTGGGATACCAAAGTCCTAAAGTTTGATGACACTTCAGATACCTAAAGATTCTCTTCATAGCAAAAAGATGACACTCTGTGGGTGTCACTTGGTATCTTGCACATAAACAGACTACAAACATGATGTCAGGTCTTAAAACTATAAGGTACATGAGAGATCCAATCATGGATCTATAGTTCCTGACATCAATAGGCTTCCCTGGGCCATCTTTTCCCCAAGGATGATCCTTATCCATTGGAGTGGAGACTTTTTTTCCTTCACACATTCCAAACTTCTTAACAATTTCAGCAACATACTTGTCTTGTGAGATAAAGATCCTATCTTTCCTCTGCTAAACTTGTAACCCCAAAAAGAAGTTGAGTTCACCCATTGCACTCATTTGAAATTTATCTTGCATCAACTTGTCAAACTCTTTGCTAAGCAGAGAGTTTGTGGATCCAAAGATGATGTCATCCACATATACTTGTACCAAAAGAAAGTCACCCTTTTGTTTCTTAATAAACAGGGTCTGGTCAGTTTCCCCCTGTTGAAGCCATTATCCAACAGGTATTTAGAGAGAGTTCCATACCAGGCCCTAGGAGCTTGATGAAGTCCATACATAGCCTTCTTCACCTTGTAAACTTTGTCTGGGTGTTCTGGGTCTTCAAACCCTGGAGGTTGCATCACATAAACTTCTTCATCAATGGTTCCATATAAAAAGGCACTCTTAACATCCATTTGATATACTGTGAAGTCCATGAATGAAGCATAAGCCAGAAACAATCTGATGGCTTCAATTCTGGCTACTGGAGCAAAGACCTCTTCATAATCAATACCTTCTTCTTGAGTATATCCTTGTGCTACCAGTCTTGCTTTGTTTATGACTACAATGCCCCTCTCATCCTTTTTGTTCCTGAGCACCCACTTTGTTCCAATGGGTCTTGCCCATTTTGGAAAATCTACCAAAATCCATACTTCCTGAATGTCAAATTGCAGGAGTTCCTCTTGCATAGCTTCAACCCAGCTTGGATCATTGAGAGCTTGAAAATTCTTCTTTGGCTCTTCTTGTGACAAAAAGGCAGTAAACAAACAGCATTGCATGTTTTCATGGTTAAAATTCATAGTAATGTTGGCAATGAAGTTGTGTTCCTTTGCTGAATACCTTGTTTGTCTGAGAGTATCAAGATCACGTATGATTTGGGATTGGGGGTGATCTTTATTAATTCTGTAGTTAGGCTGCATGCTCATTATTACCTTTGTTTCATCCTTTTCCAAATCAGGATCTATAGTACTATCTTGATTGGGAAAGAAATCCTCAAAAGAGATTCTAAATGATACTACATGACTGAGGGATGGATGTTGGTGAGCTGAATGCAGCTCTGAATAACTTGGACCTCCATTCCTAATTATTCTGCTTCCACTGCTAGATAAAGTGATTGGTGAAGATGAGGAAATGAGTGGGGATTGTTGGGAATAAAATGAGCCAAGACACTTAGACGCTGACAAGAGTTGGGCATTGATAAGAAGAAATCAAGCGTTGACAGATCAAGCGTTGACAAGAAGAAATCAAGCGCTGATGAGAAGAAGTCCAAGCACTGATAGAATACTTAGTCTACACGTTTTATGTTTCTAGTAAAGATATGTTCGACAATGTATTTTCTATATTTATCTTTACCTAAAATAGCTTATATGTAGACTCTTGTACAAGGCTCCTTAATCTATAAAAGGAGGCCTTTAGGTTTTAGTTTAATATATGTTTTAACACTTTCATTGTACACAAGTTCAATCATCAATCAAAGTGAAAGTTTGGTTTTATCTGTTTTGTGTGTTCTTGTTCTAAGTGTTAAATTCCGCATAGCACTTAGATTGTTTCACAACAAAGTTTCTCTAAGTGTTTACCTTGATTTAATCTCGTTTACATAAAGCTAATCGATCTAAGTTTGGGATCAACAAGTGGTATCAGAGCTTGTTGAGGAACTTTGATCTAAAGAACACGAAACTCTAAAAACCCTAAATCGCCAAAAACCCTAATTTTTCAAGAAACCCTAAAAACTAGACAAGATGTCTACTCCTGAGATGACCTCCTCCTCTAGTCACAATCTAAAAATCCCAATGCTAGACCCTGACGACTTTGAGCTATGGAAGTTCAATTTTGAGCAGTACCTTTAGATTCATGATCACACTCTATGGGAAATTATTGAATATGGAAACACATTCGATAAGGCGGCCAAGATTGTTGCGGCTATTACTTTAAGATCAGTTGAGGGTTCAACTGAAGAGGATCGAAAAGAAAGACCTACAGATGGGAGAGCTGTCACAACTGAGGATATTACAAAGAGAAGGAATGACATGAAAACTTTAAGTATTCTCAAACTTTCTTTGGGACCAACCAATCAGCACAAGTATAGAGGTTTTGAGTCTGCCAAAGAACTTTAGGTAGCTCTTCAAGTCAACTATGGTGGTAATGATGATACTGCCTCAGAGAAGAAGAAACACCTCTTGCATGAGTATGATGTGTTCAAAGCTCTCCCCAATGAAAAGCTAAGTGGGGTGAGAAGTAGGCTTCTAGACATCACAAGCAAATTGTCCTTTATGGGAACAGTGTATGGTGATGCTGATATCATTACCACTTTCCTTAAAAGTCTTGGTGATGCATGGAAGATTGAAGCAAGGTCTATAATTGCTACCAATGCTCACAAAAGTTCCACTTTTGATGACGTTTACAATAAACTAAAGATTATAGAGAATGAAATCCTCTTGGATCAAGGAAGCAAATCTACCTCTGGAAATATGGCTTTCTTCTCACATAGTGAAGGTCAGGTTGATCAAAGAGAGTCATACGTGCATCCTGTTACTGGATCACCTTGTGTCAACGCTTCACATTCAGACGCTGACACATACAATGTTGACTCACCAAGAATTAAACCTGCTGGCATTGATCTAGATACAGTGTGTGCATACATTGCTGCATTGCCCAATGGTTGAGTGATTACATATGAGGACCTTGAACAAATCAGTGATGAGAATTTGGAGGAGATGGACATTAAGTGGAATATGGCACTTGCAAGCATAAGGGCTAATAGATGGAATAGGAGATTTAGGAAGAAGATGACCTTTAATGCTAAAGACACTGTTGGGTTTGATAAATCCAAGGTTGAGTGTTACAATTTCCATAGAATGGGCCACTTTATGAGAGAATGCAGATCTCCAAGAAGATCTGATGCTGGAAAGCCTTCAAGCCAAATCATCAAGGTTGAAGACACAAAGGCTATGGTTGCCATGCAAGAAATTGATGGTGTTGGCGGGGACTAGAGCTTTATGGCCAAGGAGGTGGAAGAGAATAAGGTCTTGATTGCAGAGAAGGAAGAAGAAGAGCATGTTCACTATGCTCTCATAGCACATTCTTCATCTTCATCAAACAATGAGGTATATGATGATGCTTTCTGTAGTAAAGGTTGTCGTTTAAACACTAAAAAACTTAACAAAGAAATTTTAAAGTTAAAATCAGATGTTTTTGATGAAAAATGCAAGTTATCTAATTATCAACTGGCACTTGTTCAAACTGAAAAGGCTGTGGCTGAATATAAGAAAATGGAGCTTGACCTAAAAGATCAAATGAACGTTTTATCTCATGACATCAATGTTAGTGTTGACCTTAGGGACATTTTGGAAAGATCCAAAGGAGTCATACAAGCTAAGTTAGATGAGGCTATTAATAACAAAGAGAATGTAGGGCTTAAAATTCAAAGATTTGATAAAGCTTCTCAAACCCTAGAAAAATGTGTAAGTGAGCAAAGAGACTCTAGGGATATGATTGGGATTGGGATGAAAGAGTATGCTGATGTTCCACCACCTGCTGGAAACTTTTATGGTGTCCTTAGAAAGGATTTATCTTGGACTGGTATACCAGAACTCCAAGAAAAGGAATTCATTCCTCCACCAAGAGTTCTTACTCCAGTAGAGGAATATAAGCAGAAATTGACTAATTTGGAACAATGGAAGAAAGCCAATCCTACTTTGTTTGTTAAAGGTGGCATGCTTAGTGAAAGCCCAAATGAGTCTACACCCATAAAGGTGACCAACCTTTCTACCAGAAAACCTATTGACCTTGGTTCATCTAGTAATAGAAAACCTAGTGTTAAGTATGCAGAAATGTATAGGAAACCTAGGTCACCACAAAGCCAAGTTAGTGATAGTGGGACAGGTTTCTTTTCATCTAGACCTAGGGTTATGTCTAGAAAAGCTTGTTATATTTATGGGAGTTTTTCACATTTGGCGTATAAGTGTGTCAGTGCTTCAAAAGTTAACGGTGACAAAAAGTCAACCATGGTCAAACCCAGACCTTTTGTCCAACAAAGTCCACAAGTTACTAGACCAGCTCCATTCTTTACTAAATGGTCTAATACTCATGGACAAAGGCCTTTTCAAAAGACAAATACATGGTCCAACAGACAATGGGTTCTTGTAGCAAACCCTAATTTTGGCGCTGATAAGTACAATTTCAGCGTTATCAAGAACAACTTTAACGCTGACAGGAATGCTTCCAACGCTGTGAGACCAAGTAATAACAAATACTTGCAGCCAAAGGGAAAGGGTCTAAAGCTTCATCTAGCTTGACATGGCGACCCAAACAAGACCAAAACCCTAATTCTGATGGGATTTCTATGACCTGTAACAGATTTCATTATATTTCAAAGGTCATAACTAAACCAATTGGGGTTAAATGGGTGTTCCATCCTCAAAGGGATGAAGAAGGGGTTGTTATAAGGACTAAATCTGTTCTTGTTGAACAACCAAATGACTCCAAGTCTGCTTAGGCTTGGGTTCCCAAAGAAAACTAATTTGTTTTCTTTATGTACAGGGCATTCAAAAACAGGTAAATGATTACGGCTATTGGGATAGTGGATGCTCTAGGCACATGACGGGGAAGGAAGATTATTTGACCAACTTTACCCCCATTAAAGATGATGACAAAGTGTACTTTGGAGGAGGATATGGTATAATTACTGGCAAAGGCACTCTTATCACCAATAATTTACGTGTTGAAAACGTACTTCTGGTAAAACAACTTAATTACAATTTGTTTAGTGTATCACAAGTTTGTGATAACAATAATAAGGTTATTTTCATTGATACTGAATGCTTGGTGTTAAACAAAGACTTTAAGATACCTGATGAGAAGTTTATTGATTATAGAACACCTAGGCATAAGGACATTTATAATGTGAATCTTAATGGAATTAGGATGAATAATAATTTGTCATGTCTATATGCTAAGGCTTCAGTTGATGAAAGTAATCTATGACACAGAAGGTTACGGCACATAAACTTTAAGAACATAAACAGACTTGTAAGACATGGTTTAGTTGATGGTTTGTCTGAAAAGGCTTTTGATGTAAGTGGATGTGTATATGTGATTTATTTGATACGTTATAGGATAAATTAGAAAATTACCTTTAGGAAAAAGTAATAGACTAATATTGTCAATGACGAATTCAATTAAACACGTGGGTGAGTCGAGTTCGTTGTACACGAAGATCTTATGAATTTGAGACGTTTAGCTTTGATTTGGACAATCGATTTGAATTGGTTTTCGGTTTTTAAGCTACAATTAAAATCTACCAATTTTAAGCTATTAAAATATATCCTAAAGTGCATGAATCGTAAACCCCGCCTATTTAAAATTCTACAAACACTTAATTACTTAAAAATCTTACTTACTAGAAAATTAACACTATTTAAAATTTAAACTATTTTAATTATCTATAAAAATATAATCTATTTAATAATATAAAGCCTTTAATCTATTTAAAAATCTAATTAAACTTTTTAAACTTTATAAAACTTAATTAAAATTACTATTGAAACTAATCTCTTTTAAAAACTATTTTTATTTAAATCTAATTTAATAAAAATTTAATTAATTAAAATTAAACTAATTAAACTTTTAAAAATAAAAAAAAACATTTTATTTTATTTATTATTTTTTTTAATTTAATTTATTTTATTTATTTTATAAACTACTTTTTATTAAAAATTTACTTCAATTAAAATTAAAAGTAAATTATAAAATAAAACGTGACAAAGATAATTAAACTTAAACAAAAACTGCCAATATGACTAACACTATATTAATGACATAAAGGGAACTAAAATCAAAAGAGCCTATAGCTCAGATGGCTATCACGTTGGACCTACAAACGAAGGGGCTCGAGTTCGAATCCCATAAGTTGCATATTTTTGGAATATAATTCTTTTTGTCAGTTAAAACAATATGAATGTCTCAGGAGAGACTTTTTGTGAGCTTATTTGCATAAGCTGATAGGAATCAACTTATTGAGCTTATCAGGTTAATGGAACCTGATAAGCAGATTACTGGATCAATACAACAGTAATTTAATTAAACTATCAAAGGGAAATAAACAAGAATCAACAGACAATAAAATTACCCAAATTAAGCAGAAAATCACACCTCTAAATCATTCAGCAAACTATATAAAAATTTCCCAGTTAAGCAGGAAATCAGCAGACCAAAACAATATCCTAATGAAATTAGATGCACAGCAAAACAATACCAAATCAAACTGATTTTAACCAAAATCTATATTTAGCAAAAATTCAGAAATTACTGAACATTTTAATCAGTAAAACAAAGATGCAAATATCCAATGAACTGATAAGTGGCATTCAACGAATTTATCATTTACTCAGCAAAACATTCAGGTTATTAAACGAATCTAAAGAGAAAACAGATCCAAGGAAACTCAATTTCAATCATTCAGAAAATAATATCAAGCTGTAAGAAGCAAAAAGTTAACTAAACAGATACGCTTATCAGTTAGATCAACTTAAGCCATATAGTTAACCTACAAATCGATCCATAATATCCGATTCATATATCACACTTCTACTATCAATCATATCAGATTTATTAAGAAAATCTCAAAATAACAAAAATCTAACAAATACAATAACATACGAAACACTCAGACATTCAGTACACAATTTAAATCAAGACTAAATAAGTAAAAATTAAGCAAACTCAATCTCAAATACTCAAACTTCAATTCATTAAACATTAAACAGTTTAAAAAATAAATCAGATAAATCACTCTTACATTTAAATCAACTCAATATTTAGCTAAAATTGAACATGAAAATAAAATTAAAACTCACCTTTTGTAGAATCCATTGGGAAGAAGGTTTACGCTGAGCAACCTTTTGAACCGGTAAACGAACCATCAACCAAATCCATTCGAACCACCAATTAGCTCCAACAATGGTAATCGAACCATTTTTATTATTTTTCCAGTAGGGAAAAATATTATATCCAACTTTTACTTCATATATTAAATCTAAACTATTAATTAGTTTAAACTTAACATAACAATCATTATTCTTTCTCAACAGTAATTAAGATTAATTCATATAAAATTTTAAGCAAGAACTAAAAAATACGAGACACCAATAATTAAATAAACTGATCTTTATTAAAATCCAGAAATATTACAAGCTTTATAAAGGAAATACAAAATTAATCCTATAACTATTTTAACAGAATAACTTTAAGTAAAAGAAAGGATGATGAAATACAAGATAAATGGAGGTTTTTATAGCCTCCCCATGGCTGTTGATGATGCGAATATCCAGATCTTTCAAGGGATATTTCATTTTAATCTGAGCCTTTGATCTTCACTTTTCTTTCTCTCACATGATCTGATGGTTGAGATGATACAAAATAGCACACGGATTGCCAACGTGGCATCCGTGTGCTAGTTGTGTTTCTTTCTTGGCCTGTGATTGGTGGAAATGGAATGATGAGCTGTTAAAACCAATGATAGGATGCCACGTTTCCATGCCTCTCCATACCCTCTCTTCCTTAAACCATGGGGGTTTTATTCCCCTTTTCTTGAATTAAACGAATCAATAAAAATCCCTATGTTAATTGGACTTTTTATTTACCTAGGGTTTTTGAACAGTGGTGATTTTACAGGTTTTTGGGAGAAAAGTGGGATGAGGAAAATGAAAACATTGGTATTAACGAGAGTAAAATATTGTGCGTGTGGGTGAAAGAAAAAGACGTGAATAAATGGGTGAGGAGTAAATGGGGTCGGTTTAATTTATTAAATGGGTGTGGGATATTTGAGTGGGTGAGGGTCAAAACCAAGGGACGGTTTATATTTATATAATGGGAGTAAATGGGAGTAAAATTAAAACGTGTGAGTTTTAAAATGTGTAAACACCAAGCAAAACCCTAGGCCCATCATTCATCTTTTTATTCCAATGTTGAATTGGACTATCAGCCCAAGTTACCAAACCGTATTCCTATTTTGGGCCATTCATTTAGTCTTATAAGGTAAATGGGCTTTTGGTTAAAGAATGGGTAATATGCCTCACCAATGGGCTTTTGAGCCCATTTACCCAATTGTGGGACCCACTTAGCTCATAAACTCGATAAATGATTAAATCCGCTAAAGTCGAGCTCGGTTTTGGCTTCCTCGATCTTTTCTTCAATTTCGTGTCGATTTTTGTCGGTTTTCGCGAACTTGGTACCTACACACATGAAAACAAGAAACAAGCATATCCAAGGCATATTTGATACGTTATGTGCAATATTTCATTGTTTTAAGCTACTATTGATATGAGTAAAATCACTCATATCAGCTTTCCACAATGATCATTATTGTGTTGCATGTCTTAAAGGCAAACAACACAAAGTCTCTTTTAAGTCTAAACTTGTGCACTCTAGTTCTAAACCACTTCACTTGCTACATATGGACTTATTTGGCCCAACTAATATAGAAAGTTTAAATGGTAAATCCTTTTGTTTTGTCATAACTAATGATTTTTCTAGATTTACTTGCACTTTCTTTTTGGCATTAAAAAGTGAATTTGCCATAGTTTTGATTAACTTTATTACCCAAATTGAAAAGAAAATAGGGAATGAGGTTAAAATACTTAGAAGTGATAATGGTGGTGAGTTTAGAAACAAGTTGTTGGATGACTTCTATGTCAATAAAGGGATTACTAGGCAGTTTAGTGTAGCTAGAACCCCACAACAGAATGGGGTGACTAAAAGGAAGAATAGAACACTCATAGAAGCAGCTAGGACAATGTTGGTTGATGCTCATTTTCCCATTGCTTTTTAGGCTGAGGCTATGAATATAGCCTGCTATGTTCATAATAGGGCATTGATCAACAAAATTCATAATAAGGCACCTTATGAGCTATTTTGGAATAGGAAACCTAATATTGGTTTTCTTAAAGCCTTTGGATGTCGTGTAGTGGTGCTTGATACTAGTGATGCCTTAGGAAAGTTTAGTGTTAAGGTGATGAAGGCTATTTTATGGGCTATTCAGTGCAAAGTAAAGGATATAGGGTTTACATTAAGAAAGAAAAACGTATACTTGAAAAGGTACACGTTAAATTTTTAGAAAGTAAACCTAGTGATCCTGAGAGTGGACCAAATTGGTTCTTTGATTTAGAACATTTATCTAGAACCTTGAATTATATGCCTGTTACTAATCCAAACATTGTGAAAGTGGATTCAAATGTTGTGGAAGAACCAGTTGTTGAAATTCAGGCAAACAGGTTGACAAGGAAATAGGATCACATGCAGTGAAATCAGCTCCTATACTTGAGTATGTTACCATCCCTATTTGGACTGATGGATTTGCTGCTGCTGCTGGAAAGGAAAAAGATGGTCCACAAAAAAGCCACTTGATGAAAACATGCATGAATCTTCAAGCGTTGGTAAAGGCAATTCTGACGCTGACAGGCCAAATTCAGGTGTTGATAGCTTAAACGTTGACAGGCCAAGTTCAGGCGTTGACAACCCTTTTGACCATTTATTATCTTCCAATGTTTTTGAATAAGGAGAACCTTCCACAGTTCATGAAGAGGTTCATTCTGGTAATGATGGAGGAGAATTTGAAGATTATTGGCAACATGGAGACTGAAATTGAAGACAACACACTTATTGAAGGAGGAAAACTTACATCTACTATCAGAAATCATCCTCCTTCTCTAATTATTGGTGATGTGTTGTCTCCTGTTTAAACAAGAAGGTCTCATCAGAATCAAGGATGTTTTATTGCCAATATTCACAAGAAGGTTGATACCCCTCTTGTACAGGCATGTTTGTTTGCTTGTTTTCTGTCACAACAGGAACCCAAGAATATTTTTGATGCTCTCAAAGAACCAAGTTGGGTGGAAGCAATGCAGGATGAGCTTCACTAATTTGCTATTCAAGATGTTTGGGAGTTAGTGGACTGTCCTAGATATGTAAGACCTATAGGGATAAGATGGGTTCTTAGAAACAAGAAGGATGAAAGAGGGATTGTGATCGAAAACATGGCACGTTTAGTTGCTCAAGGCTATACACAAGAGGAAGGGATAGACTATGAAGAGGTTTTTGCACCTGTTGTAAGGATTGAAGCAATAAAGATTTTCCTAGCCTATTCTTCTTGCATGGGCTTCACAGTTTATCAAATGGATGTGAAGAGTGCATTTCTTTATGGCACAATTGCAGAAGAGGTTTATGTAATGCAGCCTCCTGGTTTTGAAGATTCAAAACATCCAGATAGGGTGTATAGGGTGAAGAAAGCAATGTATGGACTTCATCAAGCCCCAAGAGCATGGGTATGGCACATTGTCCATTTATCTGGTGGACAATGGATTCAAAAGGGGCATCATAGATCAGACTCTATTTACCAAGAAGATTGGTAAGCACTTTCTACTTGTTAAGGTCTATGTGGATGAAATCATTTTTGGCTCTTCAAGTCCAAAGATGAGTGAAGACTTTTCCAAGCTCATGACAGACAAATTCAAGATGAATGCAATGGGAGAGATGAACTTCTTTCTAGAGTTACAAGTTCAATAGAAAGAAGATGGTCTTTTTATCTCTCAAGACAGATATGTAGCAGAAATCTTGAAGAAGTTTGGCTTTTCCCCACAAGAAAAACGGGCGAGCACACCCATGGATAGGGAACACCCTTGGGGAAAGATTGGAGATAGAAAAGATGTGGATGTTAGGCATTATAGGTCCATGATTGGATCATTGATGTATCTTACAGCTTCCAGACCTGACATTATGTTTGTTGTGTGTGCATGTGCACGCCATCAAGTGACTCCCAAAGAATGTCATCTTCATGCTGTCAAGAGAATCTTTAGATATCTTAGGTGCTATCCCACCTTGGGATTATGGTATCCAAAGGATTCTCCATTGGAGCTTATTGGGTATTTAGACAGTGATTATGGAGGTGACAAGTTTGATCGAAAATCCACAACTGGTGGATGCCAATTTCTTGGGAGTGGATTGATATCTTGGCAATGCAAGAAACAAACAGTGGTGGCCAACTCTACAACTGAAGTAGAATATGTTGTTGCATCTGCTTGTTGTGGACAAGTCTTATGGATTCAGAACCCACTGTTGGATTATGGGTATAATTTTATGCATACCAAGATTTTTGTAGACAATAACAGTACTTTATGCATTATTAAGAATCCTGTACATCATTCTAAAACAAAACACATTGAAATTAGACATCACTTTATAAGAGATTGTTTTGAAAAAGGTTTAATACAACCAGATAGGGTTAACACAGAAGAAAATGTGGTAGATTTATTAACTAAACCTTTTGATGCTGGGAGGTTTCAATACTTGGTAACAAGTATTGGAATGATCAATCTTACCTAAAATGTGTTTTTGGAGCTTCGTGTAAAAGTATGTACAGGATATGCACTGTTATTGGTCTTTGTACAAAATTAGGGTTTCCACTTTATTTATCTAACGCTGACAAAGGTTATTTTAACACTGATAAGTGTTAAAATGGACGTTGACAGCAATATGTTAGTTTTGTGGTTTTTGATATAATTATGCAGGCATTGTGAGCATTGTACAAATGGATACAAAGTTGCTTATGGATCTTTGGAGCTTATTGAGAGTGTGTTCAAGTTTATGGATGATGGTTGGAATGTTTACATTCCTATCTTGACATAAATCTTTATTGCATATTTTCTTTTTGGCAACTTGTATATCATATTCTAAAGGGAGGTTTAGGAAACCTTTAGGACTTTTTGGGTATTCTTAGAATACTCTTATCACAATTCTAGATTGTGTCCACTGGTAAGTACGAGTTAGTTTACTAAATCGTGAGGCACTGTAGCATGAAAGTTGATATACTTTACACGCTGCCAAGACTTTTTGACCTAGAATTGGTTATGGTCGGTTGGGAGACTTGGGTATGTTTTTATTGGGCTTACCTGGGAAGTTACAAGATATTTTATGAGATAACTTCATTGTTAAGAACTTTGGTTAGCAAGGGACACTTGAGGATAATTATGTCTATCTTGCTTAAGCAAGTGTGCATGATTGGACAGTGCTTGCCACCCTATAGTGATTTGCAGTCTATAAGTTATCTTCACTAGGATAAATTACTTTGTTAAGTTCCTTTTTCTTTTAAATTAATTTTATTTTTGGACGCTAACAGCTTTCTTTCCAAACGCTGTTAAGACCAATCTTGACGTTGACATGGCAAATTCCAACGTTGACAAGAATATAGCCATTGGGCGCTGATAAGTTATTTTTTACCGTTGATAACCATTGGGTCCTACCCAGTTTTTATTTTTGATGAAAATATGGGCCGTAATATTAGGAGTTGGTAACTTTTTATTAATGCTTGAGATAAGTTATATATTTTCAAGATTTTCATCATTATATTTTGAATATAACTGCCTCATGTTTTGACCAATCATATATTTTCAACTCTCCTATATATTTGGCTCATTTCTTTTAAACAGGGTAACTACTTATTCTTGTCTAACTAAATTTTCTCAAACCTTCATCTTCTATAAATTTTATCACCGCTTTCTTAAATCATCAATGGCGCCTAAGTTTAAACCTAGAGATTTAGAATTGGGGTTCAGGAGTCAACATAACATGGTAGCTTATTTACAATCTGGTAATACTCTGTTTCCCCAATATACTCAGATGGTTGAGTATTTGAATGCATCCCCAATAAGGTATGTACTTTCTCATGCTCCTCTTATCCCTGTCACACACATTAAACAGTTTTGGAACACTGTAAGTTCCTCAACAGTTAATGAAGTGACTACATTGACTGCTATTGTCCATGGGGTTCCATGGGTGGTTACAAAAGCTTTGGTTCGCCAAGCTTTGCATCTTAATGATGCAGATGGCATAACCACCCTACCCACTGTAGAGCTAGAACAAGGACTCCAAGCTTTGGGTTATCCTTTGCCTGAAGAAGGCCATTTAAACAAATATGCAAAACCAGAATTTCCCTCAGCTTTGAAGTACTTAATACATGTCATACTTCAATGTTTGAGTCCCAAATGTACTGCACAAAATGAAATCAACCGATCTATTGGGAGTGCCATTATGTGTATTGCAACTGGGCAAAAATATAATTTTTCAAAAATGATTTTTGATGGCATGTGTCATAACAAGGGTAACAAGATGACTCTTCTTTAACCAAGGTTTTTGCAAATGGTCTTTTATTTACAAGCCTACTGCAATAGGGATCACAATGATTTTTATACGATCCCTGTTTAAAAGAAAGCAATTTTTGGGAAGATGAATTCTGAACCTTATAGAGACCTACCCCACACTCAAGCCATGCTTGCTGTTATTGCGGCAGCTAACCCTCAACCAGGCCCACAACCACAACCATACCCATTGCCTGAATAACCACCATCACCCCAACAAATGGAAGTTGACCAAGAACCATTCAATGCTGACACTTTAAATGTTAGCGTTAACACTCCAAATCCAAACGCTGACACCCTTTTACCACAAACTCAAACACCCCTTAACCTTCAAACAGACACTCAATCCACTCCATCTTCTACACCATCATAATATAGGTTGATTAAACACCAAAGGACTACTGGAGTGTTTTCCTCTGGTGGTCCTAGCCATGTTGCAGCGAGAACCACCACCACAAGCGTGGTTGGTGACATGGGTGGGGCGGGGACTATTGGTTTTAGCTTAGAAGCAGGCCAAGACAGTCCTAACATACTTAAGACCCCATCCATGCCCCATGAATCTACTTTGGGAGGTCAAATTACCATTCTAGAGGAGGGCAGATTGGAACCTTACACAATTTTGGAATTCACGACTGTCTGCATTAGCTTGTAAAAGCAAAATGCAAACCTTGTACATACTGTCAACACACAAGGCCTTGAACTCAAGCAATTGAGGGAGAGGATTGTTATTTTAGAAGGTGCTAACACTAGGCGTAGGGAGGAGGATTCTTCCAAAAGGGAGGATGAACAGGTACATGTGAGTGACAAAGGCTCACATGAAGGAGATTCTTTGGGTATAGCTGAGGCTCTAACAGATTTGAAGAGGCAACCAGGTTTTGATGCTTTATTGGTTACCCCTACAAATTTGTCTTTTGTTGAAATGATGGACCAGATCACAAAGTCAAACGTTGACAAGAGTAAATTAGGTGTTGACACTCGTAGTTTAGACGCTGAGAGACTTGCAGATGTAGTTGGTGTATCCCAGTCATCATCTATCATCAAGGAGGTGTCTACACAGGTATCATCAATTTCTTTACCCAATATTGATGTATTGGATAAAGGTAAAGGGATTATGGTAGAAGCAGAAGTTCATAAGGATGCAGCACAAGTGAATTTTGATTCTATTTTGGCCGCACAACTTGAGGAAAAGGAGATGATGAAGGAGACTGCTATTGAGAATAAGGAGGGCAGCGATGATGAGAGTACAGATTCAAGTGTGATGATTACTGAAGATCCATAAAGGCTTGAATATGGTGATGAGTTGGCTAAGGAAAGGCTTGAGGAGTTGAAAATGCAGGTAGATTATGATATGCCTGAAGTGGTGCAGATGTACTTTGCATGGGAGAATAAGGTTATGGAGAATCCAGACATGACCATTTCAGATCAAATTTGGGGTTTGGAGATTCTCTTAAGAGTTCAGATAGATTGCAAGGTAATCTTGAAGTATAATGCTAGCAAGGTTCTTTCACAGACTAAGAAGGATAGAAGGGAGCTTTACTATATGCTTCTCAGATGTCATCAAGGGGGTTGGACTTTCAAGAAATTGCAGGATTTGTCCTTTGATGAGTTGGAGTTTCGTGCCTATCCCATATGGGTACGTATTCAAGAGGAGAACACTATCAGACTTCTTTCTGATGAAAGAAAGGAAGATCTTACAGAAGAGATGCAGATCCAAAAGGCTTTAATTGCACCAAGGCCTATGAAGAAGGGACTTCCAATTAAGTTCCCAAAGAATTTGGATAGAGTAAATCCTAGTGAAGCAGTTATTAGAAGGAGTATTAAGCTCTCACCTTTGGAAGCTTCACATATTGCAGAGGTATTACCTTTTGATTCTAGAAACCATATAGTTCACTATGAAGAAGATGCAAGTGGGTTTTGGATGATTGGCATATATGGAAAGGAGGTACATACTTTTACTACTCTTATCTCTTTATTTGCAAGTCTGGATAGGGAAGACTTAGTAGATCTTTGGGGATTGATGAAGACCAAGTATGAGGCTGAAGCACCTACTTCAGTCAATGGAATAAAGATTTAGTCCACATTCAATAGAATGTGTGAGCCAAATGACGAAGATCTAATATGGTTGGATCTGGATGATATCAGTGGACTTCAATGGCGTCTACATTCAGTAGTTGGTGTTTATCATTTGAGTACTACAAAGTTTTCTGAATATCTTCTTGTGGATGCTGAATATCCCATGTCCAAGGAAGTTTTAAAGAAAATGGTGTCAACACAGCTGGAAATGGATTACACAAGTGATGTTGGCAAATATTTAATTAGGTTTATTTATTTCCAAATTAACAAGTGATTTTTATTTGTAAGAATCCTCCTTGTACTTAGTTTTTATTCAGAAACTTGATTACTAGAGTAGATATCAAGTTTAGGGGAGGATTGTTGGGAATAAAATGAGCCAAGACACTTAGACGCTGACAAGAGTTAATTGGGCGTTGATAAGAAGAAATCAAGCATTGACAGATCAAGCGTTGACAAGAAGAAATCAAGCGCTGATGAGAAGAAGTCTAAGCACTGATAGAATACTTAGTCTACACATTTTATGTTTCTAGTAAAGATATGTTTGACAATGTATTTTCTATGTTTATCTTTACCTAAAATAGCTGATACGTAGACTCTTTTACAAGGCTCATTAATCTATAAAAGGAGGCCTTTAGGTTTTAGTTTAATATATATTTTAACACTTTCATTGTACACAAGTTCAATCATCAATCAAAGTGAAAGTTTGGTTTTATCTGTTTTATGTGTTCTTGTTCTAAGTGTTAAATTCCGCATAGCACTTAGATTGTTTCACAACAAAGTTTCTCTAAGTGTTTAACTTGATTTAATCTCATTTACACAAAGCTAATCGATCTAAGTTTGGGATCAACATGGATTCTCTTTCTTCATCATTTACATAATAGACAACTGGTTCTTTAGCAGCATGGGAAACATTTGGTCCAACAGGGGAATCCAGGATTCCACTGCCTTCAGCCATTCTACTGCTTTCAGGAGTTGACTTAGCAGGGGAAAGGATTGACTGCTCCTTCCTTTAAGATGTGTCATCTTCTTCATCTGTTTTTGTAGTAGCATCATTAATAGGAAACAATGAGGGTACAATCATGTACCTCATTGGTGGATTCTCCAAAGTAGTTGGTCCTTTTGTACCTTAAATGTAACACCCCCAAATTTATACAACTCAATACAGCGGAAGACTCGTTGGTGTTACGGGATAGCACATTACTCACATCATAGACAACGCATAAAAATCGCGTCGTTTAATAATAAAGCATTTCCATTCATAAATATCAAAGTTACATCGGTCCCAAGTCATTACATTTCATACAAAGTTTTACAAAATATTTGAATGGAAAATATTGTTTAAGTGCGGGCCATGAATTCTTGTCGTCTTCCCGAGAATTACCTTCAAGTACCTGAGATAAAACATGTTAAAAGAAAAGGTCAGCGATAACGCCGAGTGAATTCATAGAGTTTAATAAAATCCATCAATATAATATCAGTATAAGATTATTACTGAAAATGATTTTTGTACAAATCATTTTAATAGGCCATAAAATAGCCAAAGTCATTTTATACAAATCCTTATCGAAAATCATAATATAGGCATTTGCCTTAAAAATCATTATACGAATCATTGTCGTTAAGAACACCATACAATACGTTTTGCAACGTTGTATAGATTAAATAAAAACCGTTATATGAATATGGTTATAAAAACCAAAACACGAACATAATATCAATAGTATGACCCTGTATTACTAGTCAGGCAATACATCGTAATTCGAAGCGTCTAATAGTATTTCGTTAGTTTTGGATTATTATAAGCCGCATGACATTGTTACCTTACTAAACCAACAACGGGTAGCTAACCCGATACCAAATTTGCCCATCTAAAGTAGCGTGTCGTAACAAAGGTCACGCTATGGAAATCTTCTCATACATAAATTCGCTTACCAATCAATGTGGTACGACGGGGATCAACCGTCAAGGCGCGAACTGGGGTGATTGTCCCCAAATAGTACTATTATATGCATAAGCGTCTACCAAATCCCGGTAGTTCACAATTCATGCTAATGGGACTTTTAGTGACATAACCTAACTTTAATAATCCATTTTATTTCATCTATCGGGTCCTTTAATCATTTATCGGGTCATACAATCGGGTCATTCAATCATTCGGGTCCAAAATCAATAAACAAACAATCGGGACAAATGGTGTCCTATTTTATAAAAACTAATATGTTATCTCCCTCGCGGCTTTATAAAACATTTATAAAACATTTAAAAGAGTGTGAGGCTATGAACTCACGTTGATGTGGGAAGGCGGGTTATCGGCAATTCGGACGTACGGTACGTGCTTCAATCACGGAAACCTAGACAAATAATACTCGTCTTAGACTCATGTCCAATGACTTTATAAAAATAACAATTATGTAGACATATGATGATTATATATATATATATATGATGATCAAGTGGGTTTACATATTCTCGTTTACTCATTCTGGTGTTATATGTCGATAACTTGTATACTAGTTTACTAGTTTTACATATTTACACGTTTTAAGTCCAATAAGCTTGTTATAGGTTCTTTAACTTGTTTTAATCCATTTTAACTTATATTATCAGTATCTACACTTTACAAGTTGGGCCTAAATGGGTTAAGCCCAATAATAAGTTTATAAGTGTTTTAGTCCATTTTTGTTGTATTATTAGTCCAATAATGTTAATTTAGTCCGTTAATGTCCGTATGTCCTATAGTTCGGGTTTTATCGGTTTTTACTTGTTATACATGTTTATATATCAGTATATAAGTTTTATAAAGTTTACATTAGACGGGTCCAACCATCTAAGTTTTATTTAACAAAAACGTTAATTTTACGGTATTAGCCGAAAAAGTCGTAAAAATCGTGTTTATATTTTTATAACTTATAAGTGTTATTCCACTACCATTTTATAATTTATACACTTATTCCAACTTTTACATATTTATATAAATAGAATCCATAAGTTAGTGGGTTTTAGTTTATATTTTATACTATTAAATTTTGAGTGCTTATATAATAGTATTATTCTTTAATTTCCAAAATCTGATTTTTATCTTCACTTTCACCAAAACTGCCATATGTAGAGTTCTATATGGAGATAGAAGCTCAAATTTTTATCACAAAAACTACATGATATGTGCTACATTTAACTTATTTATAGCTACTGTTGAATCATCTTCTAAGTATTTTCTAAAAATCGTCCAAAACAGTGAACTCAGATTTGTATCTTAAACTTGTTTTGATCATATCTCACTCATTACAATGATTCCATTGCATGGCCAACTCTCACATGTGTACAAGACCCATAGCTTACTGTAAATCAATTCTACTTCATCATTTTATCAGTTCATGACCTGTTTCTTTACTGTTTTATACAGCCAACATTTTTAAACAAGATTTTACCCTTGTTTCTTATAGTTTTTCACCTTTTCAAGTATGTTTATCAACACCAAATCCCCACATAACATTTTTATCATCATATAATCATCATATACATATACAATAGGAAATAAAATACATGTTTACATAATCAAAATAACAAGAAGATGAGGAGGACAATCTTTATACCACCAAGTTGATGAAAAGATGGGATTGATGATGAACAAGACTTGGTTTTGGGTAACCAATCTTATGAAGATATCAACACCACTTCTAGGATCACCAAATATTTGTAGACTCCTTGAGAAATCAGCCCTTGATCTTCATGAAATCTCCTCCTTGGATGTTAAAATAACCACCAATCAATAGAGCTTCAAAAGGTCTTCATCATATGTATGAATAACATATGATTCTATGGTTAAATTTGATCAAATTAGGATGTTTAGTGGTGGTGGTACACGAAATTATAGTGAGAGAGAGAGGGAGGAGAGAATAAGAGTGGTATTGCATGTGAGGGAAAATGTGTGAATGGTTTTGGCTAGATAGTTTTTGTTATGTGGTAGCTTAAAGGTTAAGCTTAATACAAGTGTACAAGCTTCCTTGTGAAGCTTTGACAACACATGGGTATGTGGCATGCTTGGGCCATCCCATATTAGTGGGGTGGGATAAACTTGTTTTGTCCCATCCCGCTAATTTACGGGTATTTCTCGATTCTAGTTTCCTCGATTTGCGTGCCCTCGGGTCGTTTTACGAAAAACGTTTTCATAAATTATGAATCAACGGCACAAAACGAATCTAATAAAAATTGTCTCATCAAAAACGGAGTTTGAAAACGTAAATACGTAATCCTAAGGTTTCCGGTTTAGTCGTAAAGGACGTTAAATTAAAATCGTAAGTCCTAATCTCTTCTCGTAAATTTGTGAGTTTATGAAGCAACACAAATTTAAAATTCCAAAATAATATTCACGGATAAATTTATTTTCTGAAATGTCGGACTGTCACCTAAACGGTGTATGTAAACGTGAGCACGTAACGTAGAATCCTCTGGTTTAAACGTAGTCGATGCTACTTCAAGACGTAAATCCAAATTTCTTCCCAAAAATAAGTGAGTTCATAAAATAATATTTTCAAATAATATTTGAGAATAAAATATCAATCATAAATTGACGGATTGTCACAGCATTTACCCCTAAACAGGATCTTTGTCCTCAAAGATCATCTTACTACTTGCTTCTTATTGAGTTAAAGCCATGTGGGTATTTCCTCCACACTCGGTCTTTTCTCACAAGTGTAATTCATTACAATATGCGAGTTTCATCAAACATGACTACAGGAATAAGATCAGGCTTAATGTTGACTTACTTTCTCTATCCATGATGTTCACGGGTTTTTGATGAATGCAACTTTTCACCGATCTAAGCTCTACTAAGAATAATCAGATTCTCACTTGATAGATATTCCATCAAGTTCGATATACGAAACATAATTCACGCAGTATTTGAAGTCCTAGGGTAGATCCAGCTTATATGCCTTTCAAACCAAACTTTTACATCATCTCAATGGTCCCATACAACGGGGACTTATATCCCATGATTTGTCAGATCATGAATTCATTTTTCCAAGGTTAAAAATTGTGGCATAACTTCGCTACCCATTTGGCACTTCAAGATCTATATGTCATATTCACATAACCTCCTGCCCACTATCGGCAGTTAATAATCAGATCCTAATTTCAACAATCATTTCAGATCTCGCGGGTCGGGTATTTTATAAGGATAGGTTCGCCATCATAGGAAACCTTAACCTAAAAGACATGTCCAACTCACAATGGGTGTATGTCAGATGTCTTCATCTCAACTCTTGCTTACAGATGCTCTAATATTTAGATCCTAACAAGATTCGATCTCAATCCTAACACGATGATTATCAATGATAATCCTTCCAAAGGAAAACGATTATACGGTCTATTACCAAAGGTCATTCATTCAAACATAAAACAACGCTTATATTACTTTGTATCGTTACTTTACCTCGTCCCTTCGATTTGGGGTGGTACATAGCACTCTCATCAAGGTTCGTTCTCAATGATTTCTGAGCAAATCTCTAGAAATTCGATGCGAAGCGAGGATCTTGATAAAGATGTTCGATACAGGCACACTATGTTTACATAACTCTTTTAAATAAAAGAGTCTATTTCTTCATCAAGATTCTATCATTAACGAGAATGATATTAGCAGATTTGGTCAGTCTGTCGACGATGACCCAAATCGAATCAAATTCAGATGATGACCTTTGCAATAGCTAGACGTTAACTAATGTATGAGGCGATGTCTGCCTTCATAATTTGCCATTAGTACAACTTCTTCAGACAAAGATACTTTTAGTCATAAATGACATAAATAGAATACTTATACTTACAAATTACAACATAACTATATCTTACAATCCTCCATATTTAGGTAACCACAAGTGGCCTTTAAAACATTTAACGCTATTGGCTTCTCTATTTCAATGGTTCACATTAGCCGCGAACCACTTTTTATTATTTATATTATCCTTTTTACGAACATCGTTTATTTTTATATTGTTCGGCACTTTATTTTGCACGTTCATTTTTAAGAAATATATCCTAATTGGTTCTTTATCCTTTTTATATAATATGTCAGTATCTATATACACTTCTCATGATGATATAATTATCATGTCCACAATTCACTCAGATATTCTTTCTATATTATGCGTCGGTAATTACGTTCACTTTCCTGATGAAATAAATATCATAACCGTATTTATTCAAAATTCCTTCTTTATATTTTCTAAGTTTTAGTTTCGTTTCAACTATCATTTTTATCAGTTTTACTTAATCTGACGTTTTAAAGCGTCGATAATTATTACAATAATTATTAAATTTTTATGAAACGTAAACGTAAAAATTTTAAACTTCTTAGTTCGACCAATTATATAAAATGTTCAAAATAAATTTGAATTTAATTAACAAGATTTTTGTTGATTTATCCAAAATATTTAATAAGATCCGTAATTGTTCGAAAAAATCTTTGGTTTATACTTTGGTCAAAATTTTCTTAGTTGAAAAGCAAAAAGTGTCGTTTCAAATTTCAAGTTATGGTATAAATGGTTTACTCAATCCTTCTAAAGTTATCTTGAGGTATACACAAACATTTACCCCTAAACAGAAGTTTAGTTAAATGTTTAGTGTTTAAGGGAATAATCCCTTTAAAAATTCCTTTGTTAAAACATTTGTCAAAACCTATTTCCATTTCTTTTTGGTAAAATCCAAAGTCTTTAAAAGGGCTCTTAATTTTTGAAGAGTCTATATGCATACATCTTACCATTATTAATCCAACGGTCATTTTATGTAAAGGATTATGTTTTTAATCCCTAAGCGTTAATGGTTCTAATCTTTGAAAAGTCAATATAGCTTCCATTATCTATTAATTACACGGTTAAATCATATAAAGGATTAAGTCCTTAATCACATGTTAAATATTTAAGGTATAGGTTTTCATTGTTCGGCCAATTCAGGGCAATCTATAAATAATTATTAACTCATTCTTATTCTTATAAATAAACATATAGTCCTTAATGATCACGAGCATGAATTTATCAAATTATAGCCTACACACGTGATTCACCAAATTTATGAATGCTACATGTGTATTAGTCAATCCAAACGACATCACGTGAAACTCATAATGTTCATTACAAGTACCGGATGTAGTGATTGGAATACTTAATCATCTTCGCGGACGCGAAGTTGATAATAACCATGCCGTGGATAAAATCTTTAAAACATACGCTAGAACCTTGTAAATGATCAAACAAATCTTCCATTTCGAGTTATGGATATCGTTTTCGATTGTCAATTTACTCAATTCACAGTAATCTATAAATATAAGGAATGATAACACCATAGCTCTTCAGGATGACAGGCTTGGTATAATAAAATCTTTCTCCGACAACTCTCTCAGTTGTACGGTAATTCCTTAAATTCAGATGGTGCTGACGTACAGTGCACAAGCCACAGGTGCAACACCGGAATCAACATCAATTTCAATTTGCCTTAATGGCAAAAGTTTAGGTAATTCACCAACAAATACCTCCTAAAGTTTCAGATAAGATAAACACCTTTTAATAAATTCATATTAACTTCTTTCTAGATTATAATATCTATGACTAATTTACAACCATTCATGGTATAATTTCAAGTCTAAATGCAGGATAAGATCATCCATCAAGAATTATTTAGATCACTTTTGATAATCAACATCTTATCATTTAGGGGAATTCTACTTGAGTTCCCATCAATTAAGACAATGTCGTCATGTCATAATCAATCAATCCATTCTATTGGTACTATCAACTTTCCAGTTTCATTACCGTCAATAAGATGTAAAATTCTCAAAAGACTAATAATAACTCATAATCCTTCACAAATTCAAGGATATGTGGAGACACAACTACCATTAAAAGAGTAAGGTCAACGCATAATCTACGCGAGAGGATTTCAAATCAGATACGGACGAAAACATTTAACGAATATGAATATATCACATGTTTTCATAATTTGAGTACGCATTCGAAAGCTCCTCGGATCGTTACCCAGGTCATTCAAATGAAACCAAATCAAAAGAAATGATAGGAATGTCGATACATCCAGTCGGGTATCAACACTCGGTGATCAAATACTTTTCCTAAGAATCTCACTACGGGGGAATTGGACAAGAACGGAATATCAATTGTCAAATAAGACAAATTCCACAGATGAGTAAATTCAACTCAGAAGAATAGATGCTACAGGCACATATGTAGGTGTTCCTAACATTATGTCCTTATTTTACACTTCTTGCAGATCTCATAAAATTTAATCTTTCACAATCTTCAAAGAAATTGTAGTGCTTATTAATCAGTTTTATGGTGACTACTAATCAGTCTTGTATAGTCCATTCCAAATTGTATGTAGGCGCGTAACTATATACAATTTCAAGATTAACGATGCAATACTCAGTTCGTCAAAATTTTATCATCCATGTTTATAGTAAAATCATTTTCATGCTTAATTCTTAGATAAGAATCAAGAATAAATTTACAAAGATTTTCTTTGTTATGAAAACAGTTAAGTTTTCCAAAGTGTTTTATAAACAACTTCATTTTGATATCAATCACTTTTAAATCTCACTTTGAATAATCCTTATTGTGATGAAAATTCAATTTTTCTCAAAGGATACTGTTTTAACTTATAAAAACAATTAGTGATCTGCAAAATTGTGATGAAAAGTTGTTCACCAAGAACTAACTATGATATGATAGGAAATGAGCTTAGCCAAATAATCATGAGGTTCATGACCTCGATGGCACTTAGGAAGAATAATCCATAACGTAACTCGATTCAAGATGAGTACTTGCTCAATGGTTGCATCACTAATGCGAACATTAGAAAGAAGCAATAAAAGATAGATAACATCGATACATGTAGAATTTAGCAATCAAAGGTAGTCTTTTTCATTAATCACAAACAAGTCAAAATTGTACCGTAACACATTACGTGTCACTATGTCATACAATTCTCAGAACTCATCCTACCAACTGATGTCACAGTTAAGTTAGGGATTATTTTTAAAAGATACCACAAGGAATACTAATCTACAAGAGTCATTAGGTGTCCCACCTGTCCCGGAAGATCCATCGGTCCCAATTTAGAAGAAGATTTCTTCAATTTATTTCTTGGACACTGGGCATCCTCGTTAGTGGACAATGGCCTAGGAACAACCCTTAACACTAACCTACAATCAATTAGATCCTTATAATTCAATCACAGAACTTAACGACTTCCTCTTAATAATATCATATTCCATACGGGTTAAATTTTACTTCATTTAAGTTTCAACCAATTTTATACTCAAGTCGATAACCTACTTCATTCTCCAATACTTTCAATCTTATTCTTCGGCCTTGTAAAGGCAATAAAAGCTCAATATGATCAACACTTAATTTTCCGATCCTATATCTCTTACAACAACAATTATCAAATGAGTCACTAGTATGAAATGACTTGATCATTCAACTAGACTTCTCGGAAAGGTACTAGTGGCATGAGGCTTTTGGGTAATGGTTCCAATGACAGCCTCAAGTGCAACATTCACCCTTTCGATTTCAATTTAAGAATTGGATGACAACGAATCAGATGACATCTTTCTAGGTGGTAATGTTGTGTCAAACTCCACTCTATAAGGAATGATCGTCATGACATCGATATCAGTTTTAATCTCGCCAATTCTTTTTCAATATCACAATCAACTAATATCTACATTTCTACGAATATCAACCATTTATTGGGATCATAAATATCCACAACTTGGTTTAGATCTAGGATAGCTACGATTCCTACGAGAATAGCTTCGATTAATTTATTAGGGGATTTAGGGTATATTGTGACAATCTACGTCGTATAAATACCTCGTATAAATATCAAAATAATCATCAAACAATCATGTAATAAAATTACATCATATATATATATATATAATCCAAGTTATATATATATTAAAATAACACTTCTCAGTCTTGGCCTTGTCGGTAACTCGGGAATTCTTCGGCACCGTTATAGTCAAAAGATTTTTACACATTTTTAGAAAAATGTTTTTAGTTAAAAGATTTTGAAAAGTTTTATTCAAAACCTTCGTTTTTAAAAATCTTTCGTTCTCTATAACGAGAGCTCTGGTACCAAACTGTAACACCCCCAAATTTATACAACTCAATACAGCGGAAGACTCGTTGGTGTTACGGGATAGCACATTACTCACATCATATACAACGCATAAAAATCACGTCGTTTAATAATAAAGCATTTCCATTCATAAATATCAAAGTTACATCGGTCCCAAGTCATTACATTTCATAAAAAGTTTTACAAAATATTTGAATGGAAAATATTGTTTAAGTGCGGGCCATGAATTCTTGTCGTCTTCCCGAGAATTACCTTCAAGTACCTGAGATAAAACATGTTAAAAGAAAAGGTCAGCGATAACGCCGAGTGAATTCATAGAGTTTAATAAAATCCATCAATATAATATCAGTATAAGATTATTACTGAAAATCATTTTTGTACAAATCATTTTAATAGGCCATAAAATAGCCAAAGTCATTTTATACAAATCCTTATCGAAAATCATAATATAGGCATTTGCCTTAAAAATCATTATACGAATCATTGTCGTTAAGAACACCATACAATACGTTTTGCAACGTTGTATAGATTAAATAAAAACCGTTATATGAATATGGTTATAAAAACCAAAACACGAACATAATATCAATAGTATGACCCTGTATTGCTAGTCAGGCAATACATCGTAATTCGAAGCGTCTAATAGTATTTCGTTAGTTTTGGATTATTATAAGCCGCATGACATTGTTACCTTACTAAACCAACAACGGGTAGCTAACCCGATACCAAATTTTCCCATCTAAAGTAGCGTGTCGTCACAAAGGTCACGCTATGGAAATATTCTCATACATAAATTCGCTTACCAATCAATGTGGCACGACGGGGATCAACCGTCAAGGCGCGAACTGGGGTGATTGTCCCCAAATAGTACTATTATATGCATAAGCGTCTACCAAATACCGGTAGTTCACAATTCATGCTAATGGGACTTTTAGTGACATAACCTAACTTTAATAATCCATTTTATTTCATCTATCGGGTCCTTTAATCATTTATCGGGTCATACAATCGGGTCATTCAATCATTCGGGTCCAAAATCAATAAACAAACAATCGAGACAAATGGTGTCCTATTTTATAAAAACTAACATGTTATCTCCCTCGCGGCTTTATAAAACATTTATAAAACATTTAAAAGAGTGTGAGGCTATGAACTCACGTTGATGTGGGAAGGCGGGTTATCGGCAATTCGGACGTACGGTACGTGCTTCAATCACGGAAACCTAGACAAATAATACTCGTCTTAGACTCATGTCCAATGACTTTATAAAAATAACAATTATGTATATATATGATGATTATATATATATATATGATGATCAAGTGGGTTTACATATTCTCGTTTACTCATTCTGGTGTTATATGTCGATAACTTTTATACTAGTTTACTAGTGTTACATATTTACACGTTTTAAGTCCAATAAGCTTGTTATAAGTTCTTTAACTTGTTTTAATCCATTTTAACTTATATTATCAGTATCTACACTTTACAAGTTGGGCCTAAATGGGTTAAGCCCAATAATAAGTTTATAAGTGTTTTAGTCCATTTTTGTTGTATTATTAGTCCAATAATGTTAATTTAGTCCGTTAATGTCCGTATGTCCTATAGTTCGGGTTTTATCGGTTTTTACTTGTTATACATGTTTATATATCAGTATATAAGTTTTATAAAGTTTACATTAGACGGGTCCAACCATCTAAGTTTTATTTAACAAAAACGTTAATTTTACGGTATTAGCCGAAAAAGTCGTAAAAATCGTGTTTATAGTTTTATAACTTATAAGTGTTATTCCACTACCATTTTATAATTTATACACTTATTCCAACTTTTACATATTTATATAAATAGAATCCATAAGTTAGTGGGTTTTAATTTATATTTTATACTATTAAATTTTGAGTGCTTATATAATAGTATTATTCTTTAATTTCCAAAATCTGATTTTTATCTTCACTTTCACCAAAACTGCCATATCTAGAGTTCTATATGGAGATAGAAGCTCAAAATTCACATAAACTACATGATATGTGCTACATTTAACTCTTTTATAGCTACTGTTGAATCATCTTCTAAGTATTTTCTAAAAATCGTCCAAAACAGTGAACTCAGATTTGTATCTTAAACTTGTTTTGATCATATCTCACTCATTACAATGATTCCATTGCATGGCAAACTCTCACATGTGTACAAGACCCATAGCTTACTGTAAATCAATTCTACTTCATCATTTTATCAGTTCATGACCTGTTTCTTTACTGTTTTATACAGCCAACATTTTTAAACAAGATTTTACCCTTGTTTCTTATAGTTTTTCACCTTTTCAAGTATGTTTATCAACACCAAATCCCCACATAACATTTTTATCATCATATAATCATCATATACATATACAATAGGAAATAAAATACATGTTTACATAATCAAAATAACAAGAAGATGCGGAGGACAATCTTTATACCACCAAGTTGATGAAAAGATGGGATTGATGATGAACAAGACTTGGTTTTGGGTAACCAATCTTATGAAGATATCAACACCACTTCTAGGATCACCAAATATTTGTAGACTCCTTTAGAAATCAGCCCTTGATCTTCATGAAATCTCCTCCTTGTATGTTAAAATCACCACCAATCAATAGAGCTTCAAAAGGGCTTCATCATATGTATGAATAACATATGATTCTATGGTTAAATTTGATCAAATTAGGGTGTTTAGTGGTGGTGGTACACGAAATTATAGTGAGAGAGAGAGGGAGGAGAGAATAAGAGTGGTATTGCATGTGAGGGAAAATGTGTGAATGGTTTTGGCTAGATAGTTTTTGTTATGTGGTAGCTTAAAGGTTAAGCTTGATATAAGTGTACAAGCTTCCTTGTGAAGCTTTGACAACACATGGGTATGTGGCATGCTTGGGCCATCCCATATTAGTGGGGTGGGATAAACTTGTTTTGTCCCATCCCGCTAATTTACGGGTATTTCTCGATTCTAGTTTCCTCGATTTGCGTGCCCTCGGGTCGTTTTACGAAAAACGTTTTCATAAATTATGAATCAACGACACAAAACGAATCTAATAAAAATTGTCTCATCAAAAACGGAGTTTGAAAACATAAATACGTAATCCTAAGGTTTCCGGTTTAGTCGTAAAGGACGTTAAATTAAAATCGTAAGTCTTAATCTCTTCTCGTAAATTTGTGAGTTTATGAAGCAACACAAATTTAAAATTCCAAAATAATATTCACGGATAAATTTATTTTCTGAAATGTCGGACTGTCACCTAAACGGTGTATGTAAACGTGAGCACGTAACGTAGAATCCTCCGGTTTAAACGTAGTCGATGCTACTTCAAGACGTAAATCCAAATTTCTTCCCAAAAATAAGTGAGTTCATAAAATAATATTTTCAAATAATATTTGAGAATAAAATATCAATCATAAATTGACGGATTGTCACATTAAATGTTAGTATTTTGCAAAGAAACAGGCACATAATTCATTGATTTAGAAAGTACTTCAATGTCAAAGAACCAATCAGGACCTGTTTGTACATCTTCAGGCTTGTCTTCAAGAAAATCTACATGGAGATTTTCTGTCACTTTGCTTGTTTTCTTGTTGAAAACCCTATATCCCTTGCTGTTTAATGAATAACCTATAAAGTACCCATCATCCCCTTTTTCATTGAATTTACCTAAATTTTCAATTGTGTTCAGAATGATCACATGACATCCAAATGGTCTGAAAAAGTCAATCAGAGGGGGTCTGCCATTGAACAGCTGATAAGGGGTTTTGTTGTGTGCCTTTACCACTAAGGCCCTATTTTGAACATAACAAGCAGTGGCTACAGCTTCAGCCTAAAAGATAACTGGAAGCTTGGAATCAGACAGCATAGTCCTTGCACCTTCAATAAGTGTCTTATTTCTTGTTTCTGCAACTCCATTTTGTTGAGGTGTTCTTGCTATACTGGTATTCCCTCCTTATTCCTTTGTTTGTGTAGAAAGTGTCCAGCTTCTTGTTTCTGAACTCACCACCATTATCTGATCTAATGGTCACCACCTTCATACTCTTGTAAAGTTCAATCTGATTAATAAAACCTATGAGTACATCTGCTGTGTCACTCTTTTCAAACAGGAAGAATGTCCATGTGAACCTTGAAAAATCATCAGTAGTCACCAGGCAGTACCATTTCTTCATTATGCTTGCCATAGAAGTAGGACTGAACAGGTCCATGTGCAGCAATTCCAATGGCTTGGTGGTGGACAGACTTGTTTTTTACTTGCAAGAGGCTCTGTGTTGCTTCCCTTTCAGGCAAACAACACAAGTATGATCATTGGCAAAGGACTTGGAAAGAAGACCATGAACAAGATTAAACTTAACCAGCTTGTTCATGTTCTTGAAGTTAAGATGACCAAGTCTCCTATGCCATTTCTTGCATTCATCAACTGATGCTTTGGCAATGAAACAGTTTTCATTGTCTTGAAGAGTAATGTCCTTTAAATCAATGGTGTACATGTTCTTCTATCTTGGGGTTCTGAGCACAATAGGAGTGTCTGGTGGCAAAACAAACTCCTTTCCCAAAACAAGACATTCAGTATCAGTAAAGAGGACAAAATTCTTGTTATCAGTCATCTGGGACACACTGAAAAGATTGTACTTTATCTCTTTCACCAAGTAAACATTATCAAATGTCATTCCATTAGTGACAATAGTCCCTTTTCTTGTGATTGTACCATGCCCATCTCCAAAAGAAACACCATCATTGTCATGTAGGGGAACAAAGTTAGACAAATAGGATTTATGTCCAGTCATACTCCTTGAACATCCACTATCCCAATAGGCTTTATCATTCATGGTCTGCTTTGTCACCTGCAAAAAGAAAAACAATTTAGTTTCTCTTGGGGACCCAAGCCATTACTGACTTGGATCTACCTCATGTATCAATATAAGATAACTTGTCAAAGATTAGAGATACACCATTAGATTGAGTACCCCTTTTGGGTACCCAGACCCAACGAGCTGAGGCTTTCACAACTTTTCCCCATCTTCCCATGTTTCTAGAGGGCAAAACTTTGCCAGCAGGGGATACCCTAGACTTAGCAGGGGAATCCCTATGCTTAGCAGAGGGAGCCCATCTTTTGTTTTGGCCTCTATTGGCGTTTTGGTAGGGTCTATACACAAATTTATATGCAGTATGAGGTTCTGGTTTGGTCACATAAGAGCTAGATTTGGGGCATGCATCATTCACCTTTCTTAGTGCAGGAACTACATACTTTTAGACACCTTATTTCTCAAAGCAGGGGCAATATATTTAGCAGGGGAAATAGATTTTGCCCAGCATTCAATAGAATGGCTTTTGGTTGCATTTCTGTTAACGGATTTGCAGCCACCATTTCCATTGGTGCTTGACAGTCTTGATAAATGTGATCAAAACTGCCACAAGTGAAGCAAGGTTTGGTGTTTTTCACAAAATCCTCTCCTAATTGATGAGACTTTTGGTTGTTCCAATTTCTCTGATTTCCTCTAATAGGTCTATACATACCAGCATATTTAACAGTAGTTTTAAGAGGTTTTGGTCCTGATTCAGATCTGCTAGAGGTTCTAGATGAGCTAATTTTAGAACTGGAATCACTTCCAAACAGTCCTTCTCTTGAAAAGAGAACAGGGTTATCAATTATCCACTGTTTTAAAGCAATTTGTTCCTTTTCAAAATCCCTGACAGCACTAGCTTTTACTAGAGGTTCTTCTGTTTCTAGATTCTTTGGTATGTAGGCATTTAGGTCAAACTCAATGTCCTCCTGCTTTTTTAAAAAAGGAAGACCAGTCCAAGAAAGATCCCTCCTAGGCATGGGTGCACGTATATTAGCAGGTGGTGGTGGAATAGTGGCATGTTCATTTTTGACCGCAAAACCTGTTTTGTCCCTTGGAGATTGTCCAATTTCAACTGCCTTAGTGAGATCTTTATAAGCTTTTCCAAAATTTTCAAGAGTTTGTTCATCTATCTTCTTGTTAGATCTAAAGACTTCTAATTCAACAGTTAATTCCTTAATGGAATCATCATTTTCTCTAGCATCTCTCTCTAGTATGACAATGTGATCTCTGTAATCATTTTATCTTTGTTTATATTCTCTTATGGTGGACTCTAATTGTTCTAGAGCATGTTTGTAGTTATCTAAATCATTATTACAATTAATATAATCAACTTTTAACTTTCTTATTTGATCATTCAAAGACTCAGTATTTTTTCTACAAGCTTTGGTACAATATGAATCATCATATGCCTTATTGTCTGAACTAGATGTTGACATGGCCAAAAGAGAAAACTCTTCCTCTTCCTCTTCAGCAACTAGGGCTTGATTCCTTTCAACACTCTCTGTCATAGCACTCTAGTCCCATCCACCTGCTCCATCTATCCCTTGCATGGCTACCATAGCCTTAGCACCAAAATGCTCATCCCTGCTTTCCTTTATATAGTTGCTTCCATTCTTTGGTCCTCTGAACTCCCTAGTAAAGTCGCCTTTCTTGCCACAGTTGTAGCATTCCACTTTTGAGTTATCGAATCCAGCTACATCAGAAGGATTGATAGAAATCTTCTTCCCATACTTCTTAAAAAATCTGTTGGCTCTCATGTTGAGTAGAGCCATGTTCCACTTAATGTCCATCTCCTCTAGTCCTTGCTTACTGATTTGATTTAGATCTTCATGTAACACAGTAGATCCTTGAGATGCTATGAAAGCACAAGCAGTGTCAAGGCTGAAATTTGCAGGTCTTTCTTCATCATAAGATGGTCCAGACCTTGCAGCAGGGGAATGGTTAACAGGGGAAACTTCAATTCCACTGCCTTTGGAGATTCCACTGCTGTGAGATATAAAGGCCATATTGGTAGGGGAATCAGCAGATCCACTTGAATTAGTGGGGATGGTTCCTGATGACTTCATCTCATTGACCACTGGCTCAAAAACTTTCAGGTTATTGTAGATGTCATCAATGTTCTTATCATCAATGTCATCTCTATTTTGCCAAATGGCTTTGTAAACAAACCATTCTTTCTGAAGGCTGTTGAGGAATCTTGTATTCACCTGTTCCCTTGACACTTCTATGTCAAAGAACTCCAGTTGAGCAACCAGATCTTGAAGCCTATTGTCGATATCACCAATTGCTTCATCACCATTTGCTTTGAAAGAAGCAAATTGGTCAAGCATCTGATTGTTTTTCTTCTTCTTTGTGGCTTCATTCCCTCCAAATGTGTTGCCTATTGCTTCCCAACGTTCCTTAGCAGTCTTGTACTTCCTGAACCTTAGCTGATGTCTATCAGGTAGAGCCAACAGCAAAGAACTGTGAGCTCTGACATCATGCCTTCTTGCTAGTATCTCCTTGTCAGAAAAGCAGCAGATTTCTTTTTGTTGTCACCTTTGGAGCTTTCACCACCAGCCTCTCCCTTATATTTTTCTTCAACTCCTATAGTTTTGGTGAATTGATCACCAAACTCTATGATCTCCCATAGAACATAGTGTTCCATCTTGAGATATTGTTGAATCCTGAATTCCCATAGTTCAAAGTTTTCAGGATCCATAATAGGTAGTTTGAGAGAGTTGTTGTTGTTTGAGAATGAGTGAGAATTTGAGGACATGGTTGGATGTTGGTTGTAAGAGATGTTTTGTTCTTGGTTTAATCAAAGTTTCTCAACAAGCTCTGATACCACTTCTTGATCCCGAACTCAGATCTTAAACCTTAGCCTGTTTAAGGGTTGTGATAGAAAGAATAAATTCAATCTAACACTAGAGAAACTTTGCAATACAAAGTAACTAAACAAGATGTGGATTATAGTGTTTAGCACAAGAACAAATATTATGATCAAACGTTAAACTTTAATATATCAAAGATATACGAATATCCAATAGTGTTATTAGCGTTATACCACTTTTGAGTGTGAAAATGAAATGAACAGAGAAATATGTATTTTACATGACAACCTAGGAAGTCCTTTTATAGCACAAGGACTCACGTACAAGATCACTACTAACAAACTAGGAAACTATCTTGGCGTAGTAACTGAAACGCGTCATAATCTCTTCCAAGTTTATCTTAGTAGCAGGGTCTTTGACTTCCAGCAAGGGGACCAATCCCCCTGCCTTTTTTATTCAGCAGGGGGAACTTACTCTAGCAGGGGAAACTCTGACCAATCAGCAGGGGGAACTAATACTCATACATTTATTCCTAACCGGTTCTCTCCTTTATGCGTAATCTTAGTCATGGAAAGATAATCGTGAGAAATGTCAACAATTTCTGCAGTAGTGGTCAACTGAATTCTAGAAAACTTCGTACTTCAATCACAGATATCGGTCTTGACCATCTGGTGATGGCTTCCACCTTTGCAGTATTTCTGAAATTTCTTTCTGCTGAAATAGGGTGGCTCAGAAATGCCACCTTGTTCAACTGGAACTCACATCTGGAAAGCTGCGTATATAATTTTGTCCTATCAGAGAATCTGTAGGATTATGAAAAGATGATTCTCATGTTCTTCTCTAGAATTTAGCAGATCAGAATGTTATCACTGAATACACTAACGATTTTTGTTTGAGAATTCATGGAAAAATTTTACTCATCAATTCCATGATATAGCTGAAGCATTTGGGAGCTCAGAAGTATAAATCAAAATTTTAGAGTGACCACAACGTGTACAAAAGAAATCCTGCAAATATCGTGTTATTACTCTCACCACTGATGGTAGCATGATCCTGAATAGTTCTGGAAAATGTTTAAGGCATCGTAGCAGATCAAATAAACCTTCTATACGTGGAATGAACATTGCTTTATGAATGGTGATCTTGTCAAATTTTTGGTGGTCAATACATGATTTCATGATACCGGCCTTCTTCTTGACAACCAAAAATGGTGTACCTCCTAGTGGTGCGCTAGGGCGAATAAGGCCTTGTCCCGGCAACTCTTGCAACTAATCCTGCAACTCTTTTAATTCAGCTGAAGCCCTGCGATAAGGAGATTTGAAGACAGGTTATGTCCTTGATACAAGCTCTATGTTAAACTCCGTCTCGTGGTTAGGGAGGGATTTCTAGAAACCCTTCTGGAAATACATCTGAAAACTCTAGAAAAATCTGTTGACCATGGATTTAAGGAACTTCAGCAGTCGTATATTGAATGGTGACTAGAAAGTCTTCGCAACTATAGGATAATAATTCACGTGCTTGAAAAACAGAAACAAATTGTACTGATTTTTGACAGAAACAAGATCAAAGTATTTAGGATTTAGTAAGACGCACCACGTCTTCAACTGGAAGGGAAACCTTTATACTATGGTAATACTATGGAGTCTTTTATGGCTGGAAGGTAGGTAATACATGATTTAAGATAAAGCTTGTTGATCCCAAACTTAGATTGATTTAGCTTTGTGTTATCAAGATTAAATCAAGTATAACACGTAGAGAAACTTTGTGTATTCGACAATCTAAGTATTATGTGGAAACTAATACTCAGAACTAAGAACAAACAGAATATATGAATACCAAACTTTCACTTGGATTAATAATATCAATGAAAGATTACAATGAAAGTTTTATGTGATATGTGGAAGAGGTGTGTAAGAGGTGTGTCTTATATCTAACCCTAAGGCCTCCTTTTATAGGTTTAAGGAGCCTTGTACAAAAAGCTAAGATAAACTATTTTAGGAAGAGACATAAGATAAACATATAAAATAACATATTGACTAAATCTTTTTAAACATTAAGAATATATTCTAAATTCTTATCTTCATATTTTGTCCACCAGCTTGAAGAATTCATCATTGGCAGATTTAGTCCTTGTCTTTGTATTAAGATTCTTCTTGTCAGCGCCTAAATAATTCTTATCAACATCTCACCCGTCAACGCCTCGTTTACTCTTGTCAGTGCCCAAGTTCCTCTTGTCAGCGTGTAGGGACTTGGTCAATTTTATTCCCAACAATCCTCCCCTAAACTTGATATCTACTCTAGTAATCAAGTTTCTGAATAAAATAAAACATACAGAGAGGATTCTTACAAACATGCTCTATCCTTGAATTTGAGTATGAATAAACCTCAAAAAGTCAACACTCAAACTTGATCTTAATCATCTTCTACAATACATCTTATAATAGCAAGCTTCTTGGTAACTTTTGTCACTCAAATTCAATTACTCCTCCTCTTTTTAAGACTCCTCTCCAAGATTAGTATCAAAGGACGGTACCATGAATATCCTCCATAGCTTCATATCAGCTTCCAAAACAACAAGTCTATCAGTTCAAAATAGCGATCCTTGACAATTTGTACAAGTTCTATATTTTGCTTTTGCAAGCTAATACAGATTTTCGTCAATTCCATTGATGTCAAAGGTTTCATACTGCCCTAATCCTCATTCGGGAAATGAATCCTCAATGTTGATTCATAGGACATGGAGATGGACTTACTGATGATAAGACTGACTTGACCTGCATTAAAGCTAGTGACAATAGTCTCAACCATCTCCATAACACTATACACCCTTGTGAAAGTGATCTCTGTTGCTACTAGATGTTAATCACTAGGAAAAACATCTCAATGATCATTAGGCTCTCAGAAATCCAAAATTTTGAAAAATGAAAGGGTGATGAAACGTTTTGGGTCGATAAAGAAGTTTATAAATGACACCAGCTAAGATGTCAGAGCATAAAATAGACTTGAGAATGGAAAACTTTAGTTAGAACATAAACAAAGGTAATAATCCTAAGGAAATTAACTAGACTCTAATAAGCAAGAGTGACAAACACTGTTCCTGCATACACACATGCAAAAGTATGATAGACACACATGAACTCAAGAGTCCTTTGTTCACAAATGTCCCAAAGAGAAAGTTAATTTACATAAAACCTTTGCAACTCCCCAATTAATCCCAAAAATATATCTACCCCAAGTCACCTATACGACCACACCCAAATCTAGGTCAAACGTCTTGGCAGCATGCATGCAAAATAAATTACGTGCATGCTACAGTGCCTCAAGGTTTAGAAATTCCAACAATTTCATAAGGAAAGAGCCTTCATTATTTCTAACCCCCACTCACCTGTGGACACAATCTAGAATTGTGCAAGAGTGCTCTAAGATTACCCAAAAACCTAAACGTTTACCTCCCCTTAACAGAAGCATACAAATCATTATATGTGAAGAAGAAAAAGTTTATCTTAAGTTAAGAATGTAAACATTCCAACCATCATAAATAAAAGTTTGAAACTCTGTATCCATCCAAATGTAGCTCCACATTCCTGCATAGTTAGACAAAAACCACAAAAACACACCAACATAGGCTACCCTTTCACACAATAATGGGTAGAAATAACATGTCAGTGGATAAAAATAATAACAGTGGAAAGACCAACAATGCATGTTCCTTAAGCATCCAATATCCCAATATCCTTGATCATTAACCTTCTTTTGGATAGGCTGCTCAAAAAGAAAAAAAATAAGTTTTCTTTAGAGATCCAAGCCTTGTTAGACTTGGATCTGTCTAGTTGTTCAACTAGAGTGGTCTTACTCTTTACACAAATCCCTGTTCATCCCTTTGTGACCTAATCACCCAATTTGTTCCTATGAGTCTAGTAATGACCTTCTGAAGATATATAAATCTATTACAAGTCATTAAAATTAGAGTTTTGCTCGTGTTTAGGTTTCCAAGTTATGTGGGATGATGCTTTAGACCCTTGACCCTTACTAACCAAGTATCTTTGTTTATATGGTCTAACATAAGGTCTGACAACAGCTGGTTGTGGCGTTTTCATGCCAAACTTGGAGATGTCAGCGTTGCATTTGTTCCTGTCAGCGTTGAATTTGTTCCTATCAGCGTTGAATTTGTTCCTATTAGCGCTGAATGTGTTCTTGTCAGCGCCCAGATTAGGGTTTGGTATAGGAACATACTGCCTGTTTGACCAAGTGTTGGTCTTTTGAAAGGGCCTTTGTCCATGGGTGTTAGCTGCCTTAGAGAATAAAGGAGCTGGTCTAGTAGCCTGTGGTCTAGTGTGGACAAAAGGTCTATGGTTGACATTAGATGACCTATTGACAGCGAATGAATTGTATCCACTGACACAATTATAGGCCAAATGTGAGAAGCTCCCACATGAGTAACAAACCTTTTTTGACACAAAATTAGGCTTAGACTAATAAAACCCTGTCCCATTAACACTTGCTTGGCTTTTGAGTGACCTAGGTTTCCTATACATTTAAGCATATTTAACACTAGGTTGTTTCTTAATTGGGGAGCCAAGATTAGCAGCTTTTCCAGTGATGGGATTGGTCACAGTGATAGGTGTAGATACTATTGGACTCTTAATGGGTGTAGGCACAAATGGACTCTCACTAAGCATCCCTCCCTTAACAAACAAAGTGGGGTTAGCCTTCTTCCACTCTTTTAGGTCATTAACCTTTTGTTGATATTCCTCAACTGGGGAAAGGACTCTAGGTGGAGGAATAAATTCCTCTTCTTGGAGTTTTGGAATACCAGTCCAAGAGAGATCCTTTCTATGGACACCATAGAAGTTCCCAGCATGTGGTGGAACAGCCATATATTCTTTCAACCCAATCCTAGACATGTACCTAGAGTCTCTTTGTTCACTTACACACTTTTCTAGGGTTTGGCTAGCTTTATCAAACTTTTGAATCTTAAGCCCTACATTCTCTATCTTTAATGGCCTCATCTAACTTAGCTTGTATGACTCTTTTGGATCTCTCCATAATGTTCCTAAGGTCAACACTAACTTTAAGGTCATGAGACAAAACATTGATTTGATCTTTTAAGTCAAATTTCATTTTCTTATACTCCTCTATCGTCTTTTTAGATTGTACAAGTGCCACTTGATAATTTGAAAGTCTAGCTTTTACGTTTAAAACATCTGATTTTAATTTTAAAACTTCTTTATTAAGTCTTCAGTATTTATCCTACAAGAAGAGTCATTGCATACCTCATTATCAGAACATGAATAAGAATTGGAACTTGTGGAACTTGAAGAAGACTTGGCCTTAACTGAAAACATCATCAGATTATTCTTCACTTCTTCCTTAGCCTGGTTCACCTCACGATATTGGATCTCGTTCTTCAAATCAAAGTTTCTCAACAAGCTCTGATACAACTTGTTGATCCCAAACTTAGATTGATTTAGCTTTGTGTTATCGAGATTAAATCAAGTATAACACGTAGAGAAACTTTGTGTATTCGACAATCTAAGTATTATGCGGAAACTAATACTCAGAACGAGGAACAAACAGAATATATGAATACCAAACTTTCACTTTGATTAATAATATCAATGAAAGATTACAATGAAAGTTTTATGAGATATGTGGAAGAGGTGTGTAAGAGGTGTGTCTTATGTCTGACCCTAAGGCCTCCTTTTATAGGTTTAAGGAGCCTTGTACAAAAAGCTAAGATAAACTATTTTAGGAAGAGACATAAGATAAACATATAAAATAACATATTGACTAAATCTTTTTAAACATTAAGAATATATTCTGAATTCTTATCTTTATATTTTGTCCACCAGCTTAAAGAATTTATCATTGGTAGATTTAGTACTTGTCTTTGTATTAAGATTCTTCTTGTCAGCGCCTAAATAATTCTTATCAGCGTCTCACCTGTCAGCGCCTCGTTTACTCTTGTCAGCGCCCAAGTTCCTCTTGTCAGCGTCTAGGGACTTGGTCAATTTATTCCCAAAAAAGGTGACATGTGAACACATGAAGTAAACGTGGCAGATCTCACTGAATGTATTAGTCTGTAACCCCACAAAACGAATACTGCGTGTCTAACCTGGATTCCAGTGGTGGTAATTGAATCTTTTGATGGTCTGATTTATGCTTAGCATAACAGAACGGGTATACCCCTTTTAGAAGGTACCCTGAATTACTGAGGGCCTAGTTTAGAAGACATACTGGAGTTGTGAGCCTTGCCTCGTGCCTTGAATTCATATGACATGTATCATGACTGATGTCCTGACATGTGTCTTCCTAGATGATACCTGAGACCTGCGTCTCGATTGATATCTTGTCATGTGTTTTGGTAGGTGGATACGAATAAGATAAAAAAAACCTGGTAACTGCGAGGGTTGGCGGACCGGTTAGACTGCTGACCTCTGTATTTATGGTCACGTCCTTTCTGGAGTTCTGATGGTTACTGACTGATTAATTATTAGCACGGTGGTTGTCACTACCGCCTTATTTGTCAATTTCATGACGGTCATTATCATGACCGTGATTCATGTAACTATTCTGCTGAGTGGCCGGCTGGGTACCGGTTCCCACTCTTCTGACTGAAAGAATAGCTAAGTGATGTGTGGCGTCCAACTGTGGAGGTAAAAGCATGGAAGTGAAATGGTAGCGTCTGATGGTTGAAGTATATTCTTGTCTGGAATTTCAAATTTATGGTCTCAGTCCTTGCTCTGTAAAATCTTCATATTATGAACAGCATCAGCATCTTGTGGAATCTCCAAGGTATGAGCAGCATCCGCATCTTGTAAAGTCTCTGAAGTATGAGCAGCATCAGTAGCTTGTAAAATCTCCAACTTATAAGTAGCATCAGTATCTGGCATAATATCGACAGGTGGAAAACGCCTGAGATGACTGAGGATCGATTAACAATACACATGGAGAAAGGTACATGGAGTACACCAGGAATAATGTACATGAAGTACACATGAAATATTATACATGACACCGATGGCAATTTCATGATATGATAAATATTGGTGTCAATCATATGATATGATCAAAGGAAATAAATTGATTTAAATGGTTAGCAAACCAAACTGAAATGAGTAATATGATAGCCTGAAAATTTCTGCAAAAACTTAATGTTGGTTGTATAGAGGCTCAAAAGTATTATTTAAACGAAGTTTCAACAATGGTCAGCATGAAGACATGATTGATGAATACCAAACAAGATTTATCATGAAAACAGAATTTTTACTGTAATCCTTCCGTATCTTAGCATGAAAACATCATCACCCTCCTAAAAACATAATCCTAATTAGGAGACATGAAACTTAATCAGCATGAAAACGACATCCACGTTAGAGTATGAAAACTTGATTTGTTACAGGAACAAAAGTATAACCAACTGAGGTTTAACATCAATTGGTGTGGATGGTTATGGTTCAATATACAAAATTCTTAATGAGAAAACATGTGACTAAGTATGGACGATTCTGGTTCGATCCATACTTGTCAAAATTTTATGAGAACTGTCATGTATAAAAATTTACAATCTGGGACTAAATGTGGATGGTTGTTGTCCAATCCATACTAGTCAACTTCAATTAAACATCGTGGTATGAACAAAGGTGAACGCCTATGGATCGGTTCACAAAACAATTTTCGACTGAAAGCATGAAAATTGACCTGAGCAATGGTGAAGGCCTATGGGTCGATTCACCAAATAACATTCGACTGAAAAACATGAATCTGACATGAGTAAGGGTAAACGCCTATGGGTCGGTTTACCAAAACAAGATCTGAACGAGCAAAGGTGAACGCCTATGGGTCGGTTCACCAAAACAAAATTCGACTAAAAAGCACATGCGACTAAATATACCCAGTCATGTACCAACCTTTTACTTAGTCAAAATTTTAAGAAAACTGACTGATAAATGCATGAGAAACGCGGAAGATAACAAACGCCAAGATCTAGGAAGTTCCTGGTGACTACCCACTAGTCACAAGTCAAGTTTTAGAGCCTATAGGTCGAACCTTGGTCTCTGATACCATAATTGTAACACCCTACTTTGATAAGTATACTGTTACATGATAATTATGGCGTGTCATCAAAGCATGCAAGGAAATATGTAATAAAACATACATGACCATAAAAGAAACCGGAATCAAACATCGGCTCCTAACATAAACTAAAAAATCTACATGAAGTAAATGAAATGCAAAAGGAATAGAAGTATAAAGTATCTCTCATCCTATGCACGTCCGCTAAATGCTCAAGTTTGCCCTTTCGTACCTGCCGTATGAGTCATGGAAATTAAATACGACTGAGCAATACGCTCAGTGAACGGATATAATGACATGATAAGAATATCGAGAATATATAAGCAAGATCTGGAATACCAAGCTAAACAAATGAAAGAAAGTACTGTAGCTGAAAGACTGATAAGTAAAATGCAGCGAAAAACTGTGTATGTTCTGAAAAGTATGATTTATAATTAGTAAAGCTGATTTATTATTTGTTAAAACTAAAAATATGCGCTTACTATATTTTAAGTGCCAAGAGCTTATATGGGTCATATACTGTAACAATGTATGCATGAATACATATAGGGTGACATCGTCATGCTGTAGAGGGGAGACCTCTAAATAAACTGGTGGAGGGATCAACTCCAATGTGAAAGATGTAGAGCACACACCACATTCACTTGATAAGTTGTAAACTAATAAACTAGGATGCACCCATACGTCCCACTGATAATACTAATAAATGGCCAAGGTGAAATAAAAGGGACGCTGCGAGAAATCACTCCCCCGAAGAGGAGTCATGACACCGGTGCCTCAAGTGTCATGGTTACAGTACCTCTGTAACTAGTTATAACTGATCATGCATGTATAAAAAGCTCACGCAATTTAATGTAGTTATCAAGGAAATTAATGTAAAGTTTATAACATATAGTGGGGAAATCATTTGGCTGCAGACGGGAAATCCTAATCATGCATAGGAAAGGAAGTCCATACTGAAGGACGGGAAATCCGTACCTTGTGTCCAGTAACTGATTGCAAGGAAAATCGATGAAACTCCTACTCTGAATTCACAAAAGCTACATGAATAACGGACGCGAATGAGTTGTCTGATATCTGTTTATTTTTACTGATCTTTACTGATCTTAATTTGACGTATTATATTCTTGTATTACTGTTTAAGTATAAACAGGTAAATCTAACTGTTCTACATTATTTCTGATAAGTGTATTCATGTACTTCTGATTACTGTATAATATGTATTCTAAATTTACGACATTACTATAAATAGTAACCCGTTATAAATAGAAAGTTTCCTAAATTAGAAAGGTTTCCAAATTAGTTTCCTTGAAAAATAAATCATTAAATAAATCACACGTTTTAAGTGATTAAAAGGATTAAACTAATATCAATTTAATTTTACTAATTAAATTAATAAAACAAAACAATATAATTAAATTTATAAAACTTGTTTATAAAATGATCTAATCGTAACAAAAATATATCCTTGTATTTTGTTAATATTCGTGTGGTTCCGAATTCAATCTTAAAACCTTTCCCGAGACACCCATGTCTCGGGTTAAACCAAACTGGGCCCACCACGACTCACGTCGTGGCCCCCTTTACTACTGCCCTCGAACAGTAGCCACTGGCCTAGTGCCAGTTTCAACTGTTTTCATTATGTTCCCACTGCTTTGTCTTTGGTTCCCATCGTTTGTGTTATTTACCCGCTGTTTGTGTATTGTTCCCACTTTTGCTATTCTAAGACCCACCGAGAGTCTCTAGACTCTCGGTTGCCACTGAATCAAACCAAACGCCCCATTGTTTCCCTCGTTTTCCTACTGTTTCCAAAACCAAACGCCCCCTTTGGTGATCTTGGTTTCGGCTGGCCAAATAAACACACCATCGAGACCTTGTGGTCTCGCTGTACACACTAAACGCCCATCGTGAGTTTCCAAACTCTCAGTTTTCGTGATTAACCCGCAAAACCCGACTAGTTCCTTGATTAATTTACAGGTTTACCATGTATGTTCGTGTGTTCAAGAGGTCATAAGGACGGATTCGAAAATAAGGAAAAGAAAAATAGAAAGTGATTACCTTAATAAGTGATTAGGCTGAAAGACGAATACATAAACAATCAAGTGATGAAAATCAAACCCGAACCCCCTATTTTGTTCTACAGCCGGCGGCACACACTCCAAGGAGAAGCCAACCCTAATTTTGTTTTTCATGAAATGAGAAAAGGGTGTCAACTAAGTATCGTAAGTAAATTGCTCCCGGTTGTTCAATCATTTGATAACCAGAGTCATTCTTTAATAAATGATCACTATGAGTCAGACTCAATAAAATTTGATCAATCCTTTTTTCTGTCGTTAAGGTGGAGAACTGAACCAAGAATTCTCTTTTTTCATCATCAATTGAATCACTGTTTGCAACCAAGGATTCTATTTTATCATCAATCCAGTCCCCTTTCACGTTTTTCTTTTTCTTATCAATGAATAGATCTCTTTACTTGTATGACTTAGATGTCTCGTATTTCTCGAAAAAGTGATTCGATTGATGGGATTTGGTATGATACTTATGAGATCGATGAGATTAATATTCAAATATTTCTTCTTAGAGCGTATTGATTTGACCCCGGGACCACCACCCAATAGCATGTTGCCACCTACGGAATCTCCTAATTGTTTCAGAGCAACTAGAAAGAGATTCTTTAACCAGAAAGAATTCGGTTTAGATGTAGGATACCTATCCAGAAGTTTTCGCAACTCAATCATAGATGATGGAATCATCAAAGATTTAATCTTCTCGAACTCTGTCTGTAACTCACTAGAGGCCCCGAAAACAAAGAGAAGATGTGTACAAACAAGATATGCAGCAACAAGAAGAAGGAAAAGGATTGCATAGAGGAACTCCCGAACATTTGTCAGATGTGTCGATATCAATGGTGACTCATTATTTCGATGACTCATTTCTTCGAACAGAAGAAGATTATGGAAACACTTACTCGAAATCTCACTTATCAGATTCCATTGTGGAAGACATAATTTTTTCTGAAGAATTCGCCATGATATATCTGATCCATGCATAAGATCATGAAAAATGGATACAAATTTTTGACTGCCACTTAGTATCGGCAATATGTCTGAAAAAGTATCTAAAATAAAAACTTTAGATATCTGTACCCTGTCGAAGTAAGGAACCATGGCATATATGTTTGGAATAGATTCCATTTTGAGAGAGTTGAATAAGCACTATCTCGTTCTCGTTGAAAAGTTCTATACATCTGCCCTTTCTCAACGCATTTCTTTAGACAAACACTACGTTTTTTCCTCTTTTCGGATGGTATATATTTTTCAGAACATGGAGTGTGAATCAAACCCATGTTTGAATTGAAATTGAGATACTAATACAAGTTCTTCCCTTCTGAATCAGATAGATTCATATCTGAAAGAGGTTGACAATAAGTTCTTTCATAATTGACTATTTGTCCCTCTGTTAGGGGTGTTCCAGAAATGTCGGCGATCGAGTAAATAGCTCTACGAACGAGTGGATTGGATCTACTTGGAAAATGGAAAGATTTGTACAAGTTATACATTTCGTCACCACTTTGTGGAAAAGCCTTAGGTATTAATATGTTAGATACCTGTGACTCGATTGCTGAAATAGTATCTCTCCCCCAAAAAGCATGTTTTTTTTTACCGCCGCACAAAGAAAATATTTTGTTGCGAATGAACAAGATATTGAGGAATTGTCCATACGTAAATCATAATTATTGATACGGGCCTTTTCCACATAAAAGGGGAATCTTTTATTACAATAGAAGCAGATAAGATGTGGATTATTCAAGAATCAAAGTTGATTTGCTCTATAAAAAGAAGATCTCAATGAACTTCTATGAAATGATTTCACGGGATTCAGCCAATTGTATTGATCGTGGAATATCATTGATAAATTGGAATCCGTGTTATAAAAGGGTTTCCTGCAATTAGTTCTAGTACGGAATGAGTCAATCATCCACTTTGGTATCTTATTGAACAAAAATGGTGATAGTGTTCCTCCATTGATCAATAATTTTTATTTTTGGCAAGTCTCATGATCATCCAATAAGAAGGGTTTCAATTTTTTCAAATGAACGATTTGAAGACCTATTGATTCTAAAAACTATGGATAATTTGGACCTTTCAATTCATAGATGTAGATCTCGGACCTATGAATGGGGATATTCCCGAAACTGACAAACAAAAAAGGAAGTGAGTTAGACAAAAAAAGAAGCAACTTGGACAAAAAGAAACGAAGTGGCTTAGACAAATCTTTTTTGTAGATAACCTCAGACCAATCAATCGAATATGTATTAATACGTAATCGATCGGCGGTAAAAAAATGGACTCAAAAAGAGGTTTCTGTAACGTATTAATAAGCTATACCCATACTGCGGGTTGTTTCATGCCATAAATAAACTCGAACACTCAAGAAATCCGTTGGGCAGGCGGATTCGCATCTCTTACAGCCGAAACAATCCTCTGTTCTTGGAGCGGAAGCTATTTGTTTGGCTTTACATCCGTCCCAAGGTATCATTTCTAATACATCCGTAGGACAGGCTCGGACACATTGAGTACATCCGATACATGTATCATAAATCTTTACTGAATGTGACATTGGATCGATATTTTTGAACGTGATAAAGTTTCAATCTAGTAAATTGATAAATGAATTATATATTTAAATACTAATACTAGATGAATCAATGAGTTACCTAGTTTTTTCTGGATTGACAGTGCCAAACTACTTTGATTTCTTATCATTGTAATAACATGATCATACCTTACGTGGCACACATGCTAATTTGAATTGATTTATGACAATTCTAATTTTATTTTAATAGGATAATATTACTTATTCAACAAATTAGCTTGATTTATATGAGTCGATTTTCTGTTACGATAAGTTGATGAAACAATCGCGAGTCCAATAGCGGCTTCAGCAGCTGCAATAGCTATAACAAAAATGGAAAAAAAATGCTCCTTTTAATTGACGACTATCAAAATAACCCCTGGTGATTTGTTTACAAGTAAACTGGGCTCAAAGCCCACCTCTCTTTCCTTTGGTTCTAGTTGCGGTGCAAAAGAAACAGAAACACTAATGTGTTTTAGTTTTCGACTTTTAAAAGAACTCATGTGTTATTATTTCTCGTGAGTTCCTGTCTGAATTCTCGTGTTAACTCTGAAATGTATTATTCATTTTACTGAAATAATAATACTTACGTAATATCTGAATAGCTAATATTAATTATTTTTCTGAATAATTAATTACGTCACGTTTTAAATAAAACTAAGACTATGTATAATTAATGTTCTTGGATTTTAAATGTGGGTTTTACAGTAAAAATAATCATCTTACAACACTTTGGGTGTCGTCGCACAAACATCTGATCAACCAACGAGGGGGCGAGTTTGTATCATACTCCCTTATTAGTGGGGGAACGAAATCCATTTTGACTACAAGTATCTTTCACACATGTCAAAGACATTTTTAAAAGTAGTTTTAATAATTGCCCTTATGAGAGGCACACCATTTACACTAAATCAAGAAAAATATTATTCATCCACACGAAGACCTGCTTGTATCTCAAGTATAAGGACTAGCAATACCTACAATAGGTGTAATCACTTAAATGTCTACCCATGAAGTTGATTTACACTAACACTAAATAACCCATGAGTTTGAAATAATCATCTTATTGTATTCAACATAATACGAACAACCATCATATTTGTCTTAATTTAACAATACTCACATACTGTAAATGGACAATGGATAATTCAGAATGTATATAATACATAGAATAAAATATTCAAATATCACATTCATGAATTAAACAGGCAAATATGGACACAATAGTAATTAAAAAGAGTGATCATACCAGATATGTCAATTCATTGTTTAATAGGACCGCTTGAGAGTCCCTTTATCCAAATACTAACTCCGTCCTAAAATTATATTCCACATTTTCTTTTCAAGTCGTCCCAAATTAATTGTCCACTTCTAAAAATAGGTAGATCGAGACTACTACATTACCCTTAGTTGAAATTATAATTAAAAACTTTAAAGATGATTTAAATTAATTTCTTAAGGGTAAAACTGTCTTTATTCAAAAAGTAAGAGAGAGAAAACTGCAAATGTGGTATTTTTCTTAAACTGTGTATTTTTTTCGGTGGACAATAATTTTGAGACGAATGGAGTACCAAATTAGATTACTATATGACAATCTAAGTTTGAACAATGTCGTCTTAGTCACAAGAATCCTAATTGTTGATAAGACATAGATTTCATAAATTTGATTTTTGATCTTATGAAACTTTAAGAATGCTTATTCAAAATAAAAAGTTGTGATATTCTTTGAATACTATGATGATAGTCACTATGTAGAGTAAATTACACGGTTCATCCTTATGGTTTGCGTTGACTAACGTCGTTCGTCCCTTGACCAAAAAAGTTACGTCGTTTGGCCTTAACTTTGAAACCTTGCGTTGTTTGTCCCTCGGTTTAACCGGGCCCACAAACGGATATTAAGTTGCTTACTCACAAGGGTAAATCCGTCCTTTCGAGTCCAAACCTCCGTCTTCTTTCGTATCTCCAGAATTCAATCACCAATCTATATCATAACACTGTTAACCATCTTCCTTCTATTACCTTATCTTCTTTATTATGTCAAAACACATTTACCCACATCCATTCTACACATAATAATTTTTATACAATCAAAATTATATTTGTTGGGTCAAAAAGTTGATGTGGCAGAAACTCAAAACAAAGAAAACATGAAGCATTCACTTCAACGCAGACACATTGTGTCTAAGCGTTGACAAGTGTTAACGCAACACTGACATAAGCCAACAGAAGTCAAACGCTGTTGGGAATATCTATTTAGGTTAAATATTCAAAATATTATTTATTAATATTCTGTATTAGTTTATTTAAATAGAAGATACAAATGTTTTATTTGATCTTATCTCTTGTAAACCTTAATCCTTAGTCTATAAAAGGAACAAGGGTCTTAGGTTTTAATCATATCATTCATTCACAATGTAAACCTAAAGCGTGTGTCGACTAGGTGTGGGATTAATGTATACACACCTAGTGGTTGTTGATTATTAATATAATGAGCAACCCAATTGAGTAATTCTTTGTGTCTTGTGTCTAAACACCTTGTTTCCTAATTGTTGTTCTATTCCGCTGTTATTGTATGATCACATGAACTATGGTTATGCCTAGCAGCTAAAAGATTCGAGAAAACCAAGGTTTCCACAGTTGGTATCAGAGCCTCGTGGCTCGTGATGCTAGGACCAACAAGGTGTTCGTGTTTTGAGAAGAAAAGAAAAATCCGTGTAGGGTTTTTCTGGGCGATTTTGTGTGCGCAGTAGTATTCAGAAGGCCATAACTCTTTATTGAACCGTTGGATCGCTACGAAATTCTTTGTGTTTGTTCTACACACATATATCTAGATATTCACCGGAGGGATTGTCGAGATCTATCCCCAAGAAAAAGTTATTAAGCGTCGAAGTCAGCAGTGATCATATGTTGTTTTCTGTGAACAGTAATAGTAAAAACGCGATTTATCCTTCGATAACCGTTGGATCGTCGTGAAATTCGCGCTGTAGGTTCTTGGAACTTGTGTCTAGGATCTCACCGAAGGGATCTTCGATCTGGGCTCTCATGAAGAAGATATTCGATGTCGAAGTTCGCTGCAGTTTATGGTTTTCACATAAAATCATGATTTAAGGTTTATAAAACCCTAGATCCATTAGCCGCTGATTTGTGTTATTTAGACGCTGATAGATGTTGGTGTCAGTGGATGTCATTGACGCTGACAAGGCATGGATGAGACGCTGATGGCCAGGCGCTGATAGGTTTAAAGATGGCGCTGACAATGTTATACATAGGCGTTGATAAGAAAAGCATGTGTCTCCGATATATTGATTTTCAAACGCTGACAAGTATTGTCCGATATTGGATAACACACATGAGATCATGGATAGTGAAGGATCTTGGAAGACAAAGGAATAGCTGTTGTTTAGAAAATTGGTTATGATTTTGGCACACAAAACGAGGTATTTACACACGAAGGTACATGGGATCTCTGTTTTTATACAGAATATCAAGTTGATATTTATGGCTCGGATATTTTTAATGGATCAATGATTTTTACATAAGTTAGCAATAATTCGTGAAGAATTTGATTGATATTTGATTAGATTATGTAATTGGGGTAACCTTGTGAAAGAGTTATCCGTTCTAAGCCTTTTACATATGATATGCAGATATTATTCGTCATGAAGAGGTGTTGGCTTAAGGGGAATAATTCTTATGGTAAGTTTGATGTTCGAAGAAGATTTTCGCGAGTTTATGTTCTATCATATCTTAAAGTTGTGACCTCCCAGCCACTAACTTTTAAGATAACTTGTTCGTGCTTTAATGGTTGGCGACGAAGACTTGTCAAAATCTAGTAGTTGAAGATGTTATCACTTGAAGGAGTTACATTATCGTGCTCAGTGTCTCACATAGGATGAGGATTTTGACAACGGGATCGAGGTCTACTTATACTTTGTGCCATGAATATAAGTTCTTTATCACATGGATAGTACAATGCATGGAACATAGGTTTGGGTTACTCTACTTCTACATCAAGAATATTATAGTTATTTTTCTTCAAAGATCATTACACAGAGCCTATATATGAAGAATCTTCGATTACATACTTTGTTTCCTTCCCTATTGATGTGACAAAAAGGGGAAGACATGCATGCTACACTTGAGGGGAAGCAATTTGAAGATGATGTACCACTTACAAGAGATACACAAAGAGTTTTGCAGACATCAACTAGAGGAAGATTGTTGGGTCAAAAAGTTGATGTGGCAGAAACTCAAAACAAAGAAAACATGAAGCATTCACTTCAACGCTAACACATTGTGTCTAAGCGTTGACAAGTGTTAACGCAACACTGACAGAAGTCAACAGAAGTCAAACGTTGTTGGAAATATCTATTTAGGTTAAATATTCAGAATATTATTTATTAATATTCTGTATTAATTTATTTATATAGAAGATACACATGTTTTATTTGATCTTATCTCTTGTAAACCCTAATCCTTAGTCTATAAAAGGAACAAGGGTGTTAGGTTTTAATCTTATCATTCATTCACAATGTAAACCTAAAGCGTGTGTCGACTAGGTGTGGGATTAATGTATACACACCTAGTGGTTGTTGACTATTAATATAATGAGCAACCCAATTGAGTAATTCTTTGTGTCTTGTGTCTAAACACCTTGTTTCCTAATTGTTGTTCTATTCCGTTGTGATTGTATGATCACATGAACAATGGTTATGCCTAACAGCTAAAAGATTTGAGGAAACCAAGGTTTCCACAATATTGAATCCCCAATTCCGCAACCATTGCTTTCTTCTTGTCGTAGATACACCTACACTTAATATGACCACCACTTTTTCTACACCTGTTAATGATATTCTAATCTGCTACAAATACAAATCATAACCTTTTTAAAATCTCAACCAAAACATCTTGGTAAATTACAACTAAAACTAAACCCCAAACAAAATCTTCGGATGTTATCCATGAAAGGTATTGTCGACGTACAATCAGTATTCGGCCCGGCCCAACAGGCCTGCGGCCCACACACACCTAACTTATCCTTCAAGAAACCCTAAGCCTATATAAACAGGGGTAGGGGTCTCATTATAATCAGGTTTTCTCTCACAACTACACCTCTTATACCAAATATTAATCCGATACTAACTTGACCGTCGGAGGTGGACCCCGGGGCTCCGGCCTCGGGTCCACGTCTAACCGGTTTACCTTTGTTTGCAGCATTATTCAGGACCCGGGGGGATGATTAACGACCCAGGAGAGTCGTCGAACTGGCCTAGCCAAACTATGCTCCAACAGGTACGTTCATTATTTTTAGTTTTAATTTATTTTTATATAATACTTAAATTGTGTAAAGGTGTACGTTTATTGGGTTATTCTATGGTTTTTGATTTTGGTTTAATTTGATTAAAAAATCTAGAAGTGAGTACTAATAGTGGGAGATGATTTGAGATTTTTTAATTTTTATATATTTTTTGTTGATGGATATTAGTAAACCACTTTATAACACTCAAAATGATCAAAATACAAAGAAAAGAACGAATATGTGGTTTATCATCATCGACAGTGATTCGGTGATAAAGCCCCGTTTTTTATTCTTCTTTGATGACGATGGGTTGGGAGTTGCAGTACTATTATTTTAGTTTGTGATTCGAAGTTTGTGACACGAAGGGATTATCGGCTTGGATTTGTTTTTGATTTTTGTAATAAGCTTGACATGGCTACATTAAAAGATTAAGTGGCATCATGAGTATTTGCTTATTTGTTACACGTTTTGAATAACCACTTTTTAAATCAAATGATCTTTTTGGCTTGCAGTGGAACAACGAGTGCGTGTGGGATCAATCGAAGTTGAAACTCAAGGTTAGTAGCAGACTAGCAGTGGTACGCCGAGTGCGTGTGGGATCAACCGAAGTTGAAACTCAAGATAGTAACATTCATCCACATTTTTCCCTATTTCATTGTGTTGATGTTGTGTTCTTACAGTACTTTAATTTGGTAGAATACACAGTTACAAACTATAGGGTGTAATTTTGTCTAGATCTACATTTATCATTGAATGATGTTGACTTTAATAAGATGATCTAAAGTGGGAGGTGAAGTTAATGTGTGAACAAGATGAAGATGATGATGAAGAAAAAAGAAAGGAAGGGAAAGGAATGGTGGAGTAAGGGAGTGAATGGACGAATTTGCCCTTGTAGAAAAATAAATTAACATTTATTTGTGGGGCCAGTTAAAGCGAAGGACAAACGGCAGAAAAGGTTTCAAAGTTAAGGCTGAACGGTACAACTTTTTTGGTCAAGGGACGAAGGACGTCGGTCAACACAAACCATAAGGACGAAAGGTGTAATTTACTCACCTTTTCTTTTCAGGTTGTCCCAAATTAATTGTCCACTTCTAAAAATAGGTAGATCGAGACTACTACACTACCCTTAGTTAAAACTATAATTACAAACTTTAAAGATGATTTAAATTAATTTGTTAAGGGTAAAACTGTCTTTATGCAAAAAGTAAGAGAAATAAAACTACAAATATGGTATTTTTCTTAAACTGTGTATTTTTTTGTCGGTGGACAGTAATTTTGAGACGAATGGAGTACCAAATAAGATCACTATATGACAATCCGAGTTTGAACAATGCCGTCTTAGTCACAAGAATCCTAATTGTTGATAAGACATAGATTTCATAAATTTGATTTTTGATCTTATGAAACTTTAAGAATGCTTATTCAAAATCAAAAGTTATGATATTCTTTGAATACTATGATCATATTCACTATGTATGTGTGTACCATAATATAATGATATCACTTTAATTGACCATACTACATTTCATAAGATGTATGAATTATGATATATACTTATTGAAAATATTCATCACAACAGTTTATAAAATTGCAAAGCATTCTAATTTCTTTTAATGTGTAATGCAATCACCAATCATGTTAGTTAGAAATGTTATCATTTATAACAAAGATTGATAAATCTAAAATTGAGTGTCATTCAGTTAAGACAAGAACTAGTGTATAGTACAACACTATGCTAAAACTTTGTAACCTTGAACACTTCTTTAATAATGATTTGAATAGAAAATCTAAGTTTGTTAAATATATAATTTTGCAATGATTATCACAAGGTATATTCATAGTACCTTCATTTATAGATTCCAGGAATGAAATACTAATCCAACACCCATTTGAATGTTCCTTCTAATGTCTTTGAATTAGATTTCAATTTTTTCAAATCGATTCGCATTCATGCAAATGACTCAACCAATCTCTTGCATGATATAATGAACCTAATGAATCCTTTAATGGTTCTTAAGGGATTCATTCATTCGTTTAATCTCACCTTATGAGATATATCATTAAGGGTTCTCTCAATGATCATCCATATTGTATTTACTCAATTCACCACATATGTCCCACTTAACATATTTCCCAAGGATGTGTTTTGTTTTCTAAAATACTTATAAGAAACTTAATTTCAATCTAATGAACAATTTCTTTGATTACCAATTGTTTCTAATATGTTTAACAACATATTCGGTTTTAATAAAACAAAATATTCCCATTCGCTTTGAGATTTACTCATGTGTTATCTTATTTATATTTATAAATCAATCCTACAAGTGATATATTTGACAATTAAACTTAAGACTTTGCTCATTTACACGATATTTGCATTTTTTATAATTTATAAAGATTATTTACGGATCCATAAAGTATCATTTTGATTACATATCGTCCTCGTAAGGTAATCATTCAACAAGGAGTGTTTTGTAATATGGTTGCCATAAAACATCCTTTTTTCATTTATAGTTTGTAAATAAAGAAGTTTTAATCATTTTTAGATTCTTAAGTGTGAATAAAACCTTATGTCATTTATCTTGTAATAATATATACAACATTGTCCTAATGAATCATTCTTAAAATAGAAACTCATTTTATAAACCTCATAAAATAAGTGATAGGTAAAAGATTGATCAAAATCCAATAATTTGATTATCTTCCTTTGAACAACATTTTTCCATTCATAGTTTGATTTATTTATTAGATTCATAATCTAATAATAGATCCCCTATGGTTAGCATTCCATAATGATTCTCTAACTTATAAACCCTAATTGATATAAGAAATATATCATGAGGAATTCTTGCGGATCTATGAATGTGAGTAACTTCATTCTAAGGTTATACATTTGTATGTTTAGCCTTAGTATGACTTCATCAAGTCTGTGTAGAAGGCTTGTGTATCATGTCCTTGAATTAGTTCAAGACTCCTACTTGCTTCGTGCAAGCGTCAAATTCCCAGACACTTCGAGCAACAAAAGTTTGTTCTCGTGTGGGCTTGTAGAAGTAGTATCCCATCGTTTCCTTTAGGTACTCTACAAAATACACTTATTTAGTTTTAGACTTTTTTTAATACTATTATGTTCAAGATATTCTAAGAAAATCTAAACTCTAAATAAGACTCTATGAGATTCATCCCATCTTATTATTCGTAGAATAATGTCTTAATTAACCTTCCATGTTGAAGTAATATTGAGTATATACAAGACATACTAAATTCTCTAACCTTAATACCTTTTAGGAGTAAATAAGTTAAATTTATTAAGAATCAAATCATATTAATATCTATATTGATATCACGTATTAGATATACCATACACTTGTGGTATTTAAGTAAGAATCAAAATAACGAGATAATACATTATTACTTTTGATGAACTTACACTTCTTGTATTTATCTATTTTTCCAACTTAAGTTTACAACCTAATGACATAAATAGTATCATTAAACCCAATGCCTGCACTTAATTTATAAATCTTTAATCTAATCAGTTACTTAATATGTATGTCTTAACTTGTAAAAATAACCATCCATTTCTTACTATTTGTTATAAGTCATTGACCAATTCAATGACTTCATTTAAATGTATTAACTAATAGGACATTACAAGCTAACTTCTTATTTTACGTTCTAAGTCTTTTCACTTGTAAAAGACTTAATGTTCATGTCTTACAAATAAGACATAACGTTCTAGTACTAAAGTAAAACTGATCACCAATTCATGGTCTCAATAGTAACTTCAAGTTAATTATAACTTACAATATTTATATTTTCTAAAAAACATAATCATGTAGTTCGTTTTCTATCTTGATATTTCATATCTAATAGGGAAACTTATCACAAATGTGTAATAGTCCTGGTAGAGTTATAGTTTCCTTACTTCTAAAGTCAAGAAACTCATTAGTCATATTACATTAGTTGTTCTTTGCCTATAGTTAAGATTTATCCCACTTGGGTATGAAAAACCTATTGCATAAAATAATAGTACACTAGTTAGTTCATTTATATTGACAGTTTGGTAATGCCAAGGTAGAATTAAGCCTAGCTTAAATGGTAGGTAGTTGTAACACCTCTATTTTACATGACGCGTCAGAACATCATTTTTGAGGTACTACTTCATGGAATGAAAGTCACAATAATAGGAAACAACTCAAAAGAATATTTAAATCAACTTTATTTATTTATTATCATTTTATCAATCAAAATCAAAGCTTTCAAACAAAATACATGTACATACTATGTACATCATAGGTTCCCGAGATCTAGAAAATAGGTTTGAATGATAAATCTTTCAAGTCTATATCTCTCCACATCATCCTTATGCTGGTCCATGCTATCAATTATCAATACCTGAGACATATGCTTAAAATCAACCTAATGATTGAGTGAATTTCATAGCTTTATAAATAATTTTGAATACAAGGTTCTTTTCTTGAGTTACGTTGTTATTCTCCCACATATAAATATTCATGTTTACATTTCACGAAGCTTATGATACCGCGACTAGACATATCTGAAACCAATAATTGCCCTTATGAGGAAGTCTGTCAAACTATCCTGTTTTGCAAAATAAAGTATACTTGTTTGACCACTAAGGTTCTAGAAAGTGCGACTTGCCAAGACAGAGGATGTTAGTACTCAAATAGTACTATCTACAATATTAGCGCTCATTTTTTATAAAACGATTAGCAGTTTATAATTAAAAAGGGACTTTTAGGCAGCAGTAAACATAGTGTCACTCAACATATCTGGAAAGCATACAAAAAATACTTGTGTTTCATTTTCCATATATCCATCTTACGGGTTTTCAAATCATTTTAGATCTAGTAAGGCTACAAACTCACCTTATCTACAAAGATTTCTGAATCTCTCTTATATCAAAACTTTAACAACTTAACCGCACCAACCTGGATTAACATATTTTGTATAATATCAAGTCCTTGAATCTTAGGTTTTAATAATTGTTCACTAAAAACCTGTATATTCTTTGATTTATATATTTTGGAGTTATAACATCATTGTTTGGACCATCATACTCATAAGCCATTTTATAAACGTTTGAGGAGCGATGACACTTTAAATCGTAAATCTAATCACTTAGTGAGAACGTAATATCGAGATGGAACATCCTTGTACAAAGTTCTCTACTAACATGATACATTATATATTTTAGAAATTTCTTAAAAAGTTGGTCTAATACTATTTAGTTTCAAATTTGGCAAAAATGGTCCTTTTAGTTATAACTTTTGTATATTTACACTTTTAGCCTTTAAAGTATATAGTTTTAATATTTACATTTTCAACCTTCAAATATTAACCTTAGGGTTTCAAACTTTGTAATATTAGTCCTTATAGTTTTAATTTCATAAAATGATACTTTTGGCCCAAAATGTCTATAGTTTCAAAAATGATAATTTTAGTCCATATACTTGTTTAAAATTACATAACAACCTCAAAATTATACCAAATAATCTAGGAACTTAAAACAAAGTTTATAAACACTTTTATAACCATATTAAAATTACTTTTTTAGAATTATAGCCTTTTAAATAGATTTTATCTCATTATTTCATGTAAATTACAAAACTAGGGTTTTATAACATCTTTTATTTATAACTTTCATTTTAGCTTATTATATGAACTAAAGATTATTAGATTAGCTTATTAACATCTTATAAACATTATAAAGAGTCTTAGAAAATCATTATAACAAGATCAAAGCTTAGTTAACATAGTGATTACCTAAGTAGCTCCAAAATGACTTTTAGGGCTCCTTATGAACACAACTTGCAACCAAAGCTTCAAGAGCTTTAATGGATTCTTTCTAGACCTGGTTTATGGTCATATATGTATCCTAGAACTTTTTTATAAGTAGAAATGAGAATGAGTATGGAGATATAAATAAAACGGGTGCAAGTTCTTCAATGGGGTAATCTGTCCCTTTTATAGCCAATTTCAACACTTAGGATCCAACTTATGGCTATGGACGTGTAAGATCAGTAAGTATGTGACTAAGGGAAGCAATTAGAGTCTATGTAGGTCTAGTAATAAACAATGGGAGCTAGGAACAAAATTTCTTGGTATTATGGTCTAAAATATGTCACGACACAAAATGGATTGGAATGAAGATGTGTAGCCTTCAAGTAGATGATTCACCTAGTGGAAAATATCTCAAAATATCTTATTTGGTTTGATCTTAAGTTTAGAAATGGGAGGGAAGGAGTATAAACAAGGTTTTGGATGGAAAAACTAAACCTTGTCAAAAACTAGGGCTTGTAACTTTATGGTTTGGAAATTCTTGTAATTAAGGGTTTAATAATGTAATTTGTGATGGATTAGGGTGTAATTAGGGTTTACACATTGTATTTAGAAGGTTTGGGTCCTTGGTTTGAAGTTTAACAAAGGTTTGAAGTGAAATTGAGAAGAAAACCTAGGCGGGTTAGGGTTTCTAATGATCTAGGGTTAAATCTTTGTTATTATTCTTCACTTAGATACTGATGCAAACTCAATTTATATCCTATACATTGTTTTTTAAGTATCTAAAGAGGTTCTACACTTGGTTTAATACATATTTTGACCTAATTTATAAGTCCCGCATTGAAATCTTATACCTTGTGCTTTAGGGTGCTTTTACATTGTCTTAATATAATGTTATAACCTAAATGTAATGATACGAGTGTTGGTAGACTTATCCTAAAAGATTACATATTCATTCCAAGTAGAAAGCTTAATATAAGGGTTTCTAGGTAATTAATCCTAATTACTTTGTACTTTGGGTAATTAGTGTTTATATCATTGTATTATCTTATTCTAGGCCTTATATGATGTGTTTATGACTTGTAGAGATTCTACATACTTAGTTTAAGGGTTTGAATAGGGTAATCATAACTTAGGAGCAATTAGCTTAGCTTATATTTCTATGATTTAATAACTTGTACATTGTGCTTTTGTAATTTGTAACTTATCTTGGGATAAATGTATGATCTTAATATGATACTTAGTTGAAATTTATAATTTGTTGTACAAGATTGTACTCAAATTCATTGTGAAATGGATTTTAGGTGCTAATCCAGGTTACTAGGTCTTATTCTTGTAGTTAGCTTTAGATTACTTATACTTAGTGTTTTATAATCAAATATCTATTCTACATGATAGATTATAACTTGTACATTGATATTTATTATTTATATATAGATATTGTGTCGTTATATTGCTTGAAATATTAGTTTACAATGGATTTCTAGGTGGTGATCTAGACTATTATGTATATTTATTTATACTTAGCTTTGTATGGTTTGTTCTTATCATTCTTACATAAAATTATAATTTCAAATGATAATTTATAACTTGTTTATAATCCATGATTACTTATTCATATGTGTTGTATATTCATAGTTTATCACTATTGAGTTTATGACTTATTTATAGGGATTTCAAGGTTTCTAAAGGAATTTAGGGCATCATAGTTATATTGAGATGTTCTTATTCATAGTATACTTATTAATTTACTTTTATATCTTAGACTTGATATTTACATTGTTTTTACAACATATAAGAATATGTTGGTGTGGCAGTTCAGGTTGTGAGAAGCAATTCATCTTAGCAAGTAAGGCATAGAAGCAAAAATTTCTAGTAAATTTTCATATTCATTAAATCATAACATATAGCCTAGATGTGAAATCTATGGGTTTTCATAGTCTCTACTCCTTAAATAAATCTCGTCCCGAGAATATAGTGGTAACATAGCGTATCAAAGGCAAATATAATCCATGCATTCTCAAATTCCTACTTAGAATTTTATTCATATATTAGAAATATAACGTTACTTTCGTTGTTTTACCTTCCGATCCATTTCTTTTACCAAAATCATTATCAAACTGAATATATATGGAACATTATTCACAATTTGGCGATCCAAAATCACAATATTAATTCTTAATACTTTGTTTATCACTAACCCATACATGTATCATACGTACCTTCTTAATATAATAAACCTTCTTAAATTTTGAAATACGAAATAGATAGTGATTATTAATGAGTTTTTTTTGGGAAAACTCAAGTTAATATGTCACAACTTAATTTTAAAGTCTCAAATTGACTTATTGCATCTTTTAAAATCAATTTGGATAATTGACAGAGAAAAGATCTTCTTCAAGGTGATACTTTTAATATGAGACGGTTTCTTTTTCATCATAAGAAATCTTTATCAAAATTTAAATTATTACTAGTATTACCTAATTTAATTCAGTAGGTAACCCTCGGAGTGTTCTAGGGGTGTAATAACTATTGGGATTTCTTTCAATGGTAAGTGTACTTCCAAATTTCATAATACATACGTGGAGTACGTAGTTTAATATCTGGATAATTCTCTCACTTAGCCCATTGTATTTTAGGTAATTTTTATTGTATTCAGGACAATTGGTATTCTACGTCGACACATTATTCCAAATATAATTATTGTCAGAACTTCCATATCATTAATAAAAAAGAATTGACAATGATCCAGATGGTGTCATGTCTTACCTTAAGAAATTCTAAAATGAAATTTATTACTTGTTCTTGCCTATTTCCGTAAAGAAAATTTATGTTGAACTTTTGTAATTTAGATTTCAAAATTCCTTTAAGATATAAGTAAAATATTTAAGCAATAAGGGTATGAACATATTGTTCTAGGTATGAATCATAATATAACTGAGTTAATTAATCAAACAGAATCATAAATAACACTTTGCATGGGATGTAGACAAAATATATAGATTTTATTAATAATACTCGCATATGTTTACAACACTTATTTATTTAGAACATACTAGGTAAAACAAAACATAGGGAAATTTTAGAAATTAATTTTGTTCCAACAACTTCGGGTTTGATGACCTATCATGTAGCAATTCTGATACTTAACTGTGCAGAGTCCTTTGTGATGTAGTAGGCATTTCATACAGTAGGGAAGTCGTCCAACATATCCGTTGATTCCAAGAGGTTTGGGAAGATTAACTAGGTTAGGAGTAAGGTAATATAGATAGGGATAATAGGGATCATAGGGAATGTTTAGATTACTAGGATTGATTTCAACGAGGTTTCCTTCTTCACTAAACTTACGTTTAAGGTTATTTTATTCTTGCACAGGATTGTACTTGATCACATGATCCATCAACTTTTGGGTATTATTAATGGTTTCTTCTAAATTTTGGGGTTTAGAAACAGTAATCATTCTTTTTAATCCTTGTGGGAATCCTCTAATAAAGTCTATCATCATTCTTTGAGAATTAATGATAGGACACAATTCTGCTAATTCTTGAAATTTTCTCAAACTTTGAGATTATTTCCTGTTATTGTTAGATAGCAAAGTTCCTTTTTCACTTTCTCAAAATCTGTTGAAGGATAATATTGCTTTATTAGGAGACTTTTAAAATCTGACCACGCCATCTTATGAGCTTCTTCTATTCCTATTCCAATGGGTTGAGAATAGAAATTCCACCAAGAATACTTCACTAGTAAAAGTATTGGTAGCAAGCTTTACTTTGCAATCCTCGGCACAATTACTATGGGAGAAAATTGATTCAGTTCTTTCAATTCAATGAGTGATACCATTAGCATCTTCGTTTCCTTGGAATTTATATAACTGACTGGTTATAGAGTTTTCTTCCAAAATAGTATTCCTTGTGATCTTGAATGTTGGTACTTGCAAAGCTGCAGCGATACTATCATCAGTTATTCGTTGAAGGCCTTCAGAAGTTATGGTATAATACATTGATTTCCTTAGAGGTGTCATTCTAAAATTAGAAGACAAATAACTTTTGAAGTTTATATATACTTGTTTATTAAGCATTTATTATATGTGTATACATATAACGCCTTACGGGTATACTTTTCAAAATTTTAAGGGCATATCCTAACATATTGATTATTTATTCATATCTGAGGGTAATAAATCCAGGAGATGAATATATTTTCCAAGTAAATAATAGATTTGTAGAGATATGTCTCATATATAATCATTGTATGTAATAACTTGTCTCGTATATTTCAAGCTTCTTTATGTATATTAGTTATTTTTTATTAATATTTTCTTTTACCAAATAGACATGAGAAGTCCTTTTTAATTTAAGAGAATATCTTCCTTCTGCTGAAATTTTTTAAAGACGTACACTTCGTCGAGTATTTATCCTTTCTAGAATTATAACATGAAAACAAAGGAAAGGGAATAATAAGAATTCAGAGAAAAAGAAACTTTTATATATTAACAACTTGCTTTACTGATGGACATGGAAGCCCTCTTTGTTGCATAAAAGTAAAGACCGAAAGCTAAAATATTTACAATGCTTTTAGGAAAGCTGAAGTATTTACAAGCTAGTCTATTTCTTTTCCTTAAGTTCCTTAATATCATCCAGAAGTTCTTTGATATTTTCTCGATGTCTAACTTGGATATCTTCAACAATTTTTTCCATTGTTTCCATTCTTACTCGGGCAAAGGTAATATTTTCATCATTTAATACTTGCTTATGTCGTAACTCAGAATTCTCAGTGCGTACTTATAATAAATCCTTTCCTAATTCTTCTACTTCTTCTTGCATCATCGTTTTTCCACACTTGAGACCTTCTACTTCATATTCTAAATCTTCAACACGTTTGGGAGGGATTTCATCAAGGTGATTGAAAATATTTTCTAATGTTCTTTATAGATATTTTGGGAAATTATGATATTATTAGAGGCTTGGGATGAAGGAGTTTGACATTGTGGGATAGGTATATTTTCATAACATGACTGCGGATTATTTTGTGGAGAATATGGATTAGGAAAATTATTGGCAGAAAGGGATAATATCCAAGGTTTAGGGAAATCTATAACATAGGCATTTTCTGATTATGAATCCGATATGACGATGGGATGAAAGTAGGAAGATATATTTCTGAAGACGTCAATAAAATAAATTATTTATATAGTATTTAACATTATATTACTTGAACATAAACATATTATTGCTACTGCTAGTTTATAACATAATATCACTTAATTACAAGTAAACATGTATCACTATTAAAGTAAGAGTGTCACTTACATACTTTTTTGTAGCAGCATGGATTTTGGTGTAGAGATTTAACTTGAAATTATATAAAAAATGGTTATAGTCAAGATTTTAATTTCTTGTTCTCTATAACTATGGCTCTGATGCCAATCTGTAACACTCCCATTTTTACCTTGACGCAACAAAACATAATTTTTAGGGTATCACTTCATGGAATGAAAGTCACAATAATAAGAAGCAACTCAAAAGAATATATAAATCAACTTTATTTATTTATTATCAATTATCATTCAAAATCAGAGGTTCCAAACAAAATACATGTACATACTATGTACATCACAAGTTCCCGAGATCTAGAAAGTAGGTTTGAATGATAAATATTTCAAGCCTATATCTCTCCACGTCACCCTTATGCTGCTTCATGCTATCAATTATCAATACCTAAGACATATGCTTAAAATCAACACAATGGTTGAGTGAATTCATAGATTTATAAATCATTTTGAAGACAAGGTTCTTTTCCTGAGCTACATTGTTATTCGCCCACATATAAATAATCATGTTTACATTGAATTAAGCTTATGATACGCGACTAGACATATCTGAAACTAACAATTGCCCTTATGAGGAAGTCTGCCAAACTATCCTGTTTTGCAAAATAAATTATGCTTGTTTGACCACTAAGGTTCTAGCAAGTGCGACTCGTCCATACAGAGGATGTCAGTCCTCAAATAGTACTATCTACAATATTAGCGCTCATTTTCTATGAAATGATTACCGGTTCATAATTAAAAAGGACTTCTAGGCAACAATAAACATAGTGTCAATCAACATATCTGGAAAGCATATCAAAAATACTTGTATTCCATTTTAGCATATATCCCCCTCACGGGTTTTCAAATCATTTAAAAATTAGATCTAGTGAGGCTGTGAACTCACCTTATCTCCAAAGGTTTTTGAATCTCTCTTATATCAAAACTATAACAGCTTAACCTCACCAACTTGGATTAACATATTTTGAATAATATCAAGTCCTTGAATCTTAGGTTTTAATACTTGTTCAATAATACTTGTATATTCTTTGAATTATAGATTTTGGATTTATAGCATCATTGTTCGGGCCATCATACTCAGAAGCCATTCTATAGAAACTAGAAGGGGGGGTTGAATAGTTTCTTAAATTTACTTGTTAAAGGTTGGTTTTTAAAAATCCTTTTCAAAAACTTAAACTTGAGTATTTATGTGAAACCTTCTTATACACAATATGAACAAGGTATAGTGCAACTAAACTAATAATCACAAGTATAAAGAATAATGAATGTAAAGAGATAAGGGAAGGAAAGATCAAACCAAACACCAAGGATTTATAGTGGTTCGGCAACGAAGATCACTCCTCGTTCATACTCCACTCCTCGAGTACTCTTTACTCGAGAGTTCACTAATCAACAAGCTCCTTAAGGTGGAGAAACCGTACACAACGTCGCTTATCCAATTTCCAACTCTAAGCTAAAAGTCGAGCCCTAATCTTAGCTAGGAGCAATCTACACCAATATACTTTAAAGATTAAGTATTAACCTTAATACATACATAACTTCTAAATAGACACAACTCTTTGGATCTTCACAACAATGAATAAATAAGTTTGGTTCTTCAATGGATCTTTGAGGTAGACACAACACTTCAAGGATGATAGTGTTCTTCTCTTTGCACTTTGAGAGGAAGAGATGAGAGGAGAAAGATTCACTTCTAAACAAGTAGTAATCAAACAAATGATCAAGGATTTGAGTGATTTAAGAAGTATCAAAGAATCTGGAAATGTATGTGCAAAAGAGGTGAGGAGAAAGTCTGAGAATGGTCCACTATTTATAAGACAACTTCCAACGGCTGTATCTGACGCGGTTCCTTATCGATAAGGAACCGCTATAGCCACTAAAGAACCGTCATAGTAGACTCCGCTCCTTTTTGTCTTTTAGTGGATTGGTTCGAATTTGGATTAAAATATCTTGAAAGGATATTCCAAACCAAGATAGAATATGACATTTTCAAATTTTTAAATTTTCAAATAATTAATTTAATAAAACATTTTCTAAAAAAGAAAGTTTAATAGAAACTTGTCAAACTTAAAAAAAGTGAGTTTTAAGAAAAGATTAAATCCTTGATCACTTAATTAGGATGAGTACTTGTTTGTACATACCTTACTTGATAATGATTGAAATGAAAAATACTTGAACTCAAGAATTCGTTTTTCGTTGTTTTCGTAAATGCTTGTTATTACATATTGTCGTAATCAAAACAAAGCGAGACCGAAAAATGCAAGTAACGTTTTTAGTCATCATTGCATTAAAAATCTCCCCCTTTTTGATTCCGACAATACATAAACTCAATCACCTAATAAAAACAAGATTTTCGAAGACGAGTTTATTTCATTTCTCCCCCTTTGTCGAAGCAAAAAGGTTGCAAAAGTCTTTGAAGAAGAAAAGAACCAGACTTTGCAAATGCTCCCCCTTGGTGCTTACTCCCCCTTGCTTGGGGCACCAAGGAATCAATATATGGTGACAAGCTACATAGAAGGGTTAGTAGTAGAGAAGAGATACCCAACAAGATATAGCAAAGGTCGCACACAAAAAAATAAGAGAAGAGACAAAGATCCAAGATAAGTCATGTTAAAAGGAAACATGATAAAAGATACAAGGAAATAAATCATACAAAGATGTATGAGAAATAAAATAAGCCAAAATAAAAGCATAAAAATCCTAGTTAAACTAGAACTCTAGGATTTTCTTGAACTACATGTCTTGAAGATAAGCAACCAATGCTTAGATAAAAGACAAGGTAGTGGCGGAAGGAGGTGGTGGTGGCTTGGTAGAGATCTCATAGTCATAGTAAAGAGGAGGTTTGACTAAGAGACTCTTGATGTAATTCAACTCTTCATAGATATGAGTCATAACAAGATGTTGATATTGACAACAATGACAATATGTTCCATAATGCATGACATTATCATATGAAGGAGGAAGAACACTAAAGGCTAGTGGTGGAAGATAAGAAGTTCCACAATCAACATTCTTAGAAGAAGAAGAGATGTGATTTTGAGTGTTCTTGGGTGAATTGGGATTGCAAGCAATTGGAGAAAATGGAGGAGAATCAAGGCTTTCATTTGGGGCATAAGACATTTTGATTTGAGAAATGATGCAAAATGCTTAAGGTTAAATAGAGAAAGATCAAGATATTTTGGGGGTGGTCAAAGGGTTGAAACAAAGATTCCAAAAAAGTGTTGGAACAAATTTGGAGTTTCAGGAATACCCGAAAAGGAAGGCACTGTGAGCGGTTCCTTATCTCCACAGGCGGTTCCTTATTGATAAGGAGTCGTGGTCTCAATGGAGAACCGCCCACAGTGGGTTGAATTTGGTGATGAGTGAGGATTTTCCAATTCAGCAAATCCTATTTTTCTAGTCTAACTAATCAAGGATATATGCTAAGAAGCAAAGATAGACAAAGAAAACACACAAGAACTCACCAAACAAGGTTTTGACCAAAATACATAAATTTTAAAAGAAATCGATGTAGGAGGTGTATAGAACTTAGACAAAAAGTCATGACACAATGATCCTCCATAGTTCTCTTTTGTTCTTGCTATATTTGAGAGACACATACATATGAATTATGTAATCTCATTATGAATAGCAAGAAGCTATGAAAAACGTTTTTAGATTAAATTAACAATGCAAAAACATTTCTCGACCATTTTCGAAAGAACTTTGAGAATTTTGAAAAAGAGAAGAGAAGTTTTACAAAAAGAGTTTGCGATACTCAAAAGCTCAAAGAAAGAAAAGACTCAAAAGAGAAAAAGACTCGATTAATTAAAATGCGCAATTAAGGAATATGTTCCATTAAGCCTAGACCTAGACGCAAGTAATTAAAAGGTTCCCTCTTAAGTGGCTTAGTGAAGATGTCGGCTAAGTTTTCTACCGAGGGCACCTTCTCAATCAAAATGTTACCCTTTTGAACATTATCCCTAAGAAAATGGTGGCGAATCTCTATGTGCTTAGTTCGCGAATGTTGCACGGGATTCTTGTTAAGGTCTATTACATCCTTACTGTCTCACATGATGGGAACACCATCAAGAGAAATCCTGTAATCAACAAGCGCTTGCTTCATCCATAGAGCTTGTTGACAAGCTTTACCGGCACTCACATACTCGGCTTCCGTGGTGGATATAGCAAGAGCGGTTTGTTTCTTGGAGAACCAAGAAGTTAAACAACAACCCATGAAGGTACAAACTCCACTAGTGCTTTTCCGGTCCACATAGTCTCCCGCATGATCCGAGTCCGCGTAGACAATGGTTTCTACGTCGGTCCCTTTAGGATACCATAATCCTAATTGTATAGTGCCCTTAATGTATCGGAAGATACGCTTAACCGCTTCAAGGTGAGAGGTTTTGGGAGCCTCTTGGAAGCGAGCACAAAGGCAAACACTAAACATGATATTCGGTCGACTTGCCGTTAGGTACAACAAACTACCAATCATACCTCTATATTTGGTGTTGTCTACCGACTCACAATCATCGTCTACGGTGAGTTTAGTATCCGAGGCCATAGGGGTCTTCATCGGTATAGAGTCTTCTAATCCAAATTTCTTTAACATATCTTTAACATACTTGGATTGATTAAAGAAAATACCATCGTCCATTTGTTTAATTTGGAGTCCTAAAGAAGTTAAGTTCTCCCATCATACTCATTTCAAACTCGTCATGCATGATTTTGGCAAAGTCATCACACAATGATTGACAAGTTGAACCAAATATAATGTCATCAACATATATATGTACGATAATGAGGTGAGAACATTTCTTCTTTGTAAAGAGCGTATTGTCTACCATCCCCATGGTTACTCATGTTTTACAAGAAACGCTTTAAGTCTATCATACCAAGCTTTGGGTGCTTGTTTGGGACCATAAAGAGCTTTCTTAAGCTTGTAAACATGATCCGGTTTCTCAAAATCAATGAAGCCGGGAGGTTGAGCCACATATACCTCCTCATTGATCAAACTGTTAAGAAATGAACTCTTTACATCCATTTGTTGAAGCTTAAATTCTAAGGCACAAGCGTAGGCTAAAAGGATTCTAATGGATTCTAATCTTGCTACGGGTGCATATGTATCGTCATAATCAATACTGTATTGTTGATTATAGCCTTGAACTACAAGTCTAGCCTTGTTACGAGACACATTTGGTTCCTATGATGGTCGAACTTCTAGGTGGAGGAACAAGTTCCCAAACGTCATTAGCAATGAATTGATTCAATTCTTCTTGCATAGCGATGACCCAACTTTCATCCATCAAAGCTTCTTTAACATTCTTTGGTTCAATCAAGGAGACGAAACAAAAGAAGTTACTTTGATTTTGGACTTGAGATCTTAGGGTCCTTTGATTTAATTCGCCTATGATGTTATCAAGAGCATGATCCTTTGACTCCTTAATATATTTTAAAAAGGCTTGAGCAACCACGTTCTGATACCAATTGTAGAAACTAGAAGGGGGGGGGGGGTGAGTAGTTTCTTAAATTTACTTGTAAAAGGTTGGTTTTTAAAAATCCTTTTCAAAAACTTAGGCTTGAGTATTTATGTGAAACCTTCTTATACACAATATGAACAAGGTATAGTGCAACTAAATAATAATCACAAGTATAAAGAATAATGAATGTAAAGAGATAAGGGAAGGAAAGATCAAACCAAACACCAAGGATTTATAGTGGTTCGGCAACGAAGCTCACTCCTCGATCCTACTCCACTCCTCGAGTACTCCTTACTCGAGAGTTCACTAATCAACAAGCTCCTTAAGGTGGAGAAACCGTACACAACGTCGCTTATCCAATTTCCGACTCTAAGCTAAAAGTCAAGCCCTAATCTTAGCTAGGACCAATCTACACCAATATACTTTAAGGACCAAGTATTAACCTTAATACATACACAACTTCCAAATAGACACAACTGTTGATCCCAAACTTAGATCGATTAGCTTTGTGTACACGAGATTAGATCAAGTAATACACGTAGAGAAACCTTTGTATATACTTTATGAATCTAAGTGTTATGCGGAATTTAACACTTAAACAAGAACACACAAGATGTAAACAAACTTTCACTTTGATTATCAATGTCGAACTTGCTTACAATGAAAGATGTTTATGAACGAAAACTTAGATAAAACTTATATAAAACATTAACCTAAAGGCCTTCTTTTATAGACATAAGAAGCCTTGTACAATAAGCTACGTATCAGCTATTCTAGGTAAAGATAAACATAGAAAATACATTGTCGTTTCTATCCTTACTAGAAGTATTCTAGAATATAATAAACGTGTAGATTATATCTTCCATCAGTGCTTGTCTTCAATGTGTCAACGCTTGACTTTAACTTGTCAACGCTTGAGCTGTCAGCGCTTGCTTTGCTCTTGTCAACGCTTGAATTGTTATTGTCAGCGCTCAAGTGATCTGGCCTTAATTTATTCCCAACAATCCTCCCCTAAACTTGATATCCACTCTTATGATCAAGTTTCTGAATAAGCATTAAGGACTTGGAGGAGTCTGACAAACCTTCTCATATTGGTAATGAATAAATCTGATCAAATCTTTTGCCACGTCACTTGAATAATCTATTTCCAACTGAGTGTCCTTCATCTTTTCCAAAACAGCCTTGGATATAAAATACTGAGCATCCACAAGCAGATACTCAGCAAACTTTGTAGAACTCAAATGGTATACACCAGCAGCTGAATATAACCTCCATTGAAGACTACTGAGGTCATCTTCAAGATCCTTCCATATTGCAGGATCTTCATCTTTTGGCCCACACATTCTTTTGAATGTGGTCCAAAGTTTTATTCCATTAGCTGAAGTTGGTGCTTCAGCTTCATAATTGGTCTCCAGCAACCTCCAAAGGTCCACCAAGTCTTCTCTATCACAACTTGCAAACAAAGATATGAGAGTGGTAAAAGTATGTACCTCCTTGCCAAATCTGCCAATCTTCCAGAATCCACATTCATCTTCTTCATAGCTCACAATTGGATTCTTGGAATCTAATGGTAATACTTGCACCATATCTGAAGCTTCTAATGGGGAGAGCTTGAGGCTCTTTCTTATAACTGTTTCACTTGGATATAGTGGATCCATATCTTTTGGAAACTCAAATTTACTTCCCTTCTTCACTGGCCTGGGAATCATCATAGCTTTCTTGATTTCCATTTCTTCTGCAAGTTGCTCCTTTCTTTCATCTGAAAGAAGTCTGAGAGTGTTTGCTTCCTGCACTCTCACCCAAATGGGATAAGCCCTGTTTTCCAACTCATCAAATGTTAAAGCCTTCAACTTCTGATATGTCCATCCAACTCCATGACATCTGAGCAACATAAAGTAGAGCTCCCTTCTATCCCTTTTTAACTCTAAGAGAATATTGCTTGCCTTGTGTTTCAAAATCACCTTACAATCCTTCTGAACTCTAAGAAGAAGCTCCAAACCCCATATTTGATCTGAAATGGTCAAGTCTGGATTATCCATGCAGCTTTCTTCCCAAGAATTGTACATTTGAACCACCTCTTGCATGTCAAAGTCAACCTGCAATTTCAACTCTCTCAGCTTCTCTGTGGCCAACTCATCTCCATACTCAAGCCTTTCAGGTTCTATAATCATGACACTTGAGTCAGAGCTAGCTCCATCACTTTCTTCTTCTGAAGTCACAACAAATGGTGACTTCTCCTTTTCATCTTGTTCTATGATTTGTGCAGCTAATCTTCTATCAAATTCAACCTGGGCTGCATCTTTTGGAACAATCTCTTCTACCATTTTACCCTTACCCTTATCTGATGGTGCAATGGTTGGTAAGGTAGATGGTAATACCTGAGTAGAAACTTCCTTGATGATAGATGATGACTGGGATACATCACCTTCATGTGTAGGTCTGTCAACGCCCAAATTTATCCTATCAGCGCCCAAAATACTTGGGAGGTCAAATCCCCATTTCAGAAGAGGGCAGACTGGAACCAATGACTCTTTTGGAATTGACGGCAGTCTGCATTAGCTTGCAAAAGCAAAATGCAGACTTAGTACAAATTGTCAGCTCCCAAGGCCTTGACCTCAAGCAATTGAGGGAGAGGATTGTTGTTTTGGAAAGTGATCGTGCTAGGAGGGGTATGGAGGAGTCTTCCAAAGGGGAGGAAGATCAAAGAAATCTGAGTGATACGGGCAGCCAAGATGGTCAATCAATGGATGTTGCTGAAGCCCTTACAACTTTGAAGAAAAAAAACAGGTTTTGATACGTCCTTAGTCTCTCCCACCAATCTAAATTTATCATTTACAGCTATGTTGAGAGAGGTTACACAAGGCGCTGAGGGAAAATATTTGAGCGTTGACAAGGCAAATTTGGACGCTGATAGAAGTATTTTGGGCGCTGATAGGATAAATTTGGGCGTTGACAGACCTGCACATGAAGGTGATGTATCCCAGTCATCATCTATCATCAAGGAAGTTTCTACTCATGTATTACCATCTACCTTACCAACCATTGCACCATCAGATAAGGGTAAGGGTAAATTGCTAGAAGAGATTGTTCCAAAAGATGCAGCTCAAGTTGAATTTGATAGAAGATTGGCTGAACAAATAATGGAACAAGATAAAAAGGAGAAGTCACCATTTGTTGTGACTTTAGAAGAAGAAAGTGATGGAGCTAGCTCAGACTCAAGTGTCATGATTATAGAACCTGAAAGGCTTGAGTATGGAGATGAGTTGGCCACAGAGAAGCTGAGAGAGTTGAAATTGCAGGTTGACTTTGACATGCAAGAGGTGGTTCAAATGTACAATTCTTGGGAAGAAAGCTGCATGGATAATCCAGACTTGACCATTTCAGATCAAATATGGGGTTTGGAGCTTCTTTTTAGAGTTCAGAAGGATTGTAAGGTGCTTTTGAAACACAAGGCAAGAAATATTCTCTCAGAGTTAAAAAGGGATAGAAGGGAGCTCTACTTTATGTTGCTCAGATGTCATGGAGTTGGATGGACATATCAGAAGTTGAAGGCTTTGACATTTGATGAGTTGGAAAACAGAGCTTATCCCATTTGGGTGAGAGTGCAGGAAGCAAACACTCTCAGACTTCTTTCAGATGAAAGAAAGGAGAAACTTGCAGAAGAAATGGAAATCAAGAAAGCTATGATGGTTCCCAGGCCAGTGAAGAAGGGAATTAAATTTGAGTTTCCAAAAGATATGGATCCACTATATCCAAGTGAAGCAGTTATAAGAAAGAGCCTCAAGCTCTCCCCATTATAAGCTTCAGATATGGTGCAAGTGTTACCATTGGATTCCAGGAACCCAATTGTGAGCTATGAAGAAGATGAATGTGGGTGCTGGAAGATTGGCAGATTTGGCAAAGAGGTACACACTTTTACCACTCTCATATCTTTGTTTGCAAGTTGTGATAGAGAAGACTTGGTGGACCTTTGGAGGTTGCTGGAGACCAAGTATGAGGCTGAAGCACCAACTTCAGCTAATGGAATAAAACTTTGGACCACATTCAAAAGAATGTGTGGGACAAGAGATGAAGATCCTGCAATATGGAAGGATCTTGAAGATGACCTTAGTGGTCTTCAATGAAGGTTATATTCAGCTGCTGGTGTATACCATTTGAGTTCTACAAAGTTTGCTGAGTATCTGCTTGTGGATGCTCAGTATTTCATATCCAAGGCTGTTTTGGAAAAGATGAAGGACACTCAGCTGGAAATAGATTATTCAAGTGACGTGGCAAAAGATTTGATCAGATTTATTCATTACCAATATGAGAAGGTTTGTCAGACTCCTCCAAGTCCTTAATGCTTATTCAGAAACTTGATCATAAGAGTGGATATCAAGTTTAGGGGAGGATTGTTGGGAATAAATTAAGGCCAGATCACTTGAGCACTGACAAGAACAATTCAAGCGTTGACAAGAACAAAGCAAGCGCTGACAGCTCAAGCGTTGACAAGTTAAAGTCAAGCGTTGACACATTGAAGACAAGCACTGATGGAAGATATAATCTACACGTTTATTATATTCTAGAATACTTCTAGTAAGGATAGAAACGACAATGTATTTTATATGTTTATCTTTACCTAGAATAGCTGATACGTAGCTTATTGTACAAGGCTTCTTATGTCTATAAAAGAAGGCCTTTAGGTTAATGTTTTATATAAGTTTTATATAAGTTTTCGTTCATAAATATAGAGGCTATGAATCTGCTAAGGATCTTTGGGAAGCACTTGAAGTTGCATATGGTGGCAATGCAGACACTAAGGAAGAAAAGAAAAAGCAACTTCTGCATGATTATGCTGTCTTCAAAGCTCAACCCAATGAGAAACTGAGTAGTGTGAGAAGCAGATTGCTTGACATCACAAGCAAGTTGTCCTTCATGGGGACACAAGTTGGTGATGTTGACACCAATGCTACCTTTCTTAAAAGTCTTGGTGAGGCATGGAAGATTGAGGCAAGATCTATTCTTGCCAACAATACTTACAAGAGCTCCTCGTTTGATGACATCTACAACAAACTAAGACTGTTGGAAGATGAAACTCTTTCAGAGCATGGAAGCAAATCTACCACCAGCAACATGGCCTTCTTCTCTCATAGTGAAGGTCAATTCAATCAGAAGGACTCTTATATGCATCCAGTTACTGGATCATCATATGTCAGCGCTGGAACAAGTCCTGTCAACGTCTCTTTTTCAGACGCTGACACATTCAAGAATGACTCCCCAAGAGTTAAACCTGCTGGTTTGGATTTGGATACTGTTTGTGCTTACATTGCTTCTTTGCCCAATGGTTCAGTGATTACAGATGAGGACCTTGAGCAGATAAGTGATGAGCACTTGGAAGAGATGGACATCAAGTGGAACATGACTCTTGCCAGTATAAGAGCAAATAGGTGGAACAGAAGGTTTAAAAAGAAGATGACCTTCAATGCTAAAGACACAGCTGGATTTGATAAATCCAAAGTTGAATGCTACAACTGTCATCGTATGGGGCACTTCATGAGGGAATGCAGACATCCTAGAAGATCTGATGCTGGTAAACCCTCAAGTCAGATTGTTAAAGCTCAGGATTCCAAAGCCATGGTTGCAGTTCAAGGAATTGATGGTACATGATGGGATTGGAGCTATCTGGCCAAGAATGCTGAAGAGGATAAAGCTTTGGTTGCTGATATTGAAGAAGAAGAGCATGTTGAATATGCTCTCATGACACACTCCTCCTCTTCATCTGATAATGAGGTATATGATGATGCTTTTTGTAGCAAAGGTTGTAGGTTAAACACTGAAAGACTTAACAAAGAGGTGTTAAAACTAAAAGATGATATGAGTACTGAAAGGTGTAAATTGTCTAATTACCAACTAGCTCTTACTGAAACTGAGAAAACCGTTTCTGAATACAAGAAAATGGAATTTGACTTAAAAGATAAGATCAATATCTTAAAACATGAGCTAGAGGGTAGTATGGATGTTAGGAACATCATGACAAAGATTAATAGAGACCTACAGGCTAAGTTAGATGAGGCCATTAAGAATAAAGATAATGTTGACCTCAAAATTCAAAGATTTGATAGAGCCACCCAAACCCTAGGAGACTGTGTAGCTAAACAAAGGGATCCTAAGGACATGACTGGGATTGGGATGAATGATTACTCTCTGGTTCCATCACCAGCTGGTGACTTCTATGGTGTCCAGAGAAGGGACTTATCTTGGACTGGTTTACCAGAGCTCCAAGAGGAGGAATTCATTCCTCCACCAAGAGTTGTCACCCCAGTGGAAGAGTATCAACAAAAATTGACTGACCTAAATGAGTGGAAGAAAGCTAACCCTACTTTATTTGTTAAGGGAGGTTTGCTTTGTGAAAGTCCCAATGAATCTCCACCCATTAAGGTTACTAACCCAATCACTGGCAAACCTGTTGACCTAGGCTCAAACACTGTTAGAAGACCTACCATTAAGTATGCAGAGATGTATAGGAATAATAGGTCACCCAAGAGCCAAGTTAGCAATCATGGAACAGGTTTCTTCTATTCTAGACCTAAGGTTGTGTCTAAGAAAACCTGTTATACTTGTGGTAGCTTTTCACATTTGGCATACAAGTGTGTCAACGCTCCCAAAGCCAGCGCTGACAGGAACAATTTCAGCGCTGACAGGAAGAAAGTCAACGTTGTTAGAAAGTCAAACGTTGTCAGAACCAAACCTTGTGTGCAGCAAAGTCCACAAGTGATTAGACCTGCCCCATTCTTTTCTAGAAGGTCTAACACTCATGGACAAAGACCATTTCAAAAGACAAACACCTGGTCAAATAGACAATGGGTTCCTGTAGCAAACCCTAGGTTCAACGCTGACAAGGGTAATTTTAGCGTTGACAGGACAAATTCTAACGCTGACAGAAACGTGACCAGACCTAAATATTTGCAGCCACAAGGTAAGGGGTCTAAAGCTTCAACAAGCTTAACATGGAGACCCAAGAAAGATCAAAACCCTAATGATAATGGGATTTCAATGACTTGCAATAGATTTAATTATATTTCAAAGGTCATTACAAAACCTATTGGGGTTAACTGGGTATTTCATCCTAAAAAGGATGAGAATGGGGTTGTTGTGAGAACTAAGTCTGTTCTTATTGAACAACCAGATGAATCCAAGTATTTTGAGACTTGGGTTCCCAAAGAAAACTAATTTGTTTTCTTTATGTGCAGGGCATTCAAAGACAGATCAATGATTATGGATATTGGGATAGTGGATGCTCAAGGCACATGACAGGGAAGGAAGACTATCTGACGAACTTCACTCCTATTAAAGATGGTGATAAGGTATACTTTGGAGGAGGATATGGAACTATCACAGGCAAAGGAACCCTTCTCACCAATAATTTGCGTTTTGAGAACGTCTTCCTGGTAAAAGAACTTGATTACAACCTGTTTAGTGTATCACAAGTTTGTGATAACAAAAATAAGGTTCTTTTTACTGATACTGAGTGTTTGGTGTTAAGCAAGGATTTTAAGATCCCTGATGAGAAATATATTGAGTATAGAACACCTAGGCATAAGGACATATATAATGTGGATTTAAATGGGATTAAAATGAATACAAATATGTCTTGTTTTTATGCTAAGGCCTCAGTAGATGAGAGTAATTTGTGGCACAGGAGACTAGGGCACATAAATTTTAAAAATATAAATAGACTTGTGAGGCTTGGTTTAGTTGATGGTTTGCCTGAGAAGGCCTTCCACAATGACCACTCTTGTGTTGCATGTCTTAAAGGCAAGCAGCACTGATGAGACTGCTTTTATACATAGTCTCATCGTCCAAATCGGGCTTAAAATCAATTAAATATCATCAAATAGACCAAATATATGCTCGTGTTTGTTACTTGTGTATATTTAGGGACGGATATTGAGGAAATGGCAAAAGATCACAAGAATCAATCAAAAACGAACACGGGAAACGAAGTCGCACAATGAACCGGGCCCAAGTTGGAATTTTGCAAAATGACCCTTGAAGAATTGAAGATTGGCAATTTAGTCCCTCATCTTTGAAGAACTTGTCACAATTGACCCTCCAAATGTCAAATGTACAAGTATGGTCCCTAATGTTTGAATATTGTACAAGACTAGTCCATCAAGAATCAAGAAAATGCATTAAAGGCCCTTGGATAAAATTTTGGAAGTTGTTGTGCCATTTTTGGCAACTTGGTAAAAGTTGATAAAAGGAAATGAGGCGTTGACAGCTTTAAAAACAAAGTGAAAGAATGGTGAAACATGAGGGGGTCAACCTGCCAACCAAACAAACTCTTCCACCCAACCAGCACCTGCCACCTCATCAGTACCCACCCAATAACCCATAAACCCGACCCTACCCACTATCACACCCGGTTTATTAAAATAAACCCAAGTCAAACTTTCCCCAGTCAAACCCCCCCACTAATGTCTTTTCCCACTAAAACAATTTTTTAAAATCAGTTAATACCCAAAATGGATTAAATCCATTTCTAAATCCCCCAAGAACCCTAACCACCCCAGATTTAATTACCCTCATTTCTTACCTAAACCCTAATTAACCATAGGGGTTTTACTCTTTACCCCACACCCAACATACCCCACAACCCAGAAAACGACCTATCATTCCATTGTCCCCTCCCCTGCTACACAACTCACGTGTCACTGTTCATGCTTGACCACATCAACGATTTAGATGCATTGGCTTGCTCCCAAAGCTATTTTGGACGTCCATGATCACTTGTAACCTGCTGGCATGCACAAGACTCCAACAATTCACATGAGACGATTTGAAAAAGGGCATCAAAGGAGCATAAACTCAAGATTCCTCAAGGGCATTCCTGGAATTCCAATAGCTAGGGTTTTCCTTTTATTTTTGTATCTAGATTCTTCTATTACCTAGTATAAATACATAGTCGGATTGTGACTTGTATTTTGTTCTAGTTTTTAGCATTTTTCAACTTGTAATTCCTTTTTTAAATTAATGAAGTTTGGTGTTTGTTAAATACAAGTGTAATTCCTTTTATTAAGTTTAAAAATTTGTGTGTTGTGTTAAATGCTAAGGCTGAGTTCCATCATAGTTGTGAAAGATTTTGTGTGTTTAAGGTTTTCAAAAAGGTTTTGAAAGTATCTTGTTAATTTCAGAAAATCCAAGAGTTTGAGAAGTGAAAGTGGATCATTCTCCTTGATTTTGTGTTATTATTCTTGTTTTGAGAAGAGTTAAAGGTTTTAAGGATTTTTGAAAAGGTTTAAGAGGTTTTCAGAAAATCAGAAAAGTGTGTATTTTCTTTGTTTGATCTTGTTCTTAGCAGGATTGTTGGAGTGTGTTGCTGTTAAAGGTCCAGCTCAGGCCCCAGCCTGATTGGAGGTGGTTTTTCAACCACTAAGGGACCTGGATGTAGGTCCCTTGAGGTAGCTTCTTTTTCCCATTTTCATTTTTAGTTTTAAGTGTCATTTTGGTGATCTAAGTGATTTGCTTGATAAGGTGCTAAGTGTTTGTTTAAGTTGTTTGTATTTGCTGAATTGATGCTATTATACATGCTTAGAAGTCATTGAATCAGTTTAAGTAAGTTTTGAATCAAATTGGATTGAAAAAAGTGAAAACAGATTTTTAAAGGAGTGTTTGGATCAAGGGTTAAATCTGATTTTGTGGCTAAATTGTGCATCAAAAACGTGTTAGATACTATCACTAGGGTGTTTTTAGGTTGGGTGTTGATTGTTTCTCAGTTTGTTCTCAATTTTAAACAAGTTTGTATGCACAAAAGTGGGTATTATTGCCAAAAATCAGGAAACTGCTTGTCTGGATGATTTTGGAGTGATTTTGTGCCTCAAGTTTGTAAATCTGCTAGGATATAGGTTTAGGAAGGATTTGTGTTTGTTCATTGGTCATTTGTTGAGTTTGTATGCAAGATTGAAGTCTTTGATTCTCATTATTGTGCATGTTAATTGCATCAAACACCCACTGACCACTAGATAGCATAGCAACAACCTTCATTTGCTACTTGTGCCTTGTTTGTGTGGAATTTGTGCTTACTTGTGTTTTCTTGACTCCCTATGCTCCAAAGAGTATAGGGGTGCCTGTTTGTTCCAAAGAATCACCACCAACAAGCAAGCCAAGCCCCTCTTGGCTCCAAATTGCACAAGTGTAAACAGTCACACTTGTTCATCAGAAACAAGCCCTTACCTGGCCACGTTTTGGGTCATAAACTTGCTTTAATCTTGATTAAATTAGGTTGTGTTGTGTTTTTGTGAGCTATAAAGTTAATGGATTCAAGTGTTAAAAAGAAAATTTTTTGTAAAAAGTCCACCCCGCCTGGACTCGAACACGGGACCCCTCGCTGGGGGATTGTACGTGTTTACCAGTGATCTAGATGGACCTTTTACGTTTACCTTTCATTTCAGTAAGCACATATGGTATGTTTGTTTTGGCTTTTGTTTAATAAGCCGTAGCTTATTTAGGCTTATTTCAAGCTTATTTGTTCAGCTTTTTGGCTTAACTCATTTTTCCTAGGATAGTATTAGGCTTTAGGATTTTTCTGTTTAAAAATATTATTTTTCCCATTATTCTTTTAATTATTAGGATTATTTTTAGATTAAATCTTAGAAAGTGTATTAAAAATAGTAAACAGTATTTTAAAAATCCAAAAAAATAGTTTTTAGGTTTTAATTTATATTTTTGAGGTTTACATATCAAAAAGTTTTCAAAAACTTTAATTTTTAATTTTATTTGATTTTAGGTTTTTTATTAAACTTTAAAAATTAATATAAAATTAATTAAAAGGTTTTAGGAACTTTAACTTGCATTTTCTTCTTAGTTAGAATATTTAGGATTTTTGAGAATTTTTTAGAATTTATTTAAAAACTTTTTATTTTTGGAATATTTTAATATTATTTTATTAAGAAAAATTCAAAGTTTTATTTTTAACTTTTTTTCATTTTTCCTAGATTCTAGACATTAAAATAGGAACTTTTTCACTTTCCAAATATTTTTTAGGCTTTTTATTTATTTTCTAGAATTAATTTAAGATTTAATAGATTTTAATAGTTTTTAGGAGTTTAAAAATAGTTTAATTTAGTTTTAAAATTTTTAAAAATAGTTTTTAGCTTAATTAGGTCATTTTTGAGGTTTAAAAACTATTAAATCTTGTTTAGGGCTTTTTAATATTTAAAAGTGATTTTTAGGGCTTTAATTAGCATTAAAAAGTCATTATTAAATTAATTAAAAGTTTTTGGCAAGTTTGGATTTTTTGTAAACTCTTAGAATATTATTGTGGATTTTTAGTAATTTTTAGGAATTTTTAGGTTAAAATTTTAAATTTTGTCGTTTTTACGTTTCCATGTCTTAACTTTCTAGTAGTGTTTTTGCCTATTTTTCTATTTTTTTCGTCTTCGTCATTTTCTCTTCTCCTTTCTTGTTAATAATAAAAAACAAATCAATTAAATCAATTCATTACACAACACACGTGCCTCCTCGAGAACGAACTCACTTTTCTTAAGGGTCATTAGTGCTTGGTTTTCCTAAACCGACACTTAACGCTTACCACTACTTTGTTGCCTCTTTTTCCTAAAAGGGTATACAAATCTCTACATCATTTTGGCGCCGCTGCCGGGGAGTCGTGTTGTGTTTTGATTGAACCATTGTTGTTTTTATATATAGCCATAAAAGTATTTGTATTAATAGCACTCTATTAATACGTATTATCGTTTTTCGATTTTTGTGTGAATATTATTACTATATTGTATACGTAGAACAATAAATACACAAGTACTCCAAACACGTGAGTAATCACAACCTTGATTCGGGATTTCATCATTCGATCATTGTATTCGAATCTCAAACCAAAGAAAAAAAGGCAAAAATAGATAAATACTTTCGTGAAACTTAATCTTGATAATACAAACTATAAGGTGGGTATAAGGCGGTTGTATTTCACAACCTAAAGGAAAAAGGCTCTTAAGTGCTTCGCGCCGCCTCGTTTCCTCCGCTTGCTTGTGCGTATTTGATTTTGAGAGTGAATCGAGGGTTTTGCCGCCCAAAGTATTACTACATATCATATATATTTTCTTTGTTTCATTTGATTAAACCCTCTTGAACGATTTGGTGTTCCACCATCGTTCTAAAGTCATCGAAGGCGTTCACTCCACGTGATCGTTTTCATTCCTTGAGGCCTTTTTTAATCAAGAGATTTGATTAAGGAGGAGATTTGTGGACTAATTGTCTACTTAATACATTTCACCAATTTCCAAAAAGGTTAATACAATCAAAAACCACAAAAAATTGAAAAAACACAAAATACCAAAAAGAATCTTCTTTGCTCGTCTCCACGTTGTACGTGACGTTTATGCTCACTCGTAATCAAGCAAAACGTGCACGTAGACGAAAGAACAAAACTCCTACTAAAACTCATTCTAGTGAGGAGTCTCCAAGTGAGGAACCTATTGTAGAACAAGAAGCTATCATGGCTAATCGTACTATGATGGAGTTGCTTCAAGCACCCACCGAGGGTTTTGGAGAGGCCATTGTGATTCCCGCCATCCTTGCGGAGAACTTTGAGATCAAGACGGGTTTAATGTCTATGCTTCAAGCAAACAAGTTTCGCGGACACGAAAAAGACAACCCACATTATCACATTAGGCAATTTAATCGTCTCACCGCGACAAGCAAGTTTAAGGATGTACCACACGATGCCATTAAGATGATGTTGTTTCCTTACTCGTTAGATGGACCCGCCAAGATATGGCTTGAGAAAGAACCGCCAAATTCGATTTTGACATGGGCCGATCTCGTGTCTAAATTTGTGAATCAATTTTTTCCACCATCTAAGACAACACATTTGAAAAACGAGATTTCACGTTTTACACAAAGACCTAATGAAAGTTTTTCAATGGCTTGGGAAAGGTTTAAAGAAATGTTACATGAATGTCCACACCATGATTTTTCCGAATTGCATCAAATTGACACGTTTTATAATGGGCTTAATGATCATGAACGAGATTACTTAAATGCCGCCGCGGGTGGTAATTTTTTGTGCAAAACGACCAATGAGGCTTTAAAAATCATAGAAAATAGGTCTAAGGTCTATAGCCCTCGTAACACACCGAGTGTTGCCAATTTGGGCTCGTCATCATCTCGTTCCATTAATGCCTTGCAAGATGAAGCAAATGAGGAGAATCGGTTTTTCGATAGGTTTTCGACTCTTATGTCTCATTGGAAAGCTCAAGAAGCTTCAAATTCCGCTTCGGTTAAAGCGGTTGCTAAGAGTTGTATTTCGTGTGGTGGAGCTCATGATTTTTCCGAGTGCATTACCGCGGATGGTAACACTTCGAATGCTTATGTAGCCACGGGAACTTATAACCAAATCGGTCAAGGTTCCCGCCAAAATCAAGCTCCACAAAATCAAAATGCTAATAACTATCGAAACAACAATCAAGGTGGAAATTACCAAGGAAATCAAAGGAATTATAACAAGGGTAATTATCAAAGTGGTAATGGGCAAATTTCAAACCAAAACCAAAACCGTGATTTTCAAACTCCTACTCAAGGTTTTCAAAATGCTCACACTAAAAATTTGCAAGGAGAATTTTTAGATTATGCTAAGGCTAATGATGCTAAGTTTGATAACATGCAACGTGAGATGATTAGCTTAAGGTCCGAATTGAAAAACGAGCTTAAAAACGAACTTGCTAATGAACTTAAAACTCATGCTAATAAAATGGAAGGAAATGTCCAACGTCTTCAACAAAATCAACAAAAGATGGAATTAGGACAACATGAGATTAAGCAAGAGTTGTTAAAAGCGGATGCTAGGCAATCTAAGTTTGAAGACCGTATGGCTAAAATGTTTGAAGCTATCATGTGTAAGCCCTCTTCTTCGGGTGGTCTTCCTAGTGATACTATCGTGAACCCGAAAGGAGAATTGAAGGTTATTACTACTCGTAGTGGTAAAACTTTCAAAGAACCCATTTCTCGACCAAGTACTTCTATGGAGAAGGAAAAAGAGAAAGAACCCGAGGTTGTGGTTGAAAAGGAGCAAATTCCAAGCCCACGAAGTACCGCTCAAACCACACCTACGGTTGAACCTACACCAATCATGGAACCCGAGATTCCAAGGCCGATGCCTATGCCTAATTTGCCCCAACCCACACCACCTTTACCCTACCCTTCAAGACGAGACAAGGAAAAGGCACAAGAACGAAATAATTATCAATTTGAACTCTTTATGAAAATGTTTCGTGACTTGCATTTTAATATAAGTTTTGCCGACGCCTTAGTCATGATGCCTCGATTTGCCGCGAACTTCAAAAGTATGTTGAATAACAAAGAGAAATTGCAAAAATCGTCTAGTTGTTCTTCGGTTTTTCTAAGCCGCATACCTCAAAAAGTTGGTGATCCTGGAAAGTTTTTAATCCCATGTGCTATCCAAGACATGGAAGAATGATACGCCTTGGCCGATCTTGGTGCTAGTATTAATTTGATGCCTCTTGAGATTTTTAAATCGCTCAATCTTCCAAATCTCACTCCTTCAAGAATGTCAATCGAAATGGCCGATCATTCTACGATTCTAGCTTGTGGAGTTGCCTAGGACGTCTTTGTGAAAGTTGGAAAGTTCTACTACCCTGTAGACTTTATTGTTGTTGATATTCCCATCGATCCTAAAGTTCCGTTAATTTTAGGTCGATATTTTTTGGATACCTCGAGAGCACTTATCGACGTGCATGCAAGAAAAATCACTCTTCGTTTCAATGAGGAAGAACTCGTCATTAATGAAACCCAAAACTCCACTCTTTCTCATGTGTATTCTATCACATCTTTGTACAATGTCAATTCCACCAAAAGCATTTGCAAAAAGATTTCAAATAGAGTTTTAGGAGTTGTTGATAAAAATGAAGTTCCGTCCCCTCCGCCGGTGGAGGTTAAGAGTGTTAAGCCTATGATTCCAATCTCGAGTGATTCTTCGGATGATGAATACGTTGATCCCGATGGGGAGGTTTTCTTTGTTGACAAACGTTTTGAAAACTTGCCACCACCTAAACCAAAAAGATTTCAAAATGTGAGAATTTTTAGTGTGACTAACATTGTTTTAGATACACCAAATATTTTTGACATAATTAAATCGGGTTTTCACAAAGAGAGTTTTAAAGATGAAAAAGGAAAAGATTTTGAATTAAATTTAAAAGATTTTTCTACAATTCTAACTCCGTCATCACCGCGTTTATTGAGTACTACAAACTCGTCTTCTCCTTTTGACGATGCTTTGTGTGGACTTAGTGTGGGGGAAGCCCCTTATGTTCCCTCCCCTTTCTCCACCGAGGACGAGATATTTGATCCTGGAATTGCTTATATAGGGAAATCTCGGTCTTCCACCGATGCAATAAATGGAAAATCTTTTCATTTGATTGGTGCGAGTCTACCTCGAGTAGCTCAATGTTTTGACTTACCCATTGTCCCACCCTTCTATTTCTTCTCTCCTATTTTCTTCTACCCCATTGGGGTTTGTGTTGAAGAAGCGTTGTTTCGTCTTTCATCCGAAAACGAGGACGCTATCTTTGACCCCGGTATACGTTTATCGGGTTTTTAAAGTACTCCACGTGCTTTTGGGCCTTGTTTATCATGTAAGTCCCACCAAAAATTGACCATACCATGATTATCCCTAAATGATCACATTCATGGGGATTCGAGTCGAGCTTTTGACTCGGTTATCAAAAACAAGGTGCCTCGTGGGGGAGACCCATGCTTATCCATGTACATATTATTGCTTTCTAATTAGTTTAATGTGAGGGGATTTGTGCCCTTCCAACCTTTGTTCCGTGGTTGTTTGTGAATTGTGGTTTTTAGATCATGATCTTCACGATTGGAGCCTCTCGTGTTCGTTTTGTGGGAGCACTCGATCGTTTGCTTTGGAGGCCTTTCCCAATATCCATATGATATATCCTTTTATGTTCTAACCTTAGGTTTATAGCACACTTCATAAACGGCTATTACTTATTGGTTACACCCTTTCCATGCTAGATTAGGCATTCGACTACGTCTCTAGTATGGGGGTGTTTGCACCCCTAGACTCGAAACATTGAGGACAATGTTTAACTTTAGTATGGGGGGTGAATAGATACTTGCCTTGCCAAACCTTCACGCTTTCCAAAGTTTATCTTTTGTTTAACGTTTTGTTGCAAAATAAGGCTAAAAATGGCCAAATTTTAAAATTTTTCTCATGTTCTATAAGTGTTTGAAGACACGAATGTAGGTTTTCCGATGGCGAGAATAAGAGTAATTTTTTACTCGACCGTGCGTGTTGAGCACTTTGCTTCGATTCCTTAACTACACATTAGGCTAAGTCTCTTAAATGAGGATGAGAAATGATAGAGTTAATTATAAGTTACTATGCTAAACGTAGAGTACTCGTATTCTTTCAAAAACTCATGTGTTCTCGTTGTTTGCTTATTCTCCCTTCGCTTGTAAATATTTTTTGCTTAATAAATATTGACTTAGCGGTTTAGTTAGGATTGTTGGGTTTCTAGTCTTTTCTAGTAGCTTCCGTGTAATTAAATTGGGAAGACATTAAGATATCGCCAGCGTCACGGTTTTGAAGTATTGGCACCCTAATAATCGAAAGCTTCACCTAATAATAAGATTTCAAGTGCTCACCAAAATCTAGCAAACAATTTGAAGCCCCACAAGGCCTAAAATCTATGCAAAAATTGAAAGTGAATCAAGCCTTAATCTTCGAAGCTTTAAAGATCCAAAATTCGCTTTAGCGTGAGGATATACGTCTTTGGCTAATAAAACAACCGATGAGGCGGATAATAAAAGGCAAGGCAAGACCAAAGTCATAATAAAAGCTTCATGGCGAAGTTGAATAAAAGATGGAGGTAAACCAAAGATAATAAGATCCTTCCGTTAGGGGGCGTATAAAATTCTTGGTAATAAGTCTCATGTTCAAAACCGTTATAAAACCGTGTTTATCGATTCTTCTTGTCAACTTAATTTTTTGACATCGTTGTCTATTAGGAGGGGTTATTGATTTGATGGTCTTAGTTACACCGTTAGGACTCTATTTTTAAACCTAAATCTCTATTATCGCATAAGTCAATGATGTATCCTCGTGAAACATTCAAGACAAAATAAAATATAAGAGATACAACTTAGGAATAATGGGAGAATAAGTACGTGATTAGGGCATATGAGTAGTGTTAGCATTACTAACTTATAATGACAATGATCTCGTTGCACGCTTGGCATGGAATTAAGGTGAAAATCGAGGACGATGAAATTATTTCTAACGAAGCATTCACGTGTTCTTATTCTATGAACCTAAACGTCCCATTTTGCGATGAAAATCATACATTATGTCTATAACACAAGTAGTAGTAATAGTAGTAGTGTAGCTAGTTTATCATTTCAATAAAGTGAATAAAATTGAATTTTAGAGATGCTTCGATACTTTATTCTAGCATTGCGTGAGGGCACGGCAATGGTTTAGTATGGGGGAGTGATGAGACTGCTTTTATACATAGTCTCATCGTCCAAATCGGGCTTAAAATCAATTAAATATCATCAAATAGACCAAATATATGCTCGTGTTTGTTACTTGTGTATTTTTAGGGACGGATATTGAGGAAATGGCAAAAGATCACAAGAATCAATCAAAAACGAACACGGGAAACGAAGTCGCACAATGAACCGGGCCCAAGTTGGAATTTTGCAAAATGACCCTTGAAGAATTGAAGATTGGCAATTTAGTCCCTCATCTTTGAAGAACTTGTCACAATTGACCCTCCAAATGTCAAATGTACAAGTATGGTCCCTAATGTTTGAAGATTTTACAAGACTAGTCCATCAAGAATCATGAAAATGCATTAAAGGCCCTTGGATAAAATTTTGGAAGTTGTTGTGCCATTTTTGGCAACTTGGTAAAAGTTGATAAAAGGAAATGAGGCGTTGACAGCTTTAAAAACAAAGTGAAAGAATGGTGAAACATGAGGGGGTCAACCTGCCAACCAAACAAACTCTTCCACCCAACCAGCACCTGCCACCTCATCAGTACCCACCCAATAACCCATAAACCCGACCCTACCCACTATCACACCCGGTTTATTAAAATAAACCCAAGTCAAACTTTCCCCAGTCAAACCCCCCCACTAATCTCTTTTCCCACTAAAACAATTTTTTAAAATCAGTTAATACCCAAAATGGATTAAATCTATTTCTAAATCCCCCAAGAACCCTAACCACCCTAGATTTAATTACCCTCATTTCTTAACTAAACCCTAATTAACCATAGGGGTTTTACTCTTTACCCCACACCCAGCATACCCCACAACCTAGAAAACGACCTATCATTCCATTGTCCCCTCCCCTGCTACACAACTCACGTGTCACTGTTCATGCTTGACCACATCAACGATTTAGATGCATTGGCTTGCTCCCAAAGCTATTTTGGACGTCCATGATCACTTGTAACCTGCTGGCATGCACAAGACTCCAATAATTCACATGAGACGATTTGAAAAAGGGCATCAAAGGAGCATAAACTCAAGATTCCTCAAGGGCATTCCTGGAATTCCAATAGCTAGGGTTTTCCTTTTATTTTTGTATCTAGATTCTTCTATTACCTAGTATAAATACATAGTCGGATTGTGACTTGTATTTTGTTCCAGTTTTTAGCATTTTTCAACTTGTAATTCCTTTTTTAAATTAATGAAGTTTGGTGTTTGTTAAATACGAGTGTAATTCCTTTTATTAAGTTTAAAAAGTTTGTGTGTTGTGTTAAATGCTAAGGCTGAGTTCCATCATAGTTGTGAAAGATTTTGTGTGTTTAAGGTTTTCAAAAAGGTTTTGAAAGTATCTTGTTAATTTCAGAAAATCCAAGAGTTTGAGAAGTGAAAGTGGATCATTCTCCTTGATTTTGTGTTATTATTCTTGTTTTGAGAAGAGTTAAAGGTTTTAAGGATTTTTGAAAAGGTTTAAGAGGTTTTCAGAAAATCAGAAAAGTGTGTATTTTCTTTGTGTTTGATCTTGTTCTTAGCAGGATTGTTAGAGTGTGTTGCTGTTAAAGGTCCAGCTCAGGCCCCAGCCTGATTGGAGGTGGTTTTTCAACCACTAAGGGACCTGGATGTAGGTCCCTTGAGGTAGCTTCTTTTTCCCATTTTCATTTTTAGTTTTAAGTGTCATTTTGGTGATCTAAGTGATTTGCTTGATAAGGTGCTAAGTGTTTGTTTAAGTTGTTTGTATTTGCTGAATTGATGCTATTATACATGCTTAGAAGTCATTGAATCAGTTTAAGTAAGTTTTGAATCAAATTGGTTTGAAAAAAGTGAAAACAGATTTTTAAAGGAGTGTTTGGATCAAGGGTTAAATCTGATTTTGTGGCTAAATTGTGCATCAAAAACGTGTTAGATACTATCACTAGGGTGTTTTTAGGTTGGGTGTTGATTGTTTCTTAGTTTGTTCTCTATTTTAAACAAGTTTGTATGCACAAAAGTGGGTATTATTGCCAAAAATCAGGAAACTGCTTGTCTGGATGATTTTGGAGTGATTTTGTGCCTCAAGTTTGTAAATCTGCTAGGATATAGGTTTAGGAAGGATTTGTGTTTGTTCATTGGTCATTTGTTGAGTTTGTATGCAAGATTAAAGCCTTTGATTCTCATTATTGTGCATGTAAATTGCATCAAACACCCACTGACCACTAGATAGCATATCAACAACCTTCATTTGCTACTTGTGCCTTGTTTGTGTGGAATTTGTGCTTACTTGTGTTTTCTTGACTCCCTATACTCCAAAGAGTATAGGGGTGCCTGTTTGTTCCAAAGAATCACCACCAACAAGCAAGCCAAGCCCCTCTTGGCTCCAAATTGCACAAGTGTAAACAGTCACACTTGTTCATCAGAAACAAGCCCTTACCTGGCCACGTTTTGGGTCATAAACTTGCTTTAATCTTGATTAAATTAGGTTGTGTTGTGTTTTTGTGAGCTATAAAGTTAATGGATTCAAGTGTTAAAAAGAAAAATTTTTGTAAAAAGTCCACCCCGCCTGGACTCGAACACGGGACCCCTCGCTGGGGGATTGTACGTGTTTACCAGTGATCTAGATGGACCTTTTACGTTTACCTTTCATTTCAGTAAGCACATATGGTATGTTTGTTTTGGCTTTTGTTTAATAAGCCGTAGCTTATTTAGGCTTATTTCAAGCTTATTTGTTCAGCTTTTTGGCTTAACTCATTTTTCCTAGGATAGTATTAGGCTTTAGGATTTTTCTGTTTAAAAATATTATTTTTCCCATTATTCTTTTAATTATTAGGATTATTTTTAGATTAAATCTTAGAAAGTGTATTAAAAATAGTAAACAGTATTTTAAAAATCCAAAAAAAATAGTTTTTAGGTTTTAATTTATATTTTTGAGGTTTACATATCAAAAAGTTTTCAAAAACTTTAATTTTTAATTTTATTTGATTTTAGGTTTTTTATTAAACTTTAAAAATTAATATAAAATTAATTAAAAGGTTTTAGGAACTTTAATTTGCATTTTCTTCTTAGTTAGAATATTTAGGATTTTTGAGAATTTTTTAGAATTTATTTAAAAACTTTTTATTTTTTGGAATATTTTAATATTATTTTATTAAGAAAAATTCAAAGTTTTATTTTTAACTTTTTTTCATTTTTCCTAGATTCTAGACATTAAAATAGGAACTTTTTCACTTTCCAAATATTTTTTAGGCTTTTTATTTATTTTCTAGAATTAATTTAAGATTTAATAGATTTTAATAGTTTTTAGGAGTTTAAAAATAGTTTAATTTAGTTTTAAAATTTTTAAAAATAGTTTTTAGCTTAATTAGGTCATTTTTGAGGTTTACAAACTATTAAATCTTGTTTAGGGCTTTTTAATATTTAAAAGTGATTTTTAGGGCTTTAATTAGCATTAAAAAGTCATTATTAAATTAATTAAAAGGTTTTGTCAAGTTTGGATTTTTTGTAAACTCTTAGAATATTATTGTGGATTTTTAGTAATTTTTAGGAATTTTTAGGTTAAAATTTTAAATTTTTTCGTTTTTACGTTTCTACGTCTTAACTTTCTAGTAGTGTTTTTGCCTATTTTTCTATTTTTTTCGTCTTCGTCATTTTCTCTTCTCCTTTCTTGTTAATAATAAAAAACAAATCAATTAAATCAATTCATTACACAACACACGTGCCTCCTCGAGAACGAACTCACTTTTCTTAAGGGTCATTAGTGCTTGGTTTTCCTAAACCGACACTTAACGCTTACCACTACTTTGTTGCCTCTTTTTCCTAAAAGGGTATACAAATCTCTACATCAAGCACAAGGTCTCATTCAAGTCCAAACAGGTGCATACTAGTTCCAGACCTCTTCATATGCTTCACATGGACCTCTTTGGTCCAACAAATATAGAAAGTTTGAATGGTAAGTCATATTGCTTTGTTGTCACAGATGACTTATCTAGATTTACTTGGACATTCTTTTTAGCTATGAAGAGTGACACAGCTGATGTTCTTATTGATTTTATCACTCAGATTGAGAAAAGGTCTGGCCATGAGGTTAAAATGCTTAGGAGTGATAATGGTGGAGAATTTAGGAACAAGAAGCTAGATGATTTCTGTGCCAGGAAAGGAATTACTAGGCAATTTAGTATTGCTAGAACCCCACAACAAAATGGGGTTGCTGAGAGGAAAAATAGAACCCTAATTGAAGCAGTCAGAACAATGTTGGCTGATGCTCACTTTCCAATAGCCTTTTGGGCTGAGGCTGTTAATACAACATGCTATGTGCAAAATAGAGCATTGGTTAACAAAATTCAGAACAAAACACCTTATGAATTACTTTGGGGAAGAAAACCTAATATTGGTTTTCTCAGACCTTTTGGTTGTCATGTAGTAGTATTAGATACTAGTGATGCCTTAGGGAAATTTAGTGCAAAAGGTGATGAGGGTTACTTCATGGGGTATTCAGTGCAGAGCAAGGGTTATAGGGTTTATCTTAAGGAGGACAAACGTATAGTTGAGAGAGTACATGTTAGGTTCTTAGAGAATAAACCTAGTGATCCTGAAAGTGGTCCTAATTGGTTGTTTGATTTGGAACCCTTATCTAGACCATCAAATTATATGCCTGTCACTAATCCAGACATTGTGAAGGTAACTTCAAATGTTGTGGAGGAACAAGTTGTTAATGTTTCAGGTACACAGGTTCATGAGAAGGTTGGATCACAAGCAGAAAAGGCATCTCCTACATTAGAATATGTCACAATTCCCATTTGGACAGATGCTTTTGCTGCTGCTGCTGGACAAGATAATGGTGGTTTTCAAATACCACCAGATACAAACATGCATGGTTCTTCAGGCGCTGACAAAGGCAAATCTAGCGCTGACAAGACCAATTCAGACGTTGATGGCTCAGACGTTGACAACAACATTTCAAGCGCTGTTAGCCCAGTCGCTGACAACCAAGATTCAGACGTTGACAACACTTATGGGCATCTTTTCTCTTCCAATTTTGAACAAGGTGGACCTTCAAACATTCTTGAAGAAGTTCACATTGATCAAAGAGAGTCTGATGAAGAAGATATTGGCAACATGGAGCGTGAGGTTGAGGACACCAGACTTTTTGAAGGAGGGGTTCTCACTTCCACAATGAAGAATCACCCCACATCTCAGATCATTGGTGATATTATGACTCCAGTTCAGACTAGAAGATCTCATCAAGGTCTTGGTGGGTTTATTGCCAATATACACAAGAAGGTTGATACCCCTCTTGTGCAAGCATGTTTGTTTGCATGTTTTCTGTCACAAGAAGAACCCAAGAAAATATTTGATGCTCTCAAAGAACCAAGTTGGGTGGAAGCAATGCAGGATGAGCTTCACCAATTTGCAATTCAGGATGTTTGGGAGCTGGTTGATTGTCCTAGATATGTCAGACCTATAGGGACAAGATGGGTTCTCAGGAACAAAAGAGATGAAAGAGGCATTGTGGTCAGAAACAAGGCAAGGTTAGTGGCTCAAGGTTATACACAAGAGGAGGGGATAGACTATGAGGAGGTCTTTGCACCAGTTGCAAGGATTGAAGCTATTAGGATTTTTCTAGCCTATGCCTCTTGCATGGGCTTCACAGTCTATCAAATGGAGGTTAAGAGTGCTTTCCTCTATGGAACTATTGTTGAGGAAGTTTATGTGATGCAACCTCCTGGTTTTGAGGATCCAGAGCATCCAGATAAAGTGTATAGAGTCAAAAAGGCTATGTATGGCCTTCATCAAGCCCCTAGAGCATGGTATGGTACTTTGTCTACCTATTTGGTGGACAATGGATTCAAGAGGGGCGCCATAGATCAGACACTATTTACAAAGAAGAAATGCAAGGATGTCTTGCTTGTGCAGGTCTATGTTGATGATATCATTTTTGGGTCTACTGATCCAAAGATGAGTGAGGATTTCTCCAAGCTTATGACAGACAAATTCAAGATGAGTGCTATGGGGGAGATGAACTTCTTTCTTGGTTTACAAGTTTAGCAGAAAGAAGATGGTATCTTCATCTCCCAGGATAAATATGTTGCTGAGATCTTGAAGAAGTTTAGCTTTTCTCCACATGAAAAGAGGGCTACTACTCCTATGGATAGAGAACACCCTTGGGGAAAGATTAGAGATGGGAAAGATGTTGATGTCAGGCACTATAGATCCATGATTGGATCCTTGATGTATCTTACTACCTCCAGACCTGACATTATGTTTGCTGTGTGTGCTTGTGCACGCCATCAAGTGACTCCCAAAGAATGTCACCTTTATGCTATGAAGAGGATCTTTTGGTACCTAAGATGCTACCCCAGTCTTGGTTTGTGGTACCCAAAGGATTCACCATTGGAGCTGATTGCATATTCAGATAGTGATTATGGAGGTGATAAGTTTGATAGGAAATCCACAACTGGTGGATGTCAGTTTCTTGGGAGCAGATTAATATCTTGGCAATGCAAGAAACAAACAGTGGTGGCTAATTCTACAACTGAAGCAGAGTATGTGGCTGCAGCTGCATGTTGTGGCCAAGTGTTGTGGATTCAGAACCAGCTGTTGGACTATGGGTATAATTTCATGCATACTAAGATATTTGTTGACAATAATAGTACTTTATGCATCATTAAGAATCCTGTACATCATTCTAAAACTAAACACATAGAAATTAGACACCATTTTATAAGAGATTGCTTTGAGAAAGGTTTAATACAACCAGATAGGGTTGACACTGAGGAAAATGTGTCAGATTTATTAACTAAACCTTTTGATGCTGGGAGATTTCAATACTTGGTAACAAGTATTGGAATGGTTAATCTCACATAATATGTGTTTTGGATTCTTTTTGTAAAAGTATGTACAGGATGATGCATTATTATTATTGGTCTTATTGATGATTTAGATTTTCCACTATATTTTTCTAACACTGACAAAGGTTGCTTGAACACTGATAAGTGTTTTTGCAACGTTGTCAGCAATATAATTGTCTAACGCTGACAAAGCTTCCCTCAACGCTGTCATGTGTTATCGGGGCGATGTCAGCAACAATGTTAGTTTTGTGGTTTTCAATATAAATGTGCAGATGGTGTTAGCAGTATACCATTGGATACAGAGTTGCTTATGGATCAATGGAGAAGCATTTGGACAAGTTTTTATTTATGGATGATGGTTGGAATGTTCATTCCTATCTTGACATAAATTTTTATGTTCATGCATGATTTTAGCAAACTTTTTGTATCATAGTTTAAGGGGAGGTTTTAGGAACCTTTAGGATGTTTGGGTATCCATATGATACTCTTATCACAATTCTAGATTGTGTCCACAGGTGAGTATGAGTTAGTTTTACTAAATCATGAGGCACTGTAGCATGCATAGTATATCAACTTTGCATGCTGCCAAGACATTTTTGGCCTAGAATTGGTTGTGGTCTGTTGGGAGACTTGGGAATGATTTTGATATGGGTTTTACCTAGGAGTAACAAGGATTTTATAAGGTAACTTTGTTGTTAAGAGTTTTGGTTAGCAAGGGACACTAGAGGACTGTTATGTCTATCTTGCTTATGCAAGTGTGCATAACTGGACAGTGCTTGCCTCCCTATAATAATTATCAGCTTTTGGTTATCTTCTCTAGGATAAATTACTTGTTAAGGTCATTTTTCACCTTTTAAAATAATTTTTATTTTTGGACGCTGACAAGAATTTTCCAAGCGTTGTTGTGACCAAATTGGACGCTGACATGGCTTTAGGCAAACGTTGACAAGATTATAGCCGTTGGGCGTTGATAGGTTATTTTTGACCGTTGACACTCAATGGGACCTACCCAGTTGTTACTTTTTGACATATTTTCAAGCCGTAATTTTAGGAGTTGTTACTTTCATTTAATGCATGAGATAACTTATACCTTTTTCAATATTTTCATGATTGATTTTTGAAAATCTTTGCCTATTTTTGGGCCAATCACATGCATTCTTTCTCTCCTATAAATTTGGCTCCTATTTTAAACAGGGTATCTATAATTCTTGTCTAACACTTTTCTCTTATCAACTTCATCTTCTACACTTAAAATCAACAGCTTTCATCAATGGCACCAAAGTTTAACTCAGCAGAATTGGAATTGGGGTTCAGGTCTCAACACAACATGATTGCTTATCTTGCTGCTGATGATACTCTGTTTCCTTAATACACACCAATGGTGGCGTATTTGAACGCATCCCCATTAAGGTATGCTCTTTCTCATGCACCACTCATTCCAGTCACACACATTAAGAAGTTTTGGAACACTGTTAGTTCCTCAACAGTTAATGGAGTGACCACATTGACTTCTATTGTTCATGGGAGGTCTTGGGTGGTTACTGAGGCCTTGGTACGCCAAGCCTTGCATCTTGATGATGCTGATGGTATAGCCACCATTCCCATAAATGAAATAGAACAAGGGCTTAGGGCTTTGGGATATCCCTTTCCTGATGAAGGTACTCTTAATAAGTATCATAAGCAGGAATTTCCCCCTGCCTGGAAGTACCTCATACACGTCCTCCTTCAATGTTTGAGTCCCAAATGTACTGCACACAATGAGATCAATAGATCCATTGCTAGTGCTATTGTGTGCATTGCAACAGGGCAAAAATACAACTATTCTAAAATGATTTTTGAGGGGATGTGTAAGAACAAGGGGACAAAAATGACTTTAGCTTATCCCCGTTTTCTGCAAATGGTTTTTGATGATCAAGGTTACTGCTCACGGGATCACAATGGTTTTTATAAGATCCCTGAGCAAAAGAAAGCTATTTTTATGAAGATGGATTCACCACCCCATAGAGACTTACCTTTAACCCCAGCCATGCTTGCTGTTATTGCAGCAGCACAACCCCAACCAGACCCCCAACCTCAAATTGACCCTCAACCACAACTTGAACCTATTCCTGAACCTTTACCCTCACCTGAACAAATGCAAATTGACCAACAACCCTTTGACGCTGACACATCAAATGTTGGCGTTGATGTGCCTATTTCCAACGCTGACACACAACCTTCACAATCCCAAACACCCCTTAACCAACCCACATCTACTCATTCTTCCACACCATCTTCCACACCCCCTGAATATAGGTTGATAAAACACCAAAGGACTACTGGAGTGTTCTCCTCTGGTGGTCCTAGCCATGAAGCAGAGAGAACCACCACCACAAGTGTGGCTGGTGACCTGGATGAGGCTGGGACTATTGGTTCTGGCTTAGATGCTGGCCAAGGCAGTCCCACCATAATTAAGTCCTCATCCATGCCCAATGAATCTGACTTGGGAGGTAAAATCCCCATTTCAGAAGAGGGCAGACTGGAACCAATGACTCTTTTGGAATTGACGGCAGTCTGCATTAGCTTGCAAAAGCAAAATGCAGACTTAGTACAAATTGTCAGCTCCCAAGGCCTTGACCTCAAGCAATTGAGGGAGAGGATTGTTGTTTTAGAAAGTGATCGTGCTAGGAGGGGTATGGAGGAGTCTTCCAAAGGGGAGGAAGATCAAAGAAATCTGAGTGATAAGGGCAGCCAGGATGGTCAATCAATGGATGTTGCTGAAGCCCTTACAACTTTGAAGAAACAAACATGTTTTGATACGTCCTTAATCTCTCCCACCAATCTAAATTTATCATTTACAGCTATGTTGAGAGAGGTTACACAAGGCGCTGAGGGAAAATATTTGAGCGTTGACAAGGCAAATTTGGACGCTGATAGAAGTATTTTGGGCGCTGATAGGATAAATTTGGGCGTTGACAGACCTGCACATGAAGGTGATGTATCCCAGTCATCATCTATCATCAAGGAAGTTTCTACTCAGGTATTACCATCTACCTTACCAACCATTGCACCATCAGATAAGGGTAAGGGTAAAATGGTAGAAGAGATTGTTCCAAAAGATGCAGCCCAGGTTCAATTTGATAGAAGATTAGCTGCACAAATCATGGAACAAGATGAAAAGGAGAAGTCACCATTTGTTGTGACTTCAGAAGAAGAAAGTGATGGAGCTAGCTCAGACTCAAGTGTCATGATTATAGAACCTGAAAGGCTTGAGTATGGAGATGAGTTGGCCACAGAGAAGCTGAGAGAGTTGAAATTGCAGGTTGACTTTGACATGCAAGAGGTGGTTCAAATGTATAATTCTTGGGAAGAAAGTTGCATGGATAATCCAGACTTGACCATTTCAGATCAAATATAGGGTTTGGAGCTTCTTCTTAGAGTTCAGAAGGATTGTAAGGTGATTTTGAAACACAAGGCAAGCAATATTCTCTCAGAGTTAAAAAGGGATTGAAGGGAGCTCTACTTTATGTTGCTCAGATGTCATGGAGTTGGATGGACATATCAGAAGTTGAAGGCTTTGACATTTGATGAGTTGGAAAACAGGGCTTATCCCATTTGGGTGAGAGTGCAGGAAGCAAACACTCTCAGACTTCTTTCAGATGAAAGAAAGGAGCAACTTGCAGAAGAAATGGAAATCAAGAAAGCTATGATGATTCCCAGGCCAGTGAAGAAGGGAAGTAAATTTGAGTTTCCAAAAGATATGGATCCACTATATCCAAGTGAAGCAGTTATAAGAAAGAGCCTCAAGCTCTCCCCATTAGAAGCTTCAGATATGGTGCAAGTATTACCATTAGATTCCAGGAATCCAATTGTGAGCTATGAAGAAGATGAATGTGGATTCTGGAAGATTGGCAGATTTGGCAAGGAGGTACATACTTCTACCACTCTCATATCTTTGTTTGCAAGTTGTGATAGAGAAGACTTGGTGGACCTTTGGAGGTTGCTGGAGACCAAGTATGAAGTTGAAGCACCAACTTCAGCTAATGGAATAAAACTTTGGACCACATTCAAAAGAATGTGTGGGCCAAAAGATGAAGATCCTGCAATATGGAAGGATCTTGAAGATGACCTCAGTGGTCTTCAATGGAGGTTATATTCAGCTGTTGGTGTATATCATTTGAGTTCTACAAAGTTTGCTGAGTATCTGCTTGTGGATGCTCAGTATTTCATATCCAAGGCTGTTTTGGAAAAGATGAAGGACACTCAGCTGGAAATAGATTATTCAAGTGACGTGGCAAAAGATTTGATCAGATTTATTCATTACCAATATGAGAAGGTTTGTCAGACTCCTCCAAGTCCTTAATGCTTATTCAGAAACTTGATCATAAGAGTGGATATCAAGTTTAGGGGAGGATTGTTGGGAATAAATTAAGGCCAGATCACTTGAGCGCTGACAAGAACAATTCAAGCGTTGACAAGAGCAAAGCAAGCGCTGACAGCTCAATCGTTGACAAGTTAAAGTCAAGCGTTGACACATTGAAGACAAGCACTGATGGAAGATATAATCTACACGTTTATTATATTCTAGAATACTTCTAGTAAGGATAGAAACGACAATGTATTTTCTATGTTTATCTTTACCTAGAATAGCTGATACGTAGCTTATTGTACAAGGCTTCTTATGTCTATAAAAGAAGGCCTTTAGGTTAATGTTTTATATAAGTTTTATATAAGTTTTCGTTCATAAACATCTTTCATTGTAAGCAAGTTCGATATTGATACGTATAAGAAGAGGGGCACCATGTTTAATGATCTTGAAGAACATAACTTGGTTTCCAGAAACCACAGAAGTTGCATACTTAATGGGATTGGGATCTAACACTTATTCCTAGTTGCTTGAATCTAAGATCATTAAACATCTTTCATTGTATTACTTGATCTATATCTATGGTGCCCCTCTTCTTTGTATTACCTTGTTGGTGTTTTTAGGGTTCTGGTGTTCTTCAAAGATCAAAAGTTCCTCAACAAGTGGTATCAGAGCTTGTTGAGGAACTTTTGATCTTTGAAGAACACCAGAACCCTAAAAACACCAAAACCCTAATTTTCTCAGAAACCCTAACAACATCATGTCTGAAGCAATAACCTCCTCCTCCTCAGCCTTACCTAACATCAAGATTCCCATGCTTGATGCAACCCACTTTGACTTATGGAAGTTCAACTTTGAACAATATCTGGGGATCTATGACTACACACTCTGGGAGATTATTGAATATGGAAACTCATTCAATAAGGATCAAAAGATTGTTGATGCCATTAGTCAAAGAACAGTTGTTGAAGGATGCGCTGAAGAGGATAAGAAAGAAAAACCTGGAGATGGTAGAGCTGTAGGTGCTGAAGATATTGCAAAGAAAAGGGTTGACATGAAAGCCCTAAATATTCTGAAAGTCTCTTTGGGACAAGAAAACCAGCACAAATATAGAGGCTATGAATCTGCTAAGGATCTTTGGGAAGCACTTGAAGTTGCATATGGTGGCAATGCAGACACTAAGGAAGAAAAGAAAAATCAACTTCTGCATGATTATGCTGTCTTCAAAGCTCAACCCAATGAGAAACTGAGTAGTGTGAGAAGTAGTTTCTTGACATCACAAGCAAGTTGTCCTTCATGGGGACACAAGTTGGTGATGTTGACACCAATTCTACCTTTCTTAAAAGTCTTGGTGAGGCATGGAAGATTCAGGCAAGATCTATTCTTGCCAACAATACTTACAAGAGCTCCTCGTTTGATGACATCTACAACAAACTAAGACTGTTGGAAGATGAAACTCTTTCAGAGCATGGAAGCAAATCTACCACCAGCAACATGGCCTTCTTCTCTCATAGTGAAGGTCAATTCAATCAGAAGGACTCTTATATGCATCCAGTTACTGGATCATCATATGTCAGCGCTGGAACAAGTCCTGTCAACGTCTCTTTTTCAGACGCTGACACATTCAAGAATGACTCCCCAAGAGTTAAACCTGCTGGTTTGGATTTGGATACTGTTTGTGCTTACATTGCTTCTTTGCCCAATGGTTCAGTGATTACATATGAGGACCTTGAGCAGATAAGTGATGAGCACTTGGAAGAGATGGACATCAAGTGGAACATGGCTCTTGCCAGTATAAGAGCAAATAGGTGGAACAGAAGGTTTAAAAAGAAGATGACCTTCAATGCTAAAGACACAGTTGGATTTGATAAATCCAAAGTTGAATGCTACAACTGTCATCGTATGGGGCACTTCATGAGGGAATGCAGATCTCCTAGAAGATCTGATGCTGGTAAACCCTCAAGTCAGATTGTTAAAGCTCAGGATTCCAAAGCCATGGTTGCAGTTCAAGGAATTGATGGTACATGATGGGATTGGAGCTATCTGGCCAAGAATGCTGAAGAGGATAAAGCTTTGGTTGCTGATATTGAAGAAGAAGAGCATGTTGAATATGCTCTCATGGCACACTCCTCCTCTTCATCTGATAATGAGGTATATGATGATGCTTTTTGTAGCAAAGGTTGTAGGTTAAACACTGAAAGACTTAACAAAGAGGTGTTAAAACTAAAAGATGATATGAGTACTGAAAGGTGTAAATTGTCTAATTACCAACTAGCTCTTACTGAAACTGAGAAAACCGTTTCTGAATACAAGAAAATGGAATTTGACTTAAAAGATAAGATCAATATCTTAAAACATGAGCTAGAGGGTAGTATGGATGTTAGGAACATCATGGCAAAGGTTAATAGAGACCTACAGGCTAAGTTAGATGAGGCCATTAAGAATAAAGATAATGTTGACCTCAAAATTCAAAGATTTGATAGAGCCACCCAAACCCTAGGAGATTGTGTAGCTAAACAAAGGGATACTAAGAACATGACTGGGATTGGGATGAATGATTACTCTCTGGTTCCACCACCAGCTGGTGACTTCTATGGTGTCCAGAGAAGGGACTTATCTTGGACTGGTTTACCAGAGCTCCAAGAGGAGGAATTCATTCCTCCACCAAGAGTTGTCACCCCAGTGGAAGAGTATCAACAAAAATTGACTGACCTAAATGAGTGGAAGAAAGCTAACCCTACTTTATTTGTTAAGGGAGGTTTGCTTTGTGAAAGTCCCAATGAATCTCCACCCATTAAGGTTACTAACCCAATCACTGGCAAACCTGTTGACCTAGGCTCAAACACTGTTAGAAGACCTACCATTAAGTATGCAGAGATGTATAGGAATAATAGGTCACCCAAGAGCCAAGTTAGCAATCATGGAACAGGTTTCTTCTCTTCTAGACCTAAGGTTGTGTCTAAGAAAACCTGTTATACTTGTGGTAGCTTTTCACATTTAGCATACAAGTGTGTCAACGCTCCCAAAGCCAGCGCTGACAGGAACAATTTCAGCGCTGACAGGAAGAAAGTCAACGTTGTTAGAAAGTCAAACGTTGTCAGAACCAAACCTTGTGTGCAGCAAAGTCCACAAGTGATTAGACCTGCCCCATTCTTTTCTAGAAGGTCTAACACTCATGGACAAAGACCATTTCAAAAGACAAACACCTGGTCAAATAGGCAATGGGTTCCTGTAGCAAACCCTAGGTTCAACGCTGACAAGGGTAATTTTAGCGTTGACAGGACAAATTCTAACACTGACAGAAACGTGACCAGACCTAAATATTTGCAGCCACAAGGTAAGGGGTCTAAAGCTTCTACAAGCTTAACATGGAGACCCAAGAAAGATCAAAACCCTAATGATAATGGGATTTCAATGACTTACAATAGATTTAATTATATTTCAAAGGTCATTACAAAACCTATTGGGGTTAACTGGGTATTTCATCCTAAAAAGGATGAGAATGGGGTTGTTGTGAGAACTAAGTCTGTTCTTATTGAACAACCAGATGAATCCAAGTCTTTTGAGACTTGGGTTCCCAAAGAAAACTAATTTGTTTTCTTTATGTGCAGGGCATTCAAAGACAGATCAATGATTATGGATATTGGGATAGTGGATGCTCAAGGCACATGACAGGGAAGGAAGACTATCTGACGAACTTCACTCCTATTAAAGATGGTGATAAGGTATTCCATACTTACGATGAGAACGCCGAGGATTTTTCTACGCAACAAGTTCAAGATTTATGTTTAGACGTATTTGCGTCACAGTGTTCTACACCGTTTTGAGGTAATGTCCATTAAGGACTGTTTCGGATCTTGTCTAAACCTAGGCTCAAATGCTCTATTTGCTTTTGTTCTGTCGGTTAAGTATATCACTCAGAATAGTCTTTATTTTTATCCATACGATAGGACTGTTAATGAATCACTACTACATTTTTTTGTGAAAGCATAGTCTTCATGCCCATTACAATATGTATAGATGCACTAATATCTTTTCGTTTACCTTTTTTTAGGTAAGGACCTTTTACTTTACCAATAATGTATGCGTTTTCATCGCTATCAACAACGTCAATTACGGTCTTTACTGAGCAACCCTTTTCTTTTCTGTTGATTGGTCGATGTTTTCCCTTCCTAGTTCTCACTCTTAGCACTTCATTAGGGATGCAATAGTTTGAGTCATCACTCTGAATTCTCTCCTTTTCAGTATCTGTTTCAGTATGTGAATACTCTTTTTCAGTTTGAGTATCTAGATTCATGCTTTTGTGGTTTATATCATGAACTGAGAATCTGGATTGATCCATGTGTGGATTATATTCTGATACTGACACTCAAAGTGAAAGTGAGCATATTCAAAGTCAAGACTTGAAATATTTGATTTCGAGAGAAGAGGCAAAATTTACAAATGGGAAGTAAAAACTTCGACCAGTCTACATAAAAGAAAATGGTGGTTCTTTAATGAACATAATTGATGTTGTCGATACCTGATACTATAGCTTTAGCATGGTTCAAGATTTATGTCTCTCGGAGTCTTCTCGAATTGATCACAGCTCAAAGTGAAATAGTTGTTCTTGGTGACAAATAGGGGGTTTGGTTTTCTATTCTACTAAAAAGGTAAATGAATCAAGTAAATAAAGATTTAAACCAATACTGTTAATGAAATAAAACTTGAATTAAAATTAAACAATTAAACGACTAAGCAGTAGAATAACCTCACTGAAAACTTGCTTGATTCGGAATAATGTTGTTGATGCGGAATAACTGAAGAAATGCTCTATCCGGAATAATCAACAAGGATAGTTCATTCGGAATACAAGGTTTATTCGGAATAAATGGGAAATAGGCTTCATGCGGAATAAAAGGTTATGCGGAATAAAAGGTTATGCGGAATAACTGGTCATGCGGAATAAAGGTTGATGCGGAATAAACTTTCATGCGGAATAAATTGTCATGCGGAATAAAATGCTCATGCGGAATAAAGGTTGATGCGGAATAAATGATTTATGCGGAATAAAAGGGTCATGCGGAATATTGGTTGATGCGGAATAAATGGCTTATGCGGAATAAAAGGGTCATGCGGAATAAAGGCTTGATCCGAAATATAAAATATTCTGGATGGACAATATTGGTTCGGAATAAAAATGAACAATGCTTTACTCGGAATAAGTAACTGATCCGGAATATCCAATATTCCGAATGAAGAACTCTGATGCGGAATCTGGGGACGAAGAACAGTAGCAGACAAAAAACAGGGAAAGACGATTTTACCAAAAATCAACCAAGATTTTAACCAAAACTTAAACAAAACTAATCACCAATCATCTACTAACCATAAACATCAAATCCCAACAATAAAAACACAAAACCCAATAACTTTTGAAGATCAAAATCAACCAAATAAGAACTTCAAGCTTTAAATCAAAAAGATGAAGATGAACAAGATTAATGGAAGGATTAAATTGATAGATTAATGTAGAGTAAACAAAAGGAAAGATTAAAACACTTACAAAATCAAAGATTCAACAAAATGAAAATCACCAACACCTTAGTGGTGTTGGCTTCTTTCCTACGAAACAAAGAAAGAAAAAAAACTGAAAACTAAAAAACTCCCCCCAAATGTGTGAAGGGGAATTCTTTATATAGGCCTAGTGGTTGGTTGGTGAGTGGGCTTTCTTCTCTCTTTTCGTCTTCTCGTCTTTTCAGAAAAGTGGACGTTTTCGATTCTGATTCGGGATTTGTCGACGATTAAATTCAACTCGTCTTTTAATTTCTTCGTTTAATAGACTTGAGTTCTTTCGAAATGTGTAAATCTTCCATCTTTGGTCCTTTTCTTCGATAAATCTTCAAATAGGCCCATTGACTTCAAATCTTTTGCATCTCTTGGACAATAGACTTCGTCTTGAGTCTTTTTCTTCGATAAAACCCGTGCAATCCCATGTTTTCTCCAATATCCATCCGGTTGGCTCTGAAAACACAATAAACACAAAAACCACGCATAATTCCAAACAAATGATATTAAATACGCGTTTTGGTCTTGTTTTAGTAAGAAATAAGTGGTAAAAGGATGGGTGTTTTCACACCTATCAAATCCCCTACACTTAACCATTGCCATGCCCTCATGTAATGCTTAGTGATAAAGCAAATTTACACTTTTCTCATAATCAATCAACCTTGGCCTTATTAACATACTAAACAAAAATTAAAGTACTAAAAACTTTAAAGTAAACAAAAGGATAGAAAACCATTTTCACTTGAAAATAGCAATATGGAAATAACTTGCAAAGAGATCAAGGACTTACATTAGGGCTTTGGTGCTGCGAAGATTTATCACCCTCAAGTTTCACGTTCCCCAAACTAAGCTTATAAACGAGATCATTGTTATTATAAGTTAGCAAATCAAACACTTACACACATGGCTTAATTATATGCTTAAACTCCCTTATTCCTAGGTGTATCTCTTATATTTTATTTTTGTCTTAGAATGATCATGAAGATGCATTTTTAGACTTATTGCGATGGTTTATTTAGGCTGAAAGCAAAGTAGGACGATTTGATCAATAGTTAGCTAAAGGACAAAATCTCTTAAAACTGCTTCTCGGGATATCAAAAAGTTCATATCTTGGCATAACTCGCTTCACGATTTGAGACCTTTCTCGGGCCGATATTTGGCATGTACTTCATACTTCATATCTTGAGAGACGTTCTTGAGATAATGGTCTTCTCTTCGTTAATAGAGTTCTTCACTTGGAGACTTTTGAGGGGTACTCCAACTTTGTTGACCACGACTTCATGATTATTTCTTCAATCGCTAATTGGGATTTTGAGATACAACGATCCGCCTCCTTTTCAGACTTGGATCTATTTATCCTCATACCTTGTTAGGGTCTTTTCGGATAGACTTCTCCATGATCTTTATGGGAGTTGATTGCTTTTCGTCGTGAGTCTTGATCCTTCCTATTGATTTTGGGAATAATGCTTTTCACATCACCTTGGATCTTTAGCAATAAGATTGAATCCTCATGCCTTGTTAGGGCCTTTTCGGACTCGCCAATCTTCGCGCCCCGCTTCATAAGTTATGCCTTGGCTATGAACTCTTATCATTAACGAGCAACTTTTAAACGATCTTGGGCTAGAAGCTAAGTAACTTTTCAAATCGTACGACCTTACTTATTACAGATAAATTATTAGCAAGTGATGGGAGAATAGGCAAATAATTACACCAAGTGTGCTTGTGCAAGAATACCGACTTATGTTTAAGCATGTGGGAAAAGTCCCCCTACACTTAAGATAAACATTGTCCTCAATGTTTAAACATGTGGGAAAAGTCTCCCCTACACTTATGACATTGTGCATGTTGGTTAAATCAAGCTAAGGAAGAGACGACTAACATGATCATTTTCAAATGTGAGTATGAAGAAAATTGAATCACGATAGTTGAGAGATAGAACCGGATTTCGGATAACACGGGAGCACGGTTCTTCAATGATTCCAAGAGTGCACTTATCCCCGTAATCACATCATCACACAAACACAAACAACCTATAGAGGTCCCCCTACACTTAGGAGGTTAGAAACGGAAAAGGATAGATACTCGGGTTGCCTCCCGAGGAGCGCTTGTTTTTTATAACCGAGTCACGAGCCTGATTTGACCCAAAATTAGTTCATGGGAAACGTGGTGAGGGATGGAATCATCTCATGAGAGATGTCCTCACCAAAGTACAACTTCACTCGTTGGCCATTCACCTTAAAATTAGGTCCATTAGGTTGAGCGAGCTCGAGAGTACCATATGGAAAAATTTGGGCAATGGTGAATGGGCCGGACCAACGAGATTTCAGCTTGCCCGAAAAGATTTTCAACCGAGAGTTAAAGAGTAACACTTTGTCTCCAACTTGGAACTCTCGGTTCTTAATCTTAGAGTCGTGAATGAGCTTAGTCTTTTCCTTATAGATCAAAGAATTTTCATAAGCCTCATTTCGGAGTTCATTCAGCTCATTGAGTTGGATCTTGCGTAGGTCACCAGCTTTGTTGATATCGAAATTAGCCCACTTCAAGGCCCAATTTGCTCCAACTCAATGGGGAGGTGGCATGCTTTCCCGTACACGATACGATATGGTGTACAACCAATCGGAGTCTTGTATGCGGTACGAAAAGCCCACAGAGCATCATCAAGTTTATCAGCCCATGAGGCACGATGCTCTCCACGGTTCGTTCAAGAATTCGCTTTAATCCTCGGTTAGAGATTTCAGCCTAACCATTAGTTTGTGGGTGGTATGCGGTGGAAAGACGATGATTTACACCATACTTAGCCATGACTCTTGCTAATTGGTCATTGCAAAAATGAGTCCCACGATCACTAATAATGGCACGAGGCACACCGAATCTAGCGAATAGCGACTTCAAAAAGTTACAAACCACCCTTGCGTCATTAGTGGGTAAAGCTTTGGCTTCAACCCATTTAGAAACGTAGTCAACGGCTACAAGGATGTATTTGTTTCCTTTAGAGGAAGTGAATGGCCCCATAAAGTCGATACCCCAAACATCAAAGACTTCACACTCTTGTATGAAATTCTGAGGCATCTCGTCTTTATGTGTGATCTTGCCTTGTTTTTGGCAAGCATCACAATGTTTAACCATCTCGTGAGCATCACGATAAATGGTGGGCCAATAAAATCCTGAGTCAAACACTTTTTTGGCGGTGTAGTTGGGACCAAAGTGACCACCGGTGGGTCCTTTGTCGCAAGCCTCGAGAATGTAGAAAGCTGCCGGTCCATCAACACATCAGCGAATAATCAAATCAGCACATTGTTTGAAGAGATACGGGTCATCCCAAAAGTAAGTCTTAATGTCTTTGAATAACTTTTTCTTTTGTTGGGATGTTAACCCGTCGATGAGAATTCCACCCGCCAAGTAGTTTGCAATGTCCGCAAAGCACGGGGCTTCATCATTACTCGAGTTGATAGACATTAAGGTCTCCAGGGGAAAAGAGTCATTGATCTCTTTGTTCGGATGATCCCCTTGGTAAGGATCCTCAAGTCTACTGAGATGATCCGCAGCTAGGTTTTCAGCTCCCTTCTTATCACGAATTTCGATTTTAAATTCTTGAAGTAGCAAAACCCAGCGAAGAAGTCTTGGTTTGGAATCTTGTTTAGTTAACAAGTACTTCAACGCGGAATGATCGGTATAAACGATTGTGGTAGAAAGGACAAGATAGGGGCGGAACTTTTCAAAATCATAGACAACAGCTAAAAGCTCTTTTTCGGTTGTCGTGTAATGCAATTGAGCCCCCGTCATTGTCTTGCTAGCGTAATGGATCGATTGGAAGTGTTTGTCCACTCTTTGGCCCAAAACCGCTCCAATAGCAAAGTCGCTAGCATCGCACATCAACTCGAAAGGCAGCTCCCAATTAGGGGTAACCAAGACCGGTGCCTTAGTTAGCTTGTCCTTAAGAAGGTTGAAGGCTTCAATACACTCGTTGGAAAAGATAAAATTAGTATCTTTTTCCCAGTGGTGGGTCATCGGGCGAGCGATTTTAGAAAAATCTTTGATAAAGCGACGCTAGAAGCCCGCATGACCAAGGAAACTTCTCACACCCTTCACGGTTGAAGGTGGAGGCAATTTAGCAATAACATCGACTTTAGCATGGTCCACTTCAAGACCGGCGTTGGAGATCTTGTGTCCTAGCACGATGCCCTCTTTTACCATGAAATGGCATTTTCCCAATTAAGAACAAGGCGAGTGTCTTCACACCGCTTAAGCATACGTTCTAAATTGGCAAGGCAAGCAGAGAAAGAATCGCCATAAACCGAGAAATCATCCATGAATACTTCCATAGTTTCTTCAACCATGTCATGGAAGATAGCCATCATACACCTTTGGAACGTCCCAGGAGCATTGCATAAATCGAAAGGCATGCGTTTGTAAGCAAATGTTTCGTAGGGACAAGTGAATGTGGTCTTCTCTTGGTCTTTGGGATCGATGGGAATTTGAAAATACCCGGAGAAACCGTCTAAGAAGCAGTAATAGTCATTACCCGCTAGACGCTCGAGCATTTGATCCATGAAAGGAAGAGGAAAGTGATCTTTTCTCGTGGCATTATTGAGTTTGCGGTAGTCGATACAAACTCTCCACCCAGTAACGAGACGAGTGGGAATCAACTCGTTGTGTTCATTGGGAACAACGGTTATTCCGCCCTTCTTGGGCACACAATGGACGGGACTTACCCATGGCGAATCCGAAATAGGGTAAATCAAGCCGGCATCAAGAAGTTTGATAACCTCTTGTTTGATGACGTCATGAATGCGAGGATTAACCCTTCTTTGGCTCTGGATTGCGGTTTTAAAGTCATCTTCTATGAGAATCTTGTGAGTACAAAAGTTTGGATCAATTCCGCGGATATCGGAAATTTTCCAAGCAATTGCCTTCTTATGATCTTTAAGCACGGCGATGAGGCGAGATTTCTCTTCTTCTTTCAAGTCCTTAGCAATGATGACGGGCGACTTCTTCTTATCTTCAAGGAACACATACTCGAGATGGGACGGCAACTCCTTAAGTTCTAAATCCGGAGGATTTTCGATGGGAGGCGTATTCAAAGTCGGTGCATCGATAGCAATAGCCGTGGGAGATGGTGTAGAAATATGGTCCTCTTTGAGAAGGTTCTCAATGAGACGAATGTCTTCATCCCAATCGATGGGATAATCGTCATGTTCTAAGTTCACATCTCCCATGGTGGCTTCCAAATCTTTCCAAAGGAAATCACTTTCTCCAAATAGAGATAGTGATGAATCAATAGAGGAAACGGTCTCAACATTGGGAAGAGAGGTAGGAATACTTTTACAAGCATCTTTGAAGTGTTCTTCACAAGCCTCATCAAAAACGTCGATACAATTAACACTCTCGTATGAATAAGGTTGTTTAGAAAGCTTTCCCATGTTGAAGACGATTTTATCATCACCCACTCTCATGATAAGCTCACCCGCTTCTACATCGATGAGAGTGCGACCGGTCCTCAAGAATGGACGTCCAACGATTAATGGCACACGAGGGTCCATATCGTAGTCGACCACGACGAAATCGGCAGGAAAAGTGAATTTTTCGACTCCTACAAAAACGTCTTCGGCTATCCCCACTGGATAAGCAACCGTACGGTTAGCCAATTCCAAAGTCATTTTGGTGGGGACTAGCTCAGGGAGAGATAATTGCTTCCAAACACTTAAAGGCATTAAGTTAATATTGGCACCTAGATCGGCTAGGGCCATGCAATTCTCTACTCTCGGGAAGTTGCAAGGGATTAAGAAACGACCCGGATCACCAAGCTTGGTTGGCAATTTCCTTAAGAGCACTGCAGAGCAATTTTCATTAAGTTGGGTATTAGCAATATCAAGAAGCTTCTCCTTGTCTCTAAGAAGATCTTTGAACATTTTCGCATATTTGGGCATGTGAGCGAGAGCCTCAGCAAAGGAGATGTTGAAATTCAATTGTTTAAACATTTTGAGAAAGTTCGAAACTTGAATATCGTCCTTGCTTTTGAGCTTCTCTTTCCTCAACCTTGAGGGATAAGGTATATCAGAAGAAGAGGAAGGCTTTTGAATCGAAGGATCACTCACATCCTTGGGTGGAGGAGGGGTAGAAGTAAGAGGTGGAGAAATTGGGGAAGTAGAAGGATGAGGAATATGAGTAGGTGACTCGTTTTCCTTAGTCACAATCACCGGTGGAGGTATAGGAAGCTCGGGTTCCTTGGTACCTTTGCCACTGCGAGTGGTGATTGCTTTCATCTCCCCTCTTGGATTCGCAACGGTGTTACTCGAAAGAGTACCCGAAGAAGAGGATTGATTACCTTGGAAGAAACCAGCCATCATGTTCCTTAAGTCATTCGTTTGACTTACCAAAGTGTTTCGCATATCAGCTCGAAGATCGTTTCCTTGTTTCACCATGTCTACTTTCAAGTTGAGCACTTCCCGCTGTAGATTTTCCACAATCACATCATTGGTCCTCATGTAGGTTTCAACATCTTGGTGTAATGCGGTGGTTTGGTTGGGAGGAGGAGCATGGTAGGCGGGTGGTTGATAAGCAGGTTGTTGGTAAACTTGGTTGTTTCTTTGAGGTGGATATGGTTGTCTTTGAGGTGGTTGGTAAGGTGCACGAGGTTGTTGTTGGTTGGGTCGGTTAAGGTTTTGTTGTTGGTTTTGATTGGGTGGAGGAAAACCGGGCGGGGAAAGAAAGTTGTTTGAGCGGTAGCTAAGCAAGTTGCGGTCTCCTTGAGGACGAGCTTGATAAGCGGCCGGAGGATAGGTACCGTATACTGCATTCACATTCTCAGAAGGATAGTCTTGGGTGGTGGTACAAGTGGTGTAAGAGTGACGACCCCCGCATATTTCACATGGTTGGCTGACAGCATTGACTTGAGCGTTTTTAGCGTTGATTCTGTTGGTGTTGCTAGCGGTTTGTGTAGCAAGCGATTCAAGAAGCGACGTAATTTTGTCAAGTCTCTTGTCGTTGTCACTAGTACTAGCACTAGCGGCATTGGTCCGAACACTCTTGGTTTGCACTTTAGACTTATTTTCAATAATATCCCAAGCGGCATTAGAAGTCTTAACCAAAATATTACCCCCCGAGGCACTGTTTAGTGAATCTTGGTCATTCATGCTTAAACCATTGTAAAAAGTATTAATTTGGTGCACTTTGGTAAAACCATGTTGTGGGCACTTTCTTAAAAGGTCTTTAAAACGGTCCCAAGATTCACTAAAAGACTCATCGTACTTTTGTTCAAAATTAATGATTTCATTCCGCAAAGCGGTAGTACGAGAGGGTGGGAAAAAGTAGTTTATGAACTTGGTCTCCAAATCCGTCCACGTCAGAATACTTTGTGGAGGTTCCTTTGCAAGCCAATGCTGGGCTTGTCCCTCTAAAGAAAAGGGAAAAAGTTTTAAACGGATTACCTCTTGTGGAACACCATTGAATTTGACCATATTCGTGAGTTGCAGGAACCTTTTGATGTGGTCATGTGGATCGTCAATGGTACGCCCCAAGAACGGTTGAGCAGAGACCATCTGGATAAACCCGGATTTGAGCTCAAAGTTGTTGGCTGCAATCGCAGGTATGACAATTGGATCATTGTTGCCCTCTACATGTGCTTGCAAAAGTTCAATCATAGGGCGATTGTCCGGTAGAGGTTCATTGTTGTTATTATTGTTTTGAGGTGGGTTATTGTTGTTGTTGTGTACACCGGCCATGTCTAAGTCTTCGAGAGGCTCGGGCTCTTGATAAGACGTTGAACGTGTACGCATGCACCTGCAAAAGAACTAACAAAGCAAACAAGAAATATTTTTGGTTTTTATGGTTTTTTAATTTTTTTTTTTTTTTGTATTTTTGAAAATTTTATATTTTTTAGGGTTTTTGAAATTTTTTATGAAAAAGTAACGTTCACGGCGAACGGATCCCAAAATCCAAGTTCTCACAAAAAAATGTTAATCTTAACGAGAAGAGCCGGCAGCGGAGCCATTTGATACTATAGCTTTAGCATGGTTCAAGATTTATGTCTCTCGGAGTCTTCTCGAATTGATCACAGCTCAAAGTGAAATAGTTGTTCTTGGTGACAAATAGGGGGTTTGGTTTTCTATTCTACTAAAAAGGTAAATGAATCAAGTAAATAAAGATTTAAACCAAAATTGTTAATGAAATAAAACTTGAATTAAAATTAAACAATTAAACGATTAAGCAGTAGAATAACCTCACTGAAAACTTGCTTGATTCGGAATAATGTTGTTGATGCGGAATAACTGAAGAAATGCTCTATCCGGAATAATCAACAAGGATAGTTCATTCGGAATACAAGGTTTATTCGGAATAAATGGGAAATAGGCTTCATGTGGAATAAAAGGTTATGCGGAATAACTGGTCATGCGGAATAAAGGTTGATGCGGAATAAACTTTCATGCTGAATAAATTGTCATGCGGAATAAAATGCTCATGCGGAATAAAGGTTGATGCGGAATAAATGAGTTATGCGGAATAAATGAGTTATGCGGAATAAAAGGGTCATGCGGAATATTGGTTGATGCGGAATAAATGGCTTATGCGGAATAAAAGGGTCATGCGGAATAAAGGCATGATCCGGAATATAAAATATTCCGGATGGACAATATTGGTTCGGAATAAAAATGAACAATGCTTTACTCGGAATAAGTAACTGATCCAGAATATCCAATATTCCGGATGAAGATCTCTGATGCGGAATCTGGGGACGAAGAACAGTAGCAGACAAAAAACAGGGAAAGATAATTTTACCAAAAATCAACCAAGATTTTAACCAAAACTTAAACAAAACTAATCACCAATCATCTACTAACCATAAACATCAAATCCCAACAATAAAAACACAAAACCCAATAACTTTTGAAGATCAAAATCAACCAAATAAGAACTTTAAGCTTTAAATCAAAAAGATGAAGATGAACAAGATTAATGGAAGGATTAAATTGATAGATTAATGTAGAGTAAACAAAAGGAAAGATTAAAACACTTACAAAATCAAAGATTTAACAAAATGAAAATCACCAACACCTTAGTGGTGTTGGCTTCTTTCCTACGAAACAAAGAAAGAAAAAAAACTGAAAACTAAAAAACTCCCCCAAATGTGTGAAGGGGAATTCTTTATATAGGCCTAGTGGTTGGTTGGTGAGTGGGCTTTCTTCTCTCTTTTCGTCTTCTCGTCTTTTCAGAAAAGTGGACGTTTTCGATTCTAATTCGGGATTTGTCGACGATTAAATTCAACTCGTCTTTTAATTTCTTCGTTTAATAGACTTGAGTTCTTTCGACATGTGTAAATCTTCCATCTTTGGTCCTTTTCTTCGATAAATCTTCAAATAGGCCCATTGACTTCAAATCTTTTGCATCTCTTGGACAATAGACTTCGTCTTGAGTCTTTTTCTTCGATAAAACCCGTGTAATCCCATGTTTTCTCAAATATCCATCCGGTTGGCTCTGAAAACACAATAAACACAAAAACCACGCATAATTCCAAACAAATGATATTAAATACGCGTTTTGGTCTTGTTTTAGTAAGAAAGAAGTGGTAAAAGGATGGGTGTTTTCACACCTATCAATACCCATGAAAACGCAAACACTAAGGTCAAGTAAAAGGTTGTTACATAAAAAAGGGTAAACGAAAAGATGTTGGTGCTTATATATATATATATATATATATATATATATATATATATATATATATATATATATATATATATATATATATATATATATATATATATATATATATATATATATATATATATATATATATATATATATATATATATATATATATATATATATATATATATATATATATATATATATATATATATATTGTAGTGGATTCTATTATTGGCCATGAAGACTGTCCTTTCACAACTGGTTGTTAAAGTAATCATACAGACTTAAGTAACACACATGCTTATAATGTAGTCCTAGTAAAAAAGGATATGTTATTGTTCACCATATTGGCGAATTTAGATTTCATATATGCACAGGCTGTACACTTAGTTAAATCGTTGTTATAACTCCCATTTTATGTTTTTCTATGATATGTTAATGTTTCGAGTGTAGCATATTTAGAAGTCATTTTTTCTTTTCATAATTTGTGCTTTCTGTCCATTAACGACTGGTTTGGGATTATGTCCAAACCTAGGGTGAAGTGCTCTATTTGTTTTTTTAATCTCTGCAGTCATATGTAGGAGGTGGTTAGTGTTAAATTTGCTTTTCATTTGAGCGTTTTATGTTTTTTAAAAACTTGGCCTTATTTTTAATCTCTGGCCTAAAATATATCAGTTAAAATAGACAGTTTAAATCTTTTTGCTTGTCTGATAAAATTTTAATATTTACCTTTTTACCTTTTTCCTAGGAAAAAATACCCGATCATAATGAGATCATGCAAAATGGATTTTTGAATACAGAGCCGAATACACCTACTCCAACATTTTCTCTTCCACTTGACCGTTAAAATAAACCGGGTCCGGCTTTACAAGAACCATTTATGCAACAACCTATAACAACAGAATTTCAGTGCAAGAAAAGGCGCCGCAAGACAAACATTTCAGTAAAAGAACAGGTTAATAAAGTTCTTTTTGGCCCTGATGGAATTGAGATGCCAATGACGTCGTAGAAAGAGGTATCAATTTACAAACCATCTTGTATGTATGGGAATTTGAAAGATAAAGTAATCTTAATTTATTATTAGTTTTCCAGGATTTGACTCGTGATAAAAAAGAACCTGCCATAACCATGCTTAATCCTGATGAAATCCATGCATTAATGAGAGGTAAAAATTTCAATGAAATGCGATGGACATTTTTGCGGCTAGAAGAATGTCACGATGTTGGTAAAATATTTTGGGAAGCTTTGACTGGCAAAAAATGTGCAAGAAGGGGTTGTCTATCTGATGAGGCAACTCTAGTCCATTAATAAACCTATACATGATTGCAAAACATTGTTTATCAAACTAACGTAATATTTATATATTTTATCCCCAGCACATCAACATTTGGATTGCATATTGTTAGGTCAGTTCAGTACCTAATGACCTCCCTAAAGGATTTGAATAACAATCAGCCTAAGTGAATTATTAACCTTGAACATAACGAGGTCACTGAGTGAACAGTCACTCAGTGAGTTGCCTTCGAGTTCCTAGACTGAGTCTAAAAGGAAGACTCAAGCATTCAGAGAGGCGAAGCTCAATGAATGTCTTCTATGAAGGAGAAAAAGGTGATGGGTTCAGTGAGTTATGGCAATAGACTCACCGAACCCCATACGATCTCCCTAAAGAAAACAAGCATTCTCCAAGACTGAAGAAAAGGCGAGATAAGTTGAATTGTGACAAGATGAAGTACATCACACAATTAGCGTGACTTACCCTTTTGGGATAGATGGGGTACTGACAAGTGTAAAGGACTTACGTCTTACTACTTAGAATGGGGTAAGACAAGATACTACACTGTACCAATAAGACAAGAATTGCACATGGGGAATTATTGTCTTCTACCCAACTTTCCTTATATAAATAGGGTGCTTGTAAAGGAGAGAAAATCAAGTCTGTGCACTTAATGCTTTAGACATTCACAAACAAGTTTTCTCTCCTCCAAACACCACACACTTGAGTTCTAAACTCATGTTGATACAATCGTCAAGCTTAGCAATCGTTAGGATTGGAATAGCTTGTTAGTGAGGAGATCACAAAACCACACATTGTATATTCAATCCCTATTGTAGCTTCGTATACAATAGGGTATAATTATTTAATAAAGCTAAGAGTTAAACGTTGAAAACCTTTGTGTTATTTACTTACTTGTATTAAGTTTATTGCATTACTTAACCATGGGTTAGGACTATACTTAGTATACTTAAGTATAGTACTAATTACAAGGGACCAACAAGTGGTATCAGAGCGGTAGGATTATAAAACTTTTAACCACCGTCTCAAAGTTTTTAAAACCTTGATCCATTATGGCTGAAAGTAATGTACCCCAACTTGTTAACAAAAAAGGAACGAGTTACTCTGTTAACGCTCCTAAGTTAGAAGTTGAAAGATTTAACAAATAGAAGAAAAGAATGCTATGTTATTTGATGGGAATGGAACCTTATTACATAACTTGTATTAAGAATGGTCCATTCAAACCAAAAATAGCAGCTGGTGATGACAAACCTGAAAACCAATGGTCTGACGATGAAAGGAGAGTGGTCAATCAAGACCAACGTCTCAAAAGCATCATAATATCTTGTCTTCCTGACGATATTATGGAGGCTGTCATCGAGTGTGAGACGGCCAAAGAGACTTGGACAGATCTTGTTCATAGTTTCGAAGGACCATCTGACACTAAAGAAAATAGGATTATGGACCTGAAGTTAGAATATAACACTATCAGGGCCAAACCATCTGAAACACTTCCTCAGACTTACACCAAGTATAAAACCTTGCTCAATGAGCTAACGAATGACGGGATGAAACTGTCTAAGCATGAAATCAATGTTGGTTTTGTGAACAGTCTCCCTGAAAAATGGCTTGGTTTTTCTCAAGGATTGAGAAATGCTAATCACATACAGACTCAGGATCTTGCAGATATTTATGGAAGATATATCTATGAAGATAATCTAATAAATAGAAGATATCCTGAGTCCAAGAAGGCCTTAATAACAGACACCTCAGCCAAACCTACCCAAATTGATCATGGCCCCATTACAACTGCTTTTTACTCAAATGCAATTGTTCAAGATTTTCAGGAAACCTCAGATGATGAGGTGGATGAAAGATCTAGTGCTGAATACATAAGGGATTTGAACAGGGAATATCATGAAAGGGCCATGTTGGCAAATACCAAACGTTATATCAAAAGAACTAGAGTTGCTGGTAACCAATCCACTAAGGGAGTGGATTGCTATCGATGTGGTAAAACTGGGCATTTTGCTAAATATTGTCTTTCAAAAACAATAAACACCTTTATCAATTTCTACAACGTATTATAAAATTTTCATGGAACTTTTATACATTTTTCCAATGATGTTCAATTATCAAAATAACTATCATAAGAAAAAGGTCAAATTTATATATCATATTTTGTATAACTAAAACTAATATTTGAAATGAAATTATGCTCTATCTTTTGAACTAATTGATTTATCATACTTTACTTTTAATGTAATGAAATTATCGGTTTAATTTATATTCCTAATGATGATTTAATTTGGAAATTATATTTTCTAATTGTAACCATCAATATGAGTTTAATTAATAAATTCATATCATTCTTTCAAAGTTTCTTAAGACAACCAAAATAAATTATGAAGCTATTTAACTCCTATTTTGATATATCATCCTTATCAAGAAAGTACCTCAACTGAGTTTTAAGGTAATACTGTTGGGACATACAGATTTGATGATTACAAAACCTATAGGCAGAGATGAAGACAGAAGAAACAATAAGGACCTAATATGTAATATTAGGTTAGCTTAGTTAGTAAGCTAGGGTTTGGCTTGTAAACCCTAGTCCCTCTATTATATAAAGAGGGTTAGACACACATGTTGAGCATTCATTCATATACAATGTAAACTAAAGGTGTGTGTGCGTTCTCCTGGTGTCAAGCCTGTTAGGCGCCAGGAATAGTAGTAGCTTATTAGTATTTTATGAATAAGAAATCCTTGTTCATAACTTTGATTGTGTTCTTTATTGTGTTCCGTTATGCATTACAATCATTGTTATATATCCCAGATGAGTCTAGATCCTAAGACTCAACAAGTGGTATCAGAGCTTGTTGGCTCTCGATCTGGTTGATCTACAAGGTTTTCATATGTTAATGTTATTTTTCTGTTTTTTATAAAATAAAGTTGCTGATCTAGGGTTTTTCCCAACAAACCCTAGATGATGGTTGCTGTCGTTCACATGATGCTGCTGTAGTAGATGATTGTTGTTGTTCATCTGATGTTGTTACTGTAATGTTGCTGTTGGTACTTTGTTGGTGGTCATACTAGCCTTGGTGAGTTGATTCTTGAATCAACAATGAGCCCTAGTATGATCCTAGGTCACTATGGCTGCTGTGATGTTTTGTTTGTTCTAGGGTTTTATGTTTCTATGAAATCCTAGATCAAAACAACCTCACATTCCCCGCTGCTGCTTGGTATAACTATTGGTGCTGATTGGTCTGTTCAACAATTCCAGAAGGTGATTTAGGTTTTGATAATCCTAAGCATGATGAATGTCAAAAATGATCAAGATATTGTTCATGTCGGCATTATCTTCATGTGCGTTAAAATGATGGAGAGAGAAGTAATGAATAGCAGAAAGTAAGGTAGAGTTGCTGATGTATTCGCATATGATAAAGATTGGAATGCAGCTTGCATACGGTCCTGATTAAGGGTCTACGTTTTTAAGTGTGTTCGAAGCAAAAATGAAACGTGGTTTTTGTCTTGGAAAGTCACTCCCAGGTATATCAGTTCATGTTTAATTTTGGTTGCGTTCTGATATATGCTGCCACGAATTGATAAGCAGGGATTAGACGTGTGAGGCTAGAAAAAGTCTTGATCACGTGTTGAAAAAAAACATGGCTTTTTGTTCACTATGTAACTAACAATTTAAAGGATGTTCGGGATAATTGTTGGTACAAAGCAGACGTGTCCTGGTTTTGAGATAAGTACATATTCGCAGCATATGGCCTAAAACTAAAAGTGAAGACAGTTGGTTATTATTGCTATTTGGTAGATCATATTTGGTTTTGAAAGGAAACAAAACGGGTAGTGATGGCTGCGTAATTTTTGTGAGCTGTTATTAATTCCTTATTTTTCGAGATATGCATGTATCAAAGACTTTTTGGACGTAGCTGTTTTGAAAGAAGTTGATTGATACATGATTTTTGGAAACGTGATATTCAGTTACTATCTTTTGAGAAATCATGGGTGAGTTATTTTTGGAGGCAATTCTTCTTATTCATATCACACGTTGTGATAAATGCATGAATTTTGGTAAGATGGTTATAACCTACGAGAATTTTTGGTACGAAAATTTGTGTTTAATAGTAATACTGAGTTTGTGGGAAAGCTAGAATCGTGGGATGAACTAGCATATATCGTGTGATTATCATTTCCATAATGTCGAGGCAATAGTTATGATTGTCATGGTGCTAATTTTGTGGAAGTAATATTTGGATGTGGAGTTTTATGATGGGATATTCGTATCTCAAAGTCAGCACTTATACGAAATTTTTGGAGGACTAATTATGACTTTTAGGGATTTCGTATCTTGTGGTTTAGATGGAAACTCATGGTTATTAGGAAAGTTGTTTATCATGCGAGTATTGTCGGTAGTTATCCGATTGTGGGGTATTGGTCACGTATATAATTATGGGTTGATTTTGGTTCCATAATTTGTGAAGTTTTTGGACGTAAGAGTATATGCCACATATTTGCTAAGTTACACAGTTGATAAAGACGTGTGAAGCACTTATACTTTGTGAGATAATTATGGGAATAAGTCAATGGGCTGGGGTCACACACAAGATATGTTAAAATGTGTCGTGTATATAAGGCAGTAAATCGGTTATGCTTTAGGAAGGAAATAGACACGGCATTACTATTTTTATGGGAAGATATGTTTGATTTAAGTCACAGCATTACAACATCAACAGCAACAGCGACAGTGTAGTGACAGTTGGTTAAAAAAAAAGGAGAACAGGGTTCGAGATGCTACTGGTGAGCTATGGTTTCTACTGGTCATTGACGATGATGCTTGATTATTTATTTGCTGTTGTAGTTGATTTTCACAAATTTGTTTCTTAATATATCAGCATTTAGGTGAGCAATACACCTTGTCTTTTGACTAAATTGTTGTTCCCATTCAATCCATAACACAAGATTCTTAGAGAGAGAAAGAGGAGAAAAGTAGAGAGAGAGAGTAGAGAGAGAATTGGAAGGTTTACACTAAAACTATGTGTTTAATGAAATGAACCAACACCCTCTTTCACATATGAAAGAGGGTTATATACCCCACGGCTCTAAGGCCTTTGTGGGATTCATCTTGGGCCAGGCTTGGCTTTGTTTTTGGCTTACGCCCCTAACTTATACAATATTAGCTTAAAGTCCAAGCCCGGTTTTCCCGACTAACCTATTACAATACAAGACCTTTTAACGACTAAGATGACCTATTACATTCTTGTTCTACTATATGAAATATAGGGCTAACAATCTCCCCCAATGTATCGGTCATCTTAAAATGCTTAAAAAGCATAAGATGGTTGAGTGAATGCATTCTTGTAGAGGAGATCTTCCTGCTTTGGTCTTGTATCTTGGTCTTGATCTCGTTTGTAACAGCTTTGTTCCTTCATGCTTTCGTGATCTTTATCTTGAGCCTTTGTCATTTGACTTTGAGTGCTTGAGATCTTCATCTATACTCCTTGTGACTAAGATGACCTATTACATTCTTACATTCTTAGGTATCTTGATTATCGCCATCTTGTGCTCTTGTGACTTCTGAATCGACATCGGTTACACAGCTACGCCACCTTCTTGATATGCAGCAACATATATAGACACGGATGAAATGGCTTTGAACATTTCACCCTAACTCGGTAGCGTTTTACCTCCGGTCGGTGAAGACCGTTAAACGGTATTAAATATCGTACCTGTGATCAGGTAGATTCGATTAAGAACCTCCTTGACAGGGTTTCCTGGCGGTAGTAGCCAGTTCTCTTTACTCGACCGTCTCAAAGCAGACTGCGAACGTAAAGAGTGAATCATAAGGATAAATTATCCGTCTGATTAGAGTCGTCAATTCAGATTTCCTGGAACAAGTTTGATTCTAAAAGAATCGTACCATTGTTGCTTTCCAGTTTGTCACAAGCTTGATTCATAGAGAATCTTGCGAGTTACCTACCGCAGTGCTGTTTGATGTTGACACTGGAAGGATTTCCATTCGTCACTGTGAACACTAATGAGTGTCACTCTGAATGTTCTGGCAAGATCACATGGATTTTGCGAAGAAACCTGGAATCAAGTTTGAATCAATTAAGAATCGAAACTTAGTTGCTTTCCAGTTCTCACAAGTTTGATTCGTGTAGAATCGCACAAGTTACCTACCATGAGCTTGTTTGATGTTGGCTCAAGCAGGATTTCCATCTTCATTGTGAATCATATCACTCAGATGTTCTGGCAATATCACAAGGATAATGCGTAGGACTCGATTGTGTCCTAATGAGATGATAGATAGATCTCGTTTGGCTCTAGACTCAATAAGTGCATTTTGGTAATCGGAGGCTGGAGCAGACTGCCACCTTTTCAATATTAACTGACTCAGAGTGAGAAAGTCAATAGATACGTGTTGATCTCCGTGACTATGAGACAAGTTTCTTTTGAGAGAAACTCGAATGGCTGGGGAAGGGTTGTGCATCGTATCACTGGGTCCATGACATTTGTCTTCAAAAGATGTGTTAACCCGGTTTCTACCTAAGTTGCACATAATATTCAACTCCTTTAATGCTTACCAATACGTCATCATTAGCACCTTGTTGTGATTGTTCCAGTGCTAACTTAAGTACTTGGTCCGCATTCAGCTTCATTCCACTCCATCTTTCCTAAGGACAACTATTTCTAGCTATGGAATGTCCTTGGGTAGATCCCTCCAGTTCTGGTTGGATCATAGGACTTAGTTTCCTATCCTAAACCACCTTTTGACTCCATCGTTTCGTCGTGGATAGTAGGTTGTTTTGGGTAAAGATCGTAACCATAAAACCATTGAAAACCATTCAAAGTGCTTGATAAAAATCAAAACTTTTAACACTTGAAAGTTTTACATTTCCGAAAAGCTCCCCCTACACACATGCATCGATATACAAAATAGTTTGGCATGTGAAGGAAAGAGTTGCACTTGAGTCTTTAAGATCACATGTTGCGATATATTACATTTTAATCACATTTTCTCCCCCTGTCTCTAATATAAAAACATCATATTAGAGATACTAATTGATTAAAATATGACAATTTCTGAAAACCGATTGGGAGAGAAACATGTGTGCACGAATGAAGCATGGAACATTTTCAGTCGGGTCGCTCCCCCTCAACAATATATGTGTGTCTTGAGACAAAATTTGACAAAATTTTAGAAAAACGACACCACAAAATATGTTGAGGTACGGAGTTGAGATGCCTTTTCCGATATAATATATTACATTTGACAATTTCATATCATTTTCGGAATGTGTTGGATACATAAAATATGACATTTTAGAGATGTACCCAACAACATTAAAAGGCTTGATTTTAAAACGCTCCCCCTCAAAAATTGATCAAAATAACATATGACAATTTAGAGATATAAAAACCACTTATGAGGAAGGGAGTGTTGAACACACAATTTTGAAAGATTTAGAAAAACCTTTTGAGAAATTCTTGAAAAATTGTGTTCAACGTTTTAAAATAATCAGGATAGAAGACTTCTCTTCTATTGCTTAGGGAAAGCGCACTGAAACATACACTCCCCTTTCGGGTCCGTTTTTCATGAGCTCAAAACTTTGATTGTTTTGTGACTAGCTCATGACCGAGAAAAATAAATTTCCCGTTGTGAAGGATAAGGTATCATCCGTGATAATCTTTCCTTAAGTTGAAGTTCGAGTTCTAAGCTGACATTTACTTAGAAATCGTTTTTTCATGAACTTAAAAACTTTGAATGTTTTTATGAGAAGCTCATGACCGAGAAATATGAATTTCTCGTTGAGAAGGATAAGTTATCGTCCGAGATAAACTTTCCTTAGTTGAGGTCCGAGTCCTAAGCTGTGATGTGCTTAGAAGTCATTGTGAGAGAATATCAAGCAGCTTCATTTGCCAAAACCTCCAAGTCTTCTGGAGTCATGTACTTCATACCAAGACGGCCAACGAGATACGTAAACCTATCTTTCGATAGAGCTTTTGTAAACAAGTCTGCCAGCTGGTACTCAGTTCTGACAAAGTATAATTCCACGATGCCGCGTTCCACTTGTTCCTTGATGAAGTGATATCTGACATCGATGTGCTTGGTGCGGGAGTGCTGAACCGGATTGCAAGATATGGCTATGGCCGACTTTGAGTCACAATACATAGGTATTTTATCAAAGTGGAAGCCATAATCCGTGAGTTGAGTTCTCATCCAGAGGACTTGAGCACAACACGTGGATAGAGCCACATATTCTGCTTCAGCTGATGAGAGCGAAGTGCAATCCTGCTTCTTTGACGACCAGCTGACAAGCTTGTCTTCCCCTAGAAATTGTATGCTACCAGAAGTGCTTTTACGACTATCAAGACAACCTGCGTGATCAGAATCTGAAAAAGCCGTTAGATGAAAACCGGTTTCCCTCGGATACCAGAGTCCTATGTGAATGCTATTCTTAAGGTACCGAAAGATCCGTTTAACCTCTTTGAGGTGCTTTTGAGTAGGTCTGGCTTGATATCGTGCACAATAGCATGTGGCATGATGAATATCAGGCCTGCTGGCTGTAAGGTACATAAGTGACCCGATCATACTGCGATATTGCGTTTGATCTACGGGATATGAGTACAAGTCAGCGTCTAGGGATGTGGTCGACAAAGGTGTACCAACGCGAGCACATGAGGTCATATCATGATTTTTAAGTATCTCTTGAGCATACTTAGCTTGGTTAATGAAGATACCACGTGGGGATTGATGAATCTGGAGGCCTAAAAAGAATTTTAGCTCCCCCATCATTGACATTTCAAATCTGCTGTGCATTAGTTTTTCAAAACGTTTTGAAAGTTTTGGGTTCGTAGAACCAAAAATAATGTCATCAACATAAACTTGCACAAGCATTATGTCATCCCCATATTTATTAGTAAAGAGAGTAGGATCAATAGAACCTTTGGAGAATCCTTTGGACACCAAGAAGTTTGAAAGTTCTTCGTATCATGCCCTTGGAGCTTGTTTAAGTCCATATACAGCCTTCTTGAGACGATAGACTTTGTCAGGATGATGAGGATCGATGAATCCTTCCGGCTGATTCACATACACTTCTTCCTTCAAATGACCGTTGAGAAAAGCGGTTTTAACGTCCATCTGAAAAACCGTGAAGCCCTTATGTGCAGCATAAGCAAGGAATATCCTGACTGCTTCCAAACGAGCAACTGGAGCGAATGATTCATCGAAATCTATCCCTTCTTGTTGACGATACCCCTTAACTACAAGACGAGATTTGTTTTTGATGATGGTTTGATCTTCATCCAGTTTGTTTTTCCAGATCCATTTGAAATCTAATATTGACATTCCATAGGGTCGGTCAACAAGTTCCCAAACATTTAGGCGTTCAAACTGATGAATTTCGTCTTGCATTGATTCAATCCACGCATGATCAGTCATGGCTTGTTTGATGTTTGTAGGTACAGTAGAACTTACGGTGAGTGCATACATACACACATCGCCATCGGTTTCGAGTTGTCTACGTGTTCGAACCGGTTGTGAAGGATTTCCAATGACTTGCTCCAATGGATGATCACGTGTCCAATGGTGAGTGGATGGATATGGTTGGTAGAATGTATGCATGTTGGACGGATCAACATGTTGAGTAGAAGACTCTCCGACTTCGAGTACCAGTGTACCGAACGGATTGATAAATTCTTCATCGTCAGGTTGTGCATCGACTGCTTGATTGTTGTTTCCTCCTTCAGCATTGACGGTTGGTGATGTTGGTTGTATGACAGTTTCTTGTGTTTGTTGAGTATCCACTGGAATTGTCTCTTGAGCAACGGTTGCTGAAGTAGAGGCAGTTGTGTCTTGTTGACTTTGTGCGGGTGCATCAGCAGTATTGACAGCGGAAGGCTTTGACACAACTTGATTGTTTCCATAGTAATATTCATCAAACATTGGATCATATAAATCAACCAACTCATTCATATGTGTTGTATCCGTCGAGTCTGCTGTAGGAGTACTTTGTTGACATTCTTGCACGGGACGTACACTGTTGTGTGTAGGTGCCATTGCTGGACATTGAGGTACGGGACTTGAGCTGTTGTGATCAAGTACCAGTTGTGGCAATTCGTCAAAGTTCACATGAATTGTTTCGACAATAATCTTTGTTCTCTTGTTATAGACTCGATATCCTTTCGACAATGTAGCATACCCCACAAAAATACATGCATCACCTTTTTCTTTCATCTTGTCGAGATTTTCACCGTCTTTAAGGATGTAGCATAAAGATCCAAATACGTGAAAGAATTTGACAGTAGGTTTCCTGCCATTGATGATGTGGTAAGGTGTCTTTTCATGTCTAGGGATGACGAGAGAACGATTCTGAGTATAACAGGCAGTTGCAATAGCTTCAGCCCAGAAGAATAGCGGTAATTTTGAAGCAGAGAGCATTGTTCGAGCAGCCTCAACCAAAGTACGGTTCCGTCTTTCGACAACGCCATTTTGTTCAGGAGTTCGAGCAATAGAAGTTTGATGTTCGATACCTTCTTCGTGAAAGTAAGATTGCAAGTTCTTGTTCAAAAATTCAGTACCCCTATCCGTTCTTACGGTTAAGACTTGAGCTTGAAGATTGCGTTGTATCATCTTGAGAAAGTTTTTGAGAACCTCTGGTGTTTCATCTTTGGACCTTAAGAAGAAAGTCCATGTGTATCTAGAGTAATCATCAACAATCACGAGAATATACTTTTTCCCGTTAATACTCTCTACACGCATGGGACCACATAAATCCATGTGTAGAAGTTCCAATCGTCCTTTTGAGCTTGGGGTAATCTTTGATTTGAAAGACTTCCGTTTTGCTTTCCCCAACTCACAAGAAGAACAAAGATGGTCTTTGACGAATTTCAACTTAGGAAGACCGGTCACAATATCATTCTTCGAAAGCAAGTTGATGGTGTCAAAATTGAGATGTGACAATCGTTGATGCCATAACCATGCTTGAGATGATGAAGCTTTAGCCATTAAGAAAATCGGATTTGTTGAGGATGTGTCTTGAAGAGTTACTGTGTAGAGATCAGAACCACGAGAACCTGTAAGAAGGTCATTCCCATCGTAGTCTCTAACATAGCAAGTAGATTTCCGAAAAGCCACTTCCAAATCCGCATCACAAAATTGACCAACCGAGAATAAATTGTGATTCAGTCCTTCGACGTAATAAACCCGTTTTATAGTGATATTCCCTTGAACCAAGTCTCCATATCCGAGTATCGGTGCAAATTGATCATTTCCAAACCGTACCGTACCCAGAAACTTCTCCACGAAGTTAATGAGAAGCTTGAGATTGCCCGTCATGTGCTTTGTGCACCCGGAGTCCATTATGAATAGGATGAGTTCGACGAGCTGCAGAAGAATTAGAAGACAATGTAGCATTTGACAAATGGGAGCCCTTGATAGAAACGGGTTCCAAAATAGTAGTGGACCTAGATTCTAAAGGCAAGCTAACATTCATAGACCCAATTAGAATGGGGGTTGTCTTAGGTACCCATTTGTATCCGGGTGGTGTAAATCTTGAATACCCCCGTGTACATGTCCTAATCATGTTCTCATAAAGCTTCTTTAACCTGCTTTGTTTACGTAGAGTAGTAGATTCTAACGCACTTAGTTTCTTAAGTGGTTGCTCAGTGGATTGGTTCAAAGTTCTTGTGGGTTTACTAGTACTAGTGGGCATACGAATAGGCTTCCTAGTTCTAGTATTCACGCCATTATAATTAAGAGCACAAGCATCATGATTGAAAGTACGAACACATTTTCCACATTCAACACAAACAAATTCAACATTCGAGGTCTTAGCATTTAAACTGTCATTACATGCAGTTACAGACGTTTTATTCTTAGAAAACTTAAAATTCCTACGGTGATCTTCTACTTCATTCTTCTTCCCTTGACTATTGTTAGGCATGACTCTATCTTCAACTCTAGTGCTCTTAAGCTGGGGTCCGCTAACACTAGTAGTGGGATTTACTCCTGTAGAAGAAGACACACGTTGATTAGTTTTCCTAGTATTCTGAGGTAACTGCGTTGTTCTAGTTTGAGTGGACCTAGTGTTCATCTAATACATTCCAGGTGCTATCACATTAGTGCTCTTATCATTTCCTATCTTAGGCAAAGTCTGTGGGGATTGTCCCAAAATAGATGTTTTAGGGCATTTAATCGCATTCGGTTGACGAACGGCGGATGGTTTACCCAAAACAGACTTTCCTTTGATTTTCTCAATGAGTTTCTGTAACTCACTTATGGCTATGTCCCTTTCTTTTAGCTGAGCTTTCAAATCATTTATTTCGAAATCTTTTTCATTCAGTAGACGAAACGAAGAAGCTGACATTTCTTGACACTTTTTATGATTATGAGATTTTTCACCTTTTTGTAAAGCAAGTTCAAGAGAAATGGAGTGTTTCTCAAGTTGAGAAAAGCTTTTCGAAAGTTTGTTATATGACTGAATTTGTTTTGAAAGCTCTACTTCAAGATTGCGACATTTCGCGTCCGATTCTGACACTAGACATGCTACATGACAATATTGATCAAGATCGGTATACACACCAAGTATAGCATTCATATGGTCAGCATAAAAATATTCCTTAGAAAGTCGATCAATTTCGTTAGAAAGTTGGTGTTCTTGTGTCTTTAATTTAGTTTGAAGAAAATCAACTTCATCTTCAAGAGATTTAACATAACTTAAATCAGTTAACATTTCCTCAGTGAGAGCTGTATAAAACATTTCCACATTTTTTGAAAGATCATCAATGGTTGGAACAATACATTGTTGAATGACGACTTCTACTTGTGGGTTAGGTTTAATATTCCAAATGGTATCCCTAGAAACTTTTTCATAGTCGACGACACCTTTGTACAAATTTAAAACCCCTTGTTTTATAAACTCAAATTGCTGAACACTTTTGCTTTTCTCATTCCATTTACGTTTGTCATCCAAAATTCGCTTTTCTAACAAAATTGATTGCTTTTTGAAACTCCTTTTTAAAGAAACTTTCTTTTGTGGTTCATCACTTGGTGGTGGAACACTATTATACATCTTTTGTTCTTTTGAAAGTTCTTTTTGAGGGACAAACTTAATATGATTGTTAGAATCAGAAAGATTTATTAAATCACTTAAGTTTGATCGACTTTCTTCTTGTTGACGAATGGTTTCGTCGCAGTCAGGGGAAAGCATAAGAGCAAGATTATCAACATAACAACTGATATCATAAAGAGCAGGCTTGGTACTTTGAGCTTTCTTGAGATATTCAGGCTTGACAAAACTCGTTTTCATATTTCTATTGAGCATATTCATAGTTTGAATAGACTGACCCGTTTTGTAAACAATGTTGTTTAACGTGTCGACTCTCTTTTCCAAAGCAAGAATTTTTTCAATATCCTTTTCTTCACGAGTTTTATAAAGCTCAGTTTGTTCTTTGTTAACCGACTCTAATTCAGTAATTTGGAGTTTATGTAGCAGTAGTTGTTCTTCAAGTTCTGATATCTTTTGTTTTGACATATGAATTTCGTGTGTTACTTCAGAACAATATTGTTCGTTGAACACCTTACGTTCATATACCAAACCATTAGCTATTGCAACTCGTCGATCAGCTTCTTTTACATAATCACACTCTTTAAGCCTGTCTATCTCCTCGGCTAAGGATGTGTTTGCTTGCTTCAAACGTTTATTAGCATCTTTGTTTTCCTCAATTTCATGTTTTAAAGAATCAATTATAGACGCAAGCAAATCACGGTCCTCATCCGAGTCAGTATCCTGAGCAGCATTACCGTCATCATTACACATATGCTGTGAATCCGTAGAGATATTGCTATCCTCCGTGTCCATTACATATGTGTCATTGATGCTTTCGGGTTGCTCAGGATGCCGTCGTTCATTAGCAAACACATTATAGTTATCATTTGTTGGTACCTTTTCAATTGGCTCAGTATCAAAGATAGGTCCAGAAGTATCAGTAGTCTCTGGAAGCACTTCTTGAATCTTTGCCATGTACACATAATCTGCCTCTAGCTCTTGATCATCGGCTTTATCATCAGTGTCATCACGCCAGTCAACTTCATCTGCTGTGAGTGGAATTCCTGCTTCTTCTTTTTTACACAGCAGCATCTTTTCCTTGTGATACCCTGAGTCCTTAACCCGTTTTGGCTTCTTGCATTCCCTAGCCATGTGCCCAAATCCCTTACAGTTGAAGCATTGAATCCCAGTCTTCTGCACAACCGGAGTGCCTACGGTATCTCTAGCCCCAACTTGATTCAGCATCCTCTGATTATAATACCTAGCATCACGATCATACCTAGGTGCATGATCAACTTCCTTATATCTAGCATTGGATGATGATCTGAGGTTGTTGTTGGTAGGTTTGTAGATCTTCTTATAAGTTGTGGTGAGTAAAGACATGAGTTCTTCAATCTCCTTGTCCCTTGAAGTTTGTTCATCATCACTATCTCCATCTGACTCGGTGTCATACTTTGGAGGTGGAGTGGGGACAATTGCTTTTGCTTTGTGTTTAGCAGCAACTAGAAGTTTGGTGGATGAGCTTGATGACTTTGAGGAATGAGTAGGTGGTTGTTGACGGGGAATGGGTTTTGTTGAAGTAGCAGCCACAAAAGCAATAGAATTAGCAGACCGTTCTGCCTTTTCAGCCCTTAGTTCATTCACTTCATTCTGATGTTGTTTCAAGATATCATAAAGTTTGTGGTAAGAGATAGTCTTGATATCCTCCCTTTGTTTGACCAAAGTCACAAACCTTTGCCATTCCGGTTTGAGTTGAAGTAAGAACTGAACATTGGCATGATGATTGGAGATGGTGCACTGATTTCTGACAAGCTCATTCATCATTTTGTAGAATCTCGAGTAATATGAGTCAATGGATTCACCATCTTCAGATGTGAATTTTCCAAACTCCCAAAGTAGATTAGTCTCGAGATCTTGAACATTGATCGACTCACCTTGCTTCAATCGATGAATTGCATTCCACATTTCCATAGCATTAGGACATGCATCAACTGTGGAATAGATATCGTTATCAATTCCAGTGAGTATGAAGTTTACAGCATCAGCTTCAGCTTGGAGGAGTTTCTTTTTCTCAGCAGAACATGTGTCAAAATCCTCCATAGCTCGTATAGTTGATGAAGTACCATCCTCTGCCTGTGTGGTAATTGGTCTGAATTCAAAAACTGGAGGTGGATTCTCAAGGCAGTGACGAAGAGCAGTTCGGTTTTCTTTTCCGTCGAGAAATCTGAGAAAACGAGATCTCCATTGAACGTAGCAACCGGCAGTGAGCACAGGTGGATTACCGTTGCCACCTTGTTCCAAACGAATTTGATTAGCAGTTGCAATGTTGATGTTGTTGTTAGACATGGTGAATACTTGTGAATGAATTGCAGATCTTAGTGGATTTGTTGTGATGATGTGTGGTTAAAATTGAAATTCCGAAATTTCTAGAAAAAATTTTTCTCAGTCCGACAATAAATTCCTCAGTCTGACAAAACGGTAAGCCGAAAAATTTTGTATCGCCAAATTTTGAATTTGAGTTAGAAATAGCCAAAAACTAATAGGGAAAAAATTTGATTTTACTTGACCTAAAAATTTTAAATCTTTTTTTTTCTTTTTTTTTTTTTTTTTTTTTTTTAATCTTCGTGTAAACGATGTTCCTAAACTAGTCTAGATAGTGGCTAAGTCTAAAAATTGCTCAAACAAAATATCCATCGGAATAACCTTGTCGGAATGACCAATCGGAATCTCAAATCGGAATACCCAATCGGAATGCCAAAACGGAATGACCAATCGGAATGTCAAATCGGAATGCCAATCGGAATGTTGTAGTCCAATCGGAATGATCCTACTGATCGGAATGCCACTGATCGGAATGCCAATCGGAATATATAATCCCTTTTCCGATTACACCAATCGAAATATATAATCCCTTTTCCGATTACACCAATCGGAATATATCCCACTTTTCTCGGACAAAACTCAACCAATTCGTGATTTTAAGCCAAAAAATGATCAAAACACCCAAAAATTTTGTGTTTTTAGCCCAAGTAAATATACCAAATCTCTACCACAACTATGTAGAAGATTCGTATCAAGAAAAAACCATAAAAAACACAAGAAAAATTTTGGGACGAGATATATAGATCAAAATGACCACGAAAAATCAAGAACACACCACACGAATCTTCAATCACCTATCCACTATAGGCTCTTGATACCAAATGTTGTTCCCATTCAATCCATAACACAAGATTCTTAGAGAGAGAAAGAGGAGAAAAGTAGAGAGAGAGAGTAGAGAGAGAAGTGGAAGGTTTACACTAAAACTATGTGTTTAATGAAATGAACCAACACCCTCTTTCACATATGAAAGAGGGTTATATACCCCACGGCTCTAAGGCCTTTGTGGGATTCATCTTGGGCCAGGCTTGGCTTTGTTTTGGGCTTACGCCCCTAACTTATACAATATTAGCTTAAAGTCCAAGCCCGGTTTTCCCGACTAACCTATTACAATACAAGACCTTTTAACGACTAAGATGACCTATTACATTCTTGTTCTACTATATGAAATATAGGGCTAACATAAATATATTGTTATAGCTAACAACTGGCTCATAGTTGTGAAGGTTAGCAGTTCCCATGTACCAAAAACTGTTGGTGAGCAATACACCTTGTAATTTTGATCAAAAATATATCATTTTGACTAAATATATTGTTATAGCTAACAGCTGGCTCATAGTTGTGCGGTTACCAGTTCCCATGTACCAAAAACTGGGTAAAATGCATGATATAAGACACAAGTTTGGGAGGTTCCACTTCTTCATCAAATTCGTTATACTTGATTTTCTTCATCAGTGATCACTCCAAGGAACCTATCGGATTGGACATGCACTTCTTCAGGGGAAGCATACATGGATCGAGGGGAAGCTTAGTCTTCCTGGAGGATTCCTACTAGTCGGTTCCTACTGGTCGTTTCTACTGGTCGTTCCTACTGGTCATTCTTACTGGTACGTTATGGTTTCTTCTGGTGGTTTTTGCTGGTTCCTGCTGTTCGTTTAAAAAAAAGAAAAAAAAGAAAAAAAAGAGTTCATCTTGACGGGGGGTATAGATCGTTTCGGAGATTCAGTTTATGCTATAATTCTTAACTGGAACAGTTACACGCTCTTTTACAAATATTTGGGGGGCATATGATACCATACAGTTCATGATATGATCATCACAAAATTAGCAGCATGATCATAAGCATCGAGTGGTTTCTGGTTGATCCGTCAGAGCTCACTGAGACTATCAGCCATTGCATGTGATCGCCATGCATATATTGACTACAAGAATTATTCAAAGACATTTTATTACATGATATTGTAATAAGCATGTCTTTTTCATACTAAAGGAAGAAATGATCTATGCCAATGAGTTCAAGATTCAAGAGATGGTTAGTATGATTGTTTATATACTTAACCATCTACATGCATCACTTAAGGGGAAGCGTTTACGAGTTGCACAAGACCCTATTTGCTGATTACAAAAAGGGGAAGAATAGTTAGATGTGCAGCTTATTATCGTAATGACATGTTCGAGCATTGTTTCTTCATGCACATTGTTTTGTAATATCAAATAGGGTAAGATTGGTGGGACATACAGATTTGATGATTACAAAACCTATAGGCAGAGATGAAGACAGAAGAAACAATAAGGACCTAATATGTAATATTAGGTTAGCTTAGTTAGTAAGCTAGGGTTTGGCTTGTAAACCCTAGTCCCTCTATTATATAAAGAGGGTTAGACACACATGTTGAGCATTCATTCATATACAATGTAAACTAAAGGTGTGTGTGCGTTCTCCTGGTGTCAAGCCTGTTAGGCGCCAGGAATAGTAGTAGCTTATTAGTATTTTATGAATAAGAAAGCCTTGTTCATAACTTTGATTGTGTTCTTTATTGTGTTCCGTTGTGCATTACAATCATTGTTATATATCCCAGATGAGTCTAGATCCTAAGACTCAACAAATACCAAAACCAGGATGGATAATTGTGACAAATGTTATTTTAATGTTTAATATTTAATTCTTTCTTCGCTCTCATTTTTTTTTCTAAGTATTGTGATTTATTATGTTTTACGGTTACGTGAGTCGAGATCCCTCGTCGATCGTCAACCTTAAATCATTTTACCAAATCTTGTCCGTTTATGCGTTTATTGAATTCATTTTTATCTCGTTATGTTCCTCGTATTGAAGATTACTATTTTATTCTGAGTTTAGAATGAATCTTGGGAAGCAGTGTATAAGAAGAAACGATAAGAGTCAGCAGGATTTATGCGTGTACTTGTGGAATGATTGAGGACCGAATCTCTTAATGAATGGAGTTAATAAATTCGTTACAACCTCGAGGAGTATGTTAAAGCCGACACCGCAAGTGGAAAGACTCTTGTGATCAAGTGGTTATTATCAAGGGTTCGTTCAATGTTTTCTCGATGATTAACGATGGAAATCTATACTTGATGTTATTGTTCGACCTTTTATTTTTATGTACTTATATGGTGTGTGATCTAGTCAAATGATCGTAAGTTGTGAGAACTTGAGACGGCATCATCGATAACGTCCGATCATGTAGAACACATATTATGTAATATCTTTTTGACTTTCAACGACGATGTTTATTGAGACTTTAATGCGCGTTGGCGAAAGTGAGATGGTGTCTTTGTATTATCTTTTGAGTAGGGACCCGCGTGTGAGCACCCTCTGATGACGAAAATGTTTTTCTTGTTAGTTCTTTTTGATGTGTGTCCATGGCTATCCGGCCGATGGATATCCTTTAATTTCAACATTCTTTTTTTAACTGGACTTAACCGAAAATCCTGTCATCTATTCTTGTTATCGAATGAGCTTCGTGTGATTCATAAAATTTTGATGTGTCGAGCTTGACGGGTGACTGGTGGATAAGGATTTATTTATTCCTTTTTGGTGAGATACAACTTGACGACAAGTTGCGTTTTGTAAAAGAACCAGCGGAGATCGTGGATCGAGATTCACGTGGGAACGTGAGGACTTCCTTATAAGGAATGCTTTCATCCTTCCGGGTTGTGAACAACTCGAGTATGAGGTGAGTTGAGCGCCGGGACGTCGCTCCCTTAAGGTGGTGAGGATGTAAAACCCGTAAAAATAAGGTCATAATTTAATTCTATTTTGAATTATTTTGAATTATTTTGAAGTATTTTATAACGTTAAATATTATTATGTTTAACGGCTTAAGTTGAAACCGATATTAAATATTATATTTTAATATTTTGACGAGTAACGAGGACTACTAGTGATCGCGATACCGACAGATGCCAAAAAATTTATATTTTATTATCGATCGTTTCGATATTTAATACTTTCGACGATATCGTTTTAACTACGTATCGAGTCGTTATATTTTTATTTTTCGTGTGCGTTTAAACTTTTTAGTATTTTTACGAAACCCGAGTCTCGTAAATATTTCAAAATTTACGATTTACATTTCTACCCTTTTAAACTATTTTATTACATTTTGGGCCAAAACTATCACAAATTGGCAAAAACTACCCTAACCTTGGACTATATATACAATTTCCACTAGCACCATTTCATTAAAAATATCATTAGAACAAAAATTTCTTCTTCCTCTCTCCTTTTTCTCCAAAAACCATACACCCTTTCAACATATACATCAAATTTTTTTGATTTTCTAGCTTGATTCTTCCAAAACAAAGACAAGTCCCATTCTCAAAATCTTATTGTGACTCTTTTGATACTAAATTTAACAACATGCAATAACATAAATTTTTCAAGAAAAGTTGGTGATGTTTGATCCAAAATTGTTATGTGCATGTGTTGTTAATGATATTTTATATTAGTTTTGATCATTTTATATATAGATTTTTTATTTTGGTTTTATTAAAATTTGATATGCAAGTGATCTAGGCTTATTAGGAGTTGTTTAGAATGATCAAATGGTGATATTAGAAGCATAAGAATTGTTAAAATGGGTCAAAATATTGATTTGATGTGGTTTTGAAAGATGTATTTTTGGGCAGTAGGTTTAGGGGCAATTTCGGAAATCTTAAGTCTGAGTATAGGTTGATATGATGGGATCATGTCGTAGAGAATTTTGTTAGCTTCGATTTGATATAAAGTAGGCCTTCCAACTCCAAACGAGGTGGAAGATACACTAGTTTGATTTCCGTGTACCGGGAGACGAGTGTCGACACAATCCGAAAATTGTCGTCGATATTTGGATCGAATCTCGGGGACTATAAAATGAGTTTCAAAATGATTCAAGGGCTGTTCTCAGGCTCCAAGTTTAGTATTTTGAGTCTATTTTTAGAATCAAGTGGCGGTTTTACAAATGGAGTTGTTTAGAATGGTCAAAATGGTTTCGTAAGTCAAGGTCGCTAAACTGTCCGAATTTTGTGATTCAAAGATGAGTCGGGCAGGGAACTTTAGAAGTAAAATCTTTTAATGAGCTCTTGGGAGGACTTTCTACATATAGTAAGTGAGTTCTCTGAGTAGTATCATAAAAATTTGATGTGTCTAAGTATGGGAAAACGGCATGGACATTTGGTATGTTCCGGCAGATTTTTGTTAAAGGCATAGAACAATAAAATGAATATATAGGAGAGCGTAATAGTATCACTTGTATCGTTTTCTCTCGAGTTTGTCGTGATTTTATGAGTCGAGTTTTATATTCTTATGTATGGTTTATTTCTCGAGTCTATTATTAATGAACGCACCTCATTTGATAGGTTGCGGTTCTCGTGTTTGAAAGGCATCATCTATCGTCGGCGATCGTCTCATTACTACTATCGGCTAAGGTGAGTCTATAGCCTCGCTTTATACTAGTTATTAAATGATTTTAAACCCGCGAGGGGGAATACATGTTTTATAAACTTAGAACACAAGATTTTTATGGTATGCTTGTCCCTTTATGAATGGACCCGTGGTTGCCTTTAAATTGCATTAAGTGATTGCCTTTGTTAAAGCCTCAATTATGGACCGTTAATTAACCTATGATGGGTTAACCGCTAGTACAATTAATATATCTATGGGGGAAGCCGCCCTGGTTCAGTTTTTGTGGACTTGTCATAGAAGCTTAGGCCCGACCTCCACACTGTTTGAGCATATTGTATTGAGAAGTCAGGTATACGGCAATGTACCAATAATTTGGAGGTAACCGAAAATTAATAAATCTTCTGTCTTATCATACCTCTAAAAGGAGTGTTTAAGGGCTCGGTTCCATGAGCTTATTGCAATTTATGCTATATACAATTATCATTGTTGATGCAAATTATTATTTGATGCTTAGAAGCATGCCACAAACTTATAATCTTTGCTTCTGTTCAAATTGATTACATAAACCTATAGATTCACTCGACATTTTTGCTGATTGTTTTACTCACATGTATTTCAGGTAATCAAGAAGTGGAAGCTTGGAGGTCACGAGAATGAAGTTGTGCACTGCTATGTTGTTCAAACTCTTTGATTTATTTATCGTTCCATTTTTAAAACAAACTAATATGTTGTTTTAACTTATCTTTTGGTAACGATTACTTGGGACTACGCTACTCTGACAAATGTTTTAGGAACGATAAATCTAAAACGTCTCTTTTCGAGTCGTTATTTATAAATTATGTGTTGTTGTATCATTGTTTAGCACCAAAAAGATGTATTCCGCTGCGTGTAAATTTGGGGGTGTTATAAAAACCCCATTGGCCTCTTATAAAAATCAAAAATTTTCATCAGGCAATGACAAATTTCAACCCAAGTTTACACCAAAACTAATTCAGGCTTCACCAATTAACCAAAGTTTTCAGAATAGTAAGAAAATTAAGAAAGAATATAGGTCTGAGTATAAAAAGGGTAAAGCAAAACTTGCACTCTTGGAAGTTGAACCTACTGTTGCTCAGACTCAAAAGCCTGCTCAGAACAAAGCCAAAGGGCTGGTAGCTGAAACTTTTGATTGGGATGATGAAGACTTGTCCTCAGAAGAGGAGGAAGTCAGGTATCAAGTGTTAATGGCTCTAGCTGATGATGAATTATCAGTTGGAAAGAATCATGCTCGAAATGGAGAATGGGTTGACATCACCATGAGAAAGGTAAACATGCTTCTCTCTATGGATGAAGAATCTGATTGGCAAAAATTCCTTAAGTATATTAACATTGACATATCGTTTGTTGAAGAGCAGAGATTGAATCTTTTGTCAAAATATAATAAACTTGTTTTTGAATTAAACAAATGTAGAGAAGATTTATTAGTTTTAAAACAAGCTAAACTTGAAGAAGTAAGCTGTCAACTTCAGAACACTGAACTTACTAAAATCAATCATGCTCTTCAAGAACAACTTAAGGAAGAAAAACGCATCAATGAGAAATGGAAAAATAGCTCTACCTTAGCTTCTCAGTGTATAAACAGTCAAATACCTGCCCAAAAGAAGAAAATTCTTGGGGCACGACAACTCACTGAAAAGGCACCTACTAAGGAAATGAGTGAAAAGGCATTTCTCCCTGCCTCAGTTGGGTTTGATCAGGAAATGATTCCTAATTCGAAAGATTGGGTTGAGAGATCAAACCCTAAGAGTGTTTTTGTTTGAAATACGTTTTTACGTATTTAGAAAGGATCGGTCACTCCAAATATAGATACAAGTATTGGGCTCGTGATCTAATGTATTAAAGTATAGCCCATATAGCCCACATGTAGGGTGGGCTATATAAACCCCCCTCCTAGCATGTTAGGAGGGGTTGTTGTTGAACACATAATCACATTTTCATCTTTCTTATCTTTCTCTTCTTTCTCTCTCTTCTTCCCCTCTCTAAGTTCTCCATTTTTCCATCCATTCAATAGATAATCCATACAATGCTAAATCCTTAGAAAAATAAGATCCTTCAATTGGTATCAAGAGCTTTGGTTGATTCTTAGGATTTACGTGTTTTTATCTTTTGATTTGGTGGTAAATCTTCTCATCTTTCACATTTTTTTCTTTTCATCTTTTCATCTTTCACATTTGGTTGATCCGTCTATTAACTTGTTATCCTACTGCTTTTATTATACTATCTTTGTCACAAATTCTTGTCCATCAAGTTTTATTAACTTCTATCAAATCTTCTTGTTATTATTAACTTCTTTTCATCTTTTCATCAAGTTTTATTGTGATATTTTTTTTAGGATATCAAAGTTTTGTTATTATTTACTTCTATCAAATCTTCTTGTTTTTTCTTTGGTCTCGATATCCTCTTGATTTTTTTTTACTTATTTATCAACTTTTGTCAATTTTTTTTAATTATTGTCTACTGTACTACATCAGCTTTATCCGTACATCACTTTTGTCTCAAACTGGTTTATACTTTACGATCTATACTCTCTGAGTTTTGAGTATAAGTTTCCTCGTTGCGATCCTTCACATATTTTCGGCTACGATCGGGATCTTTTGTGATCGCATAAACCCCGGGGGTTTCAACTTGCGATCCAAAGTTACGATCACCACTACGATCTCCACTACGATCGAAGCTGCGATCACGAGTGCGATCGAAGCTGCGATCACGAGTGCGATCGAAGCTGCGATCGGACTGCGATCGAAGTGCGATCTGAGTACGATCCTAGTTACGATCTGGGTGTGATGCAAGACTGCGATGGACTTAAAACTTTAGACTACGATTGACCAAGTTTTGACTCGAAAGGACTTACGATCTGACTTACGATCGGACTCAAAAGGACCCTCGATCGGACTCACCCTCACCCAAGACTTAGCCTCGAACCCACACAATCAATACTCTCACTCTTGACTCTATCTTAGACCAACCCACAACTCAAACCTAACATCATCATCCCAAACCTTCTCGACACACTCTCTATTTAGACAAAACTGTCATACACAACTCTCGACCAAAACTATCACAAACCAAACACATACTCTCGACCAAGACTCACTTTCGACCAAGACAAAACAGTGATACACAACTCTCGACCAAAACAATCAAAAAACCAACACCCTCGCAACACAATCCCCAATACTCCCTCGTCTGACTCTCGACCTCGACTCACACAGACTCGACCAAACCATTCTCACCCTCGACCAAACCTCCTCACTCTCACTCCCAACTGACTTCTCTCTCGAACCAACAAAACCCCAAACTCGACTCATCGACTCTAAAACACCACACAGACCCGACATTCTCGGTTTGCAAATCGATTTACGATTTATAAAACTTTAAAAGATCTTTAAAAAAATCAAAAATCAATTAAAAGATCTCAGATTTAATAAAACGTTTTGTTAATCTTGTGAAAGATTTTTTTTTTGCGTTTTATCTATAAATCATCATAGAACTCTGTTTAAATATCAAATCACGACATGCATTAACAAACCTACCCGAGACCATGGAGTGATCTTGAAGCCGAAATAGGAGATGAGTGATCTTTGATTCGTATGGGATTCAGATTAATATTTGATGGTTTCTTTGATTATTCACTTAAGCAGAAACAGGGTTTATTTCGCTTTGTTGGGATGATGAAAAAAGGAGGCGGAGTAAACAAGGATGTGCTTATCAGTTTTTTTTTGTTTTGTCTGAGTATTGATAAGGGGGAGGCGGATTTTACAAAGCATGTGTGTTTAGGTATTAGTGAGATTTTGTAGGGTTAGTTAACTTTTATAATCAAATATTCAGCCACGTAACAACTATGCTACACGTTTTGAGTTAAAGTTATACACGTTATACGTGTATAGATTTTCTAAATAAAACGTTGTTCAAATATGCTAATTACATTTTATAATATTTGTTACGTTAAGACTTAAAAGTTATTGATGACGTATAGTCCCCAGCCGGGTCATGGACCCGGCCCAAGGGTACTACCCGTATCCGGCCCATCACAGATGGGTGGGATAATGTCAGTCAGGCTTATGGGCTTGGATGAACAGTAACCGCACACATGTGTGCGGCCCACGGCCCAGTACGCCCGACACGGCCGACATAGGGTTAGACAGAATGATATTCTGTCTAGGAATATCTTTACCCCAATAAGGAGAGGATATTCACTACCAGAATTAGAAGATAACAATCATTCTAATTCTGGTGCTTATCTCTTCCTTGGGGCCGAAGGACCAGTGAAAGCCCACTAGGGTTTCACTGCCTATAAAAGGAACCCCCAAGGGTTCCACAAAGGTATCACAACTCACTCTAAACTCATATAACCTTAAATCGATTACTTACTCTCACGCCGGAGTTTAATCGTGGGAAACCTTCCCACGGTAAGCTTAACGCGTGTTGTTTAGTGTGCAGGATCCCAACCAAACGATTCACTTGGTGCAGGAGCCGGAGCCCAGCCTACCCGAATTAAGCCTAATTCGGGTCTAGCAAGGATCAACCAACTTTTGCATCAACAAGTTGGCGCCATCCGTGGGACCAGTAACACTAAGCTAGAACAAAATCTCATCTCAAATCTCCAATGACGAAGGGACACCCGCCAACTAACCCCAGGAATGTGAATCCTGGGAACCGAAAGTCCCAAGGGGAAGGGATTATCATCCCCAACCAGTCACCTAACCGCCTCGCGGGCGGGCTGGGTAATCGTAGCCGTTTTCAACCCGCGGGGGTGACGAGCACGATCTCGGTGACACCCCCGCCCACTTCAACCTTGGACAACCCTTATCCGGGGAGTGCGCCAGACCCTCCTAACAAGGAACCACGCAGACCTTCGACGGAGGAAGAAGTGGAAGCCCTACCACTCAGTGAGGAGGATCTTACTCGAGTTCTCACTCAGAATTTTGAAAGGATCGTCCCAGGGATCGCATCAAGATTGAGTCTGGGGAGGAACCTCCAAGCCCGACTCAACTTTGGCGACAGTGGACCATCCACCCCTTCCCAAAACCGGAGAAAAAGGAGGACTCGGCCTCAAGAGCAGGGAACCTTCGAGGAAAACCCTCAACCCCGGAATGTGTTTGAACGCATAGGGGATCGCATTATGCAAGAATTAACGCAGTCTCGAGATGGAGAAAGGTCGGATGGCTCACCCGAGCGGCCAGATCGAGAGCTGACCAGAACCACACGCCGCCCAAGTGTGTGGGATAGAATGAACACAGGGAGGAAGGCTCCTGGTTCGTCTCAGAAAAGTGGTCCCTATTCAAAAGGCGGGGCACCACCGCCGTCCCCAGATCTGTCTGGGGAGGACTCAGATGACCATCCGCCCAAGCGCCACCGGCCTAGGCGCACGCCTCCACCACCAAACAATGAGGAGTATTATGGTGGCCCCTACTATCGGGATACGGAAGCAGAGGACCTCTCGCGTCCATGGTGTGAACCATGGGATGACCCTAGGCTCACACGGCCATGGGCTGATCCCAGGGAAGATCCGTTTACCCTCCGCATACGGAACTATTCTGAGGACACCAAACGTCGCATGCCGGCATGTATCAAGACTTATGATGGGTCCGGTGATCCTGTGGATCACCTCAAAATATTCGATACTCAGGCTAAAATTGAGCGGTGGCCCATGCCTATATGGTGCCAAATGTTTAATTCGACCTTGATTGGAAACGCTCGTGACTGGTTCGAGGCACTCCCCCCACGAAGCATTGATAGTTTCACGGAACTACGCACTGCGTTCGAGAACAATTATACTCAAAGGAAGAAGTATAATAGGGATCCGGTTTCATTGGCAACTGTCAAGCAACGGCCGGGGGAGTCCACAGAAGCCTTCACTGAGCGCTTCAATGATGAGTGCACACGCACGAGAACCATGCCAGAGCTCTTGAAAATCTCTGACTACATGCACGCCATAACAGACAGAGAACTGATCAGGCGTCTCAACGACAAACGTCCAGAGAGATATGATGACCTCATGGAAAGGGTCAGAAATTTCATAGAGGGAGAGACAGCTGTTGCCGCAGCCTACCCATCCCGAGGAAATGGGTACCGGTCAAATGACCAGTCCCGGAGACAGTCGGGCGGTCAAGGCAACCAGAACAATAACAAGGGCTCGGACTATAAGAGCCAAAGCAAAGGCGGACGGTCGGACGACAAGTTCACCCCCCTAAAGATGTCCTACCGGGAGATCTTGTTGACTGAAGGGGCGAATTTTCCAAGGCCTCCCCCAATGACCACACCCCCAGAACGTCGGCAAGGAAGTCGCTTCTGCGAGTTCCATAATGACAAAGGACACGTCACGGAGGAGTGTATCCAGCTCAAGAAGCATATTGAGTCGCTAATCAAATCAGGCAAACTCAAGCACCTAGTTAAGGATTGGAAAGACGGAAAGGACAACAACAAGAAGTATGATAAGAAGGATCCCCAAAAGGACAAGCCTTCTACCATATACATGATCCAATCCAGACAGCGCCGCACGAGACAGAAAATTGGCCAAAAATTTTCACGCGGCAAGGAAATCTCATTCCCTCTCATTACAGCAAGCGACGTGATTGATGCGCCTCTCACTATTGAGATAAGCATTGGAACACACAATGTTCGTCGCATGTATGTGGATGGAGGGTCGTCAGCAGAGGTGCTGTATGAACACTGCTTTGTGCATTTATGCCCAGAAATAAGAAGCCAATTAGTACCGGCCACGTCGCCGCTTACTGGCTTTATTGGAGACACTATCTGGCCGATAGGGCAGTTGCGTTTGCTTGTCACCATTGGGAATGAGGAACATTCCACTACAACGTGGATGAACTTCATGGTGATACGTTCACACTCTCCTTATAATGGAATCATAGGCAGACCAGGCATTTTGGCTATCCGGGCAGTACCCTCTACGGCACACGGAATGATTAAATTCCCCGTTGATGGGGGAATCGTTACTATTTACAACACAGTCGTGCCAACATCCGAGTGTCACACTGTGACAACACCGGCACCACCTGTACCACCCAAGGATGGAGCACCACCACCCAATTGGAAGGTGGCCATTCACCCTGACTACCCGGAACAGGAGGTATCCATAGGAGGGGCGCTCTCAGATAGTGGCAAAAGGGCCATGTGCTCTCTTTTAAGTGCAAACCTGGACATATTCGCATGGGAGCCAAAACATATGACGGGTGTGCCACGTGCGATTGCAGAGCATAAGCTCCAGATCCGCCAAGGGTACCAACCCATCAAGCAAAAGAAGCGCGGCCAGGCGCCCGAGCGAAGTCAAGTTATACTGGAGGAAGTGCGGAAGCTGGTGGACGCAGGCATCATGCGCGAGGTATACTACCACGAGTGGTTATCCAATCCGGTCATGGTCAAGAAACATGACGGAAGTTGGCGCATGTGCGTGGATTTCACGGATCTGAACAAGGCCTGCCCACAGGACTGTTACCCGCTACCAGAAATTGACTGGAAAGTAGAGTCCTTGTGTGGATATCCTTTCAAATGCTTCTTGGATGCATATAAAGGGTATCACCAAATCCAGATGGCGGAGGAGGATGAAGAAAAAACGGCGTTCCACACAAGCCAGGGCGTATATTGCTATACGAAAATGCCGTTCGGATTAAAAAACACCGGCGCTACGTATCAGCGGTTGGTGGATAAAGCTTTCGAATCACAAATAGGACGCAACTTGGAAGTATATGTTGATGACTTGGTGATAAAAAGCCACACGGAGGAGGCACTTCTCCGGGATGTCCAGGAGACATTCGACACGCTGAGAAGGATTAACATGAAGTTAAATCCAAAGAAATGTACGTTTGGCGCAACAGAAGGAATGTTCCTGGGGTATTTGATTGACCCAAACGGCATCAAACCTTGTCCAGAGAAGACGGACGCAGTGATACGGCTACCGTCCCCGCAGACACGGAAGGAGGTGCAGTCCCTGAATGGGAAGTTAGCCGGGCTGAATAGATTTCTATCTAAATCCGCAGAGAAGTCATTACCCCTATTTAAAACACTCAAGAAGTGTATTAGAAAGGGAGACTTCCGTTGGACGAAGGAAGCTGAGGAAGCCTTTGGCCAACTCAAGCAGCATCTCGCATCTCTCCCCATGTTGGTAGCTCCCCGGCCAAAGGAGGAACTCGTTATGTATCTCTCAGCTACTCATGGCGCAATAAGCGCGGTACTGATGACGGATAGAGACACAATACAGACCCCGGTCTACTTTATAAGTAGAACTTTACAAGGGGCAGAGCTGAATTATTCCTCCATGGAAAAATTGGTACTAGCACTAGTATTTGCTACAAAGCGGCTGCGCCGGTACTTTCAGGCGCACCCGATTGTTGTGATCACGGATCAGCCAATTAAGCAGGTTATATCTAGACCAGACGTGGCAGGGAGACTAGAGAAGTGGAGCATCCTATTGGGAGGGCATAATATATCTTACAGACCAAGGACGGCTGTTAAAGGCCAGATCTTGGCAGATTTCCTGATCGAGAAGCCGGATGAGGAAGAACCAATCATTAAGCAAGACGAGGTCCCAGCAGAACCTTGGGTGCTATTCACGGATGGATCCTCATGCACAGACGGGTCCGGGGCAGGTCTCATCCTCACAAACCCAGAAGGAATGGAATTCACATACGCCCTCCGTTTCGAGTTCACGGCCACCAATAACGAAGCGGAATATGAAGCATTAATTGCGGGTTTAAAAATCGCCGCTAGAATGGGAGTCCGCAACCTTGAGGCCTACGTGGACTCACGGCTTGTCGCGAACCATATTCTAGGTGGGTATGTGGCTAAGGAGGACAACATGGTCAGGTATTTGGAAAAAGTCAAGTCGTTAATCGCGACTTTCAGTAAGTTTTCCATCAAGCAGGTGCCAAGGGGCGAGAACAAAAAAGCGGACGCTCTTAGCAAGATCGCATCCACGAGCTTCGCCCACTTGTCCAAACAGGTTCTGGTGGAAATACTCAAGGAGAAATCTATCACGGAAGGAGAGGTAGCTGCTATAGTTGAGGAGGAGGGACCTACGTGGATGACCCCAATCGTCAACTATTTGACTAATGAAACCCCTTCCAGACGAGGAAAAAGCAGCAAGACGCATCAAAAGGAAGTCACAACATTTTGAACTCCGAGAAGGCATCCTTTACAAGCGCTCTTTCTTGCAGCCGTGGCTGCGGTGTGTTGGGCCACGTCAGGCGGCTTACGTCATTAGTGACATACATGAAGGGTTGTGCGGCATGCATGCAGGCCCACGATCCGTGGTGGCTAGAGCCTTACGAACAGGTTATTATTGGCCCACCATGCACAGGGACGCGCGCGACATGATTCGCAAGTGCAACGACTGCCAAGTGCATAGGCCAGTCCCGCGACACCCGTAGCAGGAGCTTACACCTATCACGTCCCCATGGCCATTTTACAAATGGGGAATTAACATTGCAGGACCATTTCCTGTAGCTGCGGGGGGGGGGGGGGTTAAATTCTTGATTGTTGCAATGGACTACTTCACACGATGGATAGAAGCCAAGGCAGTCAAGTCTATCACAGGTAAGCAGGTCAAGAAGTTTGTGTGGGAACACATCGTGTGCCGTTTCGGTCTACCAGGAGAAATTATCTCGGACAACGGCAAGCAGTTCACGGACAACCCATTCAAGGATTGGTGTGCATCATTGAACATCAAACGGCGCTTCGCGTCCGTTAAACATCCACAAACAAACGGCCTTGTCGAACGAGCAAATAGGAGCTTGGGGAATGGAATCAAGGCGCGGCTGGATGAACGACAGGGCAAATGGGTCGATGAGTTGTCACACGTGCTATGGGCACATAGAACCATGATCAAAACAGCCAACGGAGATACTCCATTTGCATTGGCTTACGGCACTGAAGCCGTTATACCAGCAGAAATAGGGATGCCTACTATCCGCACGGCGGAGGTTAACGTCGTCACAAACGATGAACAACTGCGAATCAACCTAGATCTGTTGGAAGAAAAAAGGGAAATAGCAGCCATCAATGAGGCTAAGTCCAAGGCTAAGATGAAGGCTTATTATGACGCCAAGGTCAAGGGTGTTTCTTTTCGACCAGGAGACTACGTCTACCGTGCTAACAAAGCGAGTCGAGTGGAGAATACAGGAAAACTGGGCCCTAAATGGGAAGGACCGTACGAAGTCACTGAAACCTTGGGACGAGGCGCGTACAAGTTACGTGACATGGATGGCCGCGACCTAGAGCGCACATGGAACATCTCCAACCTCAAAAGGTGCTATCTTTAAAAGCTACGGCTTCCGCATGGGACTTCGCTATAAGCGGCTTTAGTAAAGAACCATGTGGGTTATTTGTTTTGTTTGTTTTTCTCATGTTTGTTTAAGTTTCCTCTCTTATTTTTTAGGACTTGTCGTCATTATTCAAACAAAAGTGTAAACGTTCTAATAAAATGCCGTGGTGCCTAGCTAGCTCCACGGCCTATTTCGTGCAAATCATTTTCCTTTCTTTGTTAGATTCTTTGTTAGCCGTATGAATTTTACTTGTATTATAATATGCCATGTTTCATTCGTATGCATTCTCTCAAATTACCGTACATGTACCATACGCCTCCAGGTGGGGTAAGAGGATTAAGTGAACCTACTAATTCAACTTGCCGCGTAAGAGGGATGCAACCCCAGCCGCACGGATCACGTATCCTTACTAGACACCTTACTCACAAGACGTTGGGGTAAGTTTCATATGCTATAGCCATACGGTGCTTCGCATAGTAAAGACGCACGTCGCATGTCTAGTAAATTATAGACTTGTATGTATTTTCTTTGTGAGTAAGACGTGATATATCATGCAGTATTGAGCTACAATATTTCGAACACAGGTAAAAATACACAGGTTTCCAAACATATCAAAATTGTCGTGGTTACTTACGGACTTATATACAAAACATAAATATTGTTAGCCGTGTACATGCACGGACGAATCGAAACAATACATATTCATAGATTACAAAACAAGTGTTTGATCATGAAAAAGGAGCATCCTAAATAGAGGGGAGAAACCTACCCATTTCTGCTTGTTCTTCGATCAGACGCGGCAACCATTCATCACTTTCTCCCCGCTTCTAGGCTTGAGCAGCGGTTCTTTCCAACACCACACCTAAGGGTTCCTCGTCAAGCACGACCCTGGTTACGTCCTCATATATAGGAAGGGTTAGAGGAAAGGAAGCATTGGAAGGCGTGCTAGGACTGAGCTTTTCCATGATTTCAGTGTTTGGGGCATCTTTGGTGGCCTCTAGCTCATCCAGGAATGGGTAATGTAGATCTTGCATCGCGGCCATGGAGGCAGTCATCTTGCTGGCAGCTTCGGGCTTAAAGAAGGTATGACGGGCGATGTCCCCACCTTTCGTGATCAGTTCAGCAGCCTCAACCATTCCTTCGTGTCGTCCGTGGTCAATACCATCAGATACAAGGTTGGCAAACTGTTGTACAAAGGATGGGGCCTCTAGCACCTTCATAACGGCTAGGCGTGCTCCATGCCCAACCATCCACCTACGGCCGGCAATGGCTGTTAGCAGTTGGGGGCATAGTATGTTGTCACGCTCAGCGGTCAGGGCATCAATCATCAATTCTTTTTGGGCAACTGCCTCTTTCAGCTCTTGGATGACGGCCCTCTCCTGAGCAAGGTCTGTCTGCATTTTTTCCATGTTTTGGACGGCTAAGTGCGCGTCCTCTAGCTTCTGGTTCAGAACATCTACTTGGCTGGAGTAAGAGTGGGCAGAAGCTTCAGCCGTGGTTACCTACAGGGAAAAACGTGTTAGTACATTCATTTTATTAGTATATATGGGTGGCGCGGCACGGATATGTACCTTGGTGTTTGCAGCATCTAGTTGAGACTCAAGGTGGGCTACTTGCTGATCGCATTCACTCGCGCGGGCTGACTGTTTTTTGATGGTTGCCTCGGCATTCACTAGCTTGGATTGGAGGTCAGCAATCAGGGCTTCATTATCTTCAATCATTTTTTCTCTCCGTCCAACTTTCATCTTGAGAGAGTCAACGTGCCCAAGCGCAGCTTCAAACCTAACCCTCATTGAGGTTCCCATCGCCATTTGATGTACCAGCGTCCCATTATACTCGTCCGCCAAATCCGCATGACTGAGCGAGTTTACCTCTTGCACCAAGCTTGGTGGTATGCAGTTATTGAGGTACTCCCGGCACTCGTCAGCACTCCTCAATCGTGACGCCGTGGTAATAGTCCATGCAGGGTTAAAAGGTTGGGGAGCGCCGGATGTAGGGAAGTCTTGGGAAGCCAGGGGTGAACCATCTTCAAAAACAGGGCCGGACTTTGTGGGGGCCGTGGGGTTTTCTTCGACAGCTTTTCCTTTCTCCTTATCCACTGGGGTGTCAGAAGGAGGCGTGGCACCAGCCTGGTTGTCCCTGCGACATGAGTATAACGAAATATCTTAAGTATGGCTTAAAAAAAAGAGAAGCGGAAATTCTTGCATATTGAGATAGTTTCTTACATATTGCTTCCTGCTACTTCGGAGGCGGTTGGGGCAATTTGGGTGACGGGATCGGCATGAGCGGCCCGGTTAGCCTCGGAACCCTGGGTGGCACTCCCAACAGATTGATACATGGGGTGGTCTTCTCGAAGCCTCTTGGCGGGAGCATTGTGTTCACCAATCTCGACCGAGGCAGTCCCTCTTGCACGGTTCCCCCTCTTCCGGGTGCGCCTGGTGAGGGGCTGCGTTGTTAGTTCAGCAATCTCCTCTTCGGCTTCCTCCTCTTCGTCCAAGTTGACATGTTGTTGCACTTCATCATCATCATCGCCCATCAGTCGGCGAATGCTGGAGTCGGTTTGTTCAATATTGTCTCCCTGTTGTTCTCTATGTGGTGAGGAGGGCCCGGCCCCTCCTTGGTTCATCTGGTTGTTACCATCGCCGTTGTCTCCATGTTCCTCGTCAGAATGGGGATCAGGCACGGCTTCCAAGGCAACCGTCACTGGTCGGGTGTGCTCGAGAAGGGGTTGTTCATCTTCACGAAGAGGACGGAGACCTTCCGGCACAAGCCTTGGATCGCCCTGGTGCAACAGTCCAAAAAAGTTCATTTCTGTCCAGCACAAAACAATAAATGTTAGTTATTATGCAAACACATGTATACATTCTTCTTGGAGTACGGATGATTAGCCTACCTTCGCCATGCCTTCTCCAAAAAACGGGATACCTATTGGAAGGACCAAAGTAATTGCGGCTAATTCCTAGCAAGCATAGGAATGATTCGGGTAGGTTTCTGTGGAATCTAGTCCTATTTAGATCTAAATCTTGAGAGTGACGAGGATTGTATGTACTGGTGTGCGGCTTGGGGTCGTGCGGGAATCTGGTTCTAATGACATAATCACCCGGCCATACCACTGCGTCAATGAAAAAGTAATGATCATACCAATTTTTCAGTGAATCCATTGGTTTGTTGTGTGATTGTGGACTGTTGGAGGCTCGTTTTTTGAAAGATACCCAACCATTCACTAAGTTGGGGGTATAAAACAACCTAAATAACTCTACGGTTGGGGGGATTCTCCTAGCACGGCAAAGAATCTCGAATTGGCTAATCTTACAGGCACCTATGCAGTGGAGCTGACTAATGTGTACATTATAATATCCTAGCATATCTACGAGAAAGTGGGTGAAGGGGATGCGGTAATTAGCCGCGTCAAACAGGCGAGTATAGAGGCCTATCTTACCCGCTGGAGCCTCAGTTATGAGGTCTCCGGCGCCAGGAAGTGAGGGGTGTAGGTTGGAAGGGATGAAGTAATTTGTACAAAAATGGTTTAACTGGTCTTGGGTCATGACATTTAGCACGGATCCGATGGTAGGGTTGTTTCTATGAGCCATTACTAAAAAAGAGTGTAAGGACGTGGTATTCTAACCTGCGTGTGAAGGGATCCGTGCGTACTTGGTTCAAGCTAGGAGAAAAGCTTTAATGGCAGAAATGGAGGTTATGAACTGTGTGTTTCACACAGCCGTAGGGGTGGCTTATTTATAGGGTTGCCTTGTGGGTCACAGCCTGTTGGATGTGTGACACGTGTTGGCCACTATTCTTAATCGTGTGGCTAGGGGGCAGTGGCAAGTGAAACGTCAGATGGGACCCACGGGTCATATCTGACCCACACGTTTGCACTGCTCAAGGTTCTGACTGTCTGCACTTTTGTCAGTCAAACAAGTCAGATGAACAGTTGTTCATGTCGGGTTATGCGGCTCTTACGTAATACTTGACATTTAATGATATATTTAATTTGTCTCGGCTGCTATGTATGGATGAAGTAGTGATAAGATAAATTCTTAAGCCAGGTTGCCACATGCGGCCAACATAAATTCTTGAACAAAATCGTCCTTTGCTATGGTTTCTTTGGTACGTCCGGGAGCATCTTTGTAGTCTAGAGGTTCCACCTACGGTTGTAACAACTAGACTGGGGGGACATGATGACGTATAGTCCCCAGCCGGGTCATGGACCCGGCCCAAGGGTACTACCCGTATCCGGCCCATCACAGATGGGTGGGATAATGTCAGTCAGGCTTATGGGCTTGGATGAACAGTAACCGCACACATGTGTGCGGCCCACGGCCCAGTACGCCCGACACGGCCGACATAGGGTTAGACAGAATGATATTCTGTCTAGGAATATCTTTACCCCAATAAGGAGAGGATATTCACTACCAGAATTAGAAGATAACAATCATTCTAATTCTGGTGCTTATCTCTTCCTTGGGGCCGAAGGATCAGTGAAAGCCCACTAGGGTTTCACTGCCTATAAAAGGAACCCCCAAGGGTTCCACAAAGGTATCACAACTCACTCTAAACTCATATAACCTTAAATCGATTACTTACTCTTACGCCGGAGTTTAATCGTGGGAAACCTTCCCACGGTAAGCTTAACGCGTGTTGTTTAGTGTGCAGGATCCCAACCAAACGATTCACTTGGTGCAGGAGCCGGAGCCCAGCCTACCCGAATTAAGCCTAATTCGGGTCTAGCAAGGATCAACCAACTTTTGCATCAACAGTTATACACGTTTTGTTCAAACGTCTATCTTAACAAAACTATTCACCAAGTTTGTGTTTGGACGAAATTTTTTGTCTAAGTTAAATTAGGTCGTGTCAAAATACTTAAGTTTTTGGGTCGAAAGGATATCAAGTTGTTTAGTTTATTAAAGAAATCATTGAGCCGACAACAATTTTTGAGCCGCGTAAAGAGTAATACCATCAAACGAGGATTGTGATGAAGTTTTGATGGTTTATCAGTTGGTTGGTGTGAAATATCTCTCAAATTTGTCTTCACACGAATTGTCAAACCACTATTAGTTCTTCGACAACTAACACTTTTTCCTTCATCGACATTCAATGGAGTCGTTGAATTTTCCATCTCATGAGGGAGAATTGCATTTTTTGCAAGACAAAGCTAGAGAAAGTGGTATCACTTCAGTTCGACTACTTCAGTCACATCTTAGGACTATTGCATGGGTTCAAGGAGGAAGCGAATTTTTGACACTCTTTGGTCAACATCATTATACATTCATCGAGTCACTATTTCTCAACTTGAACCACCTAGCTGAGCAACTTCACAAAGAAGACTTTAATCACTCTGCATCAGAAACTGCATATCAGGCTCTTGTGACACAACTCACGCCTTTCCTCCAATTCAATATCATCAAGTCTGACAATTCAGGGATATGCCGGTCATTTTTTCAATACACACAGAACGATGTTAAAGATTTCCGTGATAAACTGTTGAAATTTATGACATCGGTTTCGTCTTCGATTTATGAAAGATCTAGACTTCACCAAGTGTATGATAATGGAGTGCGAGAATCTATGATGCAGATACAAGAGGAGAATGGTCATACGGTTGACAACTTGGAGCATAACGATGGCAAGAGCACGGATTCAGGAGTACAACATGATACTAGTGGCACGTCAGGCAATGTTCACGAGATCTCTTTTGATGACACCTTACCGTTAATGACGAAGAGCCTGCGGACATGGTACAATGTAATGTTGATGAAGTATATGCTGATGAAATACCGCATATTGAGCACTCTGAACCTAACTATGACAAACATGGGATGGAAAAGAGTGCTAGAAATACCACTTCTGATTCATCCGATGTGAGTCATAATGTGGGAGAAAGTGTTCAAAATGCTAAACATCATGATAATTGTCTTATAACTGCTTCATTAACTGCTTCTGATTCCAAGGTTAGAGAGCTCGAAACGATTGTAGCTCAACAATTAAAAGATCTTGAGGATGCCAAAATTGAATTTTCTAAGAAAACGGACAAATTTGAAACATACTTTGAAAAACTTGAAAAGTCAAACGTTGTTCTGGAAAGAAAATTGGATCAAAAAGTTTTAGATTCTAAAGCTGAAAAGGATAATCTTTTGAAACAAATTCAGTTTCTAGAGTCTAAATTGGCATCCCAAGATAGATTGCTCAAAGAAAATGAGACTTTAAAGGCTCAAGTTCAAGAAAAGGTCTTTGCTATAGCTGCGTTGAAAAACGAGTTAAGGAAAAATAGAGGACCTAGTGTGGACACTAAGCTTGAAAAACCATCAATCTTGGGGAAACCGCCCACAAATCAGTTCGTCAGACAACCGACTGTCAGACAACCTACTGCATTTAGATCCGAGCGACAACAATCCTCGAGACCGCGGTTTGCCTCCCAAGTTGATATGGCTCATATTTCTAGAACAGTCATTCCACCAACTAGGGCCAATGTGACTAAAACAGCTTTTGCAAGACCTAATCACATGATTGCATCTGGTCTCCCTAGACATAGTCCAAAGAATACGTCTCGAACTAGTTCAAATGACGTTCGCAATACATTTGGTCTAAGGGAAGCTAAGCAAAAGACACAAGTAAGAGATAGGAATTTCAAACCTAGTCAGATGCCTTCTAGATTACCCAACACTGCTAACCGTAGCATGTCAAATCCTAGGAGCATCAATCAATCGTCCAGGAATTCTAGATCTTACTCGGACATTAAATATGCTACTTGTAAAACATGTAGAAAATGTGTCTTTAAGGCTAATCATGATTCTTGTATCAAGAAACTACTTAAAGGTGAACTCCCGTGCTAGACTTAAATCCCAGTGGGTTGCTAAAATCAAACCCATTGGTAAAATGTGGCGTCCCACTGGTAGAACTTTCACCCTTGTAGAAAACGAGTGCCCTTTAACTAGGATAGTCTCCGATTCTATTAAGACTACTAGGGAGGAAATTGAAAAGGAGGATGCATCACCTAAGCATGAACTTAAGGTTTTCTATAAAAGGAAACGTTTACCAGCTAAGACAAGTGAATCATCTCCTCAGAACACCTCCAGCACAAGAAAAGAAAACTGCGAACCCCCACTTGCTTCTAAGATAGATATCGCTAACCCATATCAAAGCATGCAAATTCCAAATGAGAATGCAGGTACCAAAGAGGATGTTCCAAACGAACGAAGCGGTCCAATCATTGTATACCATTCAATTAAGGATACTCTCAGAGTTTGGTTGCTAAAGAAGCTGATATCTAAGAAACAAGTGTCTCAGGGGATTTCCAGTTAAGCTTACAGTGCACAAGGACTTATAGTCACATCACAGACTATAACTCGATCTTCAAAGAAAGGAAAGTTTATCGCTGATGGTAAACTTATTCTAACAAAGAGAAATTCATTTTTCTCGGGCATGATCTTATATTAAAACATTCCAAGTTTTTAAGCTCATGCACTATGGCTCCTCGTTAAATGACAAACGATGACCCGGACTTCAGAGACAGGGAAGTTTATCTACGCAACGATAACTTACCCTCTTAACAAGAAATTAAGTTTTCTTGGACACGAGCTTATCCTAAAACCATTCAAAGGTTTTAAGCTCGTGTATAAGGCTCATCATTAAATAACATATGATGACCCGTTCTTCAAATAAAGGAAAGTTTATCGCCGATGATAAACTTATCCTTACAACGAGAAATTAATTTTTCTCGGGCATGAGCTAATAATAAAAACATTCGAAGTTTTTAAGCTCATGCACAATGACTTACAGTTAAATGTCAGACTGTAACTTGAACTTAAAATAAAGGAAAGTTTATCTTTTAAGATAACTTATCCTCTTAACGAGAAATTCACCTTTCTCGGTCATGACCTTGTCTTAAAACATTCGAAGTTTTAAGCTCAGAAAGGAAAGTGTATCTTTTAAATAAGAGAACTTTTCCTCATAACGAGAAATTAACCTTTCTCGGTCATGAGCTTTCCTTTAAAACAGTCAAAGTTTTCAAGCTCATGAAAACGACTTCTAAGTAAATGTCAGCTTAGAACTCGTCCTTCAGATAAAAGGAAAGTTTATCGCCGATGGTAACTTATCCTTAACAACGGGAAGTTTACAACTTCTCGGACTTGAGCTCGTTTTGTAAGATATTTAACATCTTAAGCTCAAGTAATTGTTTTTCAAAACTTGGAACACAATTTTTCAAGAATTTTTTCAAAAGATTTTTCTAAATCTTTCAAAATTGTGTGTTCAAAATGTTTTGATAAAAAGAGCATGTCTTCTGGAATCGATAATATTTACGAACCTAGAAATGTCATTCAATAATGACACGGGGTTGTAAATAAAGTTCGAGCAGAAGTTTAAATGATTTAAAACATGCTTAAAATGGTTTGCTATTATTTTCGATAGTAACCCGCTTTACACATTGAAGTCAAGCATTTCACCGGAAAGCTTTGTCTTTAAAATCCGAAGTTATCAACTCCACAATCCAAAGTTCGTTGCAATTGGTATCTACATACTCGACGATGCGACTACTCAAACGGTGACTACAGCTCTTTCAATAGAACACGGGTCAACAATTGAGGGGGATCAATTGTCCAGCATTCAGAATCCTTGATGCCGAGAGTGCCAAGTTCACATATTGGTGTCAAGACAACGATATCAATCATACACATGGAGTCAAGAGATAACTTCAGACGTGACGAGGTGACCAACATTCGTGAACAAGAACCATGTGATCTTTCATATGATGTTCTCCATCATTCAGGTCCAACCTCGTAAATTGCTAATCTTGTGAATTCATTATCATATATGATCTTTGCACGTGATAAATACCACACACTTGTGTTTAAAAGGTATTTAATTTACGTTTCAGCACACCCTCATTAATTTGAGGGGGAGCTTGTGTAATTCATGAAGATAATTGGATTTTGCATTTTTCTTCCCAAATTTTCTTAAAATGCTATTAAATCAATTGATATTAAAAACATCGATTGGGTTAATATTTTTAATATGGGGGAGAAAATGTGATTTAATATGGGATATGATTAATCATAAATGGTTTGACTTAACGTGATAGCTCATTCCTACATGTGCGAAATGTTTTCGGATATCGTGGCATATGTTAAGGGGGAGCAAAATGGATTTGCACTTGAAAATGGATTTCATGGTGACATACACTTACCCAAAACATCTCTATTCACGACGGTGAAGATTGTGGTGACATAAGGATGGTAGGATAGGTTAAAGTCCAATGATTCCTCTAGAACCGGAGAAATCTTCCCAAGGACATTCCATAGCTAGAAATAGTAGTCCTTAGGAAAGATGGAGAAAGATTGTGAACGTAGCTGAATGCCGACCAAGTACTTAAGTTAGCACTGGAACAATCACAACAAGGTGCTAGTGATGACGTATTGGTAAGCATTGAAGGGGTTGAAGAATGAAAAAGAATTGTAAAGATAAAGGGTGTAAAGAAATAAGCCCTCCTTACAACTTAGGCAGAAACCGGGTCAATACATATGCTATTGAGATCATTTTTAATGTTTCTTGATATTGAAGATAGACATCATGGACCCAGTGATGCAATGCACAACCCATCCCAGCTAACTCAGATATCTCTCAAAAGATATTTGTTTTAATCACACGGAGACAACGCATTATCTATTGATTTATTCACTCCGAATAAATTGGTATTGAAATGGAGGCACTCCTCTCCAGCCTCTGATCACTAAAATCCAAAATGCACGATCGAGTCTAGAGCCATTTGAGATCATCAAATATCTCATTAGGACACACTTTCATATTTCCTTGCTTCTTCACACACTGTGAAAAAGTAAGAGAGATCTTAAGAGTCCTACGCAAAATCTTCATGATCTTGCCTGAACATCCGAGTAATACGAAAGTATTTACAATGAAGATGGAAATCCTTCTTGAGCGAATATCAAAAAGCTCATGGTAAGTGACTTGTGCGATTCTTTATGAATCAAACTTGTGATAACTGGAAAGCAACAGAGGTTTAATTCTTAAATGAATTTAAACACGTTCCAGGCCTCTACGCAATATCTTAGTGATCTTGCCAGAACACTCAGAGTGATACCTTAGTGTTCACAGTGATGAGTGGAAATCCTTCTAGTGTTAACCTCAAACAGCACTTGGTAGGTAACTTGCAAGATTCTATACGAATCAAGCTCGTGACAACTGGAAAGCAATGATGGTGCGGTTCTTAATTGAATTTCACTTGTTCCAGGAACATGAATTGACGGCTTCAAATCATGCGGATATTATTATCCAAATGATTCACTCTTTACGTTCGCAGTCAGCTTTGGACGGTCAAGTAAAGAGAACGGGTTTACCCGCAAAATCTTGTCAAGGAGGTTCTTTATTGAAACTACCTGCCACAAGTACGATATTTAACATTGTCCAACGGTCTTCACCGGCCGGAGGTAAAATGCTACCGAATTAGAATGAAATGTTCAAGGCCATTTCATCCGTGTATATGGTTTGTTGCTAACTGTCTTATGCAGCGTAACAAGAAGGTGGCATTGCGGTGTACAATCCAGAAGAAGTCGTCACCACATGCTTATATTGCATACACTCAGTACTTCAACGAATTCAAGAAAGTCTGAAGGTCAAGTCTTCCGCTGTATCAAACTCTGAAGCTTTCAAGAATTATAAAGGTATAAGTATGTGGAACATGAAGTCACGAAGAGGCGAATATCACAAGTGATGAATGCACAAAATCAAGGCAAGGAAACATGCTCAAGGCTGAAGTCAAAGATCACATCAAGCATATTCACAAGAACAAGATCGAAGACTCAAGCATAGTATGCTAGGTTTAAGATTTTGTAAAATGGTGTGACCTCCCTTTGGGGGAGATTGTTGGAAATACGTTTTTCCAAGGAAAGTCTCGGTCACATCATTATTAGCATAGATCACGAGCTATAGACTATTTAGGACATTGTAACTTGGAGTGACCTCCCTTTGGGGGAGATTGTTGGAAATACGTTTTTACGTATTTAGAAAGGATCGGTCACTCCAAATATAGATACAAGTATTGGGCTCGTGATCTAATGTATTAAAGTATAGCCCATATAGCATGTTAGGAGGGGTTGTTGTTGAACACATAATCACATTTCCATCTTTCTTATCTTTCTCTCCTTTCTCTCTCTTCTTCCCCTCTCTAAGTTCTCCATTTTTCCATCCATTCAATAGATAATCCATACAATGCTAAATCCTTTTTCTCTCATTTCTCTCTCTTCTTCCCCTCTCTAAGTTCTCCATTTTTCCATCCATTCAATAGATAATCCATACAATGCTAAATCCTTAGAAAAATAAGATCCTTCAGTTTTGCCTAACTTTGATACTAGAAAAATATTAATTCCTGAATCTCAGACTATTAATGAAAAACTTGGTCTGAATGAAGAGACTGATAAAGTCAGTAACACTGAAACATCTAGTGTTACTGAAGACATTCAGACTCCTCTAACTCCTTTGAAAAACTTCAAGGAGCAAGTCCATGTTCTGAAATAATTCCGTTGTCTTATCAATAACACTCACCTAGAGGAAGAGCTGGGTTAGGTTGTATTGAACAAACAAAGCCTGACTCAAAAGTGATACCAGATCACACTGAGTCAGCGACTGTCACTGAAAAGACAACCAAACCTATATTTCCCTCAGGGACTCCTAAACATTCAGTCAACTCTACTCCTATTGTAAATCAAGAGGAGTTAAGTAGATTGTTCCAACTTTTCATGGAAGAGAAGCTGAACTCAGCCTCTAAAACTCAGGGTGAAACATTTGTGTCCTCACAGCCTAAATTATCAACAAGTAACAAAACTAAACATGAGTCTTCTAAGAAAGTTAAAACAAAGAAACCTACCTGTGAGCTATGTCACTACACAAATCACACCACTGACGACTGCTATAGAGTTCTCTATTGCATGAAATGTAAAAGTGAAGATCACAGGACAGCAGATCATGAGATGCACATTGCTTCTATTAAAAATGCTAAAAGATACAATGCTCAGCCTTACAACTATGGGCCTACCTCACAACAAACCAGAAAATCCAAGGCTAAGCCTTACCCACCATGTACACATTGTGTCATTCTCGATCATAGACCTGATGATTGTGTATATTACCCTGAGTGTGAGATTTGTGGAAGCAATGATCACACTACCTAAGGACATAATAGAATCATCATGGTCAGAAGAGGAATGCTAGCTGAGTCATCTCAAAGTACTGAATCCTCAGTCGGACTAAGTTACAAAACATGTGGAAGCAATGTTCATTCTACTTCAGATCATGCTGAGTTTGAGTAAACGAGGTGAAAGATGTCAGGCTCTTCGAGCCAAAGGGCCTACTAAAAAGTGGGATCATAAAAGAAACTAATCCACCTCGTTATTTGTGCATAAACACTTCAATGAGCCTGTCTGGTACTTAGACAGTGGGTGTTCAAGAAGTATGACAGGGGTCAAAAGTTATCTACACAAATACGTGGAGCAACCAGGTCCTAAGGTAGTATTCGGTGATAATTCATCTTGTGTTACTGAGGGATATGGTTCAATTAAATGTGGTGGAATAGTTTTCTCAAAAGTAGCGTTTGTAAACGGTCTGAAGTACAATCTCATCAGTATCAGCCAACTGTGTGATGCTAAGTACATCGTTCAGTTTGATGATAAGAAAGGTACAATCTTTAATGCTAACAAAGAAATTGTGTTGACTGCTCCAAGAAGAAATGATGTATATGTCCTAGACATGTCATCTGTAACAAATTCAGGAGCATGTTTCTTTGCTAAAGCCTCAGACTCTGTGAATTAGCTTTGGCATAAGAGACTGTCACATCTAAGTTTCAAAGATATGAACAAACTTTGAAAACAAAACAAAGTTCTTGGCCTACCTTCTCTTGTGTATTCAAAAGACAAGCCTTGTTCAGCTTGTGAAAAAGGTAAACACAAGAGAGCTTCTTTCAAGCCAAAACAAAAAATTTCTATCAGGAAGTGTCTTCATCTTCTTCATATGGACTTATTTGGACCAGTCAGTCCAATATCTATAAATCATGATAAATACATTCTTGTGATTGTTGATGAATACTCTAGATACACTTGGTTATACTTCCTGAAAAAGAAGAGTCAAGCTCCTGAATTCATAATGTCTTTTATCAGGCAAATAGAAAATCAAAATGATACTAAAGTTAAACAAATACGAACTAATAATGGAACTAAATTCAGGAACCAAGAGCTTGAGAGTTTTTGTGATGAGAAAGGAATTTCTCAGAACTTCTCTTCTCCTTACACACCTGAACAAAATGGTGTGGCTGAAAGGAAGAATAGAACTCTCATTGAAGCTGCTCGAACCATGCTTAATGGATCCAATCTTTCAAAACACTTCTGGATAGAGGCTGTAAAAATAGCTTGCTATACTCAGAACAGATGTATTATTGTCAAAAGACATGATAAGACTCCTTATGAAATATTCAAGGAAAGGATTCCAGATATCAACTACTTTCATGTGTTTGGATGTCTTGTGTTCATTCACAATCAGAAGGACCATCTTGGTAAATTTGATGCCAAAGCTAATGATGGATACTTTCTTGGATACTCTTTTTTCTCCAAAGCCTTCAGGGTCTTTAACACAAGGAGACAACAGATTGAGGAGTCATTTCATGTCACCTTTGATGAAAGTATGGATGTCATTAACTTCACAAATCAATCAATGGAAAAGATTGGGATCAATGACTCATCAAGATATCCTCCTGATGAGTATAAACATTGTCCCTCAAAGCAGTATCAAACTGATGCTGATATATCCTTCCATATATCACCACACAATAGGTCAATTGATAATTTAATCACACCTCAATATGTCCCTGAAGTTATCACTTCTCAAGGTGATGAATCAAATGATTCACCCATCTATGAGAACACTGAAGGGACAAGTGATGAAAATATCAAATCCCCTATTACTGAAAATCCTTCAGAAGGAGGTGATGTCCCAGTACAATGTACTGAATCTCTATTCCCTGATAATCACCAACCATCGACAAGCTCTAATCCAAGTCCTCAGGACATATGGTCAAGACAACAACATATAGAGCTTGTAAATATAATTGGTGATGTATCTGAGGGGATGCTCACACGCAGTCAGGCTGCTAAACTCTCTGTTGCCTCAGGCCATGAATGTCTGTTTGCATACTTTCTCTCTGAAATTGAACCAAAGAAGGTTTCAGAGGCCCTGACACATCCAAGGTGGGTTGAGGCCATGCAAGAAGAGCTCAACCAATTCCTCAGGAACAAAGTGTGGAAACTAGTTCCTCTCCCCAAAGGGAAATCAGCTCTTGGTACAAAATGGGTATTTAAAAACAAGACTGATGAAGATGGAATTGTCATTAAAAACAAAGCTAGGCTGGTTGTTCAGGGGTGTAGTCAACTTGAAGGGATCGACTATGAGGAAACCTTCGCCCCTGTAGCAATAATGGAAGCCATCAGGATCTTCCTTGCCTATGCTACTTACATGAACTTCAAAGTTATCCAAAAGGATTTAAAAAGTGCCTTCCTGAATGGAAAGATCACTAACGAAGTTTATGTTGCTCAGCCTCCTGGTTTTGAGAGTTCTGAGTTCCCAAACCATGTTTGTAAACTTGACAAAGCCCTTTATGGACTGAAACAAGCACCAAGGGCATGGTATGAAACTCTCTCTACATTCCTGATAACGAACAAATTTGTCAGGGGGAAAATAGACAACACCTTGTTAATCTTTAGAACCAAGGAGGATGTTCTACTCGTTCAGATATATGTTGATGGCATCATATTCGGATCTACTAACTATGATCTTTGTAGAAAGTTTGAAAAACTTATGACAAAGAAATTTGAAATGAGTATGATGGGTGAGTTAACATGTTTTCTTGGACTACAAATCAAATAGGGGGACAAAGGGATTTCAGTCTGTCAAGAAAAATACACCAGAGAAATACTTAAGGAATATGATATCTCTGAGTGTGCTTCAGTAAAGACTCCCATGGTTCCCCCCCAAAAACTTAGGTCCTGATCTTGCTTGTAAACCAGTCAATCAAACCTTATTCAGGGGAATGATTGGATCATTAATGTACCTAACTACAACCAGGCCTGATATTCAGTTCTCAATAATCTTATGTGCAAGATATCAGGCCGATCCCAAAGAATCACATCTTACTGCTGTTAAACGAATCTTCAGGTACCTGAAGGGTACTCCCTCACTGGGTCTATGGTATCCTCGTTGCTCAGGCTTCGATCTTAAATGATACTCAGACTCAGAATATGCTGGCTGTAACATATATAGAAAAAGTACCTCAGGTGCATGTCAATTCCTAGGTGGTAAGCTAGTATGTTGGAGTGCAAAGAAACAACAGTCAGTCGCAATATCCTCTGCTGAGGCTGAATACGTGACAGCTGCTGGTTGTTGTGCAAACATCCTTTGGATGAAAAGTCAACTCAGGGACTATAATGTGGAATACAAAGTAGTCCATGTCTTTTGTGACAACACTAGTGAAATTGCCATTTCAAATAATCCAGTCCTACATTCAAGGACTAAACACATAGACATAAGATATCATTTCCTCAGGGATCACATCTTAAAAGGAGATATTGAATTACATTTCATCCCCACTGAATATCAGCTAGCTGATATTTTCACCAAACATTTGGATGAACCAACGTTTACTAGACTGAAAGCTGAACTTGGTATGTTGAATATTGATTAATCAAACCCCCTGATGACATTGGATTCAGTAGAACGTATATTCTTGATCCTCTCTCTAAGTAAATATCTCTTATAGTCTTTCCCTTGACACTGAGATACATTAAATGATGTAACTAAATGCTCTAAGGATTTAGTTACTTGATGTCCTAGGTTGGTGAGTCACAATATTAAATAAGGAACATATATTCCTTCAATAAATTGTCATAAACCAGTCAAGGGGTCACTCATGTCAAGTATCCCACAAAGCATTAAATGCTTACCCTTTTTCTAGCAAAATCCGTTGTAAAAACGTCCTTTCAAATGCACGTGACCCCACGTCATCTCTGCAAAAAGCGTTATCTTTGTAGTAATAGAACAGTTGCCAAGAAAATAGGGGGACCACTTGTACGCTTTCATTAAATGCGGATGTGAAAAGAAATTATAACAAATAAAAATCTCTTTCACATCTGAGCCTATAAATACCCCACAATCAAAACAACCACACATACAAAGAACTTGCAATTTTACTCTACCAAAATTTTCTCTCAAAGAAAAAGTGTGTGTGTTCAAACGAGTTTCCAGAAAAGGTTTCTTGCAAAAAGGCAATCACATTGATCACTTGTTTTTTTGTTATATAGCACAAACAATCAAAGTTACCTATTGTTTATAACTCTTGATCCTTTTTATAAGGCAAAAGTTCTCATTAGGTCACTTGGTAAATCTTGTTGTATTATAACAAGAAACAAGTCTTGATTTGATTTCCACAAATTTCCATTGTCCTTTTTCAAATCTTTAAAAACTATCTTTAATGGCAATGTCCAAGGCTATCAAATATGCCCCTCAGGCTGAACATCTCACCAATGAGGGTATCCATTTTGCATGAAACAACTATGAGGGAAATTTCAATTACCCTAGTAGTGTATCAGCCTACAAACCAATTTGCAAATTCTTGAAAAACTGTGATTGGGCTTATGCTTTTACAAAAACCCCCTCAGTCTTCTACCATGAATATCTTAGGGAATTCTGGTTTACGGCTGTGGTTGTAACCCCTACCCAAGGGACTAAAGGATCTCGGGGTCTAAGATCAAGTCACATAAGAACTGTGTCATCATGTTCACTTCAAACAATGGGAAGACACCATTAATTTTAGACTTCAAAACATTTTGTCAAAGTAGTGGACTTGATTATAACAATGGAAAGTATGTTGCACATCCTGACATGGAGTCACTTAAAAAAGGACTAAAAGAAATCGGGGTCCCTGAGTTAGTTGTGACTAAAACCGCATTGATCAAAACTGCTTTCCCCATGGCTTGGAGGATCCTGGTCACTTTTGTGATTCAGGTGATCGGTGGGAACTACTCGTCTACTGAGCAAGTAAATTCTACTCAGCAGATGCTAATCTACAGTCTTATTAATGGACTGAAGATTGACATAGGAGAGATTGGTTATAATGATCTCGTAACCAGGCTCCTGAAGGAGTCTAGGCAAAAATATGTTTCTTACCCAAGATTCATATCATGCGCCTTAGAACGGTTACTGGGTTCCCTTTACACTTAGGAAAAATTCAATGTTTTTCTACTCCCATCCTGAGTTCCACAAACTTTTCAAAGATCCCATCTGAAGTCAACCCCATTGCATTGACGGCTCACATGACTGAGGTGATCAGTCGTGAATCATCTGTGTCTCCCATTCCCTTCTTACCAAAGAAGGGGAACAAGAAGACTCATACTGTGCCAAAGACCAAACCAACAAAGGCACAGGGCCCTGAGGCTTCCGAGGCACGACCCAAAAAGGCCAAGGCTAAAAAGACTACCCTTGTTCAGACCAAGCTTCAAATACCCAAAGGGAAAGAGCTTACGGTAGGCCCTGATACATCACAGTCAGGGTCGACAGGCCAACCTACTGGTCCTCTTGATGGAGAAGGAAACAAACAACCTTCTCCTACGGGACTGCCTTCCACTCAGAGCGATGAGGGCACTCGTAAATCACAACCTTTGTCTGAGGTCAAACCTAAGGCCAAAGACTCAGAGAGACGCCCATGGGTAACACACCTCGCTGATAGGCCTATCACTTCTACCAAGTCCAACGAAAGCACACTAGCTCAAATTCTTTGCCTGGGGACCCAAAACTTGATTCCTTAGACTCACAGGGACGCCCACGGGTAAAACACCCCGCTGATAGGAATCTAACCTCCATAACTCCTGATGAAGGCACACTAAAACAAAAGTCTTTGCCTGAGGGAACCACTCTTGATCCCAAAGACTCAGAGGGACGCCCAAAGGTAAAATACCCCGCTAATAGGGATCTTACCTCCACAACTAGTCAATCACAAACTGCCCCTGAGTATCAGTTGGATAAATCCCAAGCCTCAGGATTTGGGGCAGGGAGTGACGATAACAAAGGCAAACCTTCTTTTGAAGGGGAGCTGGATAAACCTAAGGGTTCACTGAACTTTGGAGATTTTATAAGTTTACTCGAGAAGCCTGACGAGTTACTCAAAGGTTTCAGTGACGACGATGATATGATTGAGGCTGGGGATGAACCTGAAACTCAGGCCCCTCCTCAATCAGACCAGAAGCCACAGTCCCCACCATTATTCGCGGACATACAGCCCTCCCCTGAGGCTCAACAAAATCCCTCCCCTGAGGCATCCGAACAAAAAGAGCCCTCCCCTGAGGTACCGAAAAACCCCTCCCAAGAGGCAAAACTTGACACCTCTCCATTGGGGACTCAGACTGTGGTTCTGGATGAGGAAGTTTTGAAATCAACTCTCAAGGATGCATTAACTCATGCTTCAACAGCCTTGAAGGTTGAGGTCACTCATGTTCATGAAGACTTGGCTTCTAAGGCTGATGAACTCCTTGATGAATTCAGGACATATGGTGATAGGTTTGATGTGGCTGAGGAGAAGATCGAATTCAGGTAGACAACCAAATGAAATTCATCAGCTCTGTTCACAATAGTCATGAAAATCAAGAGAAGAAGCTCATCAACTTCCTCAACCATGCTCTTCCTACTGTCGAAGCAAATGTGTCCTTCAAGACAACTCTGGATGGACTGATCAATAGTACCACTGAGTCTAATTCTAGAGTTAGTCAACTACTTGAGTTACTGAAGGTGGACAGGCTCATTGAGGTTTTCACTAAGTTAGACTCTCTCAGGTCTGACTTGGATGTGGTGAAAGGGAAATTTGATGCCATCTATGAGGATGTTCATATGGATGCTGAAGCAGAGTTCAGATTGTCAAGGGCTGCACAAGGTTACATAGCTAATGCCTCCAATCTCTATGACATCTCCAAATCCCTGAAAGAAGCTGATATTCCTAGACTTAGGACAAGGATCACCACCATAGAAAACACTCAATCCCTCATTCAGTTGGATGTTCAGACCATCAAAGCTGACACTCAGTCCATAAAGGAAATGGTGACTGAGATGTTTCAGGCTTTCAAGGGATCCTCCACCACCTTAGGACCCTCACAAAGGGCAAAAGTTGGGATTAGTCAGGCTGATCCTTCAACTTTTGAGGGGGACAATGTACCACCAATGATGTTAACTTGGACTGAACCTCCTTCTCATACTGAGGGGGAGCAGGAAAGACTAGCACAACCCCAACCCTTAAACTTAATTCATCCCAACCCTGAGCCCTCAGTATCTAAGTTAGATAGGGGCAAAGGTATAGCTGATGAAACCCTAACACCTCCACCAAAGAAACTTGTAAAAGCTTCAAGAGAATTAAGGCCTGATCTTGATGCCAGTGTCTTGGTACCATATGAGATAAATGAATAATTTACCAAATGACTCCTAATCAAATCCAAGTGTACTTAGATAGAATGGAGTCGGCTAAGGCTAATAAAGCAACAAAGGCTGAGATCTTGAAGGTATCCACTGAGTTTGTGAAAGAAGTGGGTGGTAACCCTGAGGTCCTTCTGAGCAAGAAAGGGGGATAGGAGTTCATCCAAAAGCAGGAGGAAGAACTCAAGGCCATCCAGGATGAAATGGTCTTGAAGCAACAACAAAAAACCACCCAACTTAAGAAACTGTATGACCAATACACCAAAGTCGTCACCCAAAGAAGAAAGCCTGAACCAATCACTAACCTTTAGATCATTCCTCACACCACACCAGTCTCAGTATCTGTCTACAGAAACAATGATGAGAGGAACTTTGAAGTTATGAAGAAATTTTCATTTGGTGATTTCGGTCTCAGTGAGTGGGACGAAATGGGAAGGATTTTCAGGACCAAAACAAATCAAATGTGTCCCTGAGATACTCAACTCTCTCAGTAAGAGATATGAGAGGTTGAATAAGATGAATGAACAATTAGGAATCACTAAAAATCTTCCTTTAACTGAACAGGATCCTACCAAAACTCAGGGAAGAAAGAGAAAAAGAGTTGAGCTTGAAGCTGAGACTAAGATCCCTGGGTTAGATTGCAATCGTACTCTCCCAAAAAATGTCCCCTTTGTGAACAACATGGTTATAGAAGAACCTGAGTGGGGTATCTTCTTCATTGATGTATTTGGGGATCAAGCATTTCAAAGAATGAGTGACATAGAGAAATGCACTACTAAGAGTGTTCTCATCTTTCTTGTGATGGCTGGACAAGTTCAAACTGATGAGAATAAAAGATTTGCTGAGAAGCTCAGGGAGATAATTACTAGGAGGCCTGACAAAGAAAAGGTGTTAAAGACATCAAGGGTGAAGAGGGAAGCAATGGATTCCTGAATAACTGTAATCTTTGTTTTATTTATGTTTCTTGTATTAGACTATTTAGTCTTATGTAATGATGAATGAAAATGAAGTACTTTGTTATATCAAGTCTTTTCATCAAGTAGAATAGTTTGTAATAAGAAGAAGCCTCTTTGCTCACTTATAACAATTTCACTTAGACAAATTTTATATCCAAATAGGGAAAGATTCTTAGGTCAATTCAATACCTAATGACCTCCTTGAATGATTTGAATAACAATCAACCTAAGTGAATTATTAACCTTGAACATAACAAGGTCACTGAGTGAACAGTCACTCAGTGAGTTGCCTTCGACTTCCTGGACTGAGTCTAAAAGGAAGACTCAAGCATTCAGAGAGGCGAAGCTCAATGAATGTCTTCTATGACGAAGAAAAAGGTGATGGGTTCAGTGAGTTATGTAAATAGACTCATTGAACCCCATACGATCTCCCTGAAGAAAACAAGCATTCTCCAAGACTGAAGAAAATGCGGTATAAGTTGAATTGTGACAAGATGAAGTACATCACACAATTAGCGTGACTTACCCTTTTGGGATAGATGGGGTACTGACAAGTGTAAAGGACTTACGTCTTACTACTTAAATGGGGTAAGATAAGATACTACACTGTACCAATAAGACAAGAATTGCACATGGGCAATTATTGTCTTCTACCCAACTTTCCTTCTATAAATAGGATGCTTGTAAATGAGAGAAAATCAAGTGTGTGCACTTAATGCTTTAGACATTCACAAACAAGTTTTCTCTCCTCCAAACACGATCACACACTTGAGTTCTAAACTCCTGTTGATAGAATCGTCAAGCTTAGCAATCGTTAGGATTGGACTAGCTTGTTAGTGAGGAGATCACAAAACCACACATTGTCTATTCAATCCCTATTGTAGCTTCGTATACAATAGGGTATAATTCTTTAATAAAGCTAAGAGTTAAACGTTGAAAACCTTTGTGTTATTTACTTACTTGTATTAAGTTTATTGCATTACTTAACCATGGGTTAGGACTATACTTAGTATACTTAAGTATAGTACTAATTACAAGGAACCAACACATATCTTTGGTTGTTCCGGAAGGCTGGTTCTGACTGGGTAATGGTCAATCTATGTTTCAGTTACAAGCTTTTTGGACCAGAACTCCCCCCGTTGCGCTTTGCTGATGGGCGAAAGTATGGAGTCCCTTGGTGGGATGAAAATGTTGAAAAGGTTTGTTGTTGTATTCCGTATTTGTAATGGAGTGTATTTTATAACATTCTCTTATAGTGTTTTATCAATGTACATGTGTACTTCCCAATAAATCATGAGAATATACATTGGTTCATGGCAGAGTTTCATATTTATTCGGGAGTTGTAACTTTTTACGACAGTATGGGATCGCATGTCGATGGGATTAAAAATCGCAACTGGATGGTGAAGATTATGTCAAAATTGAGTCTGGCATTGCCCATGTATTTGGTTGAAAGCGAAGTTATGCATAAAAACATTTAGATGCATCCAAATACAAGATCAATTTTTGCTATGACCATACAATACCTAAACAAGTTGGCCTATACGGCGACTGTGGTATATGGGTTTGCATACTGTTGTACAGGTTATCCAACAATTTTCCATTTCAAGTAAATTATTCCGTACAAGCAGCTTTGGCTTATCGGGAGAAATTGATGCAATTTTACCTAAAATACAAATTGGATGTGAAGCGTGTTGATTCCGGTAAACAATGAACTCCCATTTTCAGGTATTAAATTACATTGAGCCTATTCTGCTTGTCTTACAACATTTTAGTACCATCTGTTTACAAAAGGTCAATCTTGTATGGTCCGTAATCTTAGTCAGTGAAGAAAATGATATTCGACCACCAACGTTTTTGAAAACAGTTATTTTTGTTTACATAAGTTTTAGTTTGCTACTTCATGATTTGGTCCATATACTTAAAGTGTATTTGCTTATATCATGCTTAGTTTTTGGTTGATTAGGTTTATGTTTTGATAAAAATTTAGTAACATGATAGTATTATATAAACCGAGACCAAAAAGATGGTTAAAACATTATAAGCCAAACATAGTAAACAAAATACATCAAATGTAGCTAAATTCTGCACAAACATTTGTAAATGTATACACAAACATAGTAAACAAAATACATAAAAAAAGTCTAAATGAAAGTAACATTAAAACAAAACACTAAAACACAAATTACATAATACATTCTTTAATATATCCATTCATTTTGTTATCGGTCACTAAGAACTAGTGATTCTTTGAATGGTCCAATGATAAATGAACCACCATTTCCTTCATAAACAATCGTTTAAAATATTTGCATTTCTTGGTTATACACTTGTAGTGAGTGAGCCAAGGCGTGTTCGTTGACCTTAGTAACGATAATTGGTTGCTCGTCGTTATCAAATCCCAATAACCTTGGCACTTGAGCTCTGGCATCGGAATGCTAAAAAGTAGTCTATATGATGAAATCACACCCTGGTTGAATTGTAACACCAATGCACACAAGAAAAGTAAAGCATTCGCGGTGAAACTTCCTAAAATAACTAGATAAGTTTTGACATATAGTATGAATGTGGAATCATATTTCTGATCCCATCTGGAATGTCTAGTACATCAAATTGATGACTAACCAAGTCAAATGATACTAGCATGTAATTTTTTCGCCTCATACCTTGGCAACAAACGATCTTTTCAAATCCCACCCAAAATATTTTACCACCCACAACTGATTCCTGACGACCGTATTATACTTATTGATTCACGAGCCAAGCGGTTGTAGGCCAGATTGTTCCAACTAAGAGAACTAAGTGTAAAAACTGAAACATACCATGCGGTTTCACCGACCAACGGGTAATTAATTTTTAATAGGGTAGGGTCTTGATTTTGTGGAGTTATACCAAATCCGAACACCATTCTTGGTGAATTTAGTTGGTTCACATGATTTTCTACTACTATCGTAACACATTTTCTTATTGACGGGTTCCATAGCCTAAGTGACGTATTATTAACATATGTTAAGCACCATATACCTTCACAAGTGGCAATTGGCCTGAAAATACGAAGATTGTATGGCGGATAAAAACGACTGAAAATTAAGTTTCCATTAACCGTGTACATGAAACCATTATCGACGTGCTTATATGTTATATGAAAGCAACAAGAGGTTGTTGCCCGTGAATCGTAGCGAATGATGAACTGGGCTTGATCTATTGCTGCCTTCCAAGTCTTTGACACTCTTCGAAACCATAGTAAGATCTCCACTGGAAGTCTAACCATGATTTCCATTTAAATTTCAAACGGTATGTGTCTGTACATTTTATGAAAATATTGTTTTCAAGATCTAACAGTTTGCATGTATATTCATCGTGCTGGTTGTATTTAATAGAGTGGCAGGAGCATATACCGACGGGTGCTCTACAACTTGATGCTCTATCAAGCGATGCTCTACTAATGTATCATTAAATGACCTACAACCAATAATACTTTTGTTTACATATCTATGATTTACTTTTGTTAACATAGTCACATGATACAAAATGAACTACATCTTAAAATAAATAAAAACAAACAAACCTGCATATTTATTCATCCTAACAGTTATAACATGATTAAAATTCATTTAGGTGAAACACATTTCTCACAAAAATCATCAGTTGGAATAGTACTCGTCAAAGTATCATGATGTTCAGAGGAAAATGATTCAAAGTCATCAAATAGATTCTTCCCTTTAAATTTTCGTGCATACTCTCTATAGGCCTTATATGGCGTTCTTAGATTTTTTGGTGATTGGCTTTCTTGTTCGTTCCATGCATCAATCTGTTCATACAATACGTTATCCAACGCCTTCTTTATTTTTTCATGTTTACACGCGTTGTTTCTACGTCCTTGTCGGAACCGGTCAAAGTCAAGTTCTTAAAATAAAAAGAAAGAAGTTCAACTTGAGGATCATGGGGAATATATATCTGAACGGAGTTGTCATTGAGAGGAGCAAATTCGTACATTTTCATTACATCGTTATCGTTTTTAACAATAGTCAAACCGTTTTCGAGATCATTATAATCAGTTTTAGAGTTGAAAAACCAAGCCCATATATCTTGTTTTGTTTCATCCAACAACTCACACCATTATTTATAGGAAAACCTTTTTTCTTTAGGGCGCACTTTGAAGAACCAATGTTCTTCGATGTCTACGGGATAGGTTAGACAAGGATACAAGTGGAATAACCCACTATAGAGAATTTCAAAATGAAAAGATTTCAAATAATGGATGCAACAAATATTGAATACTTTTTATTAAAAAAGACGATTACACAAAACCAAATGTTTAAACTTATATACGATTTAGGTTATAAACTTAGTATTCAATTTTCTCGTCGTTGCCACTTTATGAAGGATAAACACCATGTTCTGTTGTCATTTTGAACTTTTATGTAAACCCTCATGATTTTATTTCATTTACAATATTTGGTCTCAATGATCCTTTATATATAATTTTGATAACTTACACGTCCTTTTACAAACACTAGCTCTATCCAGTCAAATGCTCTAACAGATTTTGCTCTATCCAGTAGAATGCTCTATCAAAACTTGCTATATCAACGTATACTTGAATGACCTAGATCTCCTATTGTACTATGATTCAGGTATAAGGATAGTAGCATTTACTACATGTCATGTCGATGTAAAGAGTTTCATGTCTTTTACAAAACACATGCTCTATCCATACGAATGCTCTAACAGAACTTGCTCTATCTATGTAAACTTAAATGAGATAGTACGATGACCTAGTATCCTATGACATCTATGTAGCTGGCATAAAGACTGTTTAAGGAAGTATTTATTACAAGTCAAGTCAATGTAAAGAGATTCACGTCTTTTTACAAACACATGCTCTATCTATACGAATGCTCTAACAGAACTTGCTCTATCTATGTAAACTTAAATGAGATAGTATGATGACCTAGTATCCTAATGTACTATGTAGCTGGTATAAGGATTGTTTAAGGAAGTATTTATTACAAGTCATGTCAATGTAAAGAGATTCATGTCTTTTTATAAACAATTGCTCTATCTAATCGAATGCTCTATCTACGTATACTTTAATGACCTAGTATCATATTGTACTATGTAGTTGGTATAACGATTGTTTAAGAAAGTATTTATTACAAGTCATGTTAATGTAAAGTGATTCACGTCTTTTTACAAAAATTTGCTCCATCCAGTCGAATGCTCTAACAGAACTTGCTCTATCTATGTAAACTTAAATGAGATAGTATGATGATCTAGTATCCTATTGTACTATGTAGCAAGTAGTTTAAGGAAGTATTTATTACACTTCATGTCGATGATGTAGAGTCTCACGTCTTTCTACAAACAATTGCTCTATCTAGTCGAATGCTCTGTCCAGTCGAATGCTCTAACAGAAGATGAAGTATTTATCTTAAATGAACTAGTATAATGTCCTAGTATTTACTATGTTTTGTCTATGAAAAAAGTGGCACAACTTTTCTCAAACACATCCTCTAACATAAGTGAATGCTCTATCAAGAAGTACATTATATCTAAATAAAACAATTAAGCTAACTACATTCTGAAAAAAGAAATTACACAATCTTTTATTAGAACTGATTGCTTACACTTGCCCCTTCTCCATAAGCCCCTAAAAGCTAATTTGGAAATACACTAACCAAATTTCAGATTGTAATGTTGAGAGCCATACTTGATTATTTAGGACAGAAGACTGATACATTTTTTAGTATTAAAGCAGACCCTACTTTAATAGATTTTGCATAAAGATCATCTGCTAAAACTTTGTAGTGAATTGTCCCATTAATCGTGCCTGAAGGATTTCTAAGTGTAACGTTCATATCACCAATTACATTTTCCTTACAGGATGTTATAATAGCAACAACGTACTCAATTTTACCATTTGTAATGTAGTTTTTTATATCCCCAAAAATTCCACCGCCAATCTCCCTAGTATCTTTCATAAACTCGACAACATTGACCCAAGTAACGGTTTTGAAATCATCATCATCACTAACATCTTCGTTTACTTTCCTAATATACTCTTGAGTAGGAGCATCGCTAACATTTGTAAGGTTAAATAAGTAACCTTGTTGAAATTCTACAGCAGGACCTAGAATTATCCTTACAGGATTTATGTTGCCATAATGAGAGTCTAAAGTGTTTGATGAACATATGATTGGGTTTTTGGTTTGGCTATTCAAAGTTGCAAGGGGCGCAGAGAGTTGTTGATCTGAGTCATCTATATCGAGCATGAATTCCCAGCCTTCGTTTGGTGGTGAGTCCATATCTTAGATGTGTATATTGAGATGAAAATTGTGAGAGTTGAAATGTAGATATGAATTTATCATGATATGACAATTAATATATAGATGTTTTAAAATTTATTGAAGTACCTAGCTAGTGCTTTATAGTACAATACATGTATTTTTTCACTTATATATAGTGCTCTTTCTCTAAAAGAATCATTCATCTAGTTTATTTTTTGATTATATTCAAAGTAGGATGGTATCTCAAGGAACTGATTCATCATCAATTGTCCCTGATTTTTATGGAGAAGATCTATTGTATATAAATTCTATATTTATCTTTTACATTTATTCTTTAATGAATATAAAATTTTATTAACTGTATTATAACAATGTTTACACACTAGACCAGGATGGAATTTCCACCAAATCATTTTGTGTTTGATGTTCACCATGGAAGTTCTTTCTTTTTCGATCTGTTGAGGTATGGACAAGGTGGAAGAATCTTAGGCTATAAGCCACATATGTCTGAATGGTTGACGTATCAACAATGGTGTGATTTGCTAAAAGATAAATTAAATGTTGAAGTCTCTGCTTGGTTTTATTGTAAATCAGATTGTACACTGAAAGAAGGCTTGACTATTGTTGAAAATGATAGGGATGTCAAAAAATGTATGATTCTGCTGGATTACACAGCCTGCTAGATCTATACATTGACCAAATGTAGGAGGGTCTACTGAGTGATTACTATACCAAGAACATGTGTTCTTATGATTCTGATGAGGAAGTAACCTCAAGAGTGAATAGCCCCAAAGATTGTACTATAATGAATTTTGTAGAACTTATCGAATGGAAACAAGAAGATATGGGAACAAACCAACCATCATGGGATATGGAAATTCAGGGTGACGGTTCGAAGAAAGTTGCGCATGATGGAGTGTCGCAGAAGAAGGATTGTGGTTCCATCAGCCATAGTGTCCTATAATTTAAAATGTCTTTCGTGTTTATCAGTTTATTGAAATTTCCTTTTATTAATTTCCTATCTTTTTATCTTAGTAATAATAAAATGACATATTATTAAATAATTTACTTGTGTTACCTCCTTAATGACATTTTTAGAGTGTGTTATTATGTGGCACAGATTCTAAATAACGGAGTGTCTACAATAGTATAGACATCTACATATGAACACTAAGTCCTAACATAGTACACTTATAAAGCTATGAGTTGTCTACATCAGTAATTATGTACCACGGGTTTTCACCGGCAGCTGCTCTACCACGGGATAGTGCTCTAATATACATCATACTCTACCTATGTCTAAACCTAGGACTGAGATAGTAGGCTTATAAGGTTATGATACTAGACATCGTATTGAATGCAACATACATAAACCTAACATGTGCAGGACAATAATGAAGTTTTTGATTTTATATATAGGCTTGAAGAACATAAATTTATGTAAAAAAATCACAATGAATTCATCCTCAGCCATTTTAACTGTTTATTTGGTTTGTGATGGCGTGACTGATGGTGTTGTACTTCTAAACAATATTACTTACAAGGACCTAGTTCTGTTCGTGAGAGACAAGTTCAGCATCGACTATACATTTGATACTTCTATATCATACCAAATGGGTTCAAACCATGTACGCATAGTTGATGATAATAATGTGTTCTTCTTCGGGCTAGAGGTATCTAAAACAATGTCTAGCGCGTCTTATAGTTTATACATTCAAAAGGTAAAACTATCAACTTTAAAATCTATAGATTTAGATCTTAATTCCAGCCCTAGTGTATTTAAAGATTATCAAAATATCATCAAAAAAGAAACGGTTGATATTCCTAAAAGAAACAGATTACCTACTATTGATGAATCTGAATGGAAGAGAAATAAATTTACTTTTGCGCCTGAACCACCTAATGCACCAGAGCTTACCATCAAACCATCTAAAAATATAATTGAGAACAACAAAATCATACGTATACTGGCTAAGGGTGACGAATATCACAATAAAGATCACTGGATGACGGTACTTGGGGAAAAGGCACTTGATGAAGGTTTTGAGTTTAAACCTAGGAAATCAAATCCAGAGCGGTTAGATGTTATTTGCGTGAATAAAGAATGCAAATGGAAAATTATTTCAACTAAGTCTAAAATGGATGATAAGTGGTTGTTAGGGACAAGTAATGATGTTCACACTTGTACAAGAACTAAAATAAATCCTAATCATCGTAGTGCTACTAAAAAATTGATAGGCCACCTAATCTCACCAAAGTTAAGAGATAATAGTCGTATATACAAGCCTCAAGACATAACGAAAGATATGAACCTTGATTACAACATTAACATTACTTACAAAAAAGCATGGTGTGGAAAAAACCAAGCATTGGACCTTAACTATGGTGGCCATATAGAATCATTCGCCCAATTACCTGTTTATTGTTATAACTTAAAGTTGTGGAACGAGGAGACGGTAACGTATATTAATACCGATGATGAAGGGGGTATTTAAATGTGCTTTATAGCATTTGGTATTTCGGTAAGCATTTACTTTATTTAATTATGATTATATGTTTTTAATATTGTTAAATAATGTTTCTAGTGTATGAATAATATATTTTAAATAATATACAGATTCGGAGTTTCTTAACACAAATGATACCACTTTTAATAACAGACGGATCACATTTGAAAGGTACTTACAAAAGAAACAAATCTGGTGTTGAATGGAATGGATGGAAACATCAGATAATACCAATTGCTACAGGTGTTTCTCAAGGAGAGACTAGGGAGTCGTGGACATGGTTTTTGAGGAAGATGAGGGAATGTATAGGCGACGTGCCAAATCTTGCAATTATATCAGATAGACATGCGGGAATAGCTCTGGCATGCAAAGAGGTATTTCCTGATGCATTTCATGGGTACTGTTGTAGGAACTTGGAAATGAATTGTAAATTTAAGAGTGAGAAGATTAGGTCTAAATTCTGGAATACATGCAAAGCATACACCCCTCTAGAGTTTCAACGAGGCATGTCTGAAATACAGACCTATAAACCGGATGCTTATAGGAAACTTGAAGAAGCTGGTTTTGAAAAATGGTGAAGGGCAATGTGCCCGACTAATCATTATAATTACTATGACATCAAACAGCGTCGAGTCGATCAATTCTTTGTCAAGGCATATTAGATATGCTCCAGTGACGAAGCTCATAGAATGGTTCAGGGGTCTTCTACAAAAGTGGTATTGTGCTAGGCGCAAAAAATATAAATGTTCATATTTTTTCAATACCATAAATTAAATTCAATGATAATTTGAATATACATGTAACATTATTATATACCATCTTCCAAATGAAAAGTTCAATACGGTAAGTGATTGGGCTACAGAAAAAGTCAAGAAGAGAATGGAAAAAAGCTTTCATTGGGAGGTGTCTGACATTCAAGTTGGCATACTTTACCAAGTAGATGATCGACGAAAATTACAACATGTAAATTTGACTGAGCGTACATGCACTTGTCGTAGATGGCAGCTTTCGGTTATACCTTGCGGTCATGTTATAACGGTTACTAGACATCTTGGATGTTCTGATTGTAGCAAGTTAGTGGAATGGTGGGTTAAAAAATCATTTCTTTACGATACTTACAAAGAGTTGGTGTATCCTGTGGGAGAATCACACGAATGGATAGTACCAGATGGACTGGAAGTTGTTAAAGCACCAAATATGGACATTCGACAATCTGGTAGGCCAAAAAACAAAGACCAGATAAAATCCAAAGGTGAGGCATCGATTGTGACAAAATGTTCAAGGTGCGGAAAGTCTGGACACACAAGGGCTGCTTGCCATTCACCCATTGCAAATGATGGTGTGAGTGTGATTATGTTAATCTTGTTAATTATTTATTTTAAAATAACATATCTTGTTTAAAAGTCCACTAATATATACAAAATGATAGGGTTCTACTTTTCCAAGCTCAAACATATGGAGAGACAGACAGGGACTAATGCTTGTGACTGTGAATCAATTTAACTTGGGCGGAGGTTTAACAGAAACACATGGAAACATGCCGGTGATGGTTAACCAATTTTATGTTGGAGAGAGCTCTAGAGGCCCAAACCAAGCAATGGCCTTCATGGTGAACCAATTTAACTTTAGAGAGGGAAGCTCACAACAAAATCAGGCACGGTTTCCATGGCCTGAATATGCTTTTGGGGGAGGATCACAAGAGACAAGGTTTGGATGGAATCCTGTTAACCTAAATGACTCTTGAGAAACAAGATTATTCATTTGGTGTTGTTTATGCTTTTGGTATTAATTTCCGGAAAATAGCTATGAATTGATGCTTTTGTTACCTATGGATATGCTTATGTTGAAGTTCGTTGTTGTTGTATATTACGAGTGTACAATGTTTAAGATTGATGCATATTTATGGCAGTTTAACATAAAAAATACAAATAACTTAAAAATAAAATAGGAAATAATAAATAATTATACAAGAATAGAGAATATGCATGATAATGGTTGGGGCACAAATTCATAATAAGGATCTAATTTTTTGCAAACACCATACAATTATGGTTTTTGCAAACACGATGCAAGTAAGTAGACAGAAGATTTTAATTGTTTAAACAAGTTAAAAAATATTCATAGTGACAACATTCTTAGGTCTTCAAATGCTAGGAATATACCACGTACATGGAGAAAACATTTTGTGATTGAAATAAAACCGAAGCATTTTTTCCTGACAGGCAAGAGCCGTTTGTTTCGGATCATCAACTTTGGCCAACGGGATCCAATTTGCTAACCTAGCCTTTTAAATACCCAAGTATTAAACAAAACAAGCTTGAAAAAGAAAACTTAATGTAAAAGAGAATGACCTGTAAAGAAACATGCAAAGAAAGACACCACAATCACCATACAGCCCACCCTGTTTTGGAGCACCCTTGGCATGCTTAAAAGAAATAGTATAAGTAGAAGGGTTCATTTCTTTTTGTTCAAACACGCCGGTTTGTTTCATAATCAATGGTAGCTTATCCTCCAAATAACTTCTCATCTTCAAATACCAAGGCCAAAATTCATCAACAAAAGTGACTTGAGTGTCATAAAATGTAACTAGTCCATAGTAGATGTGAAACACTGCCAGAGACCAGTAAGAAGATGCTTCATTGATGGGAATAAAGACTTGTAAATAATGTCCATGACATGATTCGGCACAGTAAAATATAAAGTTGCTTTGATTTTAAGAAGACAAATGGATTGTACGTACCCGTTCAACATCTTTCCATGCGAAAGGGTAAAGCTGTGTGTTAGCGTAAAATATTGGCAAAGATCCTTGAAGAAGAAGAGACATAAAATAACAGCTAACCATAGACCAATCTATGTTGCTCGTGCGGGTGTACCACATGTACATGATCCAAAGGTCAATGTCCTATATCAGAAAGGAAAATACTTTTATGGTTAGGGGGATTTGAAATATTTAACCATAAATAATACAGGATATATTATTATGTTTACCTCGTCAAGTAGCCATCCTTTGCGCTTTTCATTAAGAGCACATAAAGCTAGCCAAAATGTTATATCAACAGTAATATCATTGCACCAAGGGAATTTGCAACGACCTACAACGTCCCTATTCAAAAACACCTCCATTTCATGACTCAAGAAAATTTTGTCGATTCTTTTGGATGGTCGTTTGAGATCCTATACAATATAAAAAAATGTTAAACAAATTATTAACATGGAAACAATATTAAGTTAACCATCTGTAAAAAAGGTACACACCTCTGTCCAAGCCTTTAGTTCCTTGCACTTTTCAATCATTCTTGAATTCAGGGCATTCTTTTGGTTGGCCAGTTCCTTCATGGTAGGAATTTTACGAATTCTCGCAAAAGGCTCAAAAGGCGTCCGTGATGATATCGACATGCTTCCTTTTATTGTTTTCATAATGTTTCAAGGTTGCCTTCATATGGGATGATGAACTATTTCCTCTAGTTGATCTGAAGCGGGAATCATATTTCATTTGCTTATTCAATCGGTTCTGCTTATGCTTGTACAGCCTTTGGATCTCACACTGTATCATATGTTCGTCCTCTTTTGCAGACATTGAAGCACGATCCTTTTGTCTCTACTCACACAAACGAATAAAATGATCCTCTTGCTTAGAACTACTTGGGTATTCGAATTGCTATAAAATGTATAAATCTATAGTGAGACAAAAAATAATAAACACATATGTAAAACTTGAAAGAAAACATCAGGTGCGGGAAAAAACAATTATTGTACCTCACAGTTATCTTCAACTTCTAGCGATTGTGATAAGTTGCACAATCCATTTAACAGAGCTAATGCGGCTTCATCCTCTCGAACAACATCTTTTGACGAAGTATCAAATAACAACATAGAATCTCTAGTCTCAACATCAATGCAATGGTCTCGACCAAAGTCCTAAGAATATAAATTAAAGTAATTAACTATCATATGACTAGTTGACTACACGTCTTATAAACATTAAAGTAATTACCTTTATAATGTTTTCTTTCTGGGTTGTTTCAAAAATTCTCTTCAAATCCTCTTCTCTTGAAAAAGTAAGCATCTAAATAATTTGAAAGATAATTAAAAAAAACATAAATTATGGAAAAATAAGATAGTTGAAATAACAGTGGTGAAAAAAATAACCCGTATAACAGACGCCAATTTAAAGATTCGGTCTATCAATGTCTTAACCTCTGTAGGTAGGGTCATCAAACTTTCACAGACTGCTTCAAGATTTATAACACGATCAATTAATGTACTATCTTCAACCTTGTCTTTACCACAAGAAACATTAACATCTGCATCCTTTTGTTGGTTATCCATACGGTTTGCATCTTTTTTTTCAGATATTCAGCATACAGACCTCCAACAGAAACAGGAGGAGTCCTCAGTGCATACCACAAAAAATAATCATGGCTACGTATGTACCATAGGGACTGCCAATCAACTTTCGTGGGGTGTAACTCTATTGGCGCCTAGTGCAAACAGGTTTGTAGTATATTAGATAATGACAAAATTAGTTACAGTGAAAATTCATTTTTTTACATTGACAAATAGATCAACAAAATTATCCAAGTTGTTAAATTCAGGCTTCTTAGACCATGAGACTGCTCTTTGGGTCATGTCTGACAACTTGGACCACCAGAGACTAGCGTCACTAGAAGACTCTATAATGCATATCTACAAAATGAGGTAAATAAATGTTTCAAACTTTGGATAACAGGGGGAATAAATTATTTCAAAAAATTATATAGGTGACCGTACAAACCTTGAATGCGAAAACAAAACTAGACAATGAATAACTAGGGACATATTTGCTGCTTTTCATCAACCCATTAATGTGTTCACTCTTATGACTGCCAGCAACATTTCTAATGGCTTCATAAAGCTGCCTCCAAATGTGCTCACCCCATGCAAACGAGTTCCAACAATCAAGACGTTCAACCATCCTAAGAAATACATCATCCACAACAGACACCAAATCCCGACCTATGAAAATAACCTCCAAAGTTAACAACAAACATATTCGGATCGCATCTTGATTAGAAATTTTAGACCATTTTTCATCATCCTCCATAAAAGCTAATAAATCAATAATTTGAACATCATAGCCTATATTTTGAGGAAATAAACGGTTACGAAAGGGGATATCGCCATTCCTGAATTGATGGAAGCTAAGTGGGCCAAATTGAAAATCAGTGACTAGGCAAAGCTCACGACGACAAAAATGGAGACTATGTTCATTAACAGAGTATATGAGTGGTAAGTCATAGCTATCATCATTAGCATGGTTTTGTTTTTGAAGCATGTAATGAATCATGCCATCATCATTATCGTTGATTAACTTGAAGTAATGTAGCTTGCTTTTAAAATGAATCCTAGCCGAATAATCCTATAATAACAAAGAGACCATAACTCAGATTAATAAAAACTAAAAACAACAAAACATCAATTTATCCTAAAACCATGAGCATATATGTTAAACAGTGTTTATCCTAAAATGTGGTCATTAAGCCTATAAGTCTGTGTAAACATGGGATATAAATATGTAAAAAAATTAACTTTTAATTAACTAAAATATACAAAATGTGTATGTTCAATTAACTTATTAAGCATCTACCATTAACAAAACAATATATAAAGATAATAAATTGAAATGTAATTATAAACAGATCTATATGCTATAAGATGAAATGATGGAGAAAATAATACCATGTCACCGATAATCATAATAGGGCGAAATTTCGGCAAAGGGTCAGCCGGAATAAGTGTGTGAGAATGAGAGAGATAATGTTTGAATTAATTTGAATTAATTAAAATTAATGGGATATCAAATAATTATTAATTGGTAATCTTTCTTTCTCGGGGTAAAAAAGTCAAATCTAAAAAAAGTGGGTAGAGGTAGAGCACATGACATGGACAAGAATACAAAATAATAAATGGATAAAGTGGGCTAGGGGTGGGGAAACCCAATGATTAGTGGGTCTGGAAAAGTGAAGTAGAGCATAACACGTGTCCGACGATGGCGTGGATAGAACAAGTTTCAATAGAGCATGGCCAAAACATGAAACCAAACGCTGTCTGGCCATAAAAGATCTACATGACATGGCCAAAACCAGAATTTTCTCTAATTATTATACACTGCTAAAAGTAAATAAATAGATTTTTGATTAAGTTTATAAATTTTCTTTTGTTTGAAATTATTATTATAAATTTTAAATAAGACATTAATTAATTTAGAAAAAGTAAAACTGTCAATCAACTAAAAAGTATAAGAGAAAAAGCTATAATAAATGCATTTTCTAAACCGTGTATTTTTTGTGGAGAGAAAATAATTTTGAGACAGAAGAATACATTCTGGGTTCGAAGCGGATAAAGAGTTTAACATAACTAGGCGAGGGTTCGAAGAAGACATTCTGTCGCTTGGATGTTATTGCACGACTCGACCTACTAACCACTAATATTTGCCGTTCTGAAAAACATAAAAAATAATACTGTAATAATTTTGAGACAGAAGAGTAATTGTTTTGTATTTTTTGTTATTTGTATACAAAATGCTATTTCCTCCTAAAAAACAACCTACAAATCTTCCTACTCACAAGATGTTGACAAGTGTAAGAACGAACGGTTTATATGCGGAAAGAGAATTGATTGGAAAAATATATAATATTATTTTGTGTGTAAGAGGATATGTAAGCATACTATTATAAGAGGATATAGCAATGCTGATTTGTATATAACAATTTTATTTTCTTTTGTGCGTAGTTTATAAAATTTTATTGCATTTTGTTTATTTTATAACCATTTTGCCCCTTATGAAATGCACACAAAATTGATACTCCATTCGTCTCAAAGTTATTATCATCTGACAAAAAATAAGCAGTTTAAGAAAATATCATTTATTATAGTTTTATTTTTTTTTACTTTTTAGCAGAATAACAGTTTTACACTTAGCTAATTAATTAAATTAATTCAGCTTATTTGTTTATCTATTAACTATTTTTAATTCACTGAAATATAATAAAAATATGTTTTTGAATAATTTTGTGTATTATGAAAGTTTAGAAGGATATTTAAGTAATTATAAAATTTGCAAGAATATTAATGTAATTTGATATTTTTGCAAGGATATAGGTGTAAAGGCATTTAAAATTTACATTAATATCCTCTCGAAACTTATAGTTACATCAATATATCCTTTCAAACAACAATGGTGGCGGCGGATCTTCCTATGGCAATCCTTCTTGATCTTTCATCCAATTAAACTTGTAAGATCCATTCATCGTTTAAAGATCGATAACGTGGATCTAATTGCAGGTCATCCGTTATTTATCGTTAAACGATTCGACGAAAACTTAGGTTTAATTTTGTTTGAAGATTAATTAGTTTGCAGATCCCTCTTGTGTTTCCTCTTTCCGTCTTTCTTTTTTCTGTTCCAGGATCTCCCTTCAATCCAAAGGTGGTTTTTTTTGTTCTTGGTATTGTGATCGATGGGGTCTTTTTCTCGTAAAGGTAAGACTAATGAGGATCATGTTCATTCGATCTCTCATTCGATCTATGTTACAAATTTTCCAGAATCCATTAAGTCTGCCGAGTTGTGAAAGTATTGTAGTGTGTATGGTACTGTCATTGATGTTTTTATACCTCAGAAGAAATCTAAGAGTGGTAAGAAATTCGCTTTTGTGCGGTTCATCAAGGTTTTTGACATTGATCGTTTGGTGGGTAATTTATGTACCATTTGGATTGGTCACTATCACTTATATGCTAATCGAGCTCGGTTCGATAGACCTCAGAAGGCGTCTTCAAATTCTTTTAAACCACCGGGTGACAATTTTTCTGCCAAAACCAATAATACCAATAACCAATCTCGGTCTTATGTGAATATTGTGAATGGTATTCATTCGGACACTAATGATCGTTTTGATGCTACTGCTCCTGCTTTGGTTCTTGATGAGACATGCTATACTGATTATGACCTTTCAAATCATGAAATGGGTAAGGTTCATGATTTGTGTTCAATTGCTAACCTTCCGAATATTCTTTATAAAGAAGGTTTCTCGGAGGTGAAAGTCTCATATCTTGGCGGGTTGTGGGTCTTACTTGAAACTAGTTCTGTGGCTACTAAGGATAAATTGGTTAAACATACTGGTGTCAATTCGTGGTTTAGTGTTATTAAGGACGCTCAACATGATTTCGTATGTGATCAACGTGCAGTTTGGATTGACATTGAAGGAGTTCCTATACATGCTTGGTCTAAACAAACTTTTGTTAAGATCGGCAAAAATGGGGTGATCCTTTGGATATTGAAGATGCATCTACTCCTACGTTTGCCCGTAAGCGATTATGTCTCTTAACAAGGAAGGTTGATAACATTCTGGAATGTTTTAAAATTATTATGAAGGGGAAGGTATATATGGTTCGCGCCAAGGAATTATTTACTTGGACGCCGCAGTTTCAGGAAGTTAAGTTTTCTGATGATGTGTTAGATGAAGATACTGATAATAATTTGGGAGATCAATTACATAACGATGCGGCTATGGTGGAGGAGTGTGATGAGGATGGGGTTTCTGAGACAGTATTTGATGACAATAATAGTCCCTCTCTAGATAAGAGTGTGAACGTCGAAGGAAATAAGGAGTGCCAAAAATCAGAGGACCCTTTTCACTTGTATGATCTCTTGAATAAAAGTAATGATAAGGTAAATGAATCAGATCCATCATTATCGCATCCCCCTGGTTATACGCCTGAGAATTCACATCCGGTTAATACTCGTGATGATCAAGGAAGATACACGGATGTCCCTGTGAATGAACGTGAAGTTCATTCTAAGGTGTTTAATCACTCTCAAGATTCTCCTATTCACTTAGAGTCGTGTGGAGCTTCATATTCATCTCATCGGCTGCAGAAGGTTCGCAATGGCGGTTCTGTCCTTGATGCTTTAGAAGACATGATTAAAATCGGACAATCTATAGGTTACAAAATGGTGGGGTGTTCGAGGGACATTAAACAGATTATTGGTTCACAAGGAGTCGTAGATGGTTTTAAATGAAGCTTATTTCTCTAAATGTTCAAGGTCTTGGTAACAAGACCAAAAAGGAGTGGGTTAGGGAATTAATTAATAATCATAAAGTTAATTTTCTTGCTTTACAGGAGACAAAACGGGGGAAGATTTCTCAGTTGGAGGTTAGATACTTATGGGGTAACTCTAATTATCAGTATGTGGTTAGTGAGTCAGTGGGTAGCTCTGGTGGTATTCTTTGCGTATGGGAGGACTCGATTTTTGTTAAGGAGAGTGTATCTATTGCGGACAATTTCATTGCTTTGTTTGGAACATGGATTCCGACTAATACTAAGATTCTGTTACTTGTAGTTTATGCTCCTCAATCTCCAGTCCTTAGAAGATATCTTTGGGATCATATTTCAGGTCTCATTACTCGATGGAATGGAGAAGTTATTGTGATGGGGGATTTTAATGAGGTGCGTTCCCAAGCCGAGAGATTTGGTTCTGTGTTTAATGTGTCGAGTGCCAATGAGTTTAATAACTTTATTTCGAATTCTGGTCTGGTGGAGATTACGTTGGAAGGATACTCGTTTACATGGTCACATTCTTCAGCGTCCAAAATGAGTAAGCTTGATCGTTTTTTGATGACTGAAGGGATTGTGTCTACTTATCCTTCATTATCTGCTAGATGTCTGGATCGTCATCTGTCGGATCATCGTCCGATTCTCCTTTGTGAGAATAAATCTGATTTTGGTCCTTGTCCTTTTAGATTGTTTCATTCTTGGTTCTGTATGCCCGGATTTGATGATATGGTTAAACAAGTGTGGCTTTCTCTTTCGTGTACCGATTCTAATAGTTTGATTAGATTCAAGAAAAAACTTCAGCAGTTGAAAAGATTAATTCGGGGATGGATAAAAGAGAAGCATACTTCTCGGATGGTTGACAAAAATTCTGTCCTTGACGACCTTAGTGCTATTGATTCTATTCTGGATAGTGGGAACGTTTCTGATGAATTGCTTTTTAATCGTATGGAGTTAATGCGTAAGCTTGAGGACATTAAACAGTCCGATGCTAAGGATGTTGTCCAAAAAGCTAAGGTTAAGTGGGCTATTGATGGTGATGAGAATACAAAAATTTTTCATGGTTTTATTAATAAGAAAAGATCCCAAATGGCGATTCGAGGTGTTTTTGTTGATGGTGATTGGAAGACGGAGCCTTCTACAGTTAAAAATACGTTTATGAGTCACTTTGCTAATAGGTTTAGCGAACCGATTCGATCCCGTTTTAAATTGAACTTTACCTTCCCTAAACGTTTGTCCGATGATCAGATAGAGATTCTGGACAGAGCTGTTTCTCATTCTGAGATTCGTGAAGCGGTTTGGGCTTGTGGATCTAACAAATCTCCCGGTCCAGACGGTTTTACTTTTGAATTTTTCAAGCGGTTTTGGGATTTAATTGGTATTGAATTTTGTGATGCTGTTGATTGGTTCTTTCTCAACGGTTACTTCCCTAAAGGTAATAATGCTTCGTTTATTGCTTTGATTCCTAAGGTGTTAGACACTAAATTTGTTACTGACTTTAGACCCATTAGCCTTATTGGAAGTGTCTATAAAGTAATCACTAAAATTCTTGCAAATCGTTTGAATTCGGTTATTGCGGATTTGGTATCGGTTAATCAGTCGGCTTTTGTGGCTAATAGACAGATCTTTGATGGTCCGTTCATCTTGAACGAGTTATTTGATTGGTGAAACGGAAAGGTAAACAAGCTTTATTTTTCAAGGTAGATTTTGCCAACGCGTATGATTCTGTCCGTTCGGATTTTCTTCTTGAGGTCCTTGAAGCTTTCGGTTTTGGTCCTAATTGGTGTAAGTGGATTCGTGGTCTTTTTACATCAGCCATGGCGTCGGTTCTTATTAATGGAAGTCCTACATCAGAATTTCCGTTTCATTGTGGCCTTAAACAAGGTGATCCTATAGCTCCTTTTCTTTTTATTTTGGTTATGGAGTCTCTTCACTTCTCGGTTGATAATGCTGTTCGTGAAGGTATTTTTAACGGCCTTAGGATCAATGACACTGTTAACATATCACATCTCTTCTATGCTGATGATGTGATGTTCATAGGGGAATGGTCTGAAGGTAACTTGGCTAATTTGCTTAATATTCTTAAATGCTTTCAATTAGCATCAGGATTGAAAATTAATTTGTCTAAGAGTCAAGTCTTGGGTTACGGGGTGAAGTCTGATGTGGTGTCTCATGGCGCGTCGATTATTGGATGTGATGTTTTACAAACTCCGTTTAATTATCTTGGTATTCGTGTTGGTGACCGTATGTCCCGTATTTCTGCTTGGCTACACATAATTCAGAAGGTTCAAAAACGTTTGTCAAAATGGAAAAGTAAAACTCTTTCAGTGGGTGGGAGATTGACCCTTGTTAAATCCGTTTTAGGAGCTGCTCCTATTTACGCCATGTCTATTTTTAAAGCTCCGAAAGGTGTCCTCAACGTGCTTGAATCCATTCGGGGTAATTTTTTTAAAGGCATAGATTCTCTGGATAAGAAAATATCATGGGTTGCATAGGATAAAGTTATGGCGTCTAAAAAGAAGGGTGGTCTTGGGGTTTCCAGTTTGCATGCTTTGAATCGGGCCTTATTATTCAAGTGTATATGGAGGTTTATTTCTAAGGATGGGTCGATTTGGTCGGAAGTTATTTCTGCTATTTATGGTGAGCATTTAGAATCTCATCCGACGTCCTTCTCGTCAAATTGGTGCACCATTCTTCGTGAGGTATATGGTATGTCTTCCAGAGGCTTGAATTTTTTGTCTTTCTGTAAAAAACGTGTTGGCAATGGGACTGATACTAGATTCTGGTTGGATCCGTGGTTGATGAATAAGGCGTTAAGTTCTTGTTTTCCTCGGATTTTTGCTCTTGAGTCGAACAAGACTGTCACTGTGGCTCTTAAATTGGCAGACCCGTCTCTCTCTGGTTCTTTTCGTCGCATGGTTCGTGGTGGGCTTGAATTCCAGCAATGGTCGGAGCTGCGTAATTTAATGGAGTCGGTCGTTTTATCTTCATCTCCGGATCGGTGGGTTTGTGATATTAATGGGGATGGTGTTTTTAGGGTAAAAGATTTCCGCAATTTAATCGATGATACGTTTCTGCCTTCCACAGGAATTGAAACTAGATGGGTTAAGTACGTGCCGATTAAGGTTAATGTCTTCATGTGGCGTGCTCGTTTAAATCGTCTTCCAACTAGGTGTAACCTTTCTAATAGAGGTATTATTTTGGAATCTAATCTTTGTCCTAATTGTAACTCGTCTCCTGAGGAGGGTGATCATATTTTTTTTCAATGCGGCTTGGCGAAGGAGATTTTAAGGAGATTATGTCGTTGGTGGGAGATAATTTGGACCGATCTTCATTCGTTCAGTGAGTGGTTTAATTGGGTTTCTAATGTTCGGCTTCCTTCTGAGTCTAAAGCGTTATTCGAGGGCGTGTTCTATGTTGCTTGGTGGTTCATTTGGAATTTTCGTAATCGTTCCATTTTTGATTCTTCTCCTCCAAGGCGTTCGGTCATTTTCGACGATATTGTATCTCGTTCTTTTTTTGGTGTAGTAGTAGATGTTCGGCTTCTATTGTTTGGGACTGTTGGTTAAAAAACCCTCATTTGATTTCCTTGTAATTTTGTTCTAGCATCTTACTAGTTCCTTAATAAATTTTTGCCGTTCAAAAAAAAAATATATATCCTTTCAAAATTTTAAACTACACTTATATATATCCAAAAACACATTATCATTCATATTAAAATAAAAACCATTTATATGAATAAAAATTGACATGTTATTTTACACTTTTACCTTCTTTTTTACTTAAATAAACACAACATTTTGATGCAGGTAAGATCTAAATTAAAAAATCCTAATATTTTAGAATGTAAATAAACGGGAGCCTAATGAATCATTCTATTCACCAATATGAAAAAATACAGAGGAAGAAGGTAGAACGAATGTAAAAATGGCGTTAAGGACTACATCTATATGAATGATATAATAAAATGCAGACGAATGAGAAAATATTACATAAGTAAATCAACAATATTTTAAGAGAGAAGTCCAAAATATATCCCGTGATTCACGAAAAGTGTGGATTACATCTCTCGTCAGTACTTCGGACATAATACATTCAACTGTTACATACTTTGGGCACGATACATCCTTTAGACGGATGATGCAAATATTATTTTCGTTAAGTACTAACGAGGGTTTATAAAGAATGATATTTTTACCTTCTTTATCATAGAGGGATGTATTTTGCACTAAAAAGTTTAATTTTTTCGAATTTTTTTTTAAAAAGAAATTTAATTTTTTCGAAACCATTTTTTTTAAGAAAATTTGAAACTACACTTTCTTCGGGAATTTTTTTTAGATTTTCTAAAAAATTAATTACTTTTTAAAAAAAAATTTAAAAAATATTAAGTTTTTTTACTGTATAAAAATTTCAAAAATGTAATTTTAATTTTTTCCAAACATTTTTAATTTTTGAAAAATGTAAAAAATATGGTTACAAAAATTATTAAACATTTTTTTTAAATAAAAATTAAATTACGCTTTTAAAAAAAAATCCCTAACGTTGTAAACTTTTTTCGAAGAAACGAAAAATTAAATTTCTTATTTAGATAAAAAATTCCGAAGAAATCGTAATTTAATTTATCTATTTTTAAATAGGTTTAAAAAAATTAAACTTTCTTCTTTCGAATAAAAAATTATACTTTAAAAAAAATTAATTACTTTATTAAAATAAAGTTTTACCTTTTAAATTATTTTTTTTCGAAAAATAATTAGTTGTTTAGAAATTTAAAACTTTTTTCCCCCGAAATTGTAATTTTTAGTTTTAAAAAAATAGTTTCGAAAAAATTAAACTTATATTTTCCGAAAAAATAAACCTTTTTTTCGAAAAAAATAAAAAAAAAAATTTGAAAAAAAAAAAATTTCGAAAAAAATTAAAACTACTTTTTCTAATAAAAAACTTTCAATTTTTTTTCTAATTTAGTGCAAAATACACCCTTCTATAATCAAAAAGGTAAAAATATCATTCTTTATAAACCCTCGTTAGTACTTAACTTGCATCATCCGTCCAAGGGATGTATCGTGCCTAAAGTATGTAACGGCTGGATGTATTATGTCAGAAGTATTGACGAGAGATGTAATACACACTTTTCGTAAACTAAAGAGATGTATTTTGTACTTCTCTCATATTTTAATCTCAATCTGGAGCTGCAATGGACCTTATCCTTGTCACTGTATATATTGAAGGAAGGGTATAAAAGTAATTTAGCTTATTTGTCTATTTATTAACTATTTTTATTTCACTGAAATCTAATGAAAATATATTTTTGGATAGTTTTGTGTATTATGAAAGTTTAAAAGGATATTAAAGTAACTATAAAATTTGCAAGGATATTGATGTAATTTGATATTTTTGCAAGGAAATAGGTGTAAATCTCCCATTAAATTATTATTTAAAGTTTTTAATAATAATTTCAAACAAATGTAGTATGATAAATTGGATTAAACTTATCTATCTATTTTTTTGAAGTGGACAATAATAATCAAAATAAAAAAATTGTAAAGTTTATAGAGCTTTTTAACATCGAAAAGAAAGACATATAAATATCTTTTGAGTTAAAGTCATAAATTATCAACAAATTTTACTTTTTTCTCGATATTAACAATATAGAATACGTAATCTCATTATAACCATTAAAAATTTACAACATTTTCTAAAATTACAAACGTTCGCAATAAATGACTTGTGATAACCTGTTAACATGTACAAATTTGTACACCTCACCAACTTTGCAGGTCATCTTCATTTTTCATTACTTTTTTATATCCATTTTTTTCCACCTCACCACTTAATTTTGTCAAACCCAAATTAATCAGATTTTTCATCTTCAAATCATCTCATATTTAAGGAAATTTACGCCACATCAATACAATGAAAATAATGTAATGTAAAGTTTATATCGCTTCTTATTTCTTGGGTTGAGTTACTTAACCGTAACAATAACTTCATCATAGTAACAATGTCTGAAAGCCCATTCAAGGGTTTGGTTTGTAATTCGATTCACGAGGTTGGTTCGGATTAGAGTTTGATTTAGGCTTTATATATGATTTTGATTTGGTTTAAGGTTTATGTTTGGATTTAAGTTTGATTTTGAGATCTGTTTAATTTTTATTCTTATTTTAAGGCTTTCATTTATATCTCGATTTTGATGATTGGTTTTTGTTTGAATTATGATTTTGAATATGATAATGATGATGAACTTGAATGAGGAGGCATGTTGGTGATTAGTTGGGAATGAATTTGGGTTTTGTGTTTGGTGATTGAGTTATGAATCTGGAGAAAATGGAGGAAGATGAAGATGGAAAGGTGGCAAAAGTCAATTAAAGTCAATTCTACGTGAAGATATTTAATGACATCGAAATTAAAAAAATTATTTACCTATATTAGCCGGTACCAACAGGTTTGGATGATGATAATAGGATTATATGTTTCATATTTGTAATATTGAAAAAAAAAAGTAAAGTTCATTTCATTTGTAATTTGTGACTTTAACCTATATCTTTTCCTAAAAGACTTGTCATTTTACAAGTCTTTCTATCAAGCTATCGTGGTATTTTTATATTATTTAATTATGCTAAGAGTAATATAAAAAGTTTTTTGTTAAAAGTTTATGTATTGTGAAGAAATTTGAGAATGACTTGTTAATGTTAAGGACGAATGAAAATGTGATATGGCAAAAACTAGAAGTCATTTTAAAAATATGCATTGGAAATGTTTTTAGAGAGAAAGGTGCCACAGTTGACACATCAACGTTATATCAGTACACAATAACTAACTAAAATACCCCTTCATTTATGGTGAGTCAGACCCTCTCCACTTTGGCCCCACAACTATGTTTTATTTTTATTTTTATTTATTTTCACACAAATTAAAATTCATTTCATTCAAATTAAAATTACAAATAATTAAATAAAAATTACAAGTACGGAATTAAAAATACGATAACATAAAAATAGGATACGTTACAAGTTCGATGTAATTTAATCGGTTTCGGGATCCGAGTTAGACGAGTCCGACGAAATATTCAAATACCTCAAGAAGCATTGGACGACCTTTTTTTTTCTTTCTTAATTTGCTTCTCCAACTCTTTTTCGGCCCTTGCTTCTTCTGCTAATGTTTCTCGTAATGCTTCTTCATCAAGAAGCAGTTGACGTTCTTGTTCCTCAGTAAGACGAAACTCAGCAGGTACCTCGTATTCTTCAACACGAACTGATGATCCATCCATCGGGTTTGGGTAAGGTTGTGGGGGGATTGACTCGGGTACTTTTTCCGGTGTCGATGGGTTACTTCGAGTTGATTTTCGTTTGTTTTGTTTCTTGTTTTTAGAAGTGTTTTCTTGAGACATGTTTGAAAGTAGGGTTTTGTATGAGAAAATTAAAGCAAGTGAAAGTAGTATTTATAGAGAAAACATAACCGTTAGAAAATCCAAATTAATACATAGCCATTGAAAAATTCAAATTACAACACTAGAAAATAAAAATACATTGCGGAAATTAAAATTACATCACAAAAAATAAAAACAACATGGAAATTAAAATTCTCTCACCCTATTCCTTTTTAAATTCCATTTGTCTTTCGATTTTAGCGACTTTTTCAAACAAGGCATCATGTATCGCATAGTCCTTGTCTGATTCTTTTTTTCAAAAATATGATCATCGAATCACGCCACTCTTTTGAATATCCTTGCATTTTTCATATGCTTCCTGCAATTCAAATTTAGCAGTGGATGCACTTTCAAATTTGAGGGCTAATTCCGCAATCGATTTATATCGAACGTTGTCTTCTTTAATTAGTTTATCAACCAATGTTTTAATTTGATCAAAAGTTTGTGGAACTGAACAAGCCATACTAGTATTTGTTGATTTGGAGAATAAATGTGTTTGTTAAAAATGTTAAAAGGAGGGATATATATAATGGTAAATGTTTAAAAAAAACTTTAAATTTCAAACGGCTAATTTACAACGGCTATATTTGACCCTCTCTCTTCGGCGTTCGTTCGTCGGTTACCGAAATGTGCTAGGCGAATTGAGGGTGGGTGTGACGGATTAAAGCGAACAGGCACGACGAGGGTGCCACATAGACTCGCCCTCCTCTCTTGGATACACACAAAAAGTTACAGGACAAGAATGATACATTTGTGTGTCGTTAAACCTTTCTATAGTGGAAAAGTGTGTAATAGGTCGGATATCGCAAGGAGGCGAGGACCCTAAAGTGCTACATATACCAAATAGTTTTCACTTAACTTAATGAATTTATATTATACAACAACATATTTACGTTTTAAATCTTGCTGCAACGAGTGAGAAAATGGATATTGTTTATATACAAAGTGTATCTACATCTATATTACATATGAAAGAGATTGATATATTTTTCTTATTGATTATTTAAGATATATATATTTAGAGGAGAGTTAAAATAGATACTTTATATCATTTAGATATAAAGGGACACATCCTCACCTTCCATTTAAATTAGATCGATGGCTGAGATTAAATAGATATTTTAAATAAAAGAGCGCATAGGGGCATATTGGTCAATTAACAAACACCATTAACGACTCGCGGATTTCTCAGTTACTCATTTCAATCATTCTCACCAAATACACACTACACACACAAAACACCGATCAACATACACACACAAATAGATCGAGTAATCACAAACACGAACCTTAGATCCACAAATTCATCAATTAAACTGTAAAACCTCTTTAAATCGCGATAAAATGGATGGAATCTGGGTATAATTGAAGGTAATATGGGTACAATTGAATATTGGTATAATCTCAAAATTTTACGGTTGGAAAAGATTCGATTAAGGTATTATTCCAAGTTTATGAATAAATTATGCATTTTATTCAATTTTTCTTGTTGTTGATGATGTCTTGTAATATTATTTATCGATTTATTGTATAATTGTAGATTGGTGTGTTTCAATTGTAAAATTAACGTCATTTCTAGAAACTGATAATTATGTGTTTTTGATGATCATATGAACGAACATATGTGATTAATTAAGTGGTTAGGTTGCATATAAATTTTCATTAATTTGATTGTGACTAATCTGATATGATATAGTAGTTATTATTTGTTTTTCGAGTTCAACTTATCATATATGATGTGTTTTTATCATATATGATATCATATGTACATCATATATGATTTTAGATGAGAAAAAGGCGGATATGGTCATTTTGATCACTTATGAACCAATCCTTGGTCATAGCGCAAGACTTTGACAAATATGGTCATCACCACACAAATTGTGACAAGTGTTTAGCTATTGAGTATTAGTTCACTGTGGATCGATCGTTGAGATAGAAGTTTGTATTGTTTCGCTGCATGATTTTTTGTGGGGTATAATTCATTGCTTAGTTTACTTATTGAGCTGGGTGACTTTGGTTTGGGTTGCTGGCAATAAATCGTTGTCAGTGTTAAATAATTGCTGCTAGGATTTAATCAAGTTGCTATATTCGAATTTATTACTCTAGCACCATCAATAATTTGCGCTTGCTGGAGAATTACTTGCTTGATGTTTGTTGATGTTAAATAGACGCTACTTATCCCGATTCTGCTCCTGGTTGATTCAGTATTAAATGGTCTCAACTACTTGGTTAATTAAGTCTCGTCCAGTTTTATTGCTTGTCTTAATTTTAATTCGTGTTGTGAAATCCGAATATAGTGGTTATCGTTCATTGTGTTGCTGTCTCGTTGTTATAACTATGAAAGAATGATATGTATGTTGCGTTTATTCACATAGAAGTTGCTTGATATCAAAGTAATTGCTAAATAGTAACTGCTGCCATGTTTAGAATTGTTAGCAAGTGTCGTTGTTATTGAAGTGATGGTTTTTGCCATTAGCGTCTGCTGGATATTGCTTAAAACCTTGCTGCCTAACTGCTACTGCTGCTATTCGTGCATTATTAAAGACATGTAGTTTATGTTTTGGTATGATTGTGGTTTATGAGTTTACTTGTTACTTTTGCTGCGTATTATCTATGTCTTGCGTATAGCTGCTGCTGAGTTATTATGTGTCGTTGCTGCTGTGCATTTAAATAGCTTGTTATTGTCATAACTTTGAGTTGTTTAGTATGAAAGTTGTTGTTGCATTTCAGCATTTGTTCTTAGAGCTTAATTGCATTCATCTTGTCTGAACCGAGATCATAGTTGCTGGTGCGTAATACTTATCATTGCAATCAGACCTGAATACAGGAGTGTTTCGGTCTGAGTTTCTGTCAGCCTGTGTTAACAGGAGCGTTTGGCAGTCAGACCTTGAGGTTATATATCAAGCACTGAACCAACTATGCTACCTATACCTTTTTGTTACATGGTCACTTTTAATAGCTAATATATGAAAGTTGTTTAGTATTAAGTGGTTAGGTTGCATATAAATTTTCATTAATTTGATTGTGACTAATCTAATATGATATACTATTATTAGTTGTTGTTAGAGTTTAACTTATCATATATGATAAAAAATTATCATATATGATGTGTTTTTATCATATATGATATTATATGTATATCATATATGATTTTAGATTGGGTTTCGATTTGTTTGAAGTGTCATATATGATAAGTCTTTATCATAAGTGATATGATATGTACATCATATATGATTTTAGATTGGGTTTCAATTTGTTTGAAGTGTCATATATGATAAGTCTTTATCATTAGTGATATGATATGTACATCATATATGATTTTAGATTGGGTTTCAATTTGTTTAGAGTATCATATATGATAAGTCTATCATATATGATATGATATGTACATCATATATGATTTTAGATTGGGTTTCAATTTGTTTGGAGTATCATGTTTTTCTATTCCAAATATGTACGTGTGTCTTCTTGGCATGTGCTATGGTGGAAGTCTTTATCTATTTTCACTGTCTGGCACAATGGGTGTTTTCAAGCTGTCATCTTGCAATTATGTGCAAGTAGGATGTAGTCATTTAATTTTACTTGCCAAACTTCCCCAAAGTGAATTTGTTGATTATATAGATTGAGAAGAATGCAGTGTTTGTTTTCGAGGGTTCCTCTTTTACTTTTGTACATGACTTGTATATACCTTTGCGCACATCTATAGGTGGTAGTTGGACACGTTGAAATTGGCAACTTTAAAAGCTTCGGTATGTTTGGTACTTGTACCTTACTTATCTTTTCAGTTTTATATATAACAAGTCTATCAAGTATGATTACGAAAACTATAGCATGATGCTAAAATCCTAATAATCTGTCTTTGCAATGGAAAGATCTAGGAAGTTAAGCCATTTAAATACGCTTCAGTGACTTTCAACCCTTTTCCTCCACTTCCTCTAAACTACTTAACCCATTTGACAGCAACTTTATCAATTCAAAAGATTTTGTGAGGATAATGATTTTTAGTGTTTGAAAGAAAATTTGGTGAAATTTATTTTACAGTACTTGTGATTGATGAATGTTGCCACATCTTATACATTGTCTTTTGTTTTTCCAGATGGAAAATACTGAGAAGAAAAGGTTGTCAATAATCCACCTGTCTCTTTTGATCCATTCTACGCCTCCCTATATCAAAATATCGATGATGATCTGGAGGAACATCTTAATACAATCGACGATGACGATGAAGAATTAACATTGGTGGAAACGATAACTTAGAAACAGCACCTAAAAGGCAACCGTTCACGGGGATTGACATCAATAGCCCACATCAACAAGAAAGTGATGATGAGATTAATCTTAGTGATGATGATGGGGACAATGGTCCTAGTGCTGCTGAAGCTCTAAGAGCGCAGGTGAATGCTGAAGAAAGTAAACAAAAGTCTTCAGGCTCAAGTTCAAGCATCAATAGTAGTATCAGCAGCAGTGACAGGATAGCAGTAGCGAGTCTGTTACCTCTATCTAAACACTTTAAAGTTTTTATAGAGATTCGCTTTTTCGGGTCTATATGAATCAGGCTTAAGTTTCATTATATTTGTTGGTTAATACAACAATTTTTAATGCTTTAATTTTACTTGACCATCCTTAACAAGCAATGATTTCTTCTTGTCTGCAACTCCTTAAAATATCAGTATGGAGTCAATTAACTATCATGAAACGACTCATTTGCACAACTGAACTAAGAATATTAGATGAAGATAGAAATAAGACCGCACGATACTTATTCCATGTCTTTTTCCATACTCAAAATGATCGATGAAAATGAGCATATTACATCATGATAATCGTTATCCACTTGTTTGATTAGTTAACTTGTTTAAGGTTTTTGACCTCAAGTGTCATGCTTATAAACATTATTGTCATATCCAAAGATCCAATAAGTGCAACAGGAATTGCTTAATCGCATTCTTTAAGTGAAACTAAAGCGTCTTTTATTTCACTTATAAAACATGAAGGATAATTGTTATATTCTATAAGGCATTAGGTGTATGCTGACTTACATCAGAATATGGTCTTATAGCGATCCATCTTATCTATATTTATCCTGCTTATGTTTGAAACCATTAAAATTATTCATGTAATAACTGACTAGGTTATCCATTTATTTTAATTTCTATTAGCATGTTCTATTAGCTTGTTTAAGTACGTAATGTGTAATTATTTTTATCATGCTTCTGTCGCAAATGGATGGGAGTCTCTTGACTGCTTTTTGAGCTCATATAAGATGAATACAGACACGGCCATATTGTTTTATGGATCCTGGTGTCCATTCTCTAGGAAGGTGCAGCCAAGATTTGATGTTCTTGCTTCGATGTATCCACAAATCAAAGCATTTGGAAGTTGAAGATTCACCACTTGTTTAGGAATTAATTTTGTCCTGCTCAGTTAGGAATTAGGATCACCACTTGTTTCCAACTGTGTGTATTTTGGGCATTTGCTGGAATGCTATTAGTATTGCACAACCTGCAAAATCTCATAACAATCACCAACGACTATAGTTGCTCTCGTTTTTTCTTTTTTGTGGAAATAGTCAGTTGTTTGTCCTTTGTAACATTTCACATTTAGCTTTTAGGCTAGTATCATCAGGCACATGTAAAAAATAAAGAAAATTAATGTTGTAATCAAACTCCCCTCATATGTTTCATTTAATTTATGTGTATGTTGACATATCCATATATCTCGTATATTCTAATGCTTGTCAAAAAGAAAAATGTTCTTCAAGGTCACACTCTAACGGGCATAACATAGTAATATCGTTGGAATGTGAAAATTAAGACGTGATAATACTGACTTATCAAATGTGATATGAGAATAAATCAAGCTACTTGGTATCTGGACAATTGTTTCATTTACTAGGTGTGATACCTTGAAATACTAATGCTCATTATCTCGACAATTGCGTCAACAAAAAAACTTGAGTCTTGTACAATGTGGGATTCCTTCAAATGCTAATGCTCGTTATCTAGAGAATTTCGTCAGCAGGAAAATGTTCTTCAAGGTCACGAACTAAGGAGGGTATAGTGTCTCAATATCGTTAAAAATATGAAAATTAAGACATAATAACTCATTCATCAAATATGATATAAGACCAAATCAAGCTACTTGTTACAACAGATGTTTCAACAATGCAATATCATATATGATACTTTACAACAATGCAATATCATATATGATACTTTACAACAGATGTTTCTCAATGTAATATCATATATGATACATACTTGAGTCATTTACAATGTGAGGTTCCTTGAACTACTAATGCTCATTATCTAAACAATTGCGTTAAAACGAAAAATGTTCTTCAAGGTTGCAGACTAAGGAGGCGTAAACAAATGAAGATCATGTTTACCCAGGAGGCATAAACAAATGAAGATCCATCAATGATCCAAAATAATTAGTAACAAGTTTACCCATGACTTATACAACAATAATCAATTCATTCAAATCTATTCACAACTTTTTATAGCAAACGTTGAAGATAATGATAACAAACTAATATGATGATGAAAAGATCAAAAAATGCGATGATGATGATGACGATCACAACGATAATACAATGGTGATTGTTTATATCGAACTGGAGTTTTTAATTGTTGAATATGCTGATTAATTATGGTTAATTTGATGAATTGAAGGTTAAATAAGGGTTTGGGTTGTTTATCTTAAATTGGGGAAGAACAGAGAGAAACGGTGGAAAACACGTTATGTGTGTGGGTGTAAATGAGGTGTGTAACTGGGAAAAGACCAAAATGCCCTTGATAGTATAAATAATGAATCTGATCTTTACCGTTAGATCTTAGTAAATAAGTGGTGGGGATTAATCCCTCAATATCTAGAATAAGTTTGGTATCCAATTGAACTTAAATCATATATTTATGCATATTGTCTACATACTTAAGTAATATAATACATATTTATATGCATATTATACAAGCTAATGTAGTACGTCGGTTACAAAACTTGAATTGAATTTTGTCATTATAATCATCTCAACTATTAATTTAATAAAAACATTTTAAATATAAATAATCCTTATACCATTTAAGTCTAAAAATTGATATGAATTGGTTTGCGACAATATTTTTTTCTAAAAAAATTCATGCGCAAATTCATTATCACAAAGAATATGTAATTAAAAAATAAGGCTCGCCAAAAGTATGATCACAGGGTACTCGCCGCTGCATTACGCGAGTACCCTGCTAGTTTGTTATAATCGGCTTAGTGACTTCTATGTAGATTGAGCAACTGGTCACAAGGCTTAGATCTTGCGAATGAACTTTGTAAAAGAGAGCAACAATGAAAAGTGACTTTAGGCGACTGGAAAAATGTCAATCACAAATTCATAAAGAATGTACGTAAGAGTTAATAGTGATTAGCAGAAACACAGCTGTGACGGTAATCAGGGGTGTAAACGAGTCGAATCAAGTCTAACATTGGCATGGCTCAACTCGACTAAACAATATTGTGTTTAATTAGGGGTGTAGACAAATCAAATCAAGTGGAGCTTTGGCATGGCTCGACTCGACTCAACAATATTATGGCTTGATAGCTCAGTGCAGTGAGCTTTCATGAGGAAAGCTCGAGCCGGGATCGAGAAAGTTTGAAATATAAAATATAACATGAATCCATAGTAAAGTATTGTTGTAAGTGTATTTTCATATAAGCCCTTAAAATAAAATAATAAAAAACTTTTTATATAAGATATATATTACTATAACTCGAGTCGAGTATATATAAGCTCGAGATCAATAACATTTTGAAGCTCATTTTATGGCCTCGAGCTCAAGACTCTATAAAGCTTGACTCGAAAGAGCTTGATGAAAAAAGCTTAACTCATTTACACGTCTACCTCGACTAATCATCACAACAGAATACATTTGGGTATAGACAAAACCCCATCTTTGCAGGCTCCATATTAAAGGCTTATTGGCCCAACGGTATATGAGTGGCCCATCAACTTAGAGTTGTGGGTTCAAGTCTTGTTGAAGACATTTGAGATAGGTTCTCAAAAATTGTGGTTCTAAAATTTTTTTTTTTAAATCCGTCAAAGGAAACACTCACATGGCACCGTCTCTTCCACACCATCATAAAAGAGGAAGTTGCATTTGCCAGTCACAAACAAAAAAAGTACCAAGATATTATGTCGCAATATACCAATATGGGAACACAAGTAATTACACGGCACCTACACACAACCATCTTTGGTAAAAATAGTGTTTTGCTTAAACCAAACAGATGCAAACTAATATTGTTTTTTATATGCAGGCGATATAAATTCGGTATTGCAAGTATCCAAATCTAAAATAAAAATCAACATGAGGAACGTAGTTAGTGGTTCCCATAGCAGGACTGCTTACAGTATAACCAAACGCTTGAATAATTAGTGCTTCAAAAGAGTAATCAGTTTCACAGTTGAAGAAGCCTTGTGGACTTTAGAGACCTGATTCAGTGTCTCTGTAGACTTCTCATGGTACTTCACTTCGTTACTCCAGCTGAAAACCATTTCCTCCAAGGCATTTGCATACTCCAGTAACCAACGGGCGAAAACTAATTTATGTTCTTCTCCACCAAATTCAAGAAACTCGACCCTTTTCAGATGACAAGTCAAGATTTCCCTTGTTTCAACTTCATCTAACTCCCAATATTCCGGTGTCAATGATTCCTACATCATCACAGAATTGCATTATTAGTTCATCTCGAGGTTGCAAAACCTTAAACTATTTAGTGGAAGTTTTGAAACGTGTATTAGATGCTTAAATGCGCTTTTGAAGCTTTCAAGTATAAATTCTGTTTTTCCCCACCAAATTTTTTGAAGCTTTCAGGTCAACTTAACCAAAATAATTTTTTCACCTTTTTTGTTCAAATAGATCCTGTCCTTTCCCATCCAATACTTTTATGATACAACAAAGGAACTTATGAGATGAGAGAGTAGACTACCTCTTGAATAATCAAATGAAGAGACTCCAAAACCGGAGAATGTCTGATAATCTCGATGATAACTTTCAAGGTGAAGGCATCAATTGTTGTGTTTATCTCCAGTTTCTTCAGATTGGGAAGAGAAACAGATAAATCTCTTATTGGGTCATGCGCAACATCCATACACTATCAAGAAAAAAATACAGATACCATCAATTTACAAGTCCACTTTCCATATTGTGTGGGTAAATTTGTATTGTTTTTCCACAATTGTGAAGATATAAGCATACAGGAACCATAGTAGAGTATGAGAGACAAAATGACATGACATGGGATATATTGAGCAGGCCTTTAAGATGCAGCGATGAACTAACACAAGGAAAAACACAAGTCTACACCTCAAAAAACAAAGTAAGCAATCACATACCAAATGAACCACAAATTGAGAGCCTGAACCCGCAAGCACAAGCACTCTATATATCTGTCATGCACAAACAATTGTGCAATATGTATGCACTAGTGGACCACATACATTGAAATCTCGAAGTTGAGATGTGCTTAAGCAATCTCACATTACGTTTCTTATACAGATTGCATATATAGTTATAGATTAAGAAATGAAGAAGCATGCTTAAAAGAGAAGACGTATCTACCTGAAGAAAATAAAGATTAAGCGACAAAGAATCCACGTGAGAAATCCCAGCTAGCAAATCGTATATGTATAAGTCCAATTCAGGCGATACTTTTTCCTGCGCAGTATGTATGACAGCTTTCTTCAACGAATGGACGTCATCAATGATTAAATGGCATTTACGGCCAACATACTCCAAATTCACAAGTTCTGGACAACAAAGTTTAAGACAGCCCCAAACTTCCGTCTCTCCACTATTGATAATGTCTATCCAGGTACGAATTGCCAAAGTCTTTAGCTTAGATAAAGATATATAGATAAGATAAGGTATTTGTATAAAACAGTTTATCAAACTCAAGTCCTCAAGTAACGGACACTTTTTAAGTAACTCTTCTACTGCATATATATCGTAACAATAAACTTTATTGAGCTCAAGAACCTTAAGTCTTGCAAAGCCAGTACAATCAGGCAAAGATATAGGACGCTCGTACAGAAAAAGCCTTAATGACTCCAAAGATTCACATTCCATTAGACAATCAGGCAAGTGAATCTCACCATCAGGGTTGGGGTAAAACTTCAAGTCAAGCGACTTGACATTGCGGTTTACAGCTGCTTTAATAAACTTCTCTACAGTCAAAGAATCAAAGTAACCAACACAACATAAACGAAAATATTCCAAATCTAGGGTTTTGTCAGCTAAAGCCCAAGTAACAAATTGGCTAGGGAACGCTGAAGAGGGATTCAATAGCCGGTCACAATCTAAGTTTAGAGATGGAAAATAGGGAAGAGAAGTCCACAAATACCTCCAGCGTGGGGACAAAACGCTGGTTCGGACAACTTCTTCGGTGTTTGGAAGATCTTGAAGGATCAACTGGAGAATGGGGTCCGGCATGTTGCTGATGAAATCGACACCATTTTCGAGGTTAGATCGCTTGGATTTGTTCATGATAGGGGTTAGTTTGATGATCAAAACCACAAACTATGGAAAGAAATAAACAGACATTTTATCAAACAGATGGTGGGCAGGGCATCAGATTTTTAACTTTGTGTTTTTAGTATTAATCTAGAAAGTAAACACCTATAGATCTAAAACAAGAAGAGAAAAGAGGAAGAAATGAAAATGAAAATGAAAATGAAAATGAAAATGAAAAAAAATCTCCGGTCAACGTAACTGAAGATGGTGACTCAGTTGAGATGACTACTACTATTTAAGGCTAAAACTCAAAAGTATAGTTTTGACTTTTGACTTTTGACTTTTGAGTAGTAACTGACCAGTTTATTGTGGTTCAATTGTGACAAGTTGTTTTATGTATTTTACATTTCTACTTATTACTTTTGGTGTTTTCTTTCTATGGTTCTCGGTAAATATATAGTATAAATCCAATTTTACCATGTTTGAATAGTAAAATGAGAATAGTTATTTTGGATACCATACTTTTCCTTAGATATGAGGGGACTCATCCTTACCATACATTTCATTTTCATCCAATGGATGAGACTAAATATATTTTATTTTTTTACCTATTTTTTTATAATTTAAATATCTTCTAAACCGTTAAGTGTTAAACGAAAATAATTATACCATCGCGACGAGCGTTTAATTATCTTTCTACCAATATGCAATATGGTATAGTTTCGAAGAAAAAAAATTCCTTTTTTTTTCTTCTTGTTAAAAGTTACGTGAAATATCATATATGATAATACTGTTTCATCATATATGATAACAGCGTTAAATCATATATGATATTGGTTTCTATCATATATGATAGGTCATATAATATATGATACTGGTGTTACATCATATATGATATTAGTATCATATATGATAATTTTCGAAAACATGAAAAAATAAAGAAAAAAAATATATCGAAAGTGTATCATATAGCATATCTATAGAAAGATAATTAAATGCTCTTCGTAACGGCATGTTTTTTTCGCATAACGATTAACGGTTTAAGAGATATTAATGTTTGAAAAAAGAGGGTGAAAATATATTTTGTGTTTAATCTTATCCATTGAATTAAAATAAGATGGATGGTGAGGATGAGTCCCCTCATATCCAAGGATAAATATGGTATCCAAATGAACTTAAATCTAGTAAAATATACAAAAAAAACATTTATATTTACAAAGAAAATGATTACAAAATTGAAGATATGGTTTATTTCTTTGATGAAGTACACATGAAAGAAAAAAATATATCACAAAAACAATGTGATCATTGGATAGGTATAGTTTTGATGAAGTACACATGAAGTACACATAAAAGTATAATATTTCTTTGTGTATTTCATAAAAATAATGTGTACTTCATCAAAAATAATGTGTACACATAAAAATAATAAAGTACACATGAAGTACACATAAAAATAATATGTACTTCATCAAAAATAATATTTCTCTGATGAAGTATACATAAAAGTATAATTTTGACCAGTTTAGTGTGATCATTGGATAGGTATAGTGGTCGAGAAGATGAAAATGATCGTTGTGAGTGTTTGTCTAAGAAGTGATTAATATAAAAAGAATTTTATGGGGTATTTATTAATGTAGGTCGGTTAAAATTCGTTTTAATGGTCATCCTAGAGTGAAAACTGATGTGACAAGAAAAGTTATAGTTGCTCGACTTCCTTATAATGGATTGCCTAAGAATACTGAACCGTCCCGCTCATATTTTGAAAACTTAAAATCGAGCCTTGTTATATATACACGGGGGCATATTTTGCTAATCTCGTCCAAGGCATCTAAAAGCTTAGAACCAACTGGTGGGCAACAAAGAGAAACAAAAAACCACTTGTATTTTATCTTCTAATTGATATATAGATGGTGTGTTTAGTTTTAAGGTTAAAGCCTTCAGTTTCGGCTATTCCTACTGGTGGCATATGATGAGACCACAAATATAGATCGTCTCATTGTTTAAATCGGACTTAAAATGAGTATAAATAACATAAAAACCGTACAAAAACCCTTGTATTTGTTCAATGTGTGATTGTAGGTTCGGATATCGTGAATTCAACAAAAGATCAAAAGAATCAAGCAAAAACAAATACGGGAAACGAAGCCGCACAAAGAACCGGACCCGAGCATTGATTTTCCAAAATAGTCATTGAAGTTTGAAGATCTGTCAAGATTGATCCCTCAAGAATTTAAGACTTGTCATATTATACCCTTGTAAAACTCTATAATTACAATAGGGTCCCTAATATTTCAAGAATTAACATAAATAGCCCTTGAAGATTGTCCAAATTGCAAGACTAGTCCTTGTTAGAGTCTAATACAACTTTTGTGCCAAAAGTATAATTAGACCGGAGTATCATGCAAATGAAATATGCCTTAAATGATGTTGTGAACCTGGGAAAGAAAATGACAAAAGATTGATACTAGGAGGGGCAAAACTGCCAAAACTTAAACCCTATACCCACCCATTTGCTACACAAACCGGTCCAAACCCGTATTTATACCTAACCCATATACCAAAGCCCACAAACACCGGCCTATACCCATGATCCCACGTCACCCAGCCAACATATTAATTAACGTTTAGAAAAAAATCCCACATCCCCTTTTTAGGATTAAACCCCCAATTGTTCAACTATATGAACCCTAATCTGCCACCCCCTTAATCCCTGAAATTAACCCAAACCTATTTCCAGAACCATGATTACCACAACCCTACATATTTCCCCACTCCCAAAAACCCATCACTCTCACACAGTAGGTCCCTCCACGCTCCCCTCTCCTCCGGCTTTAACAAATATGGGAATCCCCCATCTAATCAACGAACCAAGCGCTTTTCTTGTCCCCAAATGCTATAATTAGCATCCAAGATCTCTTCCAACAGCTGGCAAACACAATAGCATCACATGGGCTTTGATAAAGACCCTTTTGACCAATTTCAAGATTCAACACTCAAGGGCATAATTGGCACATCATAATGTTTAGGGTTTATTTTTTTTTCTGCTTTCTAGAATCATCCTAGACCTTGTATATAATGGTTCGACTACTAAACCATTTGCTTTGTTCCAACTCTTTTGTAAACATTTTTTATTTTAATGAAAATTTAATTTTGAATTTTATAAAAGTTGAGTTCCAAATTTACTGTTTTTTTTTGTAGTGTAAACATTTTACTTTCCTTGCAAATTAGTTATATTTTATCAAACATTTCTTTTATTTCAAAGATTTTGGCAAAGAATATTTTGGGATCCATAAGCTTAAGCTCTATTACAATCTTAGCTGACACCTAAAGCTTGTGACTGAGTTGGGGTTTGTGTTATTTTCTGCTTGGACACCATTGGTTCATTGTAAGTTTGGTTTAAAGATTTTGGTCCTAAAAATCTTTGTTTACTACTTTTCTATCTATTTTGAGAATTAACAGCTCTTCAAAAGCCTTGATATTAAGTTGTCTGACAAGCAACTTTAACCTCAAGCTCTTTGTGAGCTTTTAACATGTTTTAGTTTTGTGGTGGTGTGTTTCATTACAGGTACAAAAGGCATAAGCCCAAGGTTTGACTATTGTAGTCTCCTTGGGCTTCGACTGTTGTAGTCCATCTTATCCCACTTACTTACAAACATCCTCATACCATTCTCTCTCATTTCAGAAGCTAATTGATGTCAAAGATTTGGTGTGTCTTGGGCTTGAACAAAGCCCAAGGTGGTAAGTGGTAACCCTCTTTTTCCCCTTTTATTTTGAAATTTTATGAATTTGAGTTTGATTGTTTAAGAATTAATGTTTATTGTTAGTTTATGATAAATTCTTTGTTTGATGCATGCTCAAGGTGATTTAGTGTAATTTGGTATTGATTTGTCAAGATTTCTTCTGAAAATCTTTGTTTTTAAGTTTTAAAGGGGTGTTTGGGGTAAAACTGTTAGCATTGGTTGTGGGTGACAACATAGCCAAAGAACTGTTTGAACCATCTCTATTTAACCTGTGATTTTAGTTTGTAAGTTTGTTTGTGTTCATTTAGTTTGATAAGTGTGCTTGTATGTTCTAAAAATCTGCTCAAAACAAGACTAAACCAACAGTAGGGCTTCTAAGGTGTGTTTTGGGATTTGAAACTTGGGAGTTTGCACCATGTTAGTTTTTAGGTCTATTTAGGCCTGTGGATATTTGGTTTTGATATTGGTAGCTTGTAGGAGCTTTTGAAGTTCACTCATTTACTTGTAATCTATACTTGCCCGAGATCCAACTTATTAATGTCATCAAATATCGGTCAACAAAGGCCTTGCCTCTATACCCATATCTAACAACATTAAAAAGTTGTATTGGCTTATTGTTTACCACTAGGTGCTTATTGGTGCTCATAGGGTGCTAGGGTTTGCTTAATTTAGCTTTATATTGACTCCCCACAAGCCACTGCTTGTGGGGTGCACTTGTTTCCAGAAATAGCCATCAAACAAAGCAGATTCAACCAATTTTCGGTTTCTGTTCAATTTACACTATCAGTGGGAACCAAAGTTCCCACTGGTTTCACTAGCCAGTTCCTACTGCTAGTTATAATCATCCATCAGCTTATTTTTCAGCCTTTATGGCTTATTCAATCATTGCTTTTGCTATTTTTCAATTTTCCTTGCTTTTATATAGTATTTTAGAATTTTGAGAACTAGTTCGGTATTTTTCTATTGTTCACATTATTTTTATCATTATTTTAAGTTAAAATTAGTTTTTAGGCAATTAAAAATATAATTAATTAGTTTAAAAATTTTGAAAAATACTTTTTAGCAATTGTTGTCCCATCGATTTCGTGATGATTAAACAAGAAAGAAAGGTAGAAGATAGATGAATTCTAGAGAGAGAAAGTAGAGAGAGAAAGTAGAGAGAATGGTTGGAACCTTTGGAGGATTAGATTAGAGAGAGAAATTACAAATGACCAACACTCTTCCTAACATGCTCGGAAGGGTATATATAGTCCACCCACATGCGGGCTTGTTTATGGACTATAGTCTAATAAGCCAGGCTTTCCTTTTGGGCTTTAGTTACTTATGAATGAACTTTAGCCTAAAGTTAACCCCGTATAACATGACTAATCTACTACCTATTACAACGTTCTATTATACGATACATATTAAACATATGACCGAGCATTCTTGTTTGACTCAATATTTTGAGGCTAATAATCTCCCCCAATGAGAGGTCATTACTCTTTATGAGAGGTCATTACCCTTTGTCATTTGGAGATTTATAGAGATTACTAATCTCGCCATAAATGAGTATTGAACGTGTAATAGTAGTCTTGTTTCTTCATGCTGTGATCTTTGAGCCTTTGTCGTTGTCTTTCGACTTTATCTTTTGATCTTGAGATCTTCAAATCATCCTTGTCTTGTCTTTGCCATCTTGCAATCTTGTGTCTTCATCCACATACTCACACTTTTAATTGTTGAATATGTCTTTAGGCAGAAGTATGTGGTTTTGAATCTTTGACTTTGCTGAGTACACCGTAAGGCCACCTTCTCGAGACAAAACATAGACACGGACTGAATGGCTTTGACATTCGTCCTAAATCGGTAGTGTTTTACCTCCGGTCGGTGAAGACCGTTATACGATATTAAATATCGTACCTGTGATAGGTAGATTCAGTTAAGAATCTCCTTGACAGGGTTTCGCGGCTGTACAAGCCGTTCTCTTTACTCGACCGTCTCAAAGCAAGACTGCGAACATAAAGAGTGAATCAATTGGATAAATATCCGCTTGATTAAAGTCGTCAATTCAAATTCCTGGAACAAGTGTGATTCATAAAGAATCTTACCATTGTTGCTTTCCAGTTGACACAAGTTTGATTCATAAGAATCTCACAAGTCACCTACCGTGGCGCTGTTTGATGTTGACGCTAGAAGGATTTCCATTCGTCACTGTGAATATTAATGAATATCACTCTGAATGTTCTGGCAAGACCATAAAGATATTGCGTAGAAACCTGAAACGAGTTTGAATCAATTCAGAATCAAACCACTGTTGCTTTTCAGTTTTACACATGTTCAATTCATAAAGAATCTTGCATATGACCTACCGCAGTGCTGTTTGATGTTAACACGGAAGGATTTCCACTCATCATTGTGAATACTAAGTAGTATCACTCTGAGTGTTCTAGCAATATCACAAGGATATAGCGTAGGACTCTTTTTAGCGTCATTCCGTGTGTCCTAATGAGATTTGATTGATCTCTAGGCTCTAGACTCGATTTGTGCACTTTTTGTGGTTGGAGGCTGGAGCAGAAGCCACCTATTTAATATCAACTATCTCGGAGCGAGAAAGTCAATAGAAGTCATGTTAATCTCCGTGACAATAAAACAAACTTCTTTTGAGAGAAGCCTGAGTAGCTAGCGAGGGGTTGTGCATACATCACTGGGTCCATGATGAGTTTGTCTTCATGATGTGTTAACCCGGTTTCTGCCTAAGTTGTATGGAGAGCTTGTTTCTTTACACCCTTTATCCTTACATTTCTTTTTCATTCTTCAACCCCTTCAATGCTTACCAAGACATCATTAATAGCACCTTGTTGTGATTGTTCCAGTGCTATCATCAGTACTTATTCGGCATTCAACTACATTCACATTCTACTCCATCTTTCCTAAGGACTTCTAATAATCTATTGGATTATCCTTGGGAAGATCCCTCCGGTTCTGGTTGGATCATAGGACTTAAACCTAACCACCCTTTTGACACCAATAAAGTCGTGAATTAAAGATGTTATGGGTATTTAATCGTAACCATGAAAACCACTTCAAATGTCTAACAAGGTGTTTGAAAAACATTTAACACTTTGATAGTTTTGTCGCTTTAGAAAAACTCCCCCTTTACATATGCATCGATAATTGAAAGTGTTTCGCACATGTAGGTAAGAGTTAAAGTGCTTGAGTCTTATATGGGATCACATTTTAATCACATTTTCTCCCCTATCTCTAATATATAAAATCCTTTGATATTAGAGATACCAAATTTGATTAAAATATATTTTGAAAAATAGTCTTGAAAATCTTCAGGAGAAAGATGTGTCAATCTTTTGCATGAAGTTGAAATGCTCCCCCTCAAAATTTGATCCAATTGAATTGTCATTTTGAGGATTTGATCCACATTTCGCTTTTTGAGGATGAGAGTTGTTGAACACAAAATTTTTGAAAGATTTTGAATAATCATTGGAAAATTCTTGAAAACATTGTGTTCAACGCTTTTAGAAAAATCCTATTTCTTTTTGGCGAAAATATTTTTCTAAAACATAAACTTGAGTTCATAGACTTTGAATGTCTTGACAAATCCACTCAAGTGTAAGAAGATTTCTCTTCTTTTGCTGAGGGTAAGCGCACTAAAACGTACACTCCCCCGTGAATATAGATACGGGTTGCAATCTGAATGTTATTACAAGCCATTGTGTTGAGCTTAAAACGTTGAATGTTTTGTGACATGCTCAACCCAAGATAGATTGCTCTACCCGTTGTTGGAAAAATTGTCCAAAATAGACATTTTCCTTTATTAAAAGTAGAAATGACATGTTTTGAAAAATATTTACAACTTTCATTCGAGCTTTATGTACACACCCGTGTCGTTATTGAGCGACATTTCTAGGCACATCCATATTATCGATACTGAAAGACATGTCGAGAAGAATATTTTTGGATTTTCAAAGATTTTTTATTTTGTGTTTTGTTTTTATATGTTTTATATTTTTGTATTTTGCTTTTTCAAAGATATTTACAAGTAGATGTTTAATAGATAAATCAAGCAGGCACCTTTGCCAGAATCTCCAGGTTTGCTGGAGTCAAACATCTCATACCAATTTGCCTAACGAGGTACTCAAACCTATCTTTCGACAGAGCTTTCGTAAACAATTCGGCTAATTGGTAAACCGTTCCAACAAAGTATAGTTCAACGATACCTCGTTCAACTTGTTCCTTTATGAAGTGATATCGGACATCAATGTGCTTCGTGCGGGAATGCTGTACCGGATTGCAAGAGATGGCTATGGCCGACTTTGAGTCACAGTACATAGGTACTCTATCAAAGTGGAAGCCATAATCCGTGAGTTGTGTTCTCATCCAAAGAACTTGAGCACAACACGCAGATAGAGACACATACTCCGCTTCGGCTGATGAAAGTGACGTGCAATCCTGCTTCTTGGAAGACCATCCCACAAGCTTATCTTGACCTAGAAATTGTGCACCACCAGAAGTACTTTTTCGTGTATCAAGACACCCTGCATGATCAGAATCTGAATAGGCCGTTAGAAAGAAACCGATTTCCCTCGGATACCAGAGTCCCAAATGAATGGTATTCTTGAGGTACCGAAAGATCCGTTTAACCTCCTTGAGGTGCTTTTTAGTGGGTCATGCTTGATATCGTGCACAATAACACGTAGCATGTGAAATATCAGGTCTGCTTGCTGTCAAGTACATGAGGGAACCGATCATGGAACGATATCTCGTTTGATCTATGGCATTTCCCTCCAAGTCAGCATCTAGCGATGTGGTTGATAATGGTGTCCCAACGGGGTCACATGAAGTCATACCATGCTTTTTGATTATCTCTTGACAATACATAGCTTGGTTTATAAAGATGCCACTTGGGGATTGGTGAACTTGAATTCCTAGAAAGAATTTTAGTTCGCCCATCATAGACATTTCAAATTTGTTGTGCATGACTTTTTCAAACCATTTTGAAAGTTTTGAGTTTGTAGACCCGGAAATGATGTCATCAACATAAATCTACACAAGCAAAATGTCATCCCCATATTTATAAGTGAACAGAGTTAGATCAATGGAACCTTTTGAGAAACCTTTGGATACCAGAAATTTCGAGAGCTCGTCGTACCACGCCCTTAGAGCTTGCTTGAGTCCATAAAGTGCTTTGTGGAGACGATACACCTTGTCAGGAGAATGCGGATTGACGAATCCTTCCGACTGCGTGACATAGACTTCTTCCTTCAAAGGACCGTTAAGAAAAGTCGTCTTTATGTCCATTTGATAGACAGTGAATCCCTTATGTGCAGCATAAGCAAGGAAAATCCTGAGCGCTTCCATACGAGCAACTGGTGCAAATGATTCGTCAAAATCAATTCCCTCTTTCTGGACATACCCCTTAGCCACTAGCCTAGCTTTGTTCTTGATGATCGTGTTTTCTTCATCCATCTTGTTTTTCCAGATCCAACGAAGATTTAAAGGAATCACATCGTATGGTCTGTCAACAAGTTCCCAGACTTTAAGTCTTTCAAATTTTTGAAGTTCTCCATCATCGATTCAATCCAAGCATGATCAGCCATGGATTCTTTGATGTTTTTCTGTTCAGCTGTACTCACGGCGAGTGCGAACATACAAACATTGCCATCGGTTGCTAGTTGTCGTCTTGTACGAACAGGCTGTGAAGGGTTTCCAATTACTTGAACCAAAGGATGTTCTCGGGTCCAATGATGTGTTAAAGGATGTCGTTGGTAGAACGTATGCATATTTGACGGATCAACATGGTGAGTAGGAGACTCTCCAGTTTCGTGTACCGGTGTACCAAATGGGTTGTGAAAATCGTCATCGTCAGATAATGCATCGTCTGCTTGATTTGTGTTCTCTAGAGTAATGACAGTAGTTGTGGATGTTGTAGGATCGATTGTTGAAGTGATATTCTGAGGAGGTAAATCTGCAGCAACCCGTGTTGAAGTAGATGAAGTTGTATCCTTTTGTTGACGATGATCGGTATCATCATTCTTATCATTAGTGACAGCGGAAGACTTCGATACAACATGTTTCGCCCCCGTGAAATATTCATCAAACATTGGTCCATATAACATTTCCAACTCTTCAAGTGTCGTGTCCACTGTCATATCTGCTCTAGGAACATGTTCAGGAACCAGCTTTGAACTTGACGGTTCGTTGCTGTGGTCTTGAGTTCCAAGTTCCGTGCGGTTGTGCACATAAGTCTTTTGTCGTTGTGGATCGGGACTTAAACTGTTTTGTTCAAGTGCCATTTCTTGCAATTCATCAAATCTGATATGAATAGTCTTGACTATCAATTTTGTTCTCTTGTTGTACACTCTGTATCCCTTAGACTGAGTTGCATATCCCACTAAAATGCATGCATCACCTTTCTCTTTCATCTTGTCCAGATTTTCACCATCTCGAATAATGTAACACATACATCCAAAAACATGAAGGTGTTTGAGTGAAGGTTTGCGATAATTAATTATGTGATATGGTGTCTTTTCGTGTCAGGGGATAATTAAGGAACAGTTTTATGTGTAGCATGCGGTTGACACGGCTTCGACCCAAAAGAATAATGGTAGTTTTGAAGCAGATAATAATGTTCCAGCAGCCTCAACTAAAGTACGGGTTCGTCTTTCAACAACGCCGTTTTGTTCAGGTGTTCTCGCAATAGATGTTTCATGTTCAATCCCTTCGGCTTCAAAATATTTCTTCAGAGTTGAATTCAAGAATTCTGTGCCTCTGTCAGTACGTACCAATTTTACTTGAGCTTGAAGACCATGTTGTATCAGCTTAAGGAAGTTAATGAGAACCTCAGGTGTTTCATCCTTAGACCGTAAGAAGAGGGTCCACGTGTACCTTGAGTAGTCATCGACAATTACCATAACATATTTCTTCCCATTGATGGTTTGAACACACATGGGGCCACACAAATCTATATGAAGAAGATCTAACCGTCCTTTAGAGCTTGGAGTAGTCTTTGTCTTAAAACTACCCCGTTTAGCTTTACAAAGCTCACAAGAAGAACAAAGATGATCTTTGATGAATTTAAAATTTGGAAGGCCTCTCACAATATCTTTCTTGGAAAGCAAGTTGATGGTATCAAAGTTAAGATGAGATAATCGTTGATGCCATAACCAAGCTTGAGTCGTTGAAGCTTTAGCCATGAAACAGATTGGAGTTGAAGAAGTGGAGTCTTGAAGTGAGATAGTGTAGAGATCAGTACCCCGTGAACCGGTAAGTAAGTCATTCCCATCATAATCACGAACAAAACATGTCTTCTTTCTAAAAGCAACCTCCAAATCCGCATCACATAATTGACCAACTGAGAAAAGATTGTGATTGAGCCCTTCGACGTAGTAAACCCTTTTGATTGTGATATTCCCACTGAACCAAGTCTCCATATCCTAGGATCGGTGCAAATTGATCATTTCCAAATCGGACCGTACCCAAAAACTTCTCCACGAAGTTAATTAGAAGCTTGAGATTCCCTGTCATGTGCTTCGTGCATCCGGAGTCCAGTATGAAGAGAATTATCTCGATCACCCGCAGAAGAACTAGAACACGATGGAGCATTTGCTAAAGTGGATTCCATGTTAGTTGTGATTTCTGATTCATTAGTTTCCCTAGTTTCATCACTTAAAGGCATACTAAAGTTCGTTGTCACATTTTCTGTCCTAACCTTAGGCATCCATTTATATCCTGGAGGACATTGATTAGCAAACCACCATTTCCAAGACTTGCTAGCAGACTCATATAATTCCCGAATTCTGCTTATAGGGTTCTTAGTGGTGGAGTCTAATGCATTACTTTTCTTAGGGGGGTTGCACCAGAATGGTTCACTTTGTGTTTGGGTGTTCTATCACTAATAGGCATCGCAGTTTGCTTCTTAGTTCTAGTATCTACGCCTTTGACATTATTCGAAACACACATAGCATGGTTAGCATTATCACAGTTTCCACATTTCACACAAACAAACTTAACAATCAAAGCATTCAAAGTCGAATCATTCAAATCGTCATTACACGCGATTACAGACGTTTTATTCTTAGAAACATTGAAAATCCTAGGGTGGTCTTCTACTGTCTTCATCTTCCCTTGACTTTTGTTTTGCCAAAAATTTTCATTCATGCGAGTGCTCTTAAGCTGAGTCCGGCTAACACTATCAGTGGGGACTACTCCTGTAGTAAAAGACACACGTCTATTAGTGTTTCTAGAAGTCTGAGGTGATTGACTTTCTTTGTTGTGTGTGGGTTTAATGGCCAATCTATACATCCCTGGTTTAACCATATTTGTGTTCTTAATGCTTTGTGATAGAATATGTGTTTTGGGAGTGTTTTGTGGTAACCTATCCTTCCCATCCGTCTTGGGGGCAAACGCAGGTTTTTACAAATGCAGAATTAGAGAAAACAGATGGTTTTACCAAGACAGAGGGTCTAGTCACTTTTTGCGCATTGGGTTGTCTTACAACAGGTTTCTTAACACTAGGTTCCACAATTTTCCCACCCATCTTAGCAACGAGTTTCTTCAACTCTGCTATCGCTATTTCCCTGTCTTGTATCTGAGCTTTCAACCCTTAAATTTCCAAACTCTTTTCATTCATTTCTCGAAACGTTTTGGAAAGTTTTTCTTGTAAGTTATTATCATGTGGAAAACTACCAACGTCTTTTTGCAAAGCAAGTTCAAGAGAATGACAATGTTTTTGAAGGAAATCCGTTTTGTGTTGAAGTAATTCAAAAGCCTTTTTATCCACATTTTCTTTACGTTTCGAAAGCTCAAGTTAAAGACGCTCACATTCTTTGTTCTTATCAAGATATTTGCATGCCACATCAGAATATTCATCGATATCAGCACAAGATTGGAGCGTAACACACAAAATATCTTTGCAGAGACATTCTTCTAAGAGTAGATCATATTCGTTTGAAAAATCTGATTTGTCATTTTGAAGTTCATCACTTTCTTTTTCAAGAGACTCAACATACTTCAAATCATCAAACATTTCAGACCGGATCAAGTTTTCAAACTCCAGAACATGTTCTTTTATTATCTTCATATTTGGTATTAAAAGTTCTTTCACAAGCACAGTTATGTCGTGAGTAATCTTTGTTTTCCATTTGTCCTTTTGACGTTTTTCCCATCGCTTTCAACAATTGATTGAACATTATCAATGTGGTGTTTAAAAGAACCAAGAGTTTTTCTACTTTTGCTTTTAGCAGCATCTAGAGGCAAATAGTTAATATATTTAAAAACATTAGTTTTCCTCTTAGCGGCAAAAGCTTTCTTCCATTGAATTCTTCTTTGTTTGCATTCTAAAAACAATTCCTCATGAGACTTCTGTTTTTGTGGAGTGAAAAGACCATAAAGACTATTTTCATAAGCATAGTTATATGGTTTCACAAAATCTTTATTTACCGGTGATCTACTCTCATCATCCCAAAGGGACGTTTCTTCACTATCGAGGTTAGCTACTGGGCAATCATTATCAGTCCATTCGGACTCATCAAGATATACGTGAGGGTTTGCAGCTTGAGCTTGTTCGAGGTACTTGGGGGTGGCAAAGCTAGGTTAACCCTTGAAAAACGACCGAGGTGATATCATTCTAACAGTTTAAATAGATTCATACGTTTTATAAACAACTTTTTTCAAAAAATCGACTTGTTCTTCAAGATCCTTTACTTTTTCAGTATCTTTGCTTTGTCTATTTTTGAAATCTTGTTTTAATGTTTCAACCTCTTGTTTCTTTTCGTCAAGAATTTTAGCAGAATCGGTGGTATTCATAGAAAGCCTATGTTCAAGTTCATTAATTTTTGTTGTGGCAAGGTACGTTTTTTGACGTTCATCACTTAATAAGACATTAGATTGACGTTTTTCTTTAGTTAACAAAGCAAGAGCTTCATTGTATTTATTTTCAAACTCGTCCTTTTTAACGTTGATGACACGACTTTTGTACCCCTCAAGCTCTTTGGTCTATTAAAGAAGCTCAGCCCTATAACTATCAATAGTCTCACTAGATTTTATAAGAGCGTCTTTGCATTCTTCAAAGTTTTGAGTGAGCGCTGCATTTGCCTTCTTTAATTGCTTTTGACTCTTTATATTTTCATTGAAATCTTTTTGTAAACTAGCAATTAAATTAGCAAGCGTGACACGCTCCTCGTCATCATACTCATTTGCATGTTGATCATCCTCAAACTCATTATTTCACATGTCTGATGAATCGGGTATGGTATTGCTATCGACCGTTTCCATCATACACGTGTCAGTAATTGTTGTTGGAAGATCACTATGCTCATGTGTATCACCAAACACATTATATTCATCATCATGTTGTACCTTATCAATTGGCTCGGTATCAAAGATAGGACCATTTTCATCTTCAGTGACGTTAAGGACCTCATGAATCTTTGCCATGTATGAATAATGTGCCTCGAGTTCTTGGTCGGAGAGTTCATCATCTGTGTCGTCAAGCATTTCTCCTTCCTCAGCTGATAACTTGATCCAAGCTTCCATTTTCTTACATAGCAGCATCTTTTCCTTATGATAACCATAATCGTTGACCCTCTTTCGCTGTCTGCATTCCCTAGCCAAATGCCCATAACCTCGGCAGTTAAAACACCGAATCTCAGTTTGTTGCACAACTTGAGTCCCAACAGTGTCTCTGTTTCCAACAATAGTAGCAACCTTCTAATTATCATACTTTGCAGGTTGTCGATCATACTTTGGAGGACTCTCAGCACGTCTTCGTGTGTCATAACTTGGAGGACTCTGAGCATAGTTGTTCCTCGTGTTAGATGATGTTCTGAGGTTGTTGTTGGTAGGTTTGTAGATCTTCTTGTATTGTTTCATAATAAAAGCCATTTGTTGCTTGAATTCCCTATCCTTTTGAGCAAGTTCTTCATCACTGTCTTCTTCATATGATTGCTCAGGTGTGGGTGAGGGTGCTCTTGCAACTTCTTTGCCTCGGGATCTTGTTGGAGCATGTGACTTAGAAACAGTGGATGATCGTGGTGATGATGATTGAGTGGAGTAGGTCTTTGGAACACGAGAACGATAATCTGGTTAATGTTGAGTGGTAGACACCAAGGAAAGTGGATTTGAAACCTTTGCAGCATGTTCAACTCGAAGTTCATTTGCTTCATTTTGAAATTGTTTCAAAACATCAAAGAGCGTATGATATGAAACTTCATCTAACTTTTTTTGTTGTTTCACCAAGGTGACAAACCGTGTCCACTCTGGTTGAAGTTGCATGGTGGAAACTTGCAAGTTGTTTCGGGCCATGTCATTCATCATTTTGTAGAATCGGGAGTAATAAGAATCAATTGATTCCCCATCCTTTGATGTAAACTTGCCAAAGTCCCAAAACATCTTAGTTTTCATGTCTTGTTTGTTAAGTGATTCACCTTGTTGCAATCTTTCAATAGCCGTCCACATTTCTTTAGCAGTAGAACATGCATCAACCGTGGAATAAATATCATCTCCAATGCCACTGAGAATTAAGTAGATTGCTTCCTTTTTTGCATCAAACCAAGCACGGTTCTCTGGTGTGAGATCGTTTCTTTTTTCATCACGTTCATAAGCTGGTTGTTCTTCAGTTGTGTCTGTGGCTGGTTGTGCAGGAACGTTTATCCTTGCGAGTTTATAGGGTCCATTAAAAATGCATTGCCTTAAAGCATCACCGTTAGGTTTTGTGTCAAGATAACGTAGAAAACGGGATTGCCTTTAATCATATCGACCCGACACAAGCATTGGTGGTCTCTCTTTGTTACCCGCCACCATTATGTTGTTGTTCGTCACACGATATTCTGTAGTAGAATCCATCTCAATATTCTCTGAAATGATGAAGTGAATATGAATCTTAAGTAGATGTTATAGTGATTGAGTTGTGGTTGAAATTTCGAAAATTCTGATTTTTCTCAGTCCGACAATAAATTCCTCAGTCCGACAAAACGATAGGCTGATAAAATATTGTATCGCCAAATTTTGAAATTGAGTTAGAAATAGCCAAAAACTAGTTGGGAAAAAATTTGATTTTACTTGACTTAAAAATTTTAACTTTTTTTTAATCTTCGTGTAAACTACCGGGACTAGTCTAGATAGTGGCTAAGTCTAAAAAATACTCAAACAAAATTTAACCAAACAGATCTCAATGTCCCACCGCAATGTTGTCCCATCGCAATATCCATCGCAATGTCAAACAATCTGTCGCAATGCACAATGATTTCTGTCGCAATAACCCTGTCGCAATGACCCTGTCGCAATAACCCTGTCGCAATAACCCTGTCGCAATGACCCTGTCGCAATATTCCTGTCGCAATGACCCCTGTCGCAATATTCCTATCGCAATGACCCTGTCGCAATGTCTATCGCAATGACCTGTCGCAATGTCTATCACAATGACCTGTCGCAATATAAAAAACAACACCAATCCAATCTGAATCGCAATCTCGATCGCAATGATAAACCCTAGTCTATTGCGATGGAAGACAAGGTATTTCTGTCGCAATATGGGTACTTTTCTGAAACTTTAGGTCAAAAATGAGATTTTTTGCCAAGAAAAAACGTGATTTTACCCAAACCAAAGCAACCAAATCCCTACCACAACTATGTAGGAGATTTAGATCAAGATTTAGAACATGGAAAACACAAAAAATTTGAATTCCAGAGATGAAATAAAGATCAAAACATTCGAATCAAATAAAAACACCACAACCAATCACAAATCTACCCCATGGCGATTGATACCAATTGTTGTCCCATGGATTTCATGATGATTAAACAAGAAAGAAAGGTAGAAGATAGATGAATTCTAGAGAGAGAAAGTAGTGAGAGAAAGTAGAGAGAATTGTTGGAACTTTTGGAGGATTAGATTAGAGAGAGAAATTACAAATGACCAACACCCTTCCTAACATGCTCGGAAGGGTATATATAGTCCACCCACATACGGGCTTGTTTATGGACTATAGTCTAATGGGCCGGGCTTTCCTTTTGGGCTTTAGTTACTTATGAATGAACTTTAGCCTAAAGTTAAGCCTGTATAACACGACTAATCTACTACCTATTACAACGTTCTATTATACGATACATACTAAACATATGACCGAGCATTCTTTGTTTGACTCAATATTTTGAGGCTAACAACAATAGTTAAATATTTTGAGCTTTACAAGTTATAAAATCTTTGATTGGGTTTTTTGTTAACTTATTTGATTTTTAGGGCTTTAATTAGCATTTAAGAATTAAATAATAATTAATTTAAAAAGTTTCAAAAAGTTTTCTTGATTTTTAAACCTTAGATATATTCTTAGGAATTTCATTTAAATTTTTGAGAATTTTTTGTTAAGTTGTATTTTTCGTCGCGTTTTACGATTTTACGTCTTTTTACGTCTTAGTGTAATTTTAGCATAACTCATCTTTACCTTTCTCTCTTTCCACAACCAAAAACGTTTCTAATCCAAATAAGATTTTTAATATTAGATTAACAAAATAACACCTTCTTCGTGAACGAACTTGAATATTTGTCTTTACATTTTTCCTAAATCGTATCGATTAATACTTACAGAGTATACTTGCTTTTTCCTAAAAGTAAGTTTATATACATAAATTGCTACATAAATTTTGGCGCCGCTGCCGGGGAGGTGTTATAGCCTTATTATTATCGTGTTTGTGTGAGTAGTACGTATTTGGCCTTCCATTTTTGGAAGCGTACATATCGTATATACTCGTTTTGTTATTTTTCTCTATTATAGTAGCCATAAAAATAAATAAAGTGTTAAATTGAAAGCAATTAACACAAAAATCGTTTTTTGTTTTTTTGTGAATAATATTATTCTATTACGTATCACAATTAATGCACAATACTATCCAAATACGCGTGAAAACGTACCTTAATAGTGAGCGTTCCGGTCATTATTAAGTGTATCGAATTCAAACGAAAATTAAATACAAAATAGATAAATACTCTTAGTTGATTTAATTTCAATTGATACAAACTATAAGGTGGGTATAAGGCGGTTGTATTTCACGACCTAATGAAAAAAGGCTCTTATGTGCTTCGCGTCGCCTCATTTTTTCCGCTCGCTTGTGCGTATTGATTTAGTGACGATTAATTAAGGGTTTGCCAACTCAATTATTATTAATCTATTTTTGTGAGCTTATATTATTGAACCCTGGAAACCTTTTGGTGTTCCACCAACGTTTCATAGTCGATCGAAGGTTTTTACTTCACGTAACTACCTTCAGTCCTCTTAGATTCATTAATCGAGACATTTAAAAGTTAAAAAAACCCAAAAAGAATCTTCTTTGCTACCCCCATTCTCTATGTTAGTGCATGCGCACTCGATCGAAGGATTATTCGAATTCTAACAACGTGTCGAATTGACGTAATCGAAATCGAAGGAATCGATAACGAAGACAAATTTTAGAAACGAACTTTCCTAATATCGTTGTCGAAACTGTAGACGAGATGGCCGAGAATCGTATGATGATGGAGTTGCTCCAAGCACCCACCGAGGGTTATGGAGACGCGATCGTAATTCCTGCAATCGATGAGGAGAATTTTGAAATAAAAAGTGGAATGTTGACATTAATTCAAGCGACAAAGTTTAAGGGTCGTGAGGCGGATAATCCTCACCATCACATTCGGAATTTCAATCGTCTTTTCGCCACGAGCAAGTTTAAGAACGTTGACACCGATGTCATTAAGCTTATGCTTTTTTCGTACTCGCTCGATGGCTCCACCAAGGATTGGTACGAGAAAGAACCACCTAACTCCATAGTTACGTGGGACGATCTCGTATCTAAATTCGTTAATCATTTCTTTTCACCGTCAAAAACCACGTTTTAAAAAAATGAGATCGCTAAGTTTGAACAAAAACCGAACGAATGGTTTAGAGATGCGTGTGATTATTTTAAGGAATTGCTTAGGCAATGTCCTCACCACGGTTTTACCGAGTTGCACCAAATCGATACTTTTTATAACGGTCTTAGTTTTCAAGAGCAAGATTCGTTAAATTCCGCCGCGGGCGGTAAATGTTTGTGTAAACTCCTAGGGAACCGTTATTGATTATCAAGAATAGATTTAAGGTTTACCAACTCCGTAACTCACCAAGTGTTGCCATTGTCTCCAATGTTAACCATGCTAATCGCGATATTGAGAGGGTTGATGCGAACGTCGATAAATTGACGAATGCTTTTACGTCGTTTTTGATAGAAATGGAAAATAACAATGCTCCCACTATGGTGAAAGTGGTTGAGGTTTCGTGTACGTTTTGTAGTGAAGCACATAATTATTACGAGTGTGCGGCTACAGATGGCCAAACGTCGAGTGTAAATGCGTAAAATGGAAATTTTCAAAATTAAAATCAAAATAACGCCGGTCCATCACAACAAGGCAATTATAGTAATCAAGGCAATAATTTTCAAAATCAAAGCGAAAACAATTTTCATGTAAATAATCAACACGGAAATCAAGGCGAATATAATCAAGGTCAAATATGAATTGACAAAATCGAGGTCTTAACAACAACAACAATCAAAACCAGAATTTTAACAATGGTCAAAATTCAAATTTTCAAAACAACAATAATCAAGGGAATTTTTCAAGTGGGAATCAAAACCAAGGTTTTAATCACAATTCTAATGGTTCAAATGATTTTCTAAATTACGTAAAATCAAATGAGGCTAATATGAAGAGATTAGAAACCCAAATTGGTGAAATGACAAACGAGTTTTCCAACAACTTGAGAGGACAAAATAATAAAATCGATCAAGAACAAAGTGATATTAAAAAGATGTTTTCGGCTATCAAGAATAAAACTCCCAATTCGTCATCGAGTACGTTACCTAGTGACATCGTGACTAACCCTAAGGAACAAGTTAAAGCCGCCTCGTCTCATGGAAAGTTTCGTGTGATTACCCCTAACTTTGATGGATTTAGAGTTGTGCACTCATCTCTACCCTCGACCTCAAAAAACGACTTCATGTTCTAAAGTCGAGGGAAAGAAAGTGATGACAAAGGAAAAGAGTGCACACCCTCATGTACCTCAAATTCCATCCACGGTTTAAAAAGAGAGTTTCATTGACCTAACAAACATTTACCTTGAAGAAGTTTATGCTTCGATCCTTCTTAAAAACCCTAAAAGGCATATGTCGAGAAAGGAAGAAGACCCAGACCAATTCCTACTACCTTGTGATTTTCCCTAGATTGAGGTATGTTTAGCCCTTTTTAGGTGCTAGCATCAATCTCATGCCTCATTCTCTTTGGAAATTGATGAAATGGCCAAATCTTACCCCCCCAAACATGACAATTGAGCTAGCAAATTGTACACCACTTAAACCGATTAGTATAATCGAGGATGTCTATGTTAAGATTGGAAAGTTCACTTTTCCCGTGGACTTCTTCATTCCCGATTACGAGTGCGACCCTAATTGTACCATTAATTTAGGTAGACCATTTTTATCGACGGCCCGTGCCATTATCGACGTTCACGGTGGAATTTTAACTATGAAATATGGGGAAGATAAGATGGAATTTTTCGCGAGTATATCCCAAAATCAAAATGATCATACCAAAACTGAAGTTTAAAAATCTAATGATTTCAAAGTACATACTTTAGCGGAAAAAATGAGGCTTGATACGTGTTTTGAAAGAATTAAAAACAACGGTTTTAAAGATGAAGATTTTAATGATAAAGAATACGTTTACCTAATCGAAAAATGAATTCGTAGATCTATGAGCGAAGAATCATTTTGGGATATATTCGACGAAACAAATGAACAAACAATTTCAGAGGGTAACGTTAATTCCATCACGACAATGACAAATATGGATTCTTTTTCACCACCTTCGAAGGACAACGACTTTGAGGCATCAACTTCTAAACCCATTAAAGTGCCTTAATTTCCTAGCCCTATATCCATTGAGGCTAAAGGTTTTATCGATACAATTCCTCTCATCATTGAAATGTCACCTAAGCATAGTCAATTGACTTGTAAGACCATGGTTGTGAGTTCTCACATCAACACTTTCTTTGATGATGATCTTGCCGAAATTGATCACGTACTTCGTAATCCACATGTCATTTTTGAGGATTCTCCCAAAATACCTCTTCACATGGGAAGTATGATGATTTTGTGTTCGACCCTGAGATTGAGGAAACTATCGAACGAGAGCTTGCTCTTATGCCTCCACTTCCACCTTTAAGTGAGGTAGATTTTACCAATCTCGATAAAGAACTTGATGAGTTGGAACGTCTTATTCATAATGACGAACCAACTCACATGACCAAAAATACCATTCTCGAGGACCTAATAAAACTCCTCAAATGAGAATGTCATTAACCACATTCGTGAGGATTTAACTTATCAACAATCCCTACAAAAGAATGTTGGTTTTGTACTTGATCGTGATGTCTTCGAGAGAGTTTCCAAAATCATTCACGAAAGGAACGAAAAATCTTGGTTTGACGAACCCATCTATGATGAGAAATCGAGGAGATTAATGATCTTGTGGATAACGACGTTTATGTAGACCGCGAGGGGGGTAAAAATTTTGTTAATCATCGATTTGAAAATTTATACAATCCCCCTCCGGCCACCCATGACTTAAATGTGAGAATTTTTAGTATGACTAATGTCGAGTTAGAAACACAAAATGTTTTTGACATAATTAAATCAGGTTTTCATAAAGAGTTTAAAAACGCTGAAAAAGGAAAAGATTTTAAAGTTAATTTGAATGATGTTCCTATTCTAACTCCGTCATCACCGCGTGCTACGAGCTTATCTACTCCTTTTGACAATGCTTCGTGTGGATCTAGTGTGGGGAAGCGCCTTATGTTTCCTCGCATTTCTCCAACGAGGACGAGAATTTCGACCCCGGAATTGCTTGTAAAGGGAAATCACGGTCTTCCACCGATGCAATAAATGGAAAATCTTTCTATATGCTTGGTGTGAGTCTACCTCGAGTAGCTAAAAGTGTTTGTGCCCCACCCATTGTCCGACCCTTCTACTTCTTGTCTATTTTCTTCTACCCCTTTGGGGTTTTGCTTCGTGTTAGAGTAGCGTTATTTTGTTTATCTTCCAAAAACAAAGACGCTATCTTTGACCCCCGGTATACGCTTATCGGATTTTTAAGTACTCCACATACTTTTTGGGACTTTTTTTATCATGTAAGACCCACCAAAAATGACCTTACCATGATAATCCCCAAATGATCACATTTGTGGGGATTCAAGTCGGGCTCTTGACTCGGTTATCAAAACGAGGTGCCTTGTGGGGGAATTAACATGCTTATCCTTGTACATATTATTGCTTTCTAATAGTTTAATTAGGGTACTTTTGCTCTTCCAACCTTTGTTTCCTGGTTGTTTGTGATTGTTCATCGTCATCATTGAAGCCTCTCGTGTTCGTTTTACGTATCACTCGAGCTTCGATCGTTGCCTTTGAATATTCTGATATCCGATGATATCCTTTTATGCTCTAACGTTTATATTATTAGCATAATTCATAAACAGCTATAAATTATTCGTTATACCCTTTCCATGCTAGATATTAAGCATTCAACTTTTCGTCTCTACTATGGGGGTGTTTCACCCTTAGACTCGAAACATTGAGAACAATGTTTAGTTTTAGTATGGGGGGGGTAAATAGATGCTTTACCTTGCGTACGTCATCAAGCAATCCAAAATTTCATCTTTTTGTTGCAAAATAAGGCTAAAAATGGCCAAATTTAAAAATTTTTCTTGTTTTTAATAAGTGTTTAAGACACGAATGTAGGTTTTCTGATTGTGAGAATAAGAGTAATTTTTTACTCGACCGTGCGTATTTAGCATTTAGCTTTGATTCCTTAACTATTTTTAGGCTAGGTCTCATTAAATTGAGGACGAGAAATGATAGAGTTAATTATAAGTTACTATGCTAAACGTAGAATACTCGTATTCTTTCAAAAACTCATGGGTCCTAATTATTTGCTTATTCTCCCAACGCTTTTATATTAAATTGTTAATAAATAGGTTTTTGCGGTTTAGTCACTATTATTGGTTTTTATCTAATTCTAATAGTTTCCATGTAATTAAATTGGGAAAATATTTGAGAATCGTAGTGTCACGATTTTGAAGTATTGGCACCCGAATAATTGAAAGCTTCACCCAAGAATAATTTTCAAGAACCTCTTCACCTAAATCAAGAAAAAATTCGAAGCTCACAAGGCCCAAAAATATATGCAAAATTGAAAGTGAATATCTTAAATCTTGAAGCTTTAAAGATCCAAAATTACGTTTACGTTGAGGATATACGTCTTTGGTCATAATAAACACCTCATGGCGAGGTTAAATAAAAGGTAAGGCAAGACCGAAGCCCTAAAAAGCAGAGGTAAACCAAAGATAATAAAGCCTTTCCGGAAGGAGGCATATAAAAGTCTTGGTAATAAGTCTCATGTTAAAAACCGTTGTAAAACCGTGTTTATCGAATCTTATTTGTTGACATAATTTTTTAACATCGTTATCTATTAGAAAAGGTTATTAATTTAATGATTTTGATTACACCGTTAAGACTCTATTTTTGGACCTAATATCTATTTACGCATAAGTAAAAAATGTATCCTCGTGATCATTAAGAAAAAAATAAAATATAAGAGATACACATTAGGAATAAGAGAGTTTAAGTACGTGATTAGATCATATGAGTTGTGTTAGCATTACTAACTTATAATGAAAATGATCTTGTTTCACGCTTAGCATGGAATTGGGTGAAAATCGAGGACGATGAACTTATCTCTATGAGGAATGCACGTGTTCTAATTCTTTGACCCTAAAAGTCATGCTCTCGTGATGAAAACAATACATTATGTCTAAAACACAAGTAGTCATTAATTTAAATTTACTTTTTAATCAATGTCATATAAAAATAAATTTTGGAAGTGCTAAGATACTTAATTCTAGCATTGCGTGAGGGCACGAAAATGGTTTAGTATGGGGGAGTGATAAGACCACAAACATACATGGTCTCATTACTTAAATCAAGCTTAAAATGAGTATAAATATCATTAAAACTGTACAAAAACCCTATATTTGTTCAATGTGTGATTGTAGGTTCAGATATCGTGAATTCAACAAAATATCAAAAGAATCAAGCAAAAACGAACACGGGAAATGAAACCGCACAAAGAACCGGACCCGAGCATTGATTTTCCAAAATAATCCTTGAAGTTTGAAGATTTGTAAAGATTGGTCCCTCAAGAATTAAAGCCTAGTCATACTATACCCTTGTAAAACTCTATAATTACAATAGGGTCCCTAATATTTCAAGAATTTACATAAATGTCTCTTAAAGATTGTCCAAATTGCAAGACTAGTGCTTGTGAGAGTCTAATACAACTTTTGTGCCAAAAGTATAATTAGACCAAAGTATTATGCAAAGGAAATATGCCCTAAATGTTGTTATTAAATTGGGAAAGAAAATGACAAAAGATTTGTTAATGCAAATCAATGCCTAAAAACATTGTTAGTATTAATTAATCTTTCTTAGTTTTGATCACAACAAATTACAAAGACATTTATTGTCAAACACAATCATAAAACGAATTATCTACCAAACACTATCATCAAGGTAATAACCATTACACTAACATTATCATGCTTAGTGATCATAAAAGTGATTAGCCTTAAAACTCACTTTTGTCAAATGTAACAAAAGATTTTTAATAAACTTTATTTTTAAGAAAATGTTTTATTAAAATGAAAATGTAAATTTGAATATGGCATATTCTGTTAGAAATACGTTTTAACGTATATTAGAAGTATCGGTCACTCCACAATATGATTTATGTTGTAATAGCTCGTAGTTAGTAATTAGTTATTATTTGCTTATTAACTTAAGTAAGAACCGGTCCATGGGCTTGTCATGGACCGGCCCAAGTCCACTTATGACTTGGAACTATAAATACCCCTTTCCACCATGGAAAGGGGTTGGTTGTTATCATTTCTTTGTTTCCACTTAATAAAATTCACATAGTTTCTCTCACTTTCTCTCTCTAACTTTCTCTCTCTAGAAATTAACAAACCCCTTCATAGATTCATTGATTATCAATATTCTACATTTGGTATCAGAGCTATGGGGTGATTTAAGGTGGTGATTTGTGTGGTTTTTTAGTTTTTGATTGTATTAGTGTTCTTTAAGAAAAATCATCTTGATTCTTGGTGTTTTTGGTGTTTTTGTGATTGGGATTAGTGGATAAGTATTAGTTGTTACTTATTTTAGTCGAAAGCACAAAACTTTTTGGGTTATTTGGTCAAAATCTGGGCTTAATCTTCATTTTTGGTGTTCGACTGTTCATCGGGACAACTTACTGTTTATTCAGCAAAAGTTCCGGATCAAGGAGTTCCGGATCAAGAAGTTCCGGATCAAGGAGTTCCGGATCAAGGAGTTCCGAGTCAAGAAGTTCCGAATCAAGAAACTTCCGAACCAAGAAGTTCCGGATCAAGAAACTTCCGAACCAAGAAGTTCCGGATCAAGAAACTTCCGAACCAAAAACTTCCGAGTCAAGAAGTTCCGGATCAAGCTAAAGTTCCGAACCAAGAACTTCCGAGTCAAGAAGTTCCGGATCAAGCCAAAGTTCCGGATCAAGAACTTCCGAACCAAGAAGTTCCGGATCAACCCAAAAGTTCCGAATCAAGGTAATCTTCCGAATCAACAAAAAAGTTCCGAATCAAGGTAATCTTCCGAATCAAACTTCCGAATCAACAAAAAGTTCCGAATCAAGGGTTATTTTGCTTGTTTTTTCGACGATTTTTTAGAGGATTTAATCTTGGTTTATTACAACAAAAACACAACACAATTCACAAGCTTTACTTCACTGCTCGATCAACCGATAATCTCTGTTTCTTTGAAGAAAAACAAAATGAATCCAAATTCAGTAATGCCTCAGATGACATCTCTTACGGATATATCAATCATAACGGGAACTGATAGCCGTCCACCGATGCTTATTAAAGAGGTGTTTGAGGCATGGCAAGGTCGAATGATGCAATATCTAAAGGGGAAACCGACATACGGAAGGCTTATGGTCAAATCGATTTTGAATGGTCCACTCGACTATGGTACCATTACGGTTGACAACGTGACTAGACCACGAGAATTTGAAGAACTCACTCCAGCCCAACAACTTGTTGCAGATGCAGATGAAAAAGCTCTTCAAACAATTCTCCAAGCTCTTCCACATGACATCTATAGGATGGTGAGTCAGTATACGGTGGCAAAGGACCTATGGGAACGGTTAAAGGTGTTGCTACAAGGCACGTCTCTCACCAAACAAGAAAGGGAGTGTCAGCTTTATGATTTGTTTGATAGATTCACCTACAACCCAGGGGAAACGCTTCACGATTATTACTTCAGATTCACCACACTTATGAATGATCTGAATGTATACAATCTTGTGATTGCACCATTCCAGGTTAACACCAAATTCTTGAATACTCTACCTCAAGCTGAATGGGGTGAGTATATTACCGATGTGAAGTTAACCCGGGATTTGCATAAGTGCAATTTAGATCAAATCTATGCCTTCCTTCAGCAACATGAGAAGCATGTGATTATGCACCGTTCTCCTCGCGGTATGTATCCAGATTCCTTAGCTTTGATGGCGAATCAACCAAGCTTGTCTCACAACAACACACCTTACATCTTGGGACATCAAGCTTATCATCAATCACCTTACATGACACCAGCCTTTCCCCAATACTCGATTCTACCACAACCACCCACCTCACATCAGCAACAATATCGGTTCAATGCACCCTCACCACAGTATGCTTCACAACTTCATCCAGCAAATGTTGCACCTTATGCAGCATATCCGACAAGCTACCCTAATCAAATGAGTATTCCTTCTACTGATTATGCAGCTTATTCAGATCAAGCACTTTATTGTGATGATGAGGAAGTCCCAGTTCCTGTATTCCAACAAGGAGCTGACCCAGTTGAAGTGCTAACTACTATGTCTGCTTATCTCACAAGAACTTTAAGCAAACGAGGATTCAGAGGATCAGCTCCTACCAACAATCAGTTGAGGAATTCATCCAATTCTCGCCAACAAGCTACAATTGAGAATGGCAGGGTAATGGTTCAGCCAATTCAACCATATCAGGGGAGAACTTCCACATCAACCAATGTTCGCACCGCCAATCCTGCTCCTGCTCCAATGGTCAACAACCCTCCACGGGCTAATACGGGCAAGTTGAGAATGATTACATGCTACAACTGCAAGGAAGAGGGTCATATGTCCAGGGATTGTAAGAAACCCAAGAGGAGAAGGGATGGACAGTGGTTTGCAGAAAAGATCTATCCGGTAAATGCTCAGGCGCAAGGAAGGGAACTTGATGAAGAGGAGCTTGCATTTCTTGCTGACCCAGGGATTGCTGAACAAGACGTTGTCACTACGCAGAATGCCGCTTACCAAGCCGATGATCTTGATGCATATGATTCCGACTGTGATGACTTTCAAACTGCAAAGGCTGCTTTCATGGCAACTTTCTCCAGCTTAGGGCCAGATAAGAAATCTGAGGTACTTATTGATAACACCGATAATGCCACTGATGCTAGTATTCAACCACATCAAGTTGGGCAAGAGAGTGCGGATTCGAATGAATCTTCGGTGGTGAGTCTTTCAAATGAGGAGACAAACAATGATAGCAATATCAATGTGAGTTCCCAGACTTTGAGTGAGTCACAACCGGGACCCAGTTCGCATACGCCTACTCCTGCTCAACAAGATTTGGTCATGGTTCCTGCTACGTTACTTAGCCAAATGAATGCTGCACTCTTAGAAACCTTAGCTAAGAATAAGAATTTGTCTGATGAGCTTGCCTTAAGCAATGAGAAAGTACAAACTTTGGAATTAGTGCCTTCGTCTAGTGTTCTCACAAATCTCGAATATGATCACTTTAGAAACAAACAAATGGGTCACTTGCAAGAAATCGAGAACTTAAGAGCAAATCTGTCTAGTGAACTTAAAGAAAAGGAGTTAGTGGTCACTAATTTTCAAAAACTTCAAACTGATTTTGAATTACTCGAATCTAAGAAGACTGAAATGGAGATTAATGCTACTAATAAGATTAGAAGTCTAGACTACTTGCTTTTAAGACAATACGCTGCTTCACAACTAGTTCACTTATTTGATGCTTCATTTAGAGAATTTAACTTATCACGTCTAAAAGGCCTTCCCCCTAATCCACGATATGCAAAACAAGCTTTAAGACATAGTCCTAGACTTTATAATGCAACTCAATTAGGATTGGCTTTAGACCCGATTGTTTTTCCCAATGATCAAACAAGTAAGGATCTAGTTGATGAGGATCGGTCATACAATTCAGCAAAATATCCCGATTGTGATTATTTTAAAATGAATAAGGAGCTTGCTAAAACTGATTTTAGAGTTCGCTTCCATATGGATAAGGATCTCATTACAGCACCAACCTACATGATAGAGGAAGAAAGCCCTAGTACATTTCCTACACTTGTCAACATGGAAGGTCCTAAGGAAATTCCAAAGAATCTTCCACCTGTTAGCACCGTATGGTTAAACTTGAAAGAGATTAACCGATACTTTACTAACTTTGACAAGGTCATTTTGGAATGTACGACTTCAAATGGCTTAAACGCCGGAGAATGGGCTTTCGAACACATGAGCGAGGTGTTTAAAACTGAGATCAATCCGTTTGTCGAAAGTCTAAAAGGAAGTTTTGCATCTCTTAAGGAAAATCTTCAGTTTGAAATTGGGGAAGTTCAAAAAGTGTTTTATGAAATGGACACCGCTTACGAACTGCAACTAATTGAAAAGGAAAAGATTTTAACCGAATATGACCGATTCTTGTCCGAAGTTATCTCGTGTGATGTGCTTACTATTGTAAATGTTAATTATTCGACTGAGCTTACATCTGCTGTGATTAATTATGATGCTGTGCATATTTGTGATGATGTTTGTGATATTTCTGTAAATGTTGCTGAAACTGTAAATGAGGTAGATAATCATTCTTGTCACGAATCTAACGCTGAGTTTTTAAAGCTACAAGATTCTTATAATTTACTTTCTCAACGCTTTAATCAACTAGAACAACATTGTATATCTTTAGAATTAAAACAACAAGCTCAAAATGAAAATCTTTTGATATCAAATGTTTGTGAAAACGGTGTTGAGACAAGTGACAAGATGATTGCAATTGTTAAGACATTAGAGGAAGAAATCATGAGATTGAAGAGAGAGGTTTCATCAAAGGAAACATTACAAATGGAACTAGAGGCTGCAGAGTCTAAAAACCAAGTCTTAGAAATTAGACTATCAACTGTTCTAGGGGAGATGGATCGGACCAGGCAGGGACTATCCGCTCTTTATGGTTCACTAGAAGAACGCTTCGCCTTTTAATGCGGCACAGCAACATTATTATGTTGAACAACTGAACCAAAAGTGCGAGGAAATCTCTGACTTGAACATCCTGCTCATAGACAAAAATATGGTTTTGGCTGAGTTAAAGGAGACACTTCTTCTCACCCGACAAGAAGTTGTTGATAACTTAGCTACCGACTCTGCACCGTCCACTAGTGCTCCAACAACCAAATCAGTAGTGCTTTATAAGAATCCGCTTCATAAGAGAAACCCGGTTGTATACGATGATTATATGAGGAATGCCATTAAGCATGTCGATCTTCTTAGGGATATTTTAGACGATCTTTATGCCTTAGATCCCTCAAGTAGCGACTATTATTTGGCTCATGAATATGTTAAGCGAGTTCAATATTGCTTGGCTTATTTGCAATACATAGGTACACCAGGTTCTGCACTACTTAATAATAGGCCCATTGCTGTCACTCCATTTAATAAGACTCCAGGAGCGAAACCGTCATTGGCACAATCAAGTAAGACACCTTTAAAATCTGCTGCTAATGTTCCCAATTTGCCTTCTACAGGATTAAAAGAGACTACTAAGGCTAAAGGATCGCCACTCAAGAAAGCTAAGATCAAGCCCTCCACTAGTAGTGCCACAAAGAAGAAAGTAGAAGTCCACAATAGGAATGCTAGTTCAGTTTTAAATAAAATGAATCATGTTAAGACTAAAAGCTCTGCGCCTGTGCAGCAGCCTAAACCATTCGTGAATTCTGATTTAAATTGTTGGAATTGTAATGAATGTATGTTTTCCCAGCGTCATGATTTGTGTCTGATTGATCACGTTAATGAAATGAATGCTATTAAGAATGGTCTTGAATGGAAGCCAACGGGTAGAACTCGTGCCCAAGTTGGCTGGCAATGGCGTCCCACTGGTAGGACCTTTACATTAGATGGAAAAATGTGCCCTTTAACTAGGAATGCATCCATTGAGGTTAGGTCTGAGCGTCCTTTAGCTAGGAACACTCGCACTCAAGTATGGAAACAGCGCCCTTTAATTAGGTCAGCCCCCACTATAGTGCCTATCAGTGAAGAAATACCTCAGGATTTGAGCCAATTAGAATCTACACCACCAATTAAGAAGAAAAGGAAGGCTAGGAAATCTAAGAAACCTAGAGTTAGCAAATCTAAGATTATTAAATCTGTACCTGCTAATAACAAGGAACACTCAGATTCCGATACCTCTACATTGTCTTTGTGTGGTGATATTTTCAGGTGGTCCAAATCATCCTGTGGTATTTGGACTCCGGTTGTTCAAAACATATGACCGGAAATCGCTCGATGCTCCGAAATTTCGTCAGCAAGTTTCTTGGTACGGTTAAATTTGGGAATGATCATATAGCAAAGATTATGGGGTATGGTGAATATCAGATTGGAAACGTGACGATTTCTAGGGTATACTATGTAGAAGGTCTTGGTCACAACTTATTCTCAGTAGGACAGTTTTGTGATTCCAACCTTGAGGTGGCTTTTCGACAACACACTTGTTTCATCCGCAACTTGGAAGGAAAAGATTTGTTGAAGGGATCTCGTGGTGCAAATCTATATACCTTGTCCTTACAAGACATGATGGCCGCTTCTCCAGTATGTCTTCTCTCTAAAGCTTCTAAGACCAAGTCTTGGTTATGGCATCGCAGATTATCTCATCTTAATTTTGATGCTATTAATCATCTGGCTAAAAACGAGTTAGTTCGTGGTCTTCCTAAGCTTAAATTTCACAAGGACCATTTATGTTCCGCGTGTTCAAGGGGGAAAAGTACCAAGAAATCTTACAAGCCCAAAGCTGAAGACACCAATCAAGAAAAACTTCATCTTTTGCATATGGATCTTTGTGGGCCGATGAGAACTGAAAGTGTGAGCGGTAAGAAATTCATTCTGGTAATTGTGGATGATTTCTCAAGGTTTACATGGGTGAGATTTTTACGTACAAAGGATGAAGCACCGAAGGCTATCATTACTTTTCTGAAGTTCATCCAGGTACGTTTGAATACCACTGTCTGCCGTATCCGTACAGACAATGGTACAGAGTTCGTCAACCAGACTCTTCGTGATTATTATGAAGGAGTTGGTATATCACATGAAACATCCGCTGCACGCACTCCACAACAAAACGGTGTCGTTGAAAGACGAAATCGTACACTTATGGAAGCTGCTAGGACCATGCTTATTTATGCGAACGCTCCATTGTTCTTGTGGGCAGAGGCTATTTCTACTGCATGTTTTACCCAAAACCGTTCTATCATTCGGAAACGCCATGGAAAAACCCCTTATGAGCTTCTACATGACCGCAAACCCGATGTTTCATTTTTCCATGTGTTTGGTGCTCTGTGTTATCCAAACATCAATAGTGAGAACTTGGGTAAGCTTCAACCAAAAGCCGATATAGGTATTTTCATTGGTTACTCACCGTCCAAAAGAGCATACCGAATCTATAACCGTCGTCTTGGCAAGATTGTAGAAACTATGGACGCTGATTTCGACGAGCTGACAGCGATGGCTTCTGAGCAACACAGCTCTGAACCCGCGCTTCATGAGATGGGACCCGGTGCTATTAGTTCCGGATTAGTTCCCAACAATCCTACTTCTACATCATTTTTACCACCATCAAGGCCCGAGTGGGATAAACTGTTTCAACCATTGTTTGATGAATTCTTCGATCCCCCGACTGATGAAGTTCCAGCACCTGTAGTAATTGCTCCATTACCTGAAGTGGTTGCTCAAGTTAATGAACCTTTATCTAATGCATCTACAATTCACATTGAACCGGATGCACCTTCACCAAGTGATTCTCAAACTACACCTGAATCATCACCCCTACTTGTGCCTAATGATGTAGAAGAGGATACTACTGATCACGACTTGGAATATGCTCACTTGCAAGAGCTTCCTTTCTTTGGTGTAGCGATCCCTGAAAACCCTTCAGCCGCGTCTACCTCAGAAGAAGCTCCATCTATTGTTCACTCCAGACCACCTAGGATTGAAAACCATAGCACTAAATGGACAAAAGATCACCCAATTAGGAATGTTATTGGAGATCTAGATCGACCAGTCTCTACACGCCATCAACTACAAGAGAGTGCACTATATTGTTACTTTGATGCATTTCTCTCTGAAGTTGAACCCAAAAATTGGCAGCAGGCTATGACCCAATCATCTTGGATTGAAGCTATGCAGGAGGAACTCAATGAATTCAAACGACTAGAAGTATGGGAATTGGTTCCTCGCCCTGACAAGGTTAGCATCCTTACTTTGTTATGGGTTTATAAGGTTAAACTTGATGAGATGGGTTCGGTATTGAAGAATAAAGCAAGATTGGTCGCTAGAGGATATAAACAAGCCTTGGGTATAGACTTTGAGGAATCTTTTGCTCCTGTGGCTAGATTGGAGGCGATTAGACTATTCCTTGCGTTTGCTGCTCATATGAACATGATCGTCTATCAAATGGATGTGAAGACGGCATTTTTGAACGGTGAACTAAGGGAAGAAGTTTATGTTAGTCAACCGGATGGGTTCGTCAGCACGGAGTCTCCTAACCATGTGTACAAGCTTAAGAAGGCTCTCTATGGGTTGAAACAAGCTCCACGCGCGTGGTATGATCTCCTGTCAACATATCTCATGTCGGAAGGCTTCTCCAAAGGCAAAGTGGACCCCACTCTATTCACTCTCAAGGACGGCAACGACATGCTTCTGGTACAAATTTATGTTGATGATATAATTTTTGCTGCCACTAACATAGAATTGTCTAAACAATTTGAGAAGATAATGTCCACACGCTTTCAGATGTCGATGATGGGAAAAATATCATTTTTCTTAGGATTACAGATTTCTCAGAATCCCAGAGGCATCTTTATTAATCAATCCAAATATGCTCTAGAATCTCTTAAGAAATATAACTTTGAGAATTGTGACCCCGTAGACACTCCAATGGTGGAGAAATCCAAGTTAGATGAAGATAGGGATGGGATTATTGTCGATCCGAAACTTTACCGTGGAATGATTGGCACCCTTCTCTATCTGACTGCTAGCAGGCCTGCTTTGCAATTTGCTGTATGCATGTGTGCCCGGTATCAGGCTCGGCCTACCGAAAAGCACCTACATGTTGTGAAAAGGATCTTTCGGTATCTAAAAGGAACACTTCATCGTGGTCTATGGTATCCGAAAGATTCCTCGATTGCTTTAATATCATACGCAGATGCCGATCATGCTGGATGTCAAGATACGAGGCGTAGCACTTCTGGATCTGTGCAACTCCTTGGAGATAGATTGATCAGTTGGTCTTCAAAAAGGCAGAAAAGCGCTGCAATATCAAGCACGGAGGCTGAATACATCGCCATGTCCGGTTGTTGTGCTCAAGTCCTTTGGATGAGATCACAATTAACTGACTACGGTCTTGGATTTAACAAAATCCCGATGTATTGTGACAACAAGAGCGCCATTGCCCTTTGCTGCAACTATGTTCAACACTCCCGGGCCAAGCACATTGACATTCGCTACCATTTCATCAAGGAGCAGGTGGAGAATGGAGTGATCGAGCTGTATTTTGTCACTACTGAGTACCAGCTGGCGGATATGTTCACCAAAGCCTTAGATCGAGGACGAATCGAGTTTTTGATCGATAAGCTTGGCATGAAATCATTCACTCCAGCGACTCTCAAAGAGTTGGCAGAAGAATCAGCTGAATAGTCGTGGTAAACTATTCAGAGTATCCTTTGGTTGTGATCATGTATATTATCGTAAATATATATAAACCACAAAAGAAAAATACAAAAATATAAAACCAACAAAAACCATAAAAAATATAAAACCTAGAAAAACCATAAAAATTATAAAATCAAGAAAAACCAAAAATATTTTTTTAAATCAGGGCATGTCTTTTAGTACGGTAATATTTACGGCCTTAGAAATGTCGATTAATATTGACACGGTGCCATAAATAGAGTCCGTATAAAAGTTGTACATTTTTAAAACATGCCCATAATGGCTTGTAGTTATTTCAGACTGCAACCCGGTTTTCATATTAAAGTCACGTATTTCCTTGGAAAACGTTGGCTCAGAACGGGAATTAATTTTCTCGGGCGTGATTTACAAGCCAAATCATGCAAAGGGATCAAGTTTACTTTATAAATTGGTCTAACACGAATTGGTGTACGTCTCAGTGCATTAATTTGTCAAAATAAGAGAAATCTTATTATAACCACGAATCAAAATTTTTCAAGAGATAAATTGGAAATGCTTTCATCACTATTTGACTCTTTAAACAATGACTACAGCTCTTTAAATAGAAAACGGGTCATCGTTTAAGGGGGAGAAAATAGTAAAATCATCTTTGTCATTAAAATTGCTTTTCAAAAGTGATTGTGAAAATTAAGGGCTACATGGTAATTGAGTGGTTTTGCTTTAGAAAACGACTTGTGTTCGTTCTAAGTGATAGGCATGGCTTTTAGATTTTGAGGATATGCTAATAGATGCGTTTGCTAAGTTGTGTGTACGTTTAACAAGAGTTAAGTGTAATGGAAAAAACTAGGAAACAAAAAGAAAAAGGAATGAAAATGTGTAGGGACTAAAGTGATATTAGTTGAAACTTGTCAAATTTTTTTGACCTAAGTCAAACTACACACCCCCCGCCCCTCACTATTATTTCTGATTCACTGTTTCTCTAAACACTTTGCCGCCATTGTTACACACACAAACACACAAATCTTTCAAACACTTCGTCTGATCATTCCTTCCTGTTCATCTGCTAAATTAAGGTACATAACATCTATATTATACATTTATATCCACGTAATTGATCCAGATAATTAATATTTATCCGATTTAGGGGTATTCATTAATTAGGGTTAATTAACAAGGGATTTATGGTGGGTTTTGCTCGGAATAGACTAAATGATGTTTATATTGCCTTAGTTTGCCTTAAAAACTCACAAACGCACTATAATTATCATCACTGCTTTAGTTTGTAAAAGTTCCGGATGAACGTGGCTTAAAACTTCCGAATGAAGGATTTCTTCTGAAAAACTTCCGAATGAGGAAGTTCCGAATGAGTAACTTCCGAATGAAGGAAGTTCCGAATGAGGAACTTCCGAATGAAGGAAGTTCCGAATGAAGAACTTCCGAATGAAGGAAGTTCCGAATGAAGAACTTCCGAATGAAGGAAGTTCCGAATGAAGAACTTCCAAATGAAGGAAGTTCCGAATGAAGAACTTCCGAATGAAGGAAGTTCCGAATGAAGAACTTCCGAATGAAGGAAGTTCCGAATGAAGAACTTCCGAATGAAGGAAGTTCCGAATGAAGAACTTCCGGATGAAGAAGTTCCGAATGAAGAACTTCCGGATGAAGGAAGTTCCGAATGAATAACTTCCGGATGAAGGAAGTTCCGAATGAAGAACTTCCGGATGAAGGAAGTTCCGAATGAAGAACTTCCGGATGAAGGAAGTTCCGAATGAAGAACTTCCAAATGAAGGAAGTTCCGAATGAAGAACTTCCGGATGAAGGAAGTTCCGAATGAAGAACTTCCGGATGAAGGAAGTTCCGAATGAGGAGAAGTTCCGAATGAGGAAAAGTTCCGGATGAAAATGTTCCGAATGAGGAAAAGTTCCGGATGAGTTGTTTGATTATTCTTGTTTACATGCTATATATGTACTTGTTGTTTTATCTTATGAAATGTGTTATGCTTAGAAGTAAGAATGATATATATCTATCTGTTATTTGTGCATCAACCTTTCATGTCTTATCTTAAGCAGATAAAATGACTAATCCAACAGTACAAGCTATCCAAGAATCAAGAGAAGCTGATATTGCTAAAGCTCGAACCCTTAAGTTTATACCCAACAACTATAGGCTGAAGCAAGTTTCTAAATCCACTCACCATGGTTTTAAGGTCGCCATAGCCATTCTTGATAACTCTCATTTCAAGAACGCCCTTAGGAATACAGCCTCGGTGCCTTATGAGTATATGTTTGAATTTTGGGCAACCAAGGAAATCACTTCGAACAAGATCACCTTCACCATCGACAACAAGCAGCAGACACTCACCGTTTCAGATTTCCGTAAGATTCTTGGCATAAGGGATACACCCAAGGGCATGTCTTTCTCAAGGGATCCTACTAAAGATGAACTCGCAGAGTTATTTGACGCACTTGGATGTCCGGAAATACGAGTTGCATCTGAGTTTACTACTGCTAAGGTAGGACAACCCTAGAGAGCTTTGATGGGTATTCTCAGTAAATGCCTTACACCAAAAACGAGTGGACATGATGCTTTGCGCAGTCCGATAATGAACCTCTTCTATGGCATGTACAAAGCTGCGAATTCAGATTATGCTTTGTTGATATGGGAAGAATTCACCTTTCAACTCTTCTACAACAAGAAGCTGAAGACAAACTTCTTTCCTTATCCTCGGTTTATTAAGCTTATCATAAATTATTTTATGAAGCTTGATGCTACTATTGATAGGCGTGCAGGAGGTCGCTATCACACTGAAGAAGCTGATGATACTGTAGATCTGAGGCATGAAGGACCGTCGATTGGTGTGATTCCGGGTCCTGTTCCTGATTACCTTCTATCTGATAAAATCAAAGGTTCTGCAGATTACAAGCTACTGCAGATAGAGATCAAGAGGCTGAAAGAAAACCTTCAGACTGGAGAAGACTCGTCCACAACGGTGAAGAGTAAAGGTAAACGCAAACAACCAGCTGCGTTACCTGAACCCGAACCCAAGAAGAAGAAGACAGAGGGTAAGAAGGGAAAGGGTAAGGATTTGATGCGTCTACGTGATGAAGAAGATATTGTTGATCCTACTCTTGATAAATCCGAGCAACAAATGATGAAGATTGCTATTAAAAGGAGTAGGAAAGATACAGGCGGTAGTGGTTCAGGTGCGAGGGTAGATATCGAGGATGAGTACGAGGAACCGGATGATGTTGATGAGTTTGGGTCACCTGAACACTATTCCACTTCGAAGGAGCCATCAATCCCTATTTCAGCAAGTGTGGAAAAGGAACATGTTGCTCCTACGATCATGGTAACAACTCAACCCTTAACAACTCAACCTCCACCCATACAACCTTTACCAACCCGACCGGCTTCGACACCATTTCTTCCACCACCCATAATCCCCATCCCTAGTACAGCAGTAACAACCGAGCCCCTCCGGTCAACCCAAAGCAGCTCTGCAACATCTGCAATGGCTGCATTAGTGATGGCCGAGATGTTTGATACTAACAAACGCGAAATGGATGAACTTCGCCAAGAGTTGCAAAGACGAGCTCAGAGGGAAGAAGAATCAAGGAAAGCTCAAGAAGAGTTGATTGCCAAGTTCGCTGCAGACATGGAAGCTACACGTAAAGCTCATGCAGAGGAACTTGCTCAGGTTAAGCAGGCTGAGGCTGATAAGCATGCTGCACGTATTACCAGACTTCAAGCGATGAGGGATAAATATAAGGAACAAAAAGAAGCACTTGAAGCATCTGTGAAAGAAAGAGTGCAAGAATCCGTTGAATCCTTAATGCCTAAACTTCGCGATGAGTTGAAGACACTTGCTGCTGACAACTTGATGGTCAAATCATCCAACCCTTCAGAAGCCGCCTATAAGATTGCTTATGACCTGACGGATTTTGAATTGAAGAAGATCCTTAAGGCTCGTATGGTGGAACTTGGGTCGTATGATAAGTCGAGGATTCAACGGGCTCTATATAAATCCCTGAATGATGCTATCATGGAGGATGATAGATTATTCAAAATGTTTGGAAGTGTGGTACCATATCGCATCTTACCTGAGGAAGAAAGGGAAAGTGAAGAAGAGGGTACGGGTGAAGAAGAGGAAGAAGAAGAAGAAGAAGAAGGAGAAAAGGATAAAGACGATGACGAGGGTGGTGATGATGATGAGGATGATGACGATGATGACGAGGATGAGGATGATGATGATGGCGATGATGGGGGTGATGAGAATCAGGAGAGTGCTAGGGGTAGTAACGGGGATGACAATCAGGATGATGATGGGGGTGAACAACCGAAAGAGGGAGACAAGGTTACCAGCTCCAAGAAGACTGCTACTAAGACTGGAACCAAGTCCACAAAAGATGCAGCACAGAAGGGCAAATCGACATCCTCGGAATCAAGACGAACTAAGTGGCGCCACGATGTGAATGCCACTACAGCGTCTTCGGCTCCCGGTATCTCTATCGCTGTATCTTTACCTATTACAACTAACCCCATTAGTTCTGCTATTGTTCATCCTGTGATTGCAGAATCAGTGACGGAACCCGAAGCTGCACAACACTCCCCAGTTCACGACACTGCTGAAATGCCTGAAACTGAACCAACAGATGTTCGCACTTCAACTCCTCAACAACAAGTTCAACAATCTACGGTTCCTGAACCAAGCATTCGTGCCTGGGAAGACACGTTGGAGATAGACGAGTCTGCACCACCACAAGCTTGGATCACGGCAGCAGCACAATATGATCCGATCACAGATGCTGACAAAGATGTGCTGTATCTCCGTATCCGAAGTCCGATTGACTTATGTGAATTTCTTGCTCATGAGTATAAGACTTCGGTTACTCCATCCTTGGTGAAGAAAGCACTGAAAGATAAAAGACTGCGTGCCAAAACCCGATTACCCCGAATGGAGCTCGAGTACTATGCCGATGAGATCATAAAGGCTTTGAAAACCGTTCAACGGCCAGGACTTCATGAATCAGAAAGAGCTCCACCTCCAATGGATCCTGCTCAAGATAATCAGATTGCTCTTGACTTCTTCGTCACCAATGATCTTGTGTATCTACTGAAGGGGTCATCAAAGTACGCAACATCCCTGACTTTGCTGAAAGCTGCCAACTGGGGGACAATACCCTTCATCGAGGAAAAGGTAAATCGACTCTGGGTCCCAAAAATGAATCGTAATTATGATATGTATGTTGTCATAGGTGCATCTCATTGGGACGAACGAGTCCGAAGGGCGTACAGGGGTTGCTGCTTGGTCAATTCTGGAAGCAATGTTCGATCTGACATCCGTATCTCCAGCATTTTAGGAATGAAAACTGAAGCCAAGAACGGCTACTATCATGTGACGGAGATTCGTTTGAAAAGGGAGGATGACAGGGAATACAAAATCCAGCAAGGAGACTTTTCCATCATTCGCCTTGAGGATATCGAGGACATGCTGCTTCTAATGACCAGAGATCAACTTACACACATTCCTCGTGAAGACCTGATTGCATTGAATACAGCACTTCGTATGTTCACACGAAGCGTTGTCATCAAGTCACGAGTTGAAGATCTTCAGTTGGGAGTCGAAAGCTATCAGAGGAAGCTCAATTTAACCCGTCCTGTGAATCAAGTGCTACCTCAACATGTAGAAAGATGTCCCTATACCGGCATTTCTGTCCCGAATTCCGGCATTTTCTACTTGAACAGTCGAGGTTTGATGAAGTTCATGAGGGTGGGGGAGCTCCACAAGTATAGTGATGGAACTCTTATACAAGTCAGAGGTAAGTTGGAGCATCTGAACTCGGGAGGAACTTTGCCAGAGATGACGGAGGAGTGGCATCCGGGTTACAGGCAGATGGCGAAGTACGTGATCAAAAAGATTGATCAAAAGCTCCGTGAACGTAGATTGATGAGGAGCTTGGAAAGATTCGTGGGTGGAAGACCGTATTTAGTGCACCACAAGCTACTGCAACGATCCATCTGATGGGTCGTACATCTCAGGTCACTTTATATTGGTTTTCAATTGTGAATATGTAAATTTGTGAATAATGTGCTTGTATGGCTTGCTGTAGTGTTAAGGTATGATAATTTTTCAAGAATTTCTCACGAGATTCTAAATCTTTCAAAATATGTCATACCAAAGCACTACAACTATCCCTTATTAACTTAAGGGGGAGCAATAACTTGTTCTACGGCCAAATATCGATTTCATTTTTACCCAAAGACCGGTTAATCCATTCAATATCCCAAATATTAATGGTTAACATTTTGGATAAGGGGAGAAAATGGGATTAAGGAGACGTAAGTGATACTTGGCTAAAAGATGAAAAAGACTTAAAGATTTTCCAACTTAATATGTGTAAAGCACGTGTTAAGGGGGAGCGTTTTTGATGAACAAAACACCTAAAGTACAAAACTTTTGATTTCAATATCACAAGTACTTTAGGTGATTTTCAATGATTTTTCATGATGGCAATTCCTTCCCAAAACACGCTTAATTCACGACGGATGTGGTGACAAAAGGGGGTAGGAATAGGTTAAGTCCAATGATTCATCAGAGCCGATGGAATCTTCCCAAGGACAATTCCCTAGATAGAATTAGAAGTCCTAGGAAAGATGGAGAAAGAATGTGAACGTAGCTGAATGCCGACCAAGTACTTAAGCTAGCACTGGAACAATCACAACAAGGTGCTAGTGATGACGTATTGGTAAGCATTGAAGGGGTTGAAGAATGAAAAAGAAATGTAAAGATAAAGGGTGTAAAGAAAGAAGCCCTCCTTACAACCTTAGGCAGAAACCGGGTCAATACATATGCTATTGAGGTCATTTTTGTTAATGATTCTCGGTATTGAAGAAAGACATCATGGACCCAGTGATGCAATGCACAACCCTTCCCCAGCTAACTCAAATATCTCTCAAAAGGTATTTGTTTTAATCACACGGAGATCAACACGTTATCTATTGGTTTATTCACTCCGAATAAACTGGTATTGAAAAGGTGGCACTCCTCTCCAGCCATCGCTCACTAAATCAAAACGCACAATCGAGTCTAGAGCCAAGAGATCATCAAAAGTCTCATTAGGACACTTTCCATTTATTCCTTGCTTTCTCACACACTGTGAAAAGTAAGAGATTTTCATGAGTCCTACGCAATATTCTTGTAATATTGCCAGAACATCCGAGTAATACGTAAGTATTACAATGAAGATGGAAATCCTGCTTGAGCCAACATCAAACAAGCTCATGGTAGGTTACACGTGCGGTTCTTTTAGAACCAATCTTGTGAAAAACTGGAAGGTAACAGTGGTTTAATTCTTAATTGAACTTAAACTCGTTCCAGGCCTCTTTGCATTATCATATGATCTTGCCAGAACACTCAGAGTGACTCCTTATTGACCACAGTGACGAGTGGAAATCCTTCTAGTGTCAACATCAAACAGCACTTGGTAGGTAACGTGCAAGATTCTTTATGAATCGAGCTCGTGACAACTGGAAAGCAACGATGGTGAAAATCTTAATTGAAATTCACTTGTTCCAGGTTTCATGAATTGACGGCTTTTAATCACAAGGATAATTTATCCAAGTGATTCACTCTTTATGTTCGCAGTCAGCTTTGGACGGTCGAATAAAGAGAACGGGTTTACCCGCGAAATCCTGTCAGGAAGTTACTTAATTGAAACTATCCGTCACGGGTACGATATCTAATATCGTCCAACGGTCTTCACTGACCGGAGGTAAAATGCTACCGAATTAGAATAAAATGTTCAAAGCCATTTTATTCGTGTCGTTGCTGTGTACCTGCTAAAGACGGTGGCGTTGCTGAGTACCAGTGAAGACGGTGGTGTTGCGGTGTACCTGTAAAAGTCGTTCCCACATGCTTATGTCTTTTGCAACAAAAATTCAAGAAAGTACAAGATGAAGTCTTCCGCTGTATCAAACTCTGAAGCTTTCAAGAATCCAACAAAAAGACGTAAGTGTGTGGAACATGAAGTCACGAGGAGGCAAAGTTCACAAGAAAGGCAAAGATCGCACGTGAAAGGCCAAAGAACAATGCTCTCAAGTCAAAGCCAAAAAGATCAAACCAACATATTCACAACAAAAGAAAGAAAAGAAGAAAAGACTACGAGCTAAAGAACGAAGACTTAGTATAGTATGCTAGGTTTAGAACTTTGTAACGTGGAGTGACCTCCCTTAGGGGGAGATTGTTAGAAATACGTTTTAACGTATATTAGAAGTATCGGTCACTCCACAATATGATTTATGTTGTAATAGCTCGTAGTTAGTAATTAGTTATTATTTTCTTATTAACTTAAGTAAGAACCGGTCCATGGGCTTGTCATGGACCGGCCCAAGTCCACTTATGACTTGGAACTATAAATACCCCTTTCCACCATGGAAAGGGGTTGGTTGTTATCATTTCTTTGTTTCCACTTAATAAAATTCACATAGTTTCTCTCACTTTCTCTCTCTAACTTTCTCTCTCTAGAAATTAACAAACCCCTTCATAGATTCATTGATTATCAATATTCTACATATTCCAAATGCCATAAGAATATCCTTTGAAGGTTTAAACAGCCTCAGATATTTCAAATTCACTAAAAGACAAAAAGGAGCAGAGTCTACACTATGCGGTTCCTTAAGTGCCTATGCGGTTCCCTATCGATAAAGAACCGCCTGGGTAGCTAAGGAACCGACCCCAACTAGCCATTGGGATTTGTCTTCTATAAATAGTGGATCAAATTTGCATTTTCATTAACCCTTTTTGGACATCTCTTTCAACCTTCTTTCTCATATATAATCCTAGTTATTTGTAAATGATCACTTAATGTGTTAAGTATGTTTACTTATGATTATCCTCTTGATCTCCTTCTTTACCTTGTCCAAAGAGAAGATCACCCACACACTTGTGATGTAATTAAAGATGAAGCCTTGATAAAGATCATCCTCTCCTAAAGATCTAGTAATGTTCATCATTTGTTTATTTGTGTCTTGTGTAGATCCAATGTATTTGTGAATACTTGGACTAGTTATGTTCATCCAAGCTATGTGTGAATACTTGGATTAGAGTTGTGTAAATCCTTTGCATGTGTATGCTTGGATTTGTGTTGTGTAGATCCAAGCTACATGTGTGTACTTGGGTATGTTTAGTTGGGTTGTAATAAGTTGTGTTAGTTCTCACTAAACTATAAAGTGATGTGGTTGTGTCTTGTGAGTTCTCACTAAACTATAAAGTGATGTGTAGTTGTGTTGTGTGAAGTTATCACTTAGCTTCAAAGTGAAGAGTCGTGAAGATTGGTTCTAGCTTTAGATTATAACTCGACATCTAGCCTTGTGTCGGAAAATGGTGAATTAGGCAACGTTGTGAAGATTGGCTCTAGCTTTGGATTAGAACTTGACATCTAGCCTTGTATAGTAAAATGTTGAAGTGGGCGACGTTGTGTAGATTGGTCCTAGCTAAGATTAGGTCTCGACATTTAGCTTAGTGTCGGAAAATAATGTAAGTGACGTTGTAAGGTTTTCTCCGCCAAGAAAAGAGCTTGTGGATATAGTGCAAATCTCGAGTAAGGTGTACTCGAGGAGTGAAGTAGGAACGAGGATAGAGGCTCGTTGTCGAACCACTATAAATCTTGGTGTCTTCCTACTAGGTTGTTTCTTTCCTTACTCATCAATTACATTCATCATCATTACACTTACTACTTATTGTTAATGCATTAGAATTGAACCTAATCATTATGCAACTAGCTTTCAAGTAAAAGATAGTTTTTGTCACTCACCTAATTGAAAGGAATTTTAATTAGGAGATAAACCGATGAGAAACTATTCAACCCCCCTTCTAGTTTCTACAATTGGTATCAGAGAGATGGTGACACAAGATCTTTGAAGTATATTGTACTTTAAAACTTGGATCAATCCATTGTATCCTCAAATTAGAAGGTTAAGTTGTACTAAAGTTTTTCTTTGGTCAAAACTATCTTATATTGAAAATAAGCCTTTTTATTAATAATATTGCATCTAATTTAGATTAGTAGTATTTATGCATTTTAGATTCACTCTTGAAATGTATCTACTAGTTTGCATCTTGTTATGTGTAGGTACTCATGAAGATCAATCATTCAGTTGATTGTGGATTGAGTTACTTACACTTGTAGAAGACTCATCTTCTTTGATTTCCAACATCACTGAATGATGACATCAAGATGGATGGGAGTGATAATAGTCCTTGAAGACTTATTAGTCACTTTAGTCATGGTTGGGATTTGCATTGATTCCTTGAAAGCTTGGAATGCAATTTGTGGCCAAGGTACGTTTTCGTTCTTCCACACGCCCTATTGACCATTCTTTTGATCATTAATTGACTATATGTTTGTTCTTGGCATCCTTGCCTTGACATTTGTTTGTGGTTTGTGATTCTTCCCCTTTTCCCTCTCAAACCTTCATTGCTTGGATACTTGACTCACTATGGAGATGTAGAGTGAGTTAGTAGAAGCTTAAAGTATCAAGCGTGATTTCCATGGTTTGCACCCTTACGGTTAGTAGGCCCAATATCATGTGTAACTTTTGAAATTAAGCTCATCTCTAGGATGATTGATAAATCCCTTGAGATACCAAACTACTTCATTAAGTTGTAGGTGGATTTTACACATTTAGAATTGAAATATTCCAAGGATATTTTTATTGTAAATCCTAGCAATAATTATCCGATCATGTGGGAGAGAAAGTGAATCTATACTTTGCTCACACTTTGAAATAGAATAAGACTACTCTTGAAACTGATCTTATTCTATGTATCAAAGTTTCTTGGTATAGTTCATTACCAAAGCCGTTTAGACTTTCGCCAGAAAGGCACGTCTTAAACCACTATATATGACACAAGCTCTTCGTCTCCTCAATTTGAAGAATGTAATTTGTCTCTTGAGCAATGTTCTTGGTCTTGATTCACTTCTCTTTGACTCCTCTCCTCTTTTCTTCTTTGCTACGAGTAGTCGTTTGTCCGTTTCGGTCTTTACCTATCTCGATTCAACTCATAATCCTTTAATAAGGCATTATTACCTAGTGTTGTGGTGGTCCAATGATTTCCTAAAGGCTTAATACATATTTTAAGGTTTTTAGAAAAATTTGGTTTTGAAAATTTCTTTGATTTTCCTTGATTAAAACACGCCACTGTAGGCGGTTCCTTATTGTCGCGGCTCAAACAGGCGGTTCCTTATCGATAAGGAACCGCGTCCAGTACTTGCGACTAAAGTGCCAGTTTTTATTAAAAATAACTTTTTCAAAAACTCCTTCTCTCTCTTCTCTAACATAGTGACGAGAATACCCAGTTTTCCACCATTGTTGATTTTCCAAAACCTTCAATTACTCAAGATTAATTGATTTCGATTTGTGGGTTTCACTCATCCTTCATCCAAGATCAATTATCTGTAAGTCATTTCTTTCAATTTCATCTAATTTGTTCTAGGGTTCATACATTCATAATTGGGGATTTTTAAAATTGACATTGAATTAGAACCTTACTAGGAATAAGAGTTGACATAGTATTGTTACTATGATTCCTTAGGTTCATATTCATTGAGATTTCACTAAAACCCACTTGTAGAACAAATCCGAATTTTGACTAAATAATTTTGGTTGATTGATGAAATTGATATGAACCCATGAACAAGTTGGTAATGGCATTGTTAAATGCTTGCCTAAAAACCTTATTTTGAAAAACCAATGTTCAAGTTCATTGTTGATCTTACATGATCAATGTGTTATTGTCAATGATGAACTAGGTACATTGTGAGTATGAGAATGATAAGGATTAAACCTTTGTTTGTCAAGAGATTGATGAAACACATTCTCATATATTTGATTTTTGGTTTGTATGTAACATATGAGTAATTGGGGAAATATTTTTGTGTTTATTTAGGTACTAATCATGCCTTCAGAATTTCAACAAGACCACCAATACACTAAACAATATATGCCAAACCTTTCTTAAATGTGTGCTTCCCCTCAACTTACAAACACCTATTCCTCACTCAAAAAACGTTTCTTTCACGAGGGTAGAGTTGTCGAAGAGGATATTGAGGGATATATATATACTTGATCGATGTTCGGAGAAATTGGGTTTGATTGTTTGTTGGACATCAAAGAGGATATATATCCCGAATTTCTCTTAGAGTTCTTTAGCACATACTCTCTCGTTTATGATAACGGTAGAATATATGTTAGGTTCATCCTTGAAGGTCGACTCATTAAACTCTCGTTTGAAGACTTTGGTCAAGCTCTTCGTGTTCCATTTGTAGGCACTTGTCGATTTACTGATAAATGAAAACTTGATTATCTCCTTGAACCATTCGACTGTGCTCCAGATGAAAATGAAGAGATTGTCCTTGACTAATTCTTGATGTCATTTGTGAAGAGCGTAGCGGAAACTTTGTAAGAAGCCTCCACTCTACCAAGCATCGAGTAAAATGCTATGAGGTTCTCTTAAGCGACCTAAATGATTGTATGGTCCGTGGGGCCGACATCCTTAGGGAGAATGTGTTTTGTCTTGGCGGAAACCGGGATCATATTCGGCGTGTATGGCGCACATGTTATGTTGCATCGCTACCAACTCCAAGTACAATCACGCATACTATATCGCTCGACGAATCACTTATGCTCTTTCCAAACCCAAAACAAATCTTCCCTATGCCATGCTCCTTACTCGCCTTCTTAAGAAGGTTAGTGAAGACTATCCCGGCATCACATTTCTCGCTTTCGTTCGGGCGGACGTGTCATGCTACCTATTCAAAGGGTACAACCACAAAAGCCTAGAAGTGATTGAGGTTCGAGAAAGTCCGATCCACAAGAGTCCAATGATGAGGACTTTGATATGTCACCAAGTGATGGTGGTGGCGTAGGCACAAGTGCTCATGTTGGTTCTTCGAGTAACTCCCACCCATCCATGGACACTTTCATGGAAGGGTTAGAAGAAATCATCCCTCCTCCCCACTATGCAACTAGTGGACTTTCGGAGAACTTTGGTCTTGAGGATGTCTACCGAGCTAATCTTAAAACCCAAGGTGAGTTGTATGATCATCAAGCGGAGTCAATAGGATCGTTCAAGAGCATAACCAAATTGATCAAGGGACTTGGCAAGAAGAATAAATGAAGCTTTGGTTTATCAAGGTTAACATGTTTGTAAACATGTTTGAATTGTTGAACAATATCTCCTTATTCTCTTTTTATTTTTAGGATGTTGTGTTTGCTAACTAATACTTTGTGTTTGGATTACTTAGTATTTTAAACCTAATTGTCTATGTTATCGATTTTTCTATTTGTATAGCTTTGTGCATATTATGTGTTTGTTAGCTTCCTAGATTTTGATTTATAGTTCAGTTTGGCTTGATAAACCCTGGTATAAAATCTGGGCTAGCAAATGTTTCAGGGAGGGCCATTTGTCGAACCTACTGGTGGCGGTTCTTTATCATCCCCGCGGTTCGTTATCGATATCGAACCCCGCCCTACATAAGGAACCGCCAGCCACTATTTCGACAGAATCTTTGCTTTACACTGTTTTCCTTAATCTGTGTAAAACTTTGATTAAATTTTTGCAAAAACATGCACTTTCCTAAACTAGGCTACCTAATTTCATTATTCACCTAAAATGATTTTAACCCATTACTAGTTTGGATCATTCCCTTCTCTTCTTAAACCCTCTCTTGTTGATTGTGTTCTTCATCCCTTCAACTCTTCTCTAAACCTTAACACACAACCATGGTATCCACTAGAACATCCACATCTTCCAAAACTTCCTCTTTCAAAATAAGCCTTAAAATTAAGATTAAGTTACCTAATATTGGTTCTTCATCCTTTCACACTCCCAAAAATGAGATTTCTCCTATTCTCATTTCCTTATCACCTTCACCACCCCTTGCTCCATGTAAGACAAACTCAACTCATGGTACTAACCATTCACATGGTTTTACCTCCTCTTCATTCCAATCATAAATGAATGCTCTTTCTTCACCTTTTACTCCTAGTCCTCATTTGGATGGGAGTACTCAACCTTAACCTCTACAAAGCATTCCCTTTGTCCTTGATCCTTTGGTTACCTCTCCTTTCACTCCACCAAATTCTCCCATCTCACCCATATCACCCTTGGACACTATGCCTCCACCACCTCCTCCTCCCTCAAACACTAATGCTCCTATTTTGGGCATTCCTATTCCTCACTTCATGGGTGATCCTTACTTCTTTGGTTTCCTAGAAGCTCATGGTGCAAATTGCCCATGTTGTCTCTATAACAACTACATCATTCAAAACCTAAAGTTGGAGATGCTTTGTCTTCATGGAAGGTTGCATGATTTCTTGCTTACCTTGTTCTCCATTCCTCCTCATCCTATGAGATGAATGATGGTTTTCAAAATAATATGCTTTTAAAGAAGGTCAAGCCAAAGAGGACTATGCATTCAAGACCTAGTTTTAGCTAACTTTGTATTAGTTAGTTGTTATTTCCTTTCTTGTACTTCCTTTCCTTTCCTTCATGAATTTCTCATGAGGATGATCTATGGATTTAGTTTTATGTGTTTTAACCTATATGGTCACATTAATCAACTTCAATTTATTTAAAATTGAACCTAAATCTATCACAACCTCTAAAAACTTGACTTAAAATTGGATCAAAATGTTATCTAAATATTTTGTCACCCTTTGTCAAGACATTCTTTATGAATGTGTTGCTTTTATGCAACCCTAGCATACTCTAGTGCTAAAAGAGGTAAAAATTCAAGATTTGCAAAATTTTGAAAAAGTCTTATTTATCTCAAAAACTTTTGAAAATCATGGTCTGTGGTCCACTAGACGCGGCTCCGTAGCCACTAGGCGGCTCCATATCGATATGGAACCACGGGCTCCCTTAAGGAACCGCGTACGGGAAAGAAACTTTTGGCTTATTTTTGGTCTTTCTTCTTTGACCATTGTCTTGGTTAAGATTCTTTGTTTACCCAATTTGGCTAAACATTCCCTAAAACCTTTTGTTTTCATTTCAAATCTTTGCCTTGTCTATTTTCTTTAAATTATTCTCTTTTGGGAGTTCTTCTCTTCATCCCTCATAATGCCTAACTCTTCCATTCCCAACCTTGAAATTTATTTGTTACAATCTTCTCAACCTAAATCTTCTTCTTCTAAGCTTTCAAAGAAACCGAAAATCTCGGTTCGACCCATTTGGATCAAGAAGAACAAAATCCTCATGATTCATCTTCTCCCAAATCCTCTAAGAATTCTTCTTTCTCTCCGATCAAATATTGGAATGAGACTTACTCTATAAATCCAATCACCGGAGAAAAGGAAATTCTTCCACCACCACCTAAGCCTTTCAACTCTCCGTAACTCAATGACCTATCTTCATTTCCTAATCTCACTAGGCATTGTGAAAACATCTCTTATCCATTATCTCCCTCTCCACCAAACTCTCATTTTGATGGACCTCCCCCATCTAACGACTTTGTTTTGCATCATGGTTCCTCGTGTGCTTGTTATCGATTTCAACAAATTGAACTTGCTCATATCTATGACAAGCTAAATTTCCTTGAATTACTCCTCACTCGACCTCCTCTCAAAGTTTTCATTCCCGTGAACAAAACTTCGAATGATGCTTCGTCGTCTTTCTTTTCCATCTAAGGCACATTTTATACTTTAGTTGTTTGAGTCAATAAAACTTAAGCAATCTTGGAAGATTATTACTATTAGAGTAGTCTATGCTTTGTGGTTTATTTTCCATATTTTTTTGCTTTAAATATTCATATTGTGTGTATGAATGTTTCTCTTGTATGTTATTTCATATTTGTGTAATATGAATGTTATGTGTGTTATCTTTCCCGCTAATTCTTTTTCACACATTTGTTAAAGAGTTGATCATGGTTAAAACTTTCAATTAATTATGGGTGATCCCATAAATTCTAAATTTTAACCCCTTGACATTTTAATCATCTTTGATTGGTTTGGACGTTTCTTTTCTTCCTTTATTCCACCAATTGAACTATGATGTTGTCAACACACACTCTTTGGACATACTTAGCAAATACTTGCTTCTAATTTGAGATTTCTTTTTCTTCTCCCTCTCAAGTTAGTTAGTAGGTAGTGCACATATATACATTGGTGTTTCTTTTCTTTCCTCTAACATTTGTGTAACATGTCACCTTAGCTCATTTACTTGGTGCCCCAAGCAAGGGGGACTAAGCACCAAGGAGGAGCTACTAGCAAAGTCTGGTTCTTTTCTTCTTCAAAGACTTGTGCTAACCTTTTTTCTTCGAGAAAGGGGGAGAAATGATAGTGATAAACTCGTTAATAATTTGAATAACCTTTTATTTTACGTAAATGAGTTTATAGTTTGTCGTAATCAAAAAGGGGGAGATTGTTAATGCAAAGCAATTCCTAAAAACATTGTTAGTATTAATTAATCTTTCTTAGTTTTGATCACGACAAATTACAAAGACATTTATTGTCAAACACAATCATAAAACGAATTATCTAACAAACACTATCATCAAGGTAATAATCATTACACTAACATATCTTAATCATGCTTACTGATCATAAAAGTGATTAGCCTTAAAACTCACTTTTGTCAAATGTAACGAAAGATTTTTAATAAAATTTATTTTTAAGAAAATATTTTATTAAAATGAAAATGTAAATTTGAATATGGCATATTCCAAATGCCATAAGAATATCCTTTGAAGGTTTAAACAGCCTCAGATATTTCAAATTCACTAAAAGACAAAAAGGAGCAGAGTCTACACTCCGCGGTTCCTTAAGTGCCTATGCGGTTCTCTATCGATAAGGAACCGCCTGGGTAGCTAAGGAACCGCCCCCAGCTAGCCGTTGGGATTGGTCTTCTATGAATAGCGGATCAAATCTGCATTTTCATTAACCCTTTTTGGACATCTCTTTCAGCCTTCTTTCTCCTATCTAAGAGTCATTTGTAAATGATCACTTAATGTGTTAAGTATGTTTACTTATGATTATCCTCTTGATCTCCTTCTTTACCTTGTCCAAAGAGAAGATCACTCACACACTTGTGATGTGATTAAAGATGAAGCCTTGATGAAGATCATCCTCTCCTAAAGATCTAGTCATGTTCATCATTTGTTTATTTGTGTCTTGTGTAGATCCAATGTATTTGTGAATACTTGGACTAGTTATGTTCATCCAAGCTATGTGTGAATACTTAGATTACAGTTGTGTAAATCCTTTGCATATGTGTATGCTTGGATTTGTGTTGTGTAGATCCAAGATACATGTGTATACTTGGATAAGTTTATTTGAGTTGTAATAAGTTGTGTTAGTTCTCACTAAACTATAAAGTGATGTGGTTGTGTCTTGTGAGTTCTCATTAAACTATAAAGTGATGTTTAGTTGTGTTGTGTGAAGTTCTCACTTAGCTTCAAAGTGAAGAGTCGTGAAGATTGGTTCTAGATTTGGATTAGAACTCGACATCTAGCCTTATGTCAGAAAATGGTGAATTAGACAACGTTGTGAAGGTTGGTTCTAGCTTTGGATTAGAACTCGACATCTAGCCTTGTGTCATAAAATGATGAAGTGGGCGACGTTGTGTAGATTGGTCCTATCTAAGATTAGATCTCGACATTTAGCTTAGTGTCGGAAAATAATGTAAGTGACGTTGTAGATTAGGTCTCGACATTTAGCTTAATGTCAGAAAATAATGTAAGCGACGTTGTAAGGTTTTATCCGCCAAGAAGGTGTTGGGTCTATTATGAGTTGATGTGACAAAACTATAATATATTGACTAAATCTAGCATATGGTGAAACTACAAGCTGGTGGAAAAACTTGTAGAAGATATTAAATTAAAAGATTTAGTTTTTTATTTGATTTTATCTCTTGTAAAATCCCTGGTATCCTTATGTTATAAAAGGAACCATAAGGGACGTAGGTTTTCATTCATTCCTACTATCAAAATGTAACCTACAGCAAAGTGTGTGTTCTAGATGTGTGTTTACTGTGAACACGCCTAGGTTATTTGTGTTTGATTAATACAAGTAACATTGGGAGAAATTCATCTTGTTCGTATAACACCTTGTTTAACATGTTTTCGTTCTATTCCGCCTTGATTCAATCAAGTGAATGTAACATGTTCCTAGCAGCCTAAAGATCTCGGAATTCTAGGATTCCACAATTGGTATCAGAGCCTCGTGGCTCTCGATGCTAGGATCAACAAGGTGTTCGTGTTGTCTTGTAAAGAAGAAAAATTCGTGTAGGGTTTTTCTGGGCAGTTTTGTGTGCGCAACAGTATTCAAAAGGGTATATCTCCTTCGTTAACCATTGGATCGTTGTGAAATTCGAGCTATAGGTTCTTGACACATGTGTCTAGGATCTCACTGTAGGGATCTTCGATATGAGATTTTATGAAAGAGATATAGGCAGTCGATGTTGGCTGCAGAGGTGATTTTTCTATTTTCTATTTTTGATATTCAATTAAAATCTTGGGTTTCTTCTAAACCCTAGATCATTATAAACAGAAAAGATAGTGTTCAAGAGAGGCTTCAACAGCAGGATCTTATGAATCATTAAAGTATCAGGATTGAATGTTGCTATACGTTTATGATTGTCACTATTTGAAGTCACGTTAATAGGCAGCAGGTCTTGTAATGAAACACAGCAAGAAAAGGTTTTGAACAAACCCTAAATCGAGTTATTAATAGAAAAGAAGAAGGTTTATGGCTGCTATGATTGTTGTCTTAAGGTTTTCACAAACCTTAGATTCATAATACTAAGAGGTAGCAGCAGGTGGACGTTTATAGCAAAAGCAAAGAGTGTGCTAAATAACCCAAGGTTATCACATGTGGTATATCAAACAAAGGTACTTTTTGGTCTTTACAATGCATTCGTTTGTATATCATTATACATTACCGTTGTTCCCACAACATTTACAACAATATGCATGAAAAGATGAGAGGGTACTACATGTGCTATTGGTCATGAACCCACGTGATAAACTAATCATTGGAAACAAAGAGGTAAAAAGAGAAATATTCAGTTTCCTTGTTTAGTGTGATTGTCTTGGAAGTAGTTCTTGATGCCTGATCTCTAGGAATTTCTTGGTAAAGTCAATATGTTTGTCAAATATTAATCGTTCCATCCCTGGTTTCTTGATGTGATCTACATGGGTTTCTAATGGGCTGCACATATGGAATAGATTTTTCTGTTTCATGGCATTATTTCATACGTGATATAAGGAGATGTGTACAGAATCATGGGATTTACTCTATTTTTAGATGTGATAAGAATAAGAGAAAATGGGACGTGATATGTGAGCTAAAAATAAGGGAATTTGCAACGTATGGTTGCAAGCTGGCATGGAAGAATCCCTTAAACTTAGGGGTAGAAAATGTGTGACAATAAAACACGTTTGGAATATATTCCTTATTATTCTTACCAAGACATGGGATACTGTGATAACCCGAAACCGAGGTCATTGCATAATCTTATTTTACGACTATTTTTGAAATTTTTGGATGAGTTTGAACGATATTTATTTTTGGAGGTTTAAGTTTAAGCTGATGTTGGAAGGCTTATACTTAGTATTTAATAAGTATAAGGAGTATTAGCAAGCGTGATGTCGATGGATGCCAAATATTTTACGTTTTATTATCGGTTGTTCGACGTTTGTCATTTTTGATGTTTTCTTTTAAATGACGTGTTAAGTCGAGTCGGGAGTCGATATTATTATATTTGAGGTATGTTTTAAATTTTTAAAAGTATCTTTATGAAACCCGAGCCACGTAAATATTTTCAAAATTGACTAATAGTTATTTCCCGCTTTTTAGCTAACTATTTTCATTTTGAGCCATAACTATTGTAAATTTACAACATTGGTCCCTCAACCACTATATATAAACTAAAAATTTTCTCATAACACACATAGTTCACACACACAAAAATATTTTTCTCTCTCTTTCTTTTTCTATGCTTAGCCGTGACCCCCCCTTCACCCCATAACACACATTCAATCAATTTTTACTCAATTTCTACAATGATCTAAGCAAAAACAACACAAGTCACATCTCTAATTTTGTAAGGAGATAATTTTGGTATAAAATTTATGTACATGCAAGAAGTTTTATTTTTTTCAAGTTGGTAGGTCGGAATTATGCTCATGCATGTCATTTTTGGGATGATCAATGATGTTCTTGCTAAATGTTTTGTTAAAAACATGATTTTGATTTAAAGGTTTTGATTTTTATGATGATTCTAGTGTTATAATTGATATATGTTAGTGTTAGGGTTATGGGATGATCATATCTATGATTCGTTTTGGCTAAAAATATGATTTTATACAAGTTTTTGAAAGGTATTTTACAACAGTAGGTAAACTGTAATTTTGAGAATTTTATATTGTGATAATGGTTTAACTAATAGCCTAGGGTTGTAGAGTATTCGATTAGCTTCGATTTGATATAAAGTAGATCTTCTAGCTCTAAACGAGCGCGAAGTTATGATGTTTTGATTATTCGTGTACAGGGAGACGAGTATCGGCACTACATATAGTTGTTGTCGATATTTGGATCGAATCTCAGGGACTATAAATTGAAGTTTTGAAATGATTCACATACTGATAATGAAGTGTAAACCCTAGAGGGTGAGTTTATTTTAAAACCCAGTGTCGGCTTTGTAAATGGAGTCTTTTATAGAAGTTAAAACGGTTGTAAGAATTATTAACGTAAATCTGTCCGGATTTTGTAGTTTGAAGATGAGTCAGGTAAAGGACTTTAAAAGTAATTTCATTTGATAAACTTGTTGGATGACTTTCTATATATAGTAAGTTAGTTTCTCGAGTCGTTTCATAAACGTTTCACAAGTCTAAAAGGGGTAAATAAGCTAGTACATGTAGTATGTGCCGGCGGATTTTGTTGAAAGTGTAGAATGGTAAAGTAAATATATAGAAGAGTGTAATAGAGTTATTTGTATCGTTTTCTCTTGATTTTATCGTGATTTTATGAGTTTGAGTTTGATATTGTTATGTATGATTTATTTCTCGAGTCATTATTAATGAACGCGCCTTATTTGATAGGTAGCAGTTCTCGTGTTTGAAAGGCATCCTCTATCATCGACGATCATCTCGCTAGATCTCTTATACTAAGGTGAGTCTGTAGCCTCGCTTTTTATGCTAGCTACTAAATGTTTTATTACCCGCGAGGGGGATACATGCTATTTGAAAATAAATGAACACAAGTCATGAGTAATTGTTGGAACCGAATGTTGCCAAAGTTGTTTACATTGTATTGAGTACCTTGTTGCTAAAGACCCTAAATTCATGAGCCGTTAACTATATACTGACTTGATGTTGTGAGTCGAGAATAGCCGCTTATTCTAATGATAGTACTATTGGGTTGACCACCTTATCTGAGACCAGGGCATTACGCTGAGTAACCTCTGGGAAGGATAATTTACGGGAATAAGAATGTGGTATTCTAGCAACTAATACCCTAGAGGGGCAATGGTTTTATTCTAGTCATGCTGGCATTTGGCGTGGGTGACTACTTGGTTAAGGGGTCGGTGTCATGAGCTTAAATACAATGTTTTGCCTTGAATATAGATTGTGTATACGCCAATTCTATAAATGATTATGATTGATTTTCTTCTTGTGTTCAAATGTGATTTGATAAACCTATAGACTCGCTCAAAATTATTGTTGACTCGTTTTAGCATTTGTTTCAGGTAATAGGAAGTGATGGGAGGCGGAGCTTTGCTGTGGAGGTTGTGGTCTGGCTTTTGGAAGAATGTTGGTCTAAAAACTATTTCTATCCTTTTACTGTTGAACAATTTGTTGTATGTTTGTGTACTGTACTAAATTTGTTGGTTTGTTGGTCCAGATCCATGGGGACTAAACGCTTTACTCTGGTGTCGTTTTAGTACATTATGGGATGAAATTATGTTTTAGACCTATTATAAAAATCTTGTCTATATTTTATGTGTAAACGTCTCTCTTTTGAGTCGTTCAATATACCTTGTGTGATGATGCTTGTGTCTAGCACCCAATTGTGTATTTCCGTTGCGCAATGTAAATTGGGGATGTTAGAGATACAGGCGTGGGTACTTCCAAGATGCATGATATTTTTATTGTTGCTAAAATCTTGGAGTTGCATTATGTGATTTGACTTATCACGTGGGAGTTTTATGTGGTAAGAAATTATGAAAGACACGTCACTGTTAGAAGATGGTTAGCCGCTTACGTTTGTTATTGAGACGCTGACATATATTATTCAAACGCTGACAGAAATTGTAGTGTTGTCCGAGATATAATTTTTCATCCACTGACAAGTGTTGTCCGATATTGGACAACACACACTGATGAATCTCGGATAAAGAAGGTTATTGGATGACAAAGGAAATACTGTTGTTTGAATAATTGATTAGGTTTTGGCACATAAAACGAGGAGGTTACACACACAGGTACATGGGATCTCTGTTATTATTCAGAATATCATTATGATATTTATGGCTCGGATATTTTTATTAGAAGATGTTAGAAATACATTTTTACGTATTTATGAAGGATCGGTCGCTCCAACGATAATTATGTAATGGGCTCGTGATCTATTTACTTTATGTATAGTCCATATAGCCCACATGTAGGGTGGGCTATATATATCCCCTCCTAGCATGTTAGGAGGGGTTGTTGATTGTCATTTCACACTTAATCATTATTCCATTTTCCCTTTTCTCTCCTTTCTCTCTCTACTCCCTCATCTCATTCCTTCATCTTCTTCTTTATTTATCAATCAATCAACCATATTAATCCATCAAATCCATCATATAGAATAGACCAATGATCACATAGACCTTCAATTGGTATCAAGAGCCATGGTTAGTTTGTTTTATTCTTGTTTTATTTCTTTTTGATTTTGGTGGGTTTTGATTTAATCATGCTTAAATTTTAAAAAGTTTGTATCTTTTATAAAAAAGTTTGTGTTTTTATGTGTTAAATCATGTCAAATCTTTAGATTTACTTATTTTAGATAAAAATCAAAATTTTTTTTGTTAATCATCAATTTTTATAAAAAGTTTGTATTTTTTTTTCTTTTTCTTGTTTTTTAATCTACCAATTTTATCAATTTCTAAATTTTTTATCAATTTTTAGTTTGTATTTTTTTTATGTTTTATTTTATTTTTATCAGTTTTTGTTAAATTTTTTCTTGATCTGGGCTTGTGTCAAGTTTTTGTCCAACAGTCTTTCTTTATATTTTTTTTATTATTTTAATTTTATTTTTAGTATCATTTTTTAACAGTTTTCTATCTGGGTTTCTGTCAACTTTTGGTCTTCTGTCCATTTGTCCACGTATCTCAGTCCCAACAAAACTGTCAAAACTGATACTAAAGTTCCAACAAAACTGTCCAAATTTGTCCAACAATACTGATACAAAAGTTCCGTTTCAAATTCACAAGTTCCGTATCAAATTCACAAGTTCCGGGTCAAATTCACAAGTTCCGGGTGAAAATTTTTTCGGGTGCTCACAAAGTTCCGAACGAAACAAGTTCCGAACGAAACAAGTTCCGAACGAAACAAGTTCCGAACGAAACAAGTTCCGAACGAACAAGTTCCGAACGAACAAGTTCCGAACGAACAAGTTCCGAACGAACAAGTTCCGAACGAACAAGTTCCGAACGAACAAGTTCCGAACGAACAAGTTCCGAACGAAACAAGTTCCGAACGAAACAAGTTCCGAACGAACAAGTTCCGAACGAACAAGTTCCGAACGAACAAGTTCCGAACGAACAAGTTCCGAACGAACAAGTTCCGAACGAACAAGTTCCGAACGAAACAAGTTCCGATTCGGAACTCTTCCGAACGAAGCAACCATTTCAAACATAACAGTCTAATTTTCGACTTTTCTTACACCACTCACTCAACACTCACACAAACACCCTCGTTTACTGACCCTCGACTGACTCACTCACCCTTACCTCGACAAAACAGACCCAACACTCGACTCTACACCATCATTCTCAACTCAAAGACCATACTCTCGACTGACCCTCGACTGCCACATAACACTCCCTCGACACACACTGTTTTGGTTTATCAAACACACAAACTGAGGACTCCACAACACACAAACACACAAACTGACAACTAAACTCAGTCTCGAAAACTCTTTCTCCCCCTCGCAGACCTCACTGACATCAACCTCATTTGACTCAATTCCATTCTCGAAAAACCAAACACCCAAATCTCTCGAACACAAACACTCGATTCTCGACTCACTCAATCATCTCACGACCACCAGACTCGACTTCCTTCTGAAAACGAAAACACCCTCCCCTCAATTTCAACACCCTCGAAACCCTCCACTGCCAAACAAAATCCTTTTTTTAAAAAAAAAAACTCTGTTAACCCAACCCACTGTTGATCCCAAACTTAGATCGATTAAGCTTTGTGTATACGAGATTAGATCAAGTACTACATGTAGAGAAACCTTTGCTTATGAATAAAGTAACAAAGTGTTATGCGGAATTAACACTTGATCTAAAACACAATGATGTTAAACAAACTTTCACTTGTATTAGAATAATCGTACTTGGTTACAATGAAAGGGTTTAACAATCGAAAACTTATGAAAACTGATATTGAACATTAACCTAAAAGATCTTCTTTTATAGAACAAGAAGTCTTGTACAATAAGCTACGAATCAACTATTCTAGGTAAAGATAAACATAGAAAATACATTGTCGTTTCTATCCTTACTAGAAGTATTCTAGAATATAATAAACGTGTATCTCACATCTTCCATCAGTGCTTGTCTTCAATCTGTCAACGCTTGACTTTAACTTGTCAACGCTTATGCTGTCAGCGCTCACTTTGCTCTTGTCAACGCTTAAGTTGTTCTTGTCAGCGTTCAAGTGTTCTGGCCTAGATTTATTCCCAACAATCCTCCCCTAAACTTGATATCCACTCTTATGATCAAGTTTCTAAATAAACACTAAGAACTTGGAGGAGTCTGACAAACCTTGTCATATTGATGATAAATAAATCTGATCAAATTCTTTGCCACGTCACTTGTATAGTCTATCTCCAACTGGGTGTCCTTCATCTTCTCCAAAACAGCCTTGGATATGAAATACTGAGCATCTACAAGTAAATACTCAGCAAACTTTGTAGAACTCAAATGGTATACACCAGCAGCTGAATATAACCTCCATTGAAGACCACTGAGGTCATCTTCAAGATCCTTCCAGATTTCAGGATCTTCTTCTTTTGTCCCACACATTCTTTTGAATGTGGTCCAAAGTTTTATTCCATTGGCTGAAGTTGGTGCTTCAGCCTCATACTTGGTCTCTAGTAACCTCCAAAGGTCCACCAAGTCTTCTCTGTCACAACTTGCAAATAAAGATATGAGAGTGGTAAAAGTGTGTACCTCCTTGCCAAATCTTCCAATTTTCCAGAATCCACATTCATCTTCCTCATAACTTACAATTGGATTCCTGGAATCTAGTGGTAACACATGCACCATATCTGAAGCTTCTAATGGGGAGAGCTTGAGGCGCTTTCTAATGATTGCTTCACTTGGATATAGTTGATTCATATCTTTTGGAAACTCAAGAATAAATCCCTTCTTTACTGGTCTAGGAACTATCATAGCTTTCTTGATTGCCATCTCTTCTGCAAGTTGCTCCTTTCTTTCATCTGAAAGAAGTCTGAAAGTGTTTTCTTCCTGCACTTTCACCCAAATAGGATAAGCCCTATGTTCCAATTCATCAAATGTCAAAGCCTTCAGCTTCTGATGTGTCCATCCAACTCCATGACATTTGAGCAACATAAAGTAGAGCTTCCTTCTATCCCTTTTCAATTCAGAGAGAATGTTGCTTGCCTTGTACTTCAGCATCACCTTACAATCCTGCTGAACTCTAAGAAGAATTTCCAAACCCCATATTTGATCTGAAATGGTCAAGTCTGGATTATCCATACAGCTTTCTTCCCAAGAATTGTACATCTGAACTACCTCTGGCATATCAAAATCAATTTGCAACTTCAAATCTCTCAGCCTTTCCCTAGCAAGCTCATCACCATACTCAAGTCTTTCTGGTTCAACAATCATCACACTTGAGTCTGAGCTAGCTCCATCACTTTCTTCTTCAGAAGTCACAACAAATGGTGACTTTTCCTTTTCACCTTGTTCCATCATTTGCTCAGCCAATCTTCTATCAAATTCAACCTGAGCTGCATTCTTTGGAACAATTTCTTCTACCAACTTACCCTTACCCTTATCTGTTGGTGCAATTGTTGGTAGGGTAGATGATAATACCTGAGTAGGAACATCTTTGATGATAGATGATGACTGGAATACATCACCTCCATATGCAGATCTGTCAACGCCCAAATTTCCTCTATCAGCGCCCAAAATACTTCTGTCAGCGTCCAAACTTGTCTTATCAACGCTCATATATTTTCCCTCAGCGCCTTGGGTAACCTCCCTCAACATATCTGTAAATGATAAATTTAAATTGGTTGGAGAGATTAAGGACGTATCAAAACCTTTTTGTTCCTTCAAAGTAGTAAGAGCTTCAGCAATATCCAATGATTGACCATCTTGACTGCTCTTATCACTCAGATTTCTTCTATCTTCCTCCCCTTTGGAAGACTCCTCCATACCTCCCCTTGAATGAGCACTCTCCAAAACAACAATCCTCTCCCTCAATTCTTTGAGTTCAAGGCCTTGGTTACTGACAATTTGTACTAAGTCTGCATTTTGCTTTTGCAAGCTAATGCAGACAGCCGTTAATTCTAAAAGCGTCATTGGTTCCAGTCTGCCCTCTTCCAAAATGGGGATTTGACCTCCCAAGTCAGGTTCATTGGGCAAGGATGAGGACTTAATTATGGTGGGACTGCCTTGGCCAGCTTCTAAGCCAGAACCAATAGTCCCAGCCTCATCCAGGTCACCAGCCACACTTGTGGTGGTGGTTCTCTCTGCTACATGGCTAGGACCACCAGAGGAGAACACTCCAGCAGTCCTTTGGCGTTTAATCAACCTATATTCTGGTGGTGTGGAAGATGGTGTAGAAGAAGGTGTAGATGTGGGTTGGTTAAGGGGTGTTTGGGATTGTGATGGTTGGGTGTCAGCGGTTGAAATATGCATATCAACGCCCACATTAGATGTGTCAGCGTCGAAGGGATTTTGGTCTATTTGCATTTGGTCAGGGGAGGGTAAAGGTTCAGGGATAGGTTCAAGTTGTGGTTGAGGGTCAATATGAGGTTGGGGGTCTGGTTGGGGTTGTGCTGCTGCAATAACAGCAAGCATGGCTGGGGTTAAAGGTAGGTCTCTATGAGGTGGTGAATTCATCTTGGTAAAAATAGCCTTCTTTTGTTCAGGGATCTTATAAAAATCATTGTGATCCCTTGAACAATATCTTTGAGCATCAAAAACCATTTGCAGAAAACGGGGATAAGCTAAAGTCATTTTTGTCCCCTTGTTTTTACACATTCCTTCAAAAATCATTTTAGACCAGTTATAATTTTCCCTGTTGTAATACACACAATAGCAGATGCAATGGATCTATTGATCTCATTGTGTGCAGTACACTTGGGACTCAAACATTGAAGGAGAATGTGAATTAGATACTTCCAGGCTGGGGGAAATTCCTGCTTATGGTACTTATTAAGAGTACCTTCATCAGGAATAGGGTATCCCAAAGCCCTAAGCCCTTGTTCTATTTCAGATATGGGAAGAATGGTTATACCATCAGCATCATTAAGATGCAAGGCCTGGCGTACCAAGGCCTCAGTAACCACCCAAGGTCTCCCATGTACAATAGAAGTCAATGTGGTCACTCCATTAACTGTTGAGGAACTAACAGTGTTCCAAAACTGTTTAATGTGTGTGACTGGAATGAGTGGGGCATGAGAAAGAGCATACCTTAATGGGGATGCATTCAAATACTCCACCATCTGTGTGTATTGAGGGAACAAAGTATTACCAGCAACAAGATAAGCAATCATGTTGTGTTGAGACTTGAACCCCAAATCCAATTCTGCTGAGTTAAATCTTGGTGCCATTGATGAAAGCTGTTAATTTGAAGTATAAAAGATGAAGGTTGATAAGAGAAAAGTGTTAGACAAGAATTATAGATACCCTGTTTAAAATAGGAGCCAAATTTATAGGAGTGGATGAATGCACGTGATTGGCCCAAAAATAGGCAAAGATTTTCAAAAATCAATTATGAAAATATTGAAAAAGTTTATAAGTTATCCCATGCATTTAATGAAAGTAACAACTCCTAAAATTACGGCTTGAAAATATGTCAAAAAGTAACAACTGGGTAGGTCCCATTGTTTGTCAACGGTCAAATATAACCCATCAACGCCCAACGGCTATAATCCTGTCAACGTTCGCCTAAAGCCATGTCAGCGTCCATTTTGGTCACAACAACGCTTGGAAAAATCTTGTCAGCGTCCAAAAATAAAATTGTTTTAAAAAGTGAAAAATGACCCTAACAAGTAATTTATCCTAGAGAAGATAACCAAAAGCTGATAATTATCATAGGGCGGCAAGCACTGTCCAGTTATGCACACTTGCATAAGCAAGATAGACATAACAGTCCTCTAGTGTCCCTTGCTAACCAAAATTCTTAACAACCAAGTTACCTCATAAAATCCTTGTTACTCCCAGGTAAAACCCATATCAAAATGATTCCCAAGCCTCCCATCAGACCACAACCAATTCTAGGCCAAAAATGTCTTGGCAGCATGCAAAGTTGATATACTATGCATGCTACAGTGCCTCATGGTTTAGTAAAACTAACCCATACTCACCAGTGGACACAATCTAGAATTGTGATGAGAGTATTCTAAGAATACCCAAGAGTCCTAAAGGTTCCTTAGACCTCCCCTTAAACTATGATACATGAGTTCTCAAAATATATATGAACATTAAAAATTTATGTCAAGATAGGAATATAAATATTCCAACCATCATCCATAAACAAAACATGTCCAAATAACTCTTCAAAGATCCATAAGCAACTCTGTATCCAATGGCATAAAGCTACCATTACCTGCACATTTAGATGAAAACCACAAAACTAACATTTGTTGCTGACAGCGTCCCGGCAACACTTATCAGCGTTGAAGGAACTTTTGTCAGCGTTAGACAATAATATCTCTAACAACGGCAAAATAACACTTGACAGCGTTACATTTACCTTTGTCAGTGTTAGAAAAATAATGTGGAAAATCTAAATCATCACAAAGACCAATAACAATGCATTATCCTGTACATACTTTTACAAAAAGGTTCCAAAACACATATTAAGTGAGATTAACCATTCCAATATTTGTTACCAAATATTGAAATCTTCCAGCATCAAAAGGTTTAGTTAATAAATCAGCCACATTGTCTTCTGTGTCTACCCTATCTGGTTGTATTAAACCTTTCTCAAAGCAATCTCTTATAAAATGATGTCTAATTTCTATGTGTTTGGTTTTAGAATGATGTACAGGATTTTTAATAATGCATAAAGTACTGTTATTGTCTACAAAAATCTTGGTATGCATAAAATTATACCCATAATCCAACAGCTGGTTCTGAATCCATAAGACTTGTCCACAACAAGCAGCTGCTGCAACATATTCTGCTTCAGTTGTAGAGTTTGCCACCACTGTCTGTTTCTTGCATTGCCAAGATATTAATCTACTCCCAAGAAATTGGCATCCACCAGTTGTGGATTTCCTATCAAACTTGTCACCACCATAGTCACTGTCTGAATATGCAATAAGATCCAATGGAGAATCTTTTGGGTACCATAATCCAAGATCTGGATAACACCTTAGGTACCTAAAAATCCTCTTCACAGCAAAAAGGTGACATTCTTTGGGAGTCACTTGATGGCGTGCACATGCATACACAGCAAACATGATGTCAGGTCTTGAGGTTGTAAGATACATCAATGATCCAATCATTGATCTATAGTGCCTAACATCCACATCCTTTCCAGCTCCAATTTTTCCCCAAGGGTGTTGCCTATCCATAGGAGTAGAAGCCTCCTTCTCATGTGGAGAAAAACCATATTTCTTCAAGATTTCAGCTACATACTTGTCTTGGGAGATGAAGATACCATCTTCTTTCTGCTGAACTTGTAACCCTAGAAAGAAGTTCATCTCACCCATGGCACTCATCTTGAATTTATCTGTCATGAGCTTGGAAAAGTCCTCACTCATTTTTGGATCAGTAGACCCAAAAATGATATCATCAACATAGACCTGCACAAGCAACACATGTTTTCCTTTCTTCTTTGTAAACAGTGTCTGATCTATGGTGCCCCTTTTGAAACCATTTTCCACCAAGTAGGTGGACAATGTACCATACCATGCTCTTGGGGCTTGATGAAGTCCATACATTGCTTTCTTCACTCTATAAACCTTGTCTGGATTCTCAGGATCTTCAAAACCAGGAGGTTGCATGACATATACTTCCTCAACAATTGTCCCATAGAGGAAAGCACTCTTCACATCCATTTGATAAACAGTGAAGTTCATACAAGAGGCATAAGCTAGAAAAATTCTTATAGCTTCAATTCTTGCAACTGGTGCAAAAACTTCTTCATAATCAATTCCTTCCTCTTGTGTATATCCCTGGGCTACCAAACGTGCCTTGTTTCTGACCACAATACCTCTTTCATCTTTCTTGTTCCTTAGAACCTATCTTGTCCCAATTGGTCTCACATATCTAGGACAATCAACCAGCTCCCAAACATCCTGTATAGCAAATTGGTGAAGCTCATCCTGCATTGCTTCCACCCAACTTGGTTCCTTGAGAGCATCAAAAATTTTCTTGGGTTCTTCCTGTGACAGAAAACAGGCAAATAAACATGCTTGTACAAGAGGGGTATCAACCTTCTTGTGTATATTGGCAATAAATCCACCAAGTCCTTGATGGGATCTTCTTGTCTGAACTGGAGCCATAACATCACCAATGATCTGAGATGAGGGGTGATCCTTTGCTATGGAAGTGAGAACTCCTCCTTCAATAAGTCTGGTGTCCTCAATTTCACGCTCCATGTTGCCAATATCTTCTTCATCTGACTCTGTTTGATCAACACGAATCTCTTCATGGACATGGGAAGGTCCACCTTGTTCAAAATGTGAAGAGAAAAGATGTGCAAAGGTGTTGTCAAACTCTGATCCTTGTTTGTCAGCGTTAGGGATAACAACGCTTGAACTGCTTGTGTCAGCGTCTGATCCATCAGCGTCTGAATTGCTCTTGTCAGCGCTTGATTTCCCTTTGTCAGCGCCTGAAGAAGTATGCATGTTTGTATTTGGTGGTATCTGAGAACCACCATTATCCTTTCTAGCAGCAGCAGCAGCAGCATAATACTCATCTGTCCATATAGGAAGTGTAACATATTCTTGTGTGGGAGATGATTCAACTGCTGGTGGTCCATCCTCCTTAGCAACCTGTATACCTGAAACATTACCAATTCTCTTTTCCAAAACACTTGAAGTTACCTTCACAATGTCTGGATCAGTAACAGGCATATAATTTAAAGCTCTAGATAAAGGTTCTAAGTCAAACAACCAATTTGGACCACTCTCAGGATCACTAGGTTTACTTTCTAAAAACCTAACATGTACTTTTTCAAGTATACGTTTTTCCTTTTTAATGTAAACCCTATATCCTTTGCTCTGCACTGAATAACCCATGAAGTAGCCTTCATCACCTTTTGAATCAAATTTACCTAGGGCCTCACTAGTTTCTAAAACAACTACATGACAACCAAATGGCTTGAGAAAGCCAATATTGGGCTTCCTTCCCCAAAGTAATTCATAAGGTGTCTTATTATGTATCTTATTGACCAATGCCCTATTTTGAACATAACAAGCTGTGTTAACAGCTTCAGCCCAAAAGGCTATAGGAAAGTGGGCATCAGCCAACATGGTTCTGGCTGCTTCAATAAGGGTCCTATTCTTCCTTTCAGCAACCCCATTTTGCTGTGGGGTTCTAGATATGCTAAACTGCCTAGTAATCCCTTTCTTGGCACAAAAATCATCTAACATCTGATTTCTAAACTCACCCCCATTGTCACTTCTAATAATTTTGACCTCATTACCATTCTTCTTTTCAATTTGGGTAATGAAATTAATCAGACTTAGGGCAGTTTCACTTTTCTTGGCTAAAAAGAAAGTCCATGTAAACCTGGAGTAATCATCAGTGATAACAAAACAATATGATTTTCCCTTCAAACTTTCTATATTAGTTGGACCAAAGAGGTCCGTATGCAATAAGTGAAGAGGTTTAGAACTAGAGTGCACCTGTTTAGACCTGAATGAGACCTTGTGCTGCTTGCCCTTAAGACATGCAACACAAGAGTGGTCATTGTGGAAAGCCTTTTCAGGCAAACCATCAACTAAACCAAGCCTCACAAGTCTATTGATATTCTTAAAGTTTATGTGCCCTAATCTCCTGTGCCAAAGATTACTTTCATCTACTGAGGCTTTAGCATATAGACATGACATTTTATTATTTACCTTAATTCCATTAAGATTCACATTATATATGTCTTTATGCCTTGGTGTTCTAAAATCTATGTATTTTTCCTCTGGAAGCTTATAATCTTTGCTTAACACCAAGCACTCAGTATCTGTGAAAAGAACCTTATTTTTGTTATCACACACTTGTGATACACTAAACAAATTATAATCCAGTTCTTTTACCAAGAAGACATTCTCAAACCGTAGATTGTTGGTGACAAGGGTTCCTTTTCCTGTGATTGTTCCATAGCCCCCTCCAAAGTATACCTTATCACCATCTTGAATAGGAGAGAAATTGGTCAGATAGTCTTCCTTTCCTGTCATGTGCCTTGAGCATCCACTATCCCAGTATCCATAATCATTGATCTTCTTCTGAATGCCCTGCACATAAAGAAAACACATTAGTTTTCTTTGGGAACCCAATCCTTAGAAGACTTGGATTCATTTGGTTGTTCAACAAGAACAGACTTGGTTCTCATAACAACCCCATTTTCATCCCTGTTTGAATGAAATTCCCAGTTAACCCCAATTGGTGTTGACAATGCCTTAGAAATATAATGAAACCTGTTGCATGTCATAGAAATACCAGTAGAATTAGGGTTTTGGTCTTGTTTTGGTCTCCATGTTAAGCTAGTAGAAGCTTTAGACCTATTTCCCTGTGGTTGCAAATACCTAGGTTTGTCAGCGCTGAAATTTCTCTTGTCAGCGCCCCGATTGCTCTTATCAGCGTTGAACCTAGGGTTTGCTACAGGAACCCATTGCCTATTTGACCAAGTGTTTGACTTTTGAAAAGGTCTTAGGCCTTGTGTGTTAGACCCTCTAGAAAAGAATGGGGCTGGTCTAACAACTTGTGAACTTTTGTTCACAAAGGTATTGGGTCTGACAGTGTTTGACCTATGTTGACTTTTGTCAGCGCTGAAATGGTTCCTATCAGCGTTGACATTGGAAGCGTTGACACATTTGTAGGCCAAATGTGAGAAGCTACCACATATGTAACAAGCTTTTCTAGACATAGTCTTAGGTCTAGAAGCAAAGAAGCCTGTTCCATGATCACTAACTTGGCTTTTTGGTGACCTAGTATTCCTATACATCTCTGCATACTTAACACTAGGTTTTCTAACATTTTGAGGGCCAAGGTCAACAACTTTGCCAGTGGTAGGGTGTGTGATCTTAATAGGTTTAGGATCAAGGCTCGTGATTGGTGTGGGCTCATTTGGACTTTCACACAATAACCCTCCCTTAACAAACAAGGTGTGGTTAGCTTTCTTCCACTCATCAAGGTCAGTCAGTTTTTGTTTGTATTCCTCAACTGGGGAAATCACTCTAGGTGGAGGAATGAACTCCTCCTCTTGACATTCTGGCAAGCCAGTCCAAGATAAGTCCTTTGATTGGACACCATAGAAATCCCCAGCTGGTGGTGGAACAACAGTATAATTGTTCATCCCAATCCCACTCATATCTTTAGAGTCTCTTTGTTTGCTAACACACTCTCCTAGGGATTGTGTGGCCTTATCAAATCTCTGGATTTTAAGACTCACATTATCTTTATTTTTGTTAGCCTCCTCTAACTGAGCTATCAAATCAAGATTAACCCTATTTACTATATCTTGAACATCTTTACTCTGAAATAACTCATGTTTTAAGATGTTTATTTGATCCTTTAAATCAAACTCCATTTTCTTATACTCAGCTACTGTCTTTTCTGTTTGGGTAAGAGCAATTTGATAATTAGATACTTTGCATCTTTCAGTACTTGCCTCATCTAATAATTTAACTATCTCTTGTTTTAATTTCTCAGTATTTAAACGACAACCCTTAGAACAGAAAGCATCATCATATACCTCATTATCTGATGAAGAGGAGGAGTGTGCCATGAGAGCATATTCAGCATGCTCTTCTTTAACTTCAGCCACCAAAGCTCTGTCCTCTTCCTCATTCTTAGCCATCCAGCTCCAATCCCATTCTCCAACTCCATCAATTTGTTGAACAGCAACCATGGCCTTGGGATCTGGGCTCTTAATCATTTGGCTTGAAGGCTTCCCAGCATCAGATCTTCTTGGAGATCTACATTCCCTCATAAAGTGCCCCATCCTATGACAGTTGTAGCACTCAACCTTGGACTTGTCAAATCCAGCAACATCCTTAGCATTAAAGGTCATCTTCTTCTTGAACCTTTTATTAAACCTGTTTGCTCTTAAACTCACAAGAGCCATAGTCCACTTGATGTCCATTTCTTCCAATTGTTCATCACTTATCTGCTCAAGATCTTCATATGTAATCCTTGAATCACTGGGCAAAGAAGCAATGAATGCACACACAGTATCTAGATCAAAACCAGCAGGTTTAATTCTATCAGCGCCATGATTGTGTGTGTCAGCGCTTGAGTACAAAGCGTTGACAGGATATGATCCAGCGCTGACAGATTGACATCCAGCGCTGACACCTTGAGATCCAGTTGCTGAATGTCCATAGAAGTTCATGGAATCAAATTGGCCTTCACTTTGTGAGAAGAAGGCCATGTTGCTGCTGGAAGATTTGTTATCACTCTCCAATTGCCATTCATTCTCCAACAGTCTTAGTTTGTTGAAGATGTCATCAAACCTGGATGTCTTGTGGGTGTTATTGACAAGAATGGATCTTGTCTCAATCTTCCATACATCACCAAGGCTTTTGAGAAAAGTAGCATTCAATTCAGGGTCATCAATCTGTTTTCCCATGAAGGAAAGTTGACTTGTGATGTCAAGAAGTCTACTTCTCACACTGCTGAGATTCTCATTAGGTTGAGCTTTAAAGACAGCATACTCATGCAATAGTTGCTTCTTCTTTTCTTCTTTTGTATCAGCATTGCCACCATGTGCTACTTCAAGAGCTTCCCAAAGCTCTTTTGCAGACTCAAAGCGTTTGTACTTGTGCTGATTCTCATGACCTAGGGCATGTTTCAAGATGTTCAAGATTTTCATGTCCACCCTCTTCTTGGCTATGTCTTCAACAGCTACAGCTCTCCCATCTTCAGGCTTTTCCACCTTATCAGATTCAGGACAATTAGGAACAGCTGTCCTTGTGGCAATTGCAGCAGTAATCTTTGCTGCTTTATCGAATGTGTTCCCATATTCGATAATCTCCCAAAGAGTGTAGTCATGAATAGCTATATATTGCTCAAAATTGGACTTCCAAAGCTCAAAGTTCCTGGCATCAAACATGGGAATTTTGATACTAGGGTTTGAGAAGTTGTTTTGTAGCAAAGCAGGAGGTTGATTTGTGCCAGACATGATGTTTTTAGGGTTTTGAGAATTTTAGGGTTTTTAGGGTTTTTGGTGTTTTAGGGTTCTTGCGTTACTTAAAGATCAAAAGTTTCTCAACAAGCTCTGATACCACTTGTTGATCCCAAACTTAGATCGATTAAGCTTTGTGTATACGAGATTAGATCAAGTACTACACGTAGAGAAACCTTTGCTTATGAATAAAGTAACAAAGTGTTATGCGGAATTAACACTTGATCTAAAACACAATGATGTTAAACAAACTTTCACTTGTATTAGAATAATCGTACTTGGTTACAATGAAAGGGTTTAACAATCGAAAACTTATGAAAACTGATATTGAACATTAACCTAAAAGATCTTCTTTTATAGAACAAGAAGTCTTGTACAATAAGCTACGAATCAACTATTCTAGGTAAAGATAAACATAGAAAATACATTGTCGTTTCTATCCTTACTAGAAGTATTCTAGAATATAATAAACGTGTAGCTCACATCTTCCATCAGTGCTTGTCTTCAATCTGTCAACGCTTGACTTTAACTTGTCAACGCTTATGCTGTCAGCGCTCACTTTGCTCTTGTCAACGCTTAAGTTGTTCTTGTCAGCGTTCAAGTGTTCTGGCCTAGATTTATTCCCAACACCCACACCTCGCACACCCAAACACACCCAAGACTCGATCAAGACTCTCGACCCTCACACCAGAAAGACGCTACAGGAGAGAGGGACTCAACAAAAACATTAAAAGAAAAACCTACCCGAGACCAAGTTTATTGATCTTGAAGCCCATTTTTGAATGATTCGGTTGAAGATTATATGATTTTGACATTTGATAGGAGGAGATTCTGTTTTGTTTTTAACTAGTGTGAGATTGGCTGTGAGATTGGTTTTGGCTTTGAGATTGGCTGCTGATATTAGGTTGATAACTGGTTTAGTTTTGGGAGGATTGGAAAGAGACGGTAGAGTGATATTTGTGAGAGAGATTAGGTTTGTGAGTGTTTTGAGGAAGAGAGAGGTATTAGATCTGTTATGGGAGAGAGAGATATTATTTATTTGTGGAAGAGAAAGAGTCAAGGCGGAGGAAACTATGTTCTATTGGTCAAGGCCACGTGTGATGAGACGGAGAAAACAAGGGGACGCGTTTGTTTTTTTTGTTTTGTTTTGTTTATTTCTTTCCAAAACAATCAGTTTTTTAATATTTTTTAACAAACTCAGATTTTCAAAAGCTTATTATTAGTACTTTATTTTCTAAATCACATTTTTATTTTTATTATTTTTTTTATTTTTTAGTTAAATTAATTTTTTTTATTTTAAAATATCACATCTTATTTTAACATATCACATTTTATTTTTAGACGTTATTTTAAAATATCACATTGTGTTCAATACATTTTATTTTATCACATTTTATTTTAAAATACATTTTCGGGTTAAACGTTATTGTGGCCGGATTTGAAGACAAAGTGACGAGTCAACGTAACGGGTTTTATTTTTAGCGACTACGGATTTTTGATCGGGTTTAATTCATAATCGTTTGAGCCGACAACATCTCTTGAGCCGAGTCGAATTGTAAAAACCCGACTGCAACTTCATCCACATCATTTTTTCTTTATCTTTCCTCGATTTTCAATGGATTCGTTCAATTCGACACTTAAAGAGGGAGATTTGCATCGAATGCAAGACAAAGTTAGAGAAAGTGGTATAAATTCATTTCAATTGCTTCAATATCATCTTGTTACTATTTCACGGCTTCAAGGAGGAAGCGAATTTGTGACAATCTTTGGACAAGATCGTCATAGATTCATCGACTCAATTTTCACCACTTTAACCGAACTCGCCGAGCAACTCAACCGTGGCAACTTTAATCACTCTGCATCGGCTCTTGCATATAAGGCTCTTGTGACACAACTCACGCCTTTCCTCCAATTCAATATCATTAAGTCTGAAAGTTCAATGATTTGCCATTCATTTCTTCGAGATACACATACCGAGCTTCGAGTCTTCCGTGATACAATTCTGAAACTCATGACATCAGTCTCGTCTTCGATTTATGAAAGATCTCGACTTCAGCAAGGGTATGATAATGGAGTGCAAGACTCTTCGATGCAAGAGGAAACTGGTCATACGGTTGAAAACTTGGAGCCTTTCAATGCCAAGAACACGGAATTAGGAGGACAACATGATACCAGTGGCACGTCAGGAACTATTCACGAGATCTCTTTTGCTGACACCGTACCTGTTTATGACGAAGAGCCAGCAAACATGGTACAATGTAATGTTGTTTATGATGTATATGCTGATGATATGCCGCATATTGAGCATTCTGAACCTAATTATGACAAACATGGGATGGAAAAGAGTGATAGAAATACCACTTCTGATTCATCCGATGTGAGTCATAATGGGGGAGAAAGTGTTCAAAATGCTATAGTACATCATGATAAATGCTTTACAACTGCCTCGTTAACTGATTCTGATTCCAAGATTAAAGAGCTCGAAACGATTGTAGCTCGACAATCTAAAGATCTTAAGGATGCCAAACTTAAATTTTTTAGGAAAACGGACAAATTTGAAACATACTTTGAAAAACTTGAAAAGTCAAACGTTGTTCTTGAAAGAAAATTGGATCAAACTGTTCTAGATTCTAAAGCTGAAAAGGATAATCTTTTGAAACAAATTCAACTGCTTGAATCTAAGTTGGCATCCCAAGATAATTTGCTCAAAGAGAATGAGACTTTAAAAGCTCAAGTACAGGAAAAGGTCTTTGCTATAGCCGCGTTGAAAAACGAGTTAAGGAGAAATAGAGGACCTAGTGTGGACACTAAGCTTGAAAAACCATCAATCTTGGGGAAACCGCCTACAAATCAGTTCGTCAGACAACCTACTGCATTTAGATCCGAGCGACCACAATCCTCGAGACCGCGGTTTGCCTCCCAAGTTGATTTGGGTCATATCTCTAGAACTGTCACTCCACCAACTAGGCCTAATGTGACTAAATCAGTTTTAGCAAGACCTCATCACATGATTGCCCCTAGTTTCTCTAAGAATAGTTCAATGAACACGTCTAGAACTAGGTCAACTGATGTGCGCCATGATTTTGGTCAAAGGGAAGCTATTCAAAAGACACATGTAAGAGATAGTAATGTCCAACCTAGTCAGATGCCTTCTAGATTACCCAACACTGCTAACCGTAGCATGTCATCTCCTAGGAGCATCGATCAATCATCTAGGAAATACTCGGACATTAAATATGCTACCTGTAAAACATGTAGAAAATGTGTCTTTACGGTAAATCATGATTCCTGTATCAAGAAACTATTTAATGAGGTGAACTCCCGTGCTAGACTTAAATCCCAGTGGGTCGCTAAAATCAAACCCGTTGGCAAAATGTGGCGCCCCACTGGTAGAACTTTCACGCTTATAGGAAACGAGTGCCCTTTAACTAGGATAGTCTCTGATTCTACGAAGACTACTAGGGAGGAAATTGCAAAGGATGATACATCACTTAAGCCTGAACTTAAGATTTTCTATAAAAGGAAACGTTTGCCAACTAAGACAAGTGAATCATCCCCTCAGGCCACCTCTGACACAAGAAAAGCCAACTGTGAACCCCCACGTGCTTCAAGAATAGATATCTCTAACCCATGCAAAAGTATACAAACTCCTAATGAGAATGCAGGTACCAAAGTTGATGTTCCAAAAGAACGAAGCGGTCCAATCGTTGTATACCGTTCAACTAAGGACACTCTTAGAGTTTGGTTGCTGAAGAAGCAGATATCAGAGAAACAAATGTCTCAGGGGATTCATGGTTAAGCTGCAAACAAGGACTTACAGTCACATAACAGACTGTAACTCGATCTCCAAAGACAGGAAAGTTCATCCCGATGATGACTTATCCTAAAAACGAGAAATTCATTTTTCTCGGGCATGAGCTTATGTTAAAAACATTCCACGTTTTTAAGCTCATGCACAAGGACTTACAGTCACACAACAGACTGTAACTCGCTCTTCAAAGAAAGGAAAGTTTATAGCCGATGATAAATTTATCCTAACAACGAGAAATTAAGTTTTCTCGGGCATGAGCTAAAATTAAAAACATTCGAGGTTTTTAAGCTCATGCACAATGACTTACAGTTAAATGTCAGACTGTAACTCGAACTTAAAATAAAGGAAAGATTATCTTTTATGATAACTTATCCTCTTAACGAGAAATTCACCTTTCTCGGTCATGAGCTTGTATTAAAACATTCGAAGTTTTAAGCTCAGAAAGGAAAATGTATCTTTTAAATAAGAGAACTTTTCTTCATAACGAGAAATTAACCTTTCTCTGTCATGAGCTTTCCGTTAAAACAGTCAAAGTTTTCAAGCTCATGAAAAACGACTTCTAAGTAAATGTCAGCTTAGAACTCGTCCTTCAGATAAAAGAAAAGTTTATCGCCGATGGTAACTTATCCTTAACAACGGGAAGTTCACAACTTCTCGGACTTGAGCTCGCTTTTAAGATATTCAACATCTTAAGCTCAAGTAATTGTTTTTCAAAACTTTGAACACAATTTTTCAAGAACTTCTCAAAAGATTTTTCTAAATCTTTCAAAATTGTGTGTTCAAAAACGTTTTGATAAAACGAGCATGTCTTCTGGAATCGATAATATATACGAACCTAGAAATGTCATTCAATAATGACACGGGGTTGTAAATAAAGTTCGAGCAGAAGTTTAAAAGATTTAAAACATGCTCCATATGGTTTGCTATTATTTCAGATAGCAACCCGCTTTTCATAATCAAGTCAAGCATTTCACCGAAAAGCTTTGACTCAACAACGGGAATTAATTTTCTCGGGGACGTGACGAGGTGACCAACATTCGTGAACAAGAACCATGTGAATCTTTCATATGATGTTCTCCATCATTCAGGTCCTACCTCGTAAATTGTTAATCTTGTGAATTCATTATTATATATGATCTTTGCACGTAATAAATACCTTACACTTGTGTTTAAAAGGTATTTATTTTACGTTTCAGCACACCCTTATTAATTTGAGGGGGAGCTTGTGTAATTCATGAAGATAATTGGACTTGCATTTTTCTTTCCAAATTTTCTTAAAATGCTATTAAATCAATTGATATTAAAAACATCGATTGGGTTAATATTTTTAATATGGGGGAGAAAATGTGATTTAATATGGGATATGATCAATCATGAATGGTTTGACTTAACGTGATAGCTCATCCCGACATATGCAAAATGTTTTCGGATATCATGGCATATGTTAAGGGGGAGCAAAATGGATTTGCACTTCAAAATGGATTTCATGGTGACATACACTTACCCAAAACATCTCTATTCACGACGGTGAAGATTGTGGTGACATAAGGATGGTAGGATAGGTTAAAGTCCAATGATTTCTCTAGAACCGGAGGAATCTTCCCAAGGACATTCCATAGCTAGAAATAGTAGTCCTTAGGAAAGAAGGAGAAAGATTGTGAATGTAGCTGAATGCCGACCAAGTACTTAAGTTAGCACTGGAACAATCACAACAAGGTGCTAGTGATGACGTATTGGTAAGCATTGAAGGGGTTGAAGAATGAAAAAGAATTGTAAAGATAAAGGGTGTAAAGAAAGAAGCCCTCCTTACAACTTAGGCAGAAACCGGGTCAATACATATGCTATTGAGATCATTTTTGTTAATGATTCTCGATATTGAAGAAAGACGTCATGGACCCAGTGATGCAATGCACAACCCTTCCCAGCTAACTCAAATATCTCTCAAAAGGTATTTGTTTTAATCACACGGAGATCAACACATTATCTATTAATTTATTCACTCCGAATAAATTGGTATTGAAAAGGTGGCACTACTCTCCAGCCTCCGATCACTAAAAATCCAAAATGCACGATCGAGTCTAGAGCCATTTGAGATCATCAAATATCTCATTAGGACACACTTTCATTATTCCTTGCTTGTTCACACACTGTGAAAAGTAAGAAAGATCTTAAGAGACCTACGCAAAATCTTCATGATCTTGCCTGAACATCCGAGTAATACGAAAGTATTTACAATGAAGATGGAAATCCTTCTTGAGCGAATATCAAAAAGCTCATGGTAGGTGACTTGTGCGATTCTTTATGAATCAAACTTGTGATAACTGGAAAGCAACAGTGGTTTAATTCTTAAATGAATTTAAACACGTTCCAGGCCTCTACGCAATATCTTAGTGATCTTGCCAGAACATTCAGAGTAATACTATTAAGTATTTACAGTGACGAATGGAAATCCTTCTAGTGTTAACATCAAACAGCACTTGGTAGGTAACTTGCAAGATTCTATATGAATCAAGCTAGTGACAACTGGAAAGCAACGATGGTGCGGTTCTTAATTGAATTTCACTTGTTCCAGGAACATGAATTGACGGCTTCAAATCATGCGGATAAGATTATCCAAATGATCCACTCTTTACGTTCGCAGTCAGCTTTGGACGGTCGAGTAAAGAGAACGGGTTTACCCGCGAAATCTTGTCAAGGAGGTTCTTTATTGAAACTACCTGCCACAAGTACGATATTTAATATCGTCCAACGGTCTTCACCGACCGAAGGTAAATTGCTACCGAATTAGAATGAAATGTTCAAGGCCATTTCATCCGTGTATATTGTTTTGTTGCTAACTGTCTTATGCAGCGTAACAAGAAGGTGGTATTGCGGTGTACAATCCAGAAGAAGTCGTCACCACATGCTTATACTACATACAAATAGTACTTCAACAAATTCAAGAAAGCCTGAAGGTCAAGTCTTCCGCTGTATCAAACTCTGAAGCTTTCAAGAATTTAAAAGTATAAGTATGTGGAACATGAAGTCACAAAGAGGCAAATATCACAAGTGAAGAATGCACAAGGTCAAGGCAAGGAAACATGCTCAAGACTAAAGTCAAAGATCACATCAAGCATATTCATAAGAACAAGATCGAAGACTCAAGCATAGATGCTAGGTTTAAGATTTTGTAAAAAGATGTGACCTCCCTTAGGGGGAGATTGTTGGAAATACGTTTTTCCCAATAAAGTCTCGGTCACATCTTAGTTAGCATAGATCACGAGTTATAGACTATTTAGAACTTTGTTTCTTGGAGCGACCTCCCTTAGGGGGAGATTGTTAGAAATACGTTTTTACGTATTTATGAAGGATCGGTCGCTACAACGATAATTATGTAATGGGCTCGTGATCTATTTACTTTATGTATAGTCCATATAGCCCACATGTAGGATGGGCTATATATATCCCCTCCTAGCATGTTAGGAGGGGTTGTTGATTGTCATTTCACACTTAATCATTATTCCATTTTCCCTTTTCTCTCCTTTCTCTCTCTACTCCCTCATCTCATTCCTTCATCTTCTTCTTTATTTATCAATCAATCAACCATATTAATCCATCAAATCCATCATATAGAATAGGCCAATGATCACGTAGACCTTCAGAAGAAGTATATGATTAAGGGGAATAATTCTTATGGTAAATTTTATGTTCGAAGTAGATTTTCGCGTGGTTATGTTTTATCATATCTTTAAATCATGGGTAGCACCCTATTGGTTTGAAGGTAACTTGTTCGTGCTTTAATGGTTAGTGACGAAGACTTGTAAAATCTAGAAACTAGATACCTTGCTATCACTTGATGGAGTTACATTATCGTGTCCAATATCTCACAAAAGGATGAGGATTTTGACAATGGGATCGAGGTCTACTTATATTTCCCTATCAGTATAAGTTCAACGTTACGTGGATAATGCAAAATATGAAACATAGGTTTGGGTTATTCTACTTCTACATCAAGATTATTGTATTTATTTTTCTTCAAGGTCATTACACAGAGCCTACATTTGGAGAATCTTTGGTTTCGTACATTGGTACTTCCCTATTTGATGTGACAAAAAGGGGAAGATATAGATGCTTAAATTAAGGGGAAGCAATTTGAAGATCATGTACCATATACAAGAGATACACAAGAAGTTTTGCCGAAATCAACTAGGGGAAGATTGTTGGGTCTATTATGAGTTGATGTGACAAAGCTATAAGATAAGGACTAAATCTAGCATATGGTGAAACTACAAGCTGGTGGAAAAACTTGTAGAAGATATTAAATTAAAAGATTTAGTTGTTTTATTTGATTTTCTCTCTTGTAAAATCCCTGGTATCCTTATGTTATAAAAGGAGCCATAAAGGACGTAGGTTTTCATTAATTCCTACTATCAAAATGTAACCTACAGCAAATTGTGTGTTCTAGGGGTGTGTTCATTGTAAACACGCCTAGGTTATTTGTGTTTGATTAATACAAGTAACATTGGGAGAAATTCATCTTGTTCGTATAACACCTTGTTTAACATGTTTTCGTTCTATTCCGCCTTGATTCAATCAAGTGAATGTAACATGTTCCTAGCAGCCTAAAGATCTCGGAATTCTAGGATTCTACATAAGGGAGCTTGTGGATATAGTGGAAATATCGAGTAAGGTGTACTCGAGGAGTGGATTAGGAACGAGGATAGAGCCTCGTTGCCGAACCACTATAAATCTTGGTGTCTTCCTACTAGGTTGTTTCTTTCCTTACTCATCACTTACATTCATTATCATTACACTTACTACTTATTGTTAATGCATTAGAATTGAACCTAATCATTATGCAACTAGATTTTAAGTAAAAGATAGTTTTTGGCACTCACCTAATTGAAAGGAATTTTAATTAGGAGATAAACCGATGAGAAACTATTCAACCCTCCCTTCTAGTTTCTACAAGATTGATACTAGGAGGGGTAAAACTGCCAAAACTTAAACCCTTTACCCACCCATTTGTTACATAAACCGGTCCAACCCCGTCTTTATACCCAACCCATATACCAAAGCCCACAAACACCATCCTATACCCATGATCCCACGTCACCCACCCAACATATTAACTAACTTTTTGAAATAATGTTTAATTAATAAAAAAAAAGTGCCTAACACTCCCATATCCCTTTTTTAGGATTAAAACCCCAACTGTTCAACTATATGAACCCTAATCTGCCACCCCGAAACCCATTTCTAGAACCATGATTACCACAACCCTAAATATTTCCCCACTCCCAAAAACCCATCACTCTCACCCAGTGGGTCCCTCCACGCTCCCCTGCTTCTCCGTTTTTAGCATATATGGAAATCCCCCAGTTAATCAGCGATCCAAATGCTTTTCTTGTCCCCAAAGGCTACAATGAACTTCTAATATTCTTCCAACAGCTGGCAAACACAATAGCATCACATGGGCTTTGATAAAGACTCGTTTTGAACAATTTCAAGATTCAACACTCAAGGGCATAATTGGCACATCATAGTGTTTAGGGTTTATTTTTGTCTGCTTTCTAGAATCATCCTAGACCTTGTATATAATGGTTCGACATGTGAACCATTTGCTTTGTACCAGCTCTTTTGTAAACATTTTTAAATTCAATGAAAATTTAATTTTGAATTTTATAAAATTTGAGTTCCAAATTTACTATTTTTTATAGTGTAATCATTTTACTTTCCTTGCAAATTAGTTAATATTTTATCAAACATTTCTTTTGTTCCAAAGATTTTGGCAAAGAATATTTTAAGATTTATAATCTTAAGCTATGTTACAAGCTTAGCTGACACCTAAAGCTTGTGACTGAGTTAGGGTTTGTGTTATGTTCTGCTTGGACACCGTTGGTTCATTGTGAGTTTGGTTTAAAGATTTTGGTCCTAAAAATATTTATTTACTACTTTTCTGTCTATTTTGAGACTTAACAACTCTTCAAAAGCCTTGAGATTAAGTTTTCTAACAAGCATCTTAACCTCAAGCTCTTTGTGAGATTTTAACTTGTTTTAGTTTTGTGGTGGTGTGTTTCATCATACATACAAAAGGCATTAACCCAAGGTTTGACTATTATAGTCTCCTTGGGCTTGGACTGTTGTAGTCCATCTTATCCCACTCACTTGCAAACATCCTCATACCATTCTCCCTCATTTCAGAAGCTAATTGGTGTAAAAGATTTGGTCTGTCTTAGGCTTGAACAAAGCCCAAGGTGGTAACCCTCCTTTTTCCCCTTTTATTTTGAAATTTTGTGAATTTGAGATTGAATGTTTAATAAGTGATGTTTATTGTTAGTTTATGATAAATTCTTTTTTATGCATGCCCAAGGTGATTTAGTGAAATTTGGTATTGATTTGTCAAGATTTCTTTTGCAAATCTTTGTTTTCAAGTTTTAAAGGGGTGTTTAGGGTAAAACTATTATCATTAGTTGTGGGTGACAACATAGCCAAAGAACTATTTGAACCATCTCTATTTAACATGTGATTTTAGTTTGTAAGTTTGTTTGTGTTCATTTAGTTTGATAAGTGTGCTTGTATGTTCTAAAAATCTGCTCAAAACAAGACTAAACCAACAGTAGGGTTTCTAAGGTGTGTTTTTGGGATTTGAAACTTGGGAGTTTGCACCATGTTAGTTTTTACGTCTATCTTGGCATGTGGATATTTGGTTTTGATATTCGTAGCTTGTGGGAGCTTTGAAGTTCACTCATTTACCTGTAATGTGTACTTGCCCGAGATCCAACTTATGAGTGTCATGGTCAACAAAGGCCTTGCCTCTGTACCCATATCAGACAACATTAAAAATCTGTCTTGGCTTATTGTTTGCTGCTAGGTGCTTATTGGTGCCTATAGGGTGCGAGGGTTTGCTTAATTTAGCTATATATTGACTCCCCACAAACCACTACTCGTAGAGGTGCCCTTGTTTCCAGAAATAACCATCAAACAAAGCTAATTCAGCCAATTTTCCGTTTCTGTTCAATTTACACTATCAGTGGGAACCAAAGTTCCCACTGATTTCACTAGCCAGTTCCTACTACATCATCCATCAGCTTATTTTTCAGCCTTTATGGCTTATTCAGTCATTGCTTTTGCTTTTTTTTCATTTTTTCCTTGCTTTTATACAGTAATTTAGAATTTTAAGAACTGGTTTGGTATTTTTCTACTGTTCACATTATTTTTTTATCATTATTTAAGTTAAAATTACCTTTTAGGCAATTAAAAATAGAATTAATTAGTTTAAAATTTTTGAAAAATATTTTTTAGCAATAGTTAACTATTTTTGAGGTTTACAAGTTATAAAATCTTTGATTGGGTTTTTTGTTAATTTATTTGATTTTAGGGCTTTAATTAGCATTTAAAAATTAAATAATAATTACTTTAAACAGTTTCAAAAAAATTTCTTGATTTGTAAACCTTAGATATATTTTTAGGAATTTAATTTAAATTTTTTGAGTATTTTTAATTAAGTTTTATTTTTCGTCACGTTTTACGATTTTACGTTTTAGTGTAATTTTACCATAACTCGTCTTTACCTTTCTCTCTTTAACACCCCTAATTCACATTGCGCAGCGGAAATACACAATTGGGTGCTAAACACATGTATCATCACACAAGGTATATTGAACGACTCAAAAGAGAGACTTTTACACATAAAATATAAACAAGATTTCACATAATGTCTAAAACATAATTTCATCCCATAATGTACTAAAATGACACCAGAGTAAAGCGTTTTAGTCCCCACGGATCTCGACCATCAAACCAACAAGTTTTAGTACAGTACATAAACATTTGACAAATTGTTCAACAGTAAAAGGATAGAAATTGTTTTAGACCAACAGACTTCAAAAGCCAACCCACAACATCCACAGCAAAGCTCCGCCGTCAATCACCTTTTAATTACCTGAAACACATGCTTAAACGAGTCAACAATAATGTTGAGCGAGTCCATAGGTTTAACAAATCACATTTGAACACAAGAAGAAAATCAATCATAATCATTTATAGAATTGTCGTGCACACAATCTATTTCAAGGCAACACATTGTATTTAAGCTCATGACACTGACCCCTTAACCAATTAGTCACCCACGCCAAATGCCAGCATGACTAGATAAAACCATTGTCCCTCTAGGGTATTAGTTGCTAGATATATACCCAAATCTCATTCTCGTAAATTATCCTTCCTAGAGGTTACTCAGCGTAATGCCCTGGTCTCAGATAGGGTGGTCAACCCAATAGTACTATCATTTGAATAAGAGGCTATTCCCAACTCACAACATCAAGTCAGAATATAGTTAACGGTTCATTAATTTAGGGTCTTTAGCAACAAGGTACTCAATACAATGCAAGGCAACATTCGGGTCCAAACAATTAATCATGACTTGTGTTTATTTATTTTCAAATAGCATGTATCCCCCTCGCGGGTATTAAAACATTTAGTAGCTAGCATGAAAAGCGAGGCTACAGACTCACCTTAGTATAAGAGACCTAGTGAGATGATCGTCGATGATAGAGGATGCCTTTCAAACACGAGAACCGCTACCTATCAAATAAGGCGCATTCATTAATAATGACTCGAGAAATAAACCATACATAAGAATATCAAACTCAAACTCATAAAATCACGACAAACTCGAGAGGAAACGATACAAGTAATACTATTACACTCTTCCATACATCTACTTTATCATTCTAAACTCTCAACAAAAATCTGCCGGCACATACCAAATGTACTAGCTCATTTACCCCACTTAGACTCGTCAAACGTTCATGAAACGACTCGAGGAACTAACTTACTATCTATAGAAATTCCTCTAACAAGTTTATCAAATGAATTTACTTTTAAAGTTCCCTGCCCGACTCATCTTTGAATTACAAAAACCGGACAGTTTTACGTCATCGACTCATACAACCGTTTTAACTTCTATAAACGACTCCATTTGAAAAACCGACACTTAGGTTCGAAAATAGACTCACCATCTAGGGTTTATACTTTTTCATCAGTCCTTTACTCATTTCAAAATTCATTATATAGTCCCCGAGATTCGATCCAAATATCGTCAACAACTATATGTCGTGCCGATACTCGTCTCCCGGTACACGAATAATCCAATTATCATAACTTCTCGCTCGTTTGGAGCTAGAAGCTATACTTTATATCAAATAGAAGCTAATAGAATTCTCTACAAACCTATGCAACTAGTTAAGCCTTAATAAAAGCATAAGGTACCCAAAAATACCCTTTTTCCTACTGATCTAAATTCCCATCAAAAACTTGCATAAAATCATGTTTTTAACCAAAACCAAACATTTTTATCATCATCCCATAACCCTAATAACAAAATAATTCATCTATAACACTTGTATCATCCTCAAAATCAAAAACCCAAAATCAAAAACCCCAAGATCAAAAACAAGTTTTTAGTGAAAAACTAGCATGATAATCTCTTGATCATCACCAGAATCACATGCATGATCATAATCTTGACCTACCAACCCTAAAAAAATAAAACTACATGCATGTAACCAAAATTAATACCAATATGTGCTTCTTTGAATTCTAAGGATGGGACTTGTGTTGGTTTAGCTTAGATCAAGCTTAAATTTAAGTAAAAATTGATCAAATGGTGTAGGGGGTGACAACATGAAAAGAAAAAGAGAAAAGGGGTGGAGTTTTTCTAGTTTATGATAACTATGAGAAGTTAGCTGGAAATTTAGGTTTATATATGGTGGAGGAGGGACCTTTCTTGTCAATTTGTAATAGTTGTGGACCAAAATGGAAATAGTTAGCTAAAAAGCGGGAAATGACTATTAGTCAATTTTGAAAATATTCACGGGGCTCGGGTTTCATAAAAATACTTCTAAAAAGTTAAAACGTAACTCAAATATAATAATATCGTCTCCCGACTCGACTTAACACATCATTTAAAAGAAAACATAAAAAACGACAAACATTAAACAACCGACAATAAAACATAAAATATTAGGCATCCATCGACATCACGATTGCTATTAATCCTTATACTTATCAATTATTAAATATAAGTCTCCTAACATCGGTTTAAACTTAAACCTCCAAAAATAAAAATCATTCAAACTCATCAAAAATTTCAAAAAAAGTCGTAAAGTAAGATTAAGCAATGACCTCGGTTTTAGGTTATCACATCCCATCCTTCTTAAAAAGAGCGACGTCCTCGGCGCTTAACCGTCTCTAAACAAATGAGGATACTTATACTTAAAGAAGTCCTTACGTTCCCAGGTAAACTCTGGTCCACGTCTAGAATTCCATCTCACTTTCACAATCAGAATCCTACTATGCTTCAATTTCTTAACTTCCCTATCCATAATCTCTACAGGTTCCTCTATAAAATGCAACTTATCATCAAGTTGAATTTCCTCCAGTGGAATTACCAAATCCCTTTCAGCTAAACACTTCTTCAGATTAGACACATGAAAAGTGTTATGAATAGCCCTAAGTTTATCCGGCAACTCTAACTTATAAGCAACCAATCCAATCCTTTGGATAATCTTAAATGGTCCAATATATCTCGGGCTCAACTTTCCTCTCTTTCCAAAACGAATCACTCCCTTTCATGGCGATACTTTCAGCATAACCATGTCTCATACTTCAAATTCTAATGGTTTCCTTCTATTATCAGCATAACTCTTTTGTGTACATCTGGCAGATAACAAACGCTTCTTAATTTGCACAATCTTTTCAGTCGTCTCAAATATCATTTCAGGTCCAATCAGTTGACTCTCTCCTACATCACTCCAACAAACTGGAGACCTACACTTACGTCCATACAAAGCTTCAAATGGTGCGGCCTTAATACTAGCATGATAACTGTTATTATACGAGAATTCAACCAACAGCAAATGTCTATCCCAACTATTTCCAAAGTCAATCACACACGCTCTAAGCATATCCTCTAACATTTGAATCGTTCTTTCACTTTGTCCATCAGTCACCGGATGATATGCTGTACTCAAACTTAACTCCGTTCCCATCGTTTTCTGCAGAGATTTCCAAAACTCTGAAGTAAACCTACTATCACGATCTGAAATTATCGACAAAGGCACACCATGTCGACAAACAATCTTTTTCACATACACTGTCGTCAATCTCTCCATACTATCCGTCTTCTTCATTGGTAAAAAGTGAGCAGACTTAGTCAATCTATCTACAATCACCCATATCATATCACAATCACTAGATGTCCTTGGCAAACCTGTTACAAAATACATAGTAATCTTCTCCCATTTCCACTCAGGAATTTCAGGTTGCACTAATAATCCAGATGGCTTCTTATGTTTAGCCTTCACTTTCGTACAAGTTAAACACTTATTAACATACTGGGCTATATCTGCCTTCATATTCGGCCACCAATACACTTTCTAAAGATCTTGATACATCTTGTCCGATCCAGGATGTATTGAATACTTAGACTTATGAGATTCATTCATCACCAGATCTCGCACTCCTAAAGAACCTTCCTCAGACGGACACAATGGTAACCAAATCCTATTCTCAAAATATCTCAATCCATTCGGCCTTACTACAAACAACGGTTTCAACATTCTACCCAGATTTTCTGCCTCAATATTTTCGTTCTTCAAACCATTAGCTTGAGCTTTCAATATCACCTCTGTCAAATCAATACTTTCCATCATTGCCAAAGCTCTAACTCTTAAAGACTTATCTCTTTCCTTTCTACTAAGTGCATCAGCTACCACATTCGCTTTACCAGGATGGTAACGAATCTCGTAGTCATAGTCACTCAGCAATTCTACCCATCTCCTTTATCTCATATTCAATTCCTTTTGATCCAAAATATGTTGTAGACTCTTATGATCAGTGAAAACCACACACTTGGTTCCATACAAGTAGTGTCTCCACAGCTTCAAAGCAAAAATCATAGCTCCAAGTTCTAAATCATGAGTAGTGTAATTCTCTTCATGCTTCCTCAATTGTCTCGACGCATAAGCTATCACTTTCTCCCTTTGCATTAATACAGCTCCAAATACTTTATGAGATGCGTCACAATACACTACAATATCTTCAGATCCTTCTGGCAAAGACAAGATCAACGCAGAACACAACTTATCCTTCAGCATATTAAATGTAGCCTCTTCTTCTAATCCCCATTCAAACACTCGATTCTTTTTAGTAAGCTTAGTCAATGGTTTAGCAACTAGTGAAAACTTCTCGATAAACCTTCTATAATACCTAGCTAGACCAAGAAATTGGCGAACTTCAGTCGGCGTTGTTGGTACCGACCAATCTTTGATTGCCTCAATCTTAGTAGGATCCACATGAACACCTTCGCTATCAATCACTTGCCCCAGAAATTGCACTGATTTCAACCAAAACTCACACTTAGAGAACTTCGCATACAACTTCTCTTTCTTTAACAGTTCCAAAATTATCCTTAAATGCTTCTCATGTTCCTCTTCACTCTTGGAATAAATGAGAATATCATCAATGAATACGATAACAAACTCATCAAAATACGGCTTATACACACGATTCATCAAGTCCATGAATACGGCAGGCGCATTCGTCAATCCAAAAGGCATCACTTGCAATTCAAAATGTCCATATGGAGTATGGAAAGCTGTTATAGGAATATCTTCTTCCCTAACTCTCAGTTGATGATACCCAGATCTCAAGTCGATCTTCGAGTATACACTCGATCTTTGCAACTGATCAAACAAATCATCAATCCTCGGCAATGGATACCGATTCTTGACAGTCAATTTGTTAAGCTCTCGATAATCAATACACATTCGAAGCGAACCATCTTTCTTCTTAACAATTCCTTTAATTGATAAGATAATTCCTTCATTTCTGACGGCGCTAAACGATATGATGTACGAGCAACAAGCGCAGCTCCCGGCACTAAGTCAATACGGAACTCAACTTCACGATGCGATGGTAATCCCGATAAATCTTCAGGAAAAACTTTAGGATACTCTCTAATCACAGGCACATCCTCTAGTTTCCTCTCATTCACACCATCATTACTTATCTGGGCAAGAAATACTTCACAACCCTCTTATATATATCTCATCATCTTCAAACAAGAAACAATTCTCAAACAAGAAGTACACTCATCACCCTTCACAGTCAATAACCTATCCCTTAGTGGTATCTGAACTAAACTCTCTCCACAAACAGTCACTACACCATTCGCAACTAACCAGTCCATACCAATTATCACGTCAAAAGATCCTAATTCTATGGGCATCAAATCAATACTAAACACATAATTCCCTAACTTCAAGGAACAACCTTTCAGTATAGAACTAGTGCTAACAACCTTACCATCAACTAACTCTACATTATAACGGATGGCGCCAAAATGTTAATGCTAAAATCCTCCAGTAGGGCCTACGAGACAAAACTCCTTCCATGTAGACTAGAAGACTGTGACACACCTACACACAAGTAACAACACACGTTAGCTCACCTTGGGTGTTATCCCAGGACCAAGCTCTGATGTGAGAATAAGTATGGGGTATCAAAGATGTGGTATTAAGTATGTTGTCAGAGTATTCAATGCGTATGATAATAAATGTGGGTACTATTTATAGGTACTATGGATACCTGTGATGTGTACAGTTCATACCTGCTATCTTTCCCAAAACGGGACTGTGTACTCTTTGGTTAAGACACTTTTTCCTTTCTTCTTTGAGTATGCGCCAAAACCCTAGGTGGGACCTAGGCTCAGGTGACGTCATTGGTGTCATTATGATTACTGTTCATGCCACATGGACCTTGTTTCGGTACTGCTCCGCCGTTGCCTCTGACGAGTGACAGGTATCGTGGTATCCGGAGCCTTTCCGGGACCACACACGAACATGTCCCCCCAGTATAATGTTATCCAAAGGATGATATTATACTTACTTGGGCTTGTACCCCGATTTAAGGATCGTCTTGGGCTTGGGAATGGGGTTCATTGTAAACTTGTAGGGAAGCTTCCAGAAGGGGGAACGTGCAACGCATTTTCGCGTTTTGAGTGGCTCTGGGCTCGCCACACATTCTTATCATTAATGTAACTTTCACACTTCTCGAAGTGGCCTCTATATATACTTGTTCTTTCACGTATTGTTTTCACTTTTTACTTTCTATTCACTTTCTCACTGTGTGTAAGTCTCGAAGCGCATCTGCCTCTGGTATTTTCAGGTAGGTTTTTCTTCCTCAGTTTTATTCTTTTGTTTCCCGTTCCCCTCGCATCTCATCATGTCCGACGATAATTCCGATGGCGTTGCTTCGAGCTTCGTTTTACTAGATCCTAAGTGTGATATGCACATCCGGTACTCCGAGACGACGGATGAGGAGTTAGAACATACCATAGATGAATACCGTGTGCCGGAAGAGCTTCGCCCGCAGCTACCGTGTAACACTCCATTTGTTAAGATGGAATGTTACAGTAAAATATGGCGTGTCATCAAAGCATGCAAGGTAAATGTCTAAAAATTCATGACCATAAATAGAAATACCGGAAATAATCATCGGTAGTCTGAGTAACTCACACACAAGCAAATATAAGTACTGTAAATGAAAGGACTAAACAATGTCCAAATGAAGTAAAGTCTGAGAAAGTAGGAATAAATGCATAAGGTAAAAGAGGCTGGATAGCTTACATCCGAATGCACATACTCATGAGATCCTACTTGCGACCTTGGGTACCTGCCGTTTGGGAACATGGAAATGGAAAATGGCTGAGCATAACACTCAGTGCACGGATAGTAAGAGCATATAAAGCATGAAAAGCAGCGAAAATGAATAAGTCATGGGAAACCTAGATGTATGTCATGTTTACTGGTTTTAATACTGAAAACATAGCTTATGTTACTTATGAAAATCTGTATTAGTTTAATATACCAAAAGCCAATATAGGTCATGAGGTCAATAACGTGCATGAATACTTGGAGGGGTGACCTCGTCATGCAATTAGAGGGGATGCTGTTGGGAATAAAATATGGGTCAGTTCACTAGACACTGATAAGAAGAATGTCAACGCTCATAGGATGACATTGGACGCTGACAGCCAAGCGTTGACATTGAAGAAGTCAACGCTGACAGCCTTGAAGATTGACACTGATGGAATATCTTCATACGAATCTTTTGTTTATTTGTTTCTTTAATTATGTATGGTAAAGATAAGCACAACATTGTATTTTCTATTATTATCTTTACCTAGAATAGTTGATTCGTAGCTTATTGTACAAGACTTCTTGTTCTATAAAAGAAGATCTTTCATTGTAATCAAGCACGATTATTCTAATACAAGTGAAAGTTTGTTTAACATCTTTGTGTTTTAGATCAAGTGTTAATTCCGCATAACACTTTGTTACTTTACTCATAAGCAAAGGTTTCTCTACGTGTAGTACTTGATCTAATCTCGTATACACAAAGCTTAATCGATCTAAGTTTGGGATCAACAAGTGGTATCAGAGCTTGTTGAGAAACTTTTGATCTTTAAGTAACGCAAGAACCCTAAAACACCAAAAACCCTAAAAAAAAAAAACTCTAAAATTCTCAAAACCCTAAAAACACCATGTCTGGCACAGATCAACCTGCTGCTTTGCTACAAAACAACTCCTCAAATCCTAGTATCAAAATTCCCATGTTTGATGCCAGGAACTTTGAGCTTTGGAAGTCAAATTTTGAGCAGTATATAGCTATTCATGACTACACTCTTTGGGAGATTGTCGAATATGGGAACACATTCGACAAAGCAGCAAAGATTGCTGCTGCAATTGCCACAAGGACAGCTGTTCCTAATTGTCCTGAAGCTGATAAGAAGGAAAAGCCTGGAGATGGGAGAGCTGTAGCTGTTGAAGATATAGCCAAGAAGAGGGTGGACATGAAAATCTTGAACATCATGAAACACGCCCTAGGTCATGAGAATCAGCACAAGTACAAACGCTTTGAGTCTGCAAAAGAGCTTTGGGAAGCTCTTGAAGTAGCACATGGTGGCAATGCTGACACAAAAGAAGAAAAGAAGAAGCAACTCTTGCATGAGTATGCTGTCTTTAAAGCTCAACCCAATGAAAATCTCAGCAGTGTGAGAAGTAGACTTCTTGACATCACAAGTCAACTTTCCTTCATGGGAACACAGATTGATGACCCTGAATTGAATGCTACTTTTCTCAAAAGCCTTGGTGATGTATGGAAGATTGAGACAAGATCCATTCTTGTCAATAATACCCACAAGACCTCCAGGTTTGATGACATCTTCAACAAACTAAGACTGTTGGAGAATGAATGGCAATTGGATAGTGATAATAAATCTTCCAGTAGTAACATGGCTTTCTTCTCACAAAGTGAAGGCCAATTTGATTCCATGAACTTCTATGGACATCCAGCCACTGGATCTCAAGGTGTCAGCGCTGGATGTCAGTCTGTCAGCGCTGGATCATATCCTGTCAACGCTTTATACTCAAGCGCTGACACACACAACTTTGGCGCTGATAGAATTAAACCTGCTGGTTTAGATCTAGATACTGTGTGTGCATTCATTGCTTCTTTGCCCAGTGATTCAAGGATTACATATGAAGATCTTGAGCAGATAAGTGATGAACAATTGGAAGAGATGGACATCAAGTGGACTATGGCTCTTGTAAGCTTAAGAGCAAACAGGTTTAATAAAAGGTTCAAGAAGAAGATGACCTTTAATGCTAAGGATGTTGCTGGCTTTGACAAGTCCAAGGTTGAGTGCTACAACTGTCATAGGATGGGGCACTTCATGAGGGAATGTAGATCTCTAAGAAGATCTGATGCTGGTAAGCCCTCAAGCCAAATGGTTAAGAGCCAAGATCCCAAGGCCATGGTTGCTGTTCAACAAATTGATGGTGTTGGAGAATGGGACTGGAGCTGGATGGCCAAGGATGAGGAAGAGGACAGAGCTTTGGTTGCTGAAGTTAAAGAAGAGCATGTTGAATATGCTCTCATGGCACACTCCTCCTCTTCATCAGATAATGAGGTATATGATGATGCTTTCTGTTCTAAGGGTTGTCGCTTAAATACTGAAAAACTAAATCAAGAGATAGTAAAATTATTAGATGAGGCAAGTACTGAAAGATGCAAAGTATCTAATTATCAAATTGCTCTTACCCAAACAGAAAAGACAGTAGCTGAGTATAAGAAAATGGAGTTTGATTTAAAGGATCAAATAAATATCTTAAAACATGAGTTACATCAGAGTAAAGATGTTCAAGATATAGTAAATAGAGTTAATCTTGATTTGATAGCTCAGTTAGAGGAGGCTAACAAAAATAAAGATAATGTGAGTCTTAAAATCCAGAGATTTGATAAGGCCACACAATCCCTAGGAGAGTGTGTTAGTAAACAAAGAGACTCTAAGGATATGAGTGGGATTGGGATGAATAATTATACTGGTGTTCCACCACCAGCTGGGGATTTCTATGGTGTCCAATCAAAGGACTTATCTTGGACTGGCTTGCCAGAGCTTCAAGAGAAGGAATTCATTCCTCCACCTAGAGTGACTTCCCCAGTTGAGGAATACAAGTAAAAACTGACTGACCTAGATGAGTGGAAGAAAGCTAACCACACCTTGTTTGTTAAAGGAGGGTTGTTGTGTGAAAGTCCAAATGAGCCCACACCAAACATGATACCAATTGTGGAGTCCAATGATCCTAAACCTATTAAGATCACACACCCTACCACTGGCAAAGCTATTAACCTTGGCCCACAAACTATTAGAAAACCTAGTGTTAAATATGCAGAGATGTATAGGAATACTAGGTCACCAAAAAGCCAAGTTAGTAATCATGGAACAGGTTTCTTTGCTTCTAGACCTAAGACTATGTCTAGAAAAGCTTGTTACACATGTCGTAGCTTCTCACATTTGGCTTACAGATGTGTCAACGCTTCCAATGTCAACGCTGATGGGAACCATTTCAGCGCTGACAAAAGTCAACATAGGTCAAACACTGTCAGACCCAATACCTTTGTGAACAAAAGTTCACAAGTTGTTAGACCAGCCCCATTCTTTTCTAGAGGGTCTAACACACAAGGCCTAAGACCCTTTCAAAAGTCAAACACTTGGTCCAATAGGCAATGGGTTCCTGTAGCAAACCCTAGGTTCAACGCTGATAAAGGCAATCGGGGCGCTGACAAGAGCAATTTCAGCGCTGACAGACACACTGCCAAACCTAGGTATTTGCAACCACAGGGAAATAGGTCTAAAGCTTCTACTAGCTTAACATGGAGACCAAAACAAGACCAAAACTCTAATTCTACTGGTGTTTCTATGACATGCAACAGGTTTCATTATATTTCAAAAGCAATGTCAACACCAATTGGGGTTAACTGGGAATTTCATTCTAAAAGGGATGAAAATGGGGTTGTTATGAGAACCAAGTCTGTTCTTGTTGAACAACCAGATGAATCCAAGTCTTCCAAGGCTTGGGTTCCCAAAGAAAACTAATGTGTTTTCTTTATGTGCAGGGCATTCAGAAGAAGATCAAGGATTATGGATACTGGGATAGTGGATGCTCAAGGCACATGACAGGGAAGGAAGACTATCTGACTAATTTCTCTCCTATTCAAGATGGTGATAAGGTATACTTTGGAGGGGGCTATGGCACCATCACAGGAAAAGGAACCCTTGTCATCAACAATCTACGGTTTGAGAATGTCTTCCTGGTAAAAGAACTGGATTATAATTTGTTTAGTGTATCACAAGTGTGTGATAACAAAAATAAGGTTCTTTTCACAGATACTGAGTGCTTGGTGTTAAGCAAAGATTATAAGCTTCCTGAGGAAAAATACATAGATTTTAGAACACCAAGGCATAAAGACATATATAATGTGAATCTTAATGGAATTAAGATAAATAATAAAATGTCATGTCTGTATGCTAAAGCCTCAGTAGATGAAAGTAATCTTTGGCACAGGAGATTAGGGCACATAAACTTTAAGAATATCAATAGACTTGTGAGACTTGGTTTAGTTGATGGCTTGCCTGAAAAGGCTTTCCACAATGACCACACTTGTGTTGCATGTCTTAAGGGCAAGCAGCACAAGGTCTCATTCAGGTCTAAACAGGTGCACTCTAGTTCTAAACCACTTCACTTATTGCATATGGACCTCTTTGGTCCAACTAATATAGAAAGTTTGAAGGGTAAATCATATTGTTTTGTTATCACTGATGATTATTCCAGGTTTACATGGACTTTCTTTTTAGCCAAGAAAAGTGAAACTGCTCAAAGTCTGATTAATTTCATTACCCAGATTGAAAAGAAGAATGGTAATGAGGTCAAAATTATTAGAAGTGACAATGGGGGTGAGTTTAGAAATCAGTTGTTAGATGATTTTTGTGCCAAGAAAGGGATTACTAGGCAGTTTAGCATAGCTAGAACCCCACAGCAAAATGGGGTTGCTGAAAGGAAGAATAGAACCCTTATTGAAGCAGCCAGAACCATGTTGGCTGATGCCCACTTTCCTATAGCCTTTTGGGCTGAAGCTGTTAACACAGCTTGTTATGTTCAAAATAGGGCATTGGTCAACAAAATACATAATAAGACACCTTATGAATTACTTTGGGGAAGGAAGCCAAATATTGGCTTTCTCAAGCCTTTTGGTTGTCATGTAGTTGTTTTAGAAACTAGTGAGGCCCTAGGTAAATTTGATTCAAAAGGTGATGAAGGCTACTTCATGGGTTATTCAGTGCAGAGCAAAGGATATAGGGTTTACATTAAAAAGGAAAAACGTATACTTGAAAAAGTACATGTTAGGTTTTTAGAGAGTAAACCTAGTGATCCTGAAAGTGGTCCAAATTGGTTGTTTGACTTAGAACCTTTATCTAGAGCTTTAAATTATATGCCTGTTACTGATCCAGACATTGTGAAGGTAACTTCAAGTGTTTTGGAAAAGAGAATTGGTAATGTTTCAGGTATACAGGTTGCTAAGGAGGATGGACCACCAGCAGTTAAATCATCTCCCACACAAGAATATGTTACACTTCCTATATGGACAGATGAGTATTATGCTGCTGCTGCTGCTAGAAAAGATAATGGTGGTGTTCAAACACCACCAAATACAAACATGCATGGTTCTTCAGGCGCTGACAAAGGGAAATCAAGCGCTGACAAGAGCAATTCAGACGCTGATGGATCAGACGCTGACACAAACAGTTCAAGCGTTGTTAGCCCAAACGCTGACAAACAAGGTTCAGACTTTGACAACACCTTTGCACATCTCTTCTCTTCACATTTTGAACAAGGTGGACCTTCCAATGTCCATGAAGAGATTCATGTTGATCAAAGAGAGTCTGATGAAGAAGATATTGGCAACATGGAGCGTGAAGTTGAGGACACCAGACTTTTTGAAGGAGGAGTTCTCACTTCCACAGCAAAGGATCACCCCACATCTCAGATCATTGGTGATGTTATGGCTCCAGTTCAGACAAGAAGATCCCATCAAAGTCTTGGTGGATTTATTGCCAATATACACAAGAAGGTTGATACCCCTCTTGTACAAGCATGTTTGTTTGCCTGTTTTCTATCACAAGCAGAACCCAAGAAGATTTTTGATGCTCTCAAAGAACCTAGTTGGGTGGAAGCAATGCAGGATGAGCTTCACCAATTTGCTATACAAGATGTTTGGGAGCTGGTTGATTGTCCTAGATATGTGAGACCAATTGGGACACGATGGGTTCTAAGAAACAAGAAAGATGAAAGAGGCATTGTGGTCAGAAACAAGGCACGTTTGGTAGCTCAGGGATATACACAAGAGGAAGGCATAGATTATGAAGAAGTTTTTGCTCCAGTAGCAAGAATTGAAGCTATAAGAATTTTTCTAGCTTATGCCTCTTGCATGAACTTCACTGTTTATCAAATGGATGTGAAGAGTGCTTTCCTCTATGGAACAATTGTTGAGGAAGTATACGTTATGCAACCTCCTGGTTTTGAAGATCCTGAGAATCCAGACAAGGTTTATAGAGTGAAGAAAGCTATGTATGGACTTCACCAAGCCCCTAGAGCATGGTATGGTACCTTGTCTACATATCTGGTGGACAATGGATTCAAGAGGGGCACCATAGATCAGACACTATTTACAAAGAAGAAAGGAAAACATGTGTTGCTTGTGCAGGTCTATGTTGATGACATCATTTTTGGGTCTACTGATCCAAAAATGAGTGAGGACTTTTCCAAGCTCATGACAGATAAATTCAAGATGAGTGCCATGGGTGAGATGAACTTCTTTCTAGGTTTACAAGTTCAGCAGAAAGAAGATGGTATCTTCATTTCCCAAGACAAGTATGTAGCTGAAATCTTGAAGAAATATGGTTTTTCTCCACATGAAAAGGATGCTTCCACTCCTATGGATAGGGAACACCCTTGGGGAAAGATTGGAGCTGGAAAGGATGTGGATGTTAGGCACTATAGATCAATGATTGGCTCATTGATGTATCTTACAGCCTCCAGACCTGACATCATGTTTGCTGTGTGTGCTTGTGCACGCCATCAAGTGACTCCCAAAGAATGTCACCTTTTTGCTGTGAAAAGAATTTTTAGGTACCTACGATGTTATCCAGATCTTGGCTTGTGGTACCCAAAAGATTCTCCATCGGACCTTATTGCATATTCAGACAGTGACTATGGTGGTGACAAGTTTGATAGGAAATCCACAACTGGTGGATGCCAATTTCTTGGGAGTAGATTGATATCTTGGCAATGCAAGAAACAAACAGTGGTGGCAAACTCTACAACTGAAGCAGAATATGTGGCTGCAGCTGCTTGTTGTGGACAAGTCTTATGGATTCAGAACCAGCTGTTGGATTATGGGTATAATTTTATGCATACCAAGATTTTTGTAGACAATAACAGTACTTTATGCATTATTAAAAATCCTGTACATCATTCTAAAACCAAACACATAGAAATTAGGCATCATTTTATAAGAGATTGCTTTGAGAAAGGTTTAATACAACCAGATAGGGTAGCCACAGAAGATAATGTGGCTGATTTATTAACTAAACCTTTTGATGCTGGAAGATTTCAATATTTGGTAACAAATATTGGAATGGTTAATCTCACTTAATATGTGTTTTGGAATCTTTTTGTAAAAGTATGTACAGGATAATGCATTGTTATTAGTCTTTGTGATGACTTAGATTTTTCCACTTTATTTTTCTAACACTGACAAAGGTAAATGCAACGCTGTCAAGTGTTATTTTGCCGTTGTTAGAGATATTATTGTCTAACGCTGACAAGAGTTCCTACAACGCTGATAAGTGTTGTTGAAACGCTGTCAGCAACAAATGTTAGTTTTGTGGTTTTAATCTAAATGTGTAGGTGGTGGTAGCTTTATGCCATTGGATACAGAGTTGCTTATGGATCTTTGAAGAGATATTTGGACATGTTTTTGTTTATGGATGATGGTTGGAATATTTATATTTTTATCTTGACATAAATTTTTAATGTTCATATATATTTTGAGAAACTCATGTATCATAGTTTGAGGGGAGGTTTAAGGAACCTTTAGGACTCTTGGGTATTCTTATAATACTCTCATCACAATTCTAGATTGTGTCCACAGGTGAGTATGGGTTAGTTTTACTAAACCATGAGGCACTGTAGCATGCAAAGTTGATAAACTATGCATGCTGCCAAGACATTTTTGGCCTAGAATTGGTTGTGGTCTGATGGGAGACTTGGGAATACTTTGGTTATGGGTTTACCAGGGAGTTACAAAGAGTTTTATGAAATAACTTTGTTGGTAACTATTTTGGTTAGCAAGGGACACTAGAGGTCATTTGTGTCTATCTTGCTTAAGCAAGTGTGCATAAATGGACAGTGCTTGCCGCCCAGTAATTATTATCAACTTGTAAGATATTTCCCTTAGGATAAATTACTTTGTTAAGGTCTTTTTCTTTTTAAAATATTTTTATTTTTAGACGCTGACAAGTTTTTCTCCAAACGCTGTTACGTCCAATCGTGACGCTGACAAGGCTTTAGGCAAACGCTGACAAGAAAATATAGCCGTTGGGCGCTGATGGGCTCTTTTTGACCGTTGACACCTAGTGGGCCCTACCCAGTTGTTATTTTTGACTAATCTTTGGCCGTAATTTTGGGGAGTTGTTACTTTTAATTAATGCATGAGATAAGTTATATTTGATTCAATATTTTCATCATTGCTTTTTGAATATAACTGCCTCAGTTTTGACCAATCAAAATCATGCATCTCTCCTATAAATTTGGCTAATCCTTTTATTCTGGGTATTCATATTTTCTTGTCTAACATTTTTCTCCTAGATTTTTCCCATATCACATAACCTAAACAGCTTTCAAACATGGCACCGAAGTTCAACTCAAAGAATTTAACATTGGAGTTCAAGAGCCAACACAATATGGTAGCTTACTTGACTGCTGAGGATGATTTGTTTCCTCAGTATTCACAAATGGTGGCATTTTTAAATGCATCCTATCTAAGGTATGCACTTTCTCATACACCATTAGTCCCTGTCGCACACATTAGACAGTTTTGGAACAATGTTAGTTCCACAACAGCTAATGGAGTGACCACATTAACATCTACTGTTCATGGAAGAACATGGGTGGTCACTGAAGCCTTGGTTCGCCAAGCTTTGCGTCTTGATGACGCTGATGGTGTGACTACCCTTGCCATTGCAACAATAGAACAAGGTCTTAGGGAATTGGGTTATCCTATTCCTGCTGATGTCACTTTAAATAAATATCATAAGCAGGAATTTCCCTCTGACTGGAAATATTTGATACATGTCCTTTTACAATGCTTAAGTCCAAAATGTACTTCTTTTAATAAAATAGACAGGTCAATTGCAAGTGCTTTGGTTTGTATAACACGTGGGCTTAAGTATAATTTTTCAAAAATGATTTTTGAAGGGATGTGTAAAAATAAGGGAAGTAAAATGACTTTGGCTTACCCTAGATTTTTGCAAATGGTCTTTGATTTACAAGAATATTGTTCTAGGGATCATGACACTTTTTATGAGATCCCTAAACAACAGAAAACCATTTTTGCTAAAATGAGCTCCACAAATGAATCCATACCTCTTACCCAACCAATGCTTGAAGTAATTCAGGCTGCTCAACCACAACCACAACCAGAACCTGAACCTCAACTTGAGCCTATTCATGAACCGTTACCTTCACCAGAAACCATGGACATTGACCAACCCAGCGCTGACACTCAAAATGTTGGCGCTGACACAGGCAATCACCAACATAAGAAGTTTTTGCAAGATTCCTCCTAAGCCTTAAAGTTTTTATTCAGAAACTTGATCATTGGAATGGATATCAAGTTTAGGGGAGGATTGTTGGGAATAAAATATGGGTCAGTTCACTAGACGCTGATAAGAAGAATGTCAACGCTGATAGGATGACATTGGACGCTGACAGCCAAGCGTTGACATTGAAGAAGTCAACGCTGACAGCCTTGAAGATTGACACTGATGGAATATCTTCATACGAATCTTTTGTTTATTTGTTTCTTTAATTATGTATGGTAAAGATAAGCACAACATTGTATTTTCTATTATTATCTTTACCTAGAATAGTTGATTCGTAGCTTATTGTACAAGACTTCTTGTTCTATAAAAGAAGATCTTTTAGGTTAAAGTAATATATCAGTTTTCATAAGTATTCGCAAGTTAAACCTCTTTCATTGTAATCAAGCACGATTATTCTAATACAAGTGAAAGTTTGTTTAACATCTTTGTGTTTTAGATCAAGTGTTAATTCCGCATAACACTTTGTTACTTTACTCATAAGCAAAGGTTTCTCTACGTGTAGTACTTGATCTAATCTCGTATACACAAAGCTTAATCGATCTAAGTTTGGGATCAACAGATGCCTCTAATTAAATGGTAATGGGTAGGAGGGATCAGCTCCTTGTGAAGGATGCAAGGCACACACCACATTCACCATGAAATCCTGACTGACACTGTACCTAGGATGCACCCATACGCCCCACATGATAATATAATAATAAAGTCCAAATAAACTGAAAGGGACGCCACGAGCTATCACTCCGCCGTGGTGAAGTCATAACACTAGTGCCTCTAGTGTTATGGTTATGGTACCTCCATAACTAGGTGAAACTGGCATGCATGTATATGGCTAAGGTAATTAATAAACATAAGCATTTAAATCTGTAACTACTAGGGAAAACAGTTGGCTGCATACGTGAAATACTAATAAAGGAAGATGTTGTCCTTACTGAAGTACGGGAAATCCGTACCTTGTGTCCAGTAGAAGCTAACGGAAATGCTGATGAACATACTCCGCCTTGACGGATAGTACTACATAAGAATTGGAACGTGTATGAGTTGTCTGAATTACATGTGTTTTACTGGTTCTGTGAGTTGTTAGCTTATTATCCATGTTAAGTCATGTTGTAACTGATTTAAGTGTTAATCTGTTGTTATTCTTGTATTCCGTTGTTCATTATTCATGTAGTATGGTATTATAATACTTGTATTGTAATACTAAGTAACTTCCTAAAAAGAGCAGGTTTCCATAAATAGTAAGTTTCTAAAAATAGAAAGTTTCCAAAAATAGTAATTTTCCATAATTAGAAATAAGCTGGATTATTAATGTTAAGTAAAGTTTAATTAGTAAAATATTAGTCGTGGTTCAGATATTATAGCTTATTAATTAAATAACTTGGTTAATAAATTAAACTATACATTATAAGAATTTAATTAAAAATACATATTTTAATTAAATTAAGCTAAGTAAAATACTTAGGTTATACATGAAATTTTAATTTTAATATTTAACCTAAGTCATGTATTTAATTAAATTAAGTAGTCTAGGAAATACTTTAATTAAACATATTTTCTGATTTTTAATACTTTCCCGAAACCCGAACCCGCGATTTAAAATTAACCCGAGCCCGTACCCGTGTGTCATAAGTAAGCCAAGCCAAACACCATTGACAGTGGCTACCCGGCCTAGCCGGTTGCCACTGTCCGAGTGGTTTACCCGCTGCCGAGCCACGACTAGCCGCTGCCCGAACCCGGTTTACACTGGTTCACACTGGTTCGTGACCGGTTCCCACTGTTTTGTTGTCCGGTTCCCACTGTCTAAAATAAAGTCCCACCGAGACCCTATTGGTCTCGGTTGACACACGATACAAACCAAAACCATACCCCGACCTTGAGTCGGGGTTCCCCTTGGTGCGATCGACCCACAACCAACACAAGCCGAGACCCTTGTGGTCTCGGTGGTGGTGTAAACAGCAAGCCGAGAGCCCCTTGGCTCTCGGTGGTGTCTCGGCCGAACCAAAACCCGAACCAAACAACCCCCTCATTGATATCCTTGATTAATTAACATGTTTTTATGATTTGTTCTTGACTTTAATACATGAAATCATAAAAAGAAAAATAAAAAGAAGGAAAAAGAAAGGTGTATGATTATACTAATCGCGTAGTTGTTTATGGTTTTCAAACACGAACACAAACACATAAACCTTGAAGATCAAAACTCACAAACACCCCCTTTGGTGTCCTTGTTGGTCGACGGCAGAGAGAGAGAGGGAGCAGGGTTTCTTACTTTTTGTGTAACCTAAAATATGATAAAAAGGTTTCCTTTGTTTTTACTTAACATGGGTTTTCAATGGGTCATGGACCAAAGCCCATCTCTTCCTTTCTTTCTCTCCTAGCCGCGGCCTAAAGGGAGCCCAACAGGGAACCCGTAACTTTCTAAGTTAAATATTATGGTCGTGTACGTTCATGTTTATCGTGAATTTATATGTCGTGGGCGTAACACATTTAATATATATACGTACTTACATGTTATTAAATATCGTGACACGTGAGTTATATTATAAATGGAAAGTTTTAAATTTATCCTATTTTCGTGTGTTCACTGTTCATGTGTACTGTTCATAATATTTAAATGCGGGTTTTACAACTCTTCCCCTCTAAAAGAACAATTCCTCCTCAAATTGGAGAAAATATAAACTGAAAGAAACATACCCGAATCAGAACTGGAAATGAGGGTAAGAAGCCCGTATAGACTCCTCCGTCTCCCAAGTGGCTTCCCACTCAGGATGATCCCTCCAGAGGATTTTGATGAAAGGGATCGTCTTCCTCCGCATGACACGATCTTGTCGCCCCAGAACTCTCTCGGGTTCTTTAAAATATGAAAGATACTCTCGAATCTGATCAAGCGGATACTGGACTACATGGACTGGATGATAGTTGTATCCTCTGATTAAGGACACATGGAACACGTTGTGAATGTGTGATAGCTGAGGCGGTAACGCTAAACGATATGACACTTCACTAACACATTCTATGATGTCGAACGGTCCGATGAAGCGAGGGCTGAGCTTCCCTTTGATTCCAAAACGTTTAACTCCACGTGCAGGTGATACCTTGAGGAAAACGTGATCAACTACATTGAAAGATACATCTCTATGACATTTATCAGCATAGCTCTTCTGGCGAGCACGATCCTCTTGAATCTTCGCCTTAGCGACAGTGACCTTCTCATTGGTCACCTCAATCATCTCTGGACCCTCAATCAGTCGTTCGCCCACATGATCCCAATAGATTGGGCGCGACACTTCCTTTCATACAACATCTCGAAAGGTGCACACTTGATGCTAGCGTGCCAGCTGTTGTTGTATGCAAACCCCACTAGATAGATATAATCATCCCAGCTTCCTGTCTACTCTAGAGCACACGCCCGCAACATGTCCTCCAATGTCTTAATGGTACGTTCCGACTGTCCGTCGGTCTGAGGATGAAAGGCAGTGCTGAGCTTAAGTCTGGTGCCCCAAGCTTTCTATAGACTCTGCCAGAAACGTGATGTGAAACGGGGATCTCTGTTAGAGATGATTTTTGATGGAGTACCATACAGTCTCATGATCTCCTTCTAAAAAGTGTCTGTCAATTTGCTGACCAGATGCTCCTTGCGGATCGGAAGAAAATGAGCAGATTTAGTCAATCTATCAACAATAACCTAGATGGCGTCGTTCTTCCTCTGAGTCACAGGAAGACCAGTAACAAAATCCATGGAGATTTTGTCCCATTTCCACGCTGGAATATCCAATGGTTGTAGTAAACCACTAGCTCACTAGTGTTCGATCTTAACCTGCTGGCAGATCATACATTTAGAAACGAAGGTGGCAACATCCTGCTTCATACCACTCCACCAAAAATGCTGCTTGATGTCGTGGTACATCTTGGTAGAACCAGGATGTATGGTAAATGGAGAGCTGTAAGCTTTAGTCAGCACAACTTCCCTGAGTGTAGAGTCATCAGGAACCACTAGTCTAGTGACATGCCATAAGATACCGTCATTGTCAACACGAAACTGCGTCTGCTGATCAAGGTTCTGAATGATAGTTCAAATCTCGCCATCGTCCTTATGAGCTTCCTTGATCCTAGAATGTAAGTCTGGTTCCACTCTAAGATTCGCCAAATAATCGTGCTGTCCTCATACATAAAACTCAATGTCAGTCATCTCTAGGTCACGGATGATCTCCTTTGCAATCCAAATGCTAACAATCATACTCGACCTTCTGCTTAGAGCATCTGCCACCACATTCGCCTTACCAGGATGGTACTGAATGTTGTTGTCGTAGTCCTTCAATAGCTCTAACCATCTCCTCTGTCTCATGTTCAGTTCCTTCTAGGTGAAGATGTACTTGAGACTTTTGTGATCGGTGAATATGTCACATGATTCACCATACAAATAATGTCTCTAGATCTTCAATGCGAAAACAACTGCTGCAAGCTCCAAATCATAAGTAGGATAGTTTTCTTCATAAGGTTTCAGCTGCCTGATGTGTATGCAATAACCTTCCCATGTTGCATGAGAACACAACCTAGACCCTTTCCTGAAGTGTCACTATAGATCTGAAATCCACCTGAGCCAGAGGGGAGAGTAAGAATAGGTGCAATTACTAACTTCTGCTTAAGATCTTCAAAGCTCTTCTCTCGTTCTTCCGTCCAGACGAATTTCTCTCCTTTCCTCATCAGCTTAGTCAAAGGTAAGGCTAACCGTGAAAAGTTCTCTACCAACCTGCGGTAGTAGCCAGCTAAACCCAGAAAACTTATGACCTCTGTTGCAGATGTAGGTCTCGGCCATTTGGTGATAGCTTCAACCTTTGCAGGATCCATGGTGATCCCCTCTATAGATACAATATAACCCAAAAATGCCACCTTGCTTAACCAGAATTCATACTTGGAGAACTTGGCATACAACTGCTTCTGACGAAGAATCTACAAGACTGTACGAAGGTGTTCCTTATGTTCCTCTTTGGATTTGGAGAAAATCAGGATGTCATCAATGAACACGATAAAGAACTTGTCCAGAAACTCATGGAAGACACGGTTCATCAAATCCATGAAGACTGCTGGAGCATTTATGAGTCCGAATGGCATGACTACGAACTCGTAGTGCTCATAACGTGTATGGAAAGCAGTCATAGAGATATCCTGCTCTTTAACCCGTAACTGATGGTAGCCGGACCTCATATCGATCTTGGAGAAAAGTACCGGTACATCCCATGACGATGCACTGGGATGGATGAAACCTCGTTCCAGAAGTTCCTGCAGCTGATCTTTTAATTTTTTAAGCTCTATAGGAGCCATAGGATAAGGAGCCTTGGAAATTGGATCTGCACCTGGAATGAGTTCAATTCGAAACTCGACTTCACGAACAGGTGGTATGCCCGGAAGTTCATCAGGAAAGACGTCAGGAAATTCTGACACAATAGGCTGATCTTGGATCGATGGAGACTCGGCAGTAATGTCATGAATATTAGCTATGAAGCCCTGACAGCCGTGTGTTCGTAATGCCCGTGCCTCTATGGATGAAATAATTTGTACCGACCTCCATGGCAGAAAACCATGGTGTATGTACTATGGAGATTTAACATCACCGAAGATAACTCGATAAGTGTGGTAGTCTATTGTAGCCTGGTGTTTGGATAACCAGTCCATGCCCAATATCAAATCAAAATCGCACATGTCCAAAGGAAGTGCGTCAACTATGCGGATCTTATCATCAAATTCTAGGGGAAGATCTTTGTACACCTGGGTGATTCGTACAGAGTCCCTAAGTGGCGTGGAAATGCATAAGGCATTATCTACTGGCATAGGGGAAATCCTAACACGTACAACAAAAGTAGTGGATATGACTGAATGAGTCACTCCAGTATCAAATAGAACACATGCTTCCAACCATTCATAAAGAGATTTCCAGTGATGGTACCTGAAGTCTTGTTCGCCTGATCTCTAGTAGTACTGAACATGCGACAAGAAGTAGGAGGTGGTTTGGTGTCGGCATGTCCAGAGGTGCCTTCTATCTCACCTTGGCGACAATCCTTATGCTGATGGCCTTGTTGGCCACACTTGAAACAACCACCAATACCTCGGCGATAAACACCAAAATGTCTACGCGAACAAGTAGGGCAGATAGGATGCATGAATCCTCCAGCATGCGTCCTAGCTAGCTGAGAGCATGTTTCAGGATTACATGCATCAGATATGATCGTGGAACATAAACATGATTACATAGAAGGTTTGAAAATTACCAGATGAGGTAGAACGGTTAGGCTGTGAACCTCTACAGTCCTGATCCCTACCGTTGTTATTGTTCCTGAATTAGAATCGTTGGAGTGTCAGAATATCATAACCTAAGATAGTTTAACATGAAAGAAGGTAAATGTAGGGACCTGTTGTTGTTCGAGTTATTGGCATTGCTACGGTAATTATCATTACCGCCACGCCTCTCTAAACTAGAACGGTCATTGGTCTGACCGTTTCCCTTAGATGCTTGCTGCTGAACGGCCGCAAGCTTACGGTAGTCAGTCTGCTAAAATGTAAAGTTAAACAGAGGATGATATGAAAATGAAAATACTGATATAAATGAATGATTTACAATTGGTTACTGAGGATACCTCTTTACTGCTCGATCATCACCAAACTACTCACGTTCCTGAAGTATCTCAAGCTTTCGGGCTGCATCGGCCACCTGTGCCACTATAGTGAACGTACCACAAACCAAACTGTTGGAATCCAAAGTGCGAAGAGCCCAACGAAACTTCTCAGCTTGCTCCTCAACAGTACCAGCTGCTGCTCCCAAGAAACCAGCCAAACGGAGAAACCTCTGCATTAATTCGTTGCTATTCTCCCCAGCAACATGTCGGATATTATGATAATCCTTCTTAAGCTTCTCCTGCTCTCATGTGGGAAGTACTGATTAAGGAAGAGCTCCTTAAACTGGTCCCATGTCAATAGTACAACCCAATTATCACCACCATTGGACTGCTTGACAGACTTCCACCACTGTAGCACATCTCCTTCAAACTTATAGCAAGTCAGTCTTGCCTTGTAAACACCGTCACAACCCATCGCATCGGATATCTTCTCGATGTGAGAAATCCAAGCCTCAACCTTATTAGGGCTGTTAGTCTGCTTAAACGAACGGGGTCACTGTTTGTTGAATCGCTCCAACCAAGTCATAAGGGTAACAGGTGGTAGTGGTAGAGGATTATTGTTGTAGTGGTTTTCAGGATGAGGGCCAAATTGAACGCCCTGAGCTTGAATTTCAGCATGAACTTCATCCTTGGTTTTATTGCGAAGTTGGGGAAGGATGGCTTGCAAAGCTGCGTTGACAGTTGCAGCCAATTCCTAAGCATTGTATGTGTTCACCATCTGACAGTTTAAACAAAATGCAACATAAACGATAAGTCTGAAATGAGATGAGCATAAAATGCATGAACAATGTATAAATCAATGGAACAATTTATAATGCATGAAATAGTTTAGAATGCATGATTCAGTTTATAAAACTTTTATATGCGCGAGGGTAAATGCCTATGGTCAGTTTACCCAAAACAAAAGACATAGCGGGGGACGCCTATGGGTCGGTCCCAAAGTTAAAAGTTTCGATAAAAGCACATGCGACTAAATAGGGCCAATCCTGTACTAATCATTAATTAGTCATAAACCTGCCACAATGATATGAATGCATGAAATAAAAATGAAAATGAATGAATGCATGAAAACCAACTGTTAGTTTTAGGAAGACGCTGGTGACTACCCGTAAATCACATGTCATGTTTTATAGAGCTACAGGTCGAAACCTTGTCTCTGATACCATAATTGTAACATCCCATTTGTTAAGATGGAATGCTACAATAAAATTTGGCGTGTCATCAAAGCATGCAAGGTAAATGTCTAAACATTCATGACCATAAATAGAAATAGCGGAAACAAACAACGATAGTCTAAGTAACTCACACACAAGCAAATATAATTAGTGTAAATGAAAGGACTAAACAATGTCTAAATAAAGTAAAGTATGAGAAAGTAGGAATAAATACATAAGGTAAAAGAGGTTGGATAGCTTCCATCCGAATTCACATAATCTTGAGATCCTATTTGTGACCTTGGGTACCTGCCGTTTGGGAACATGGAAACGAAAAACGGCTGAGCATAACGCTCAGTGCACGGATATACAATAAAGCAAGGAAACATAGAGTAATTAAGCATAGTAAGATCATATAAAGCACGAAAAGCAGCGGAAATGAATAAGTCTTGGGAAACCTAGATGTATGTCATGTTTACTGGTTTTAATTCTGAAAACATAACTTATGTTACTTATGAAAATCTGTATTAGTTTAATATACCAAAAGCCAATATAGGTCATGAGGTCAACAATGTAACACCCCCAATTTCGTGTCATGGCAGCGGAAGAGTCATTTGGTGTTACTGGTATGGTTCAATCTCAATATCATAGAAAACGCCTCAAAATGAGTCGTTTTAATAAAACATACATCCATTCATTATTTAAAGGTAAAATAGTTCACACACGGTCCCAAATTGTTTTCAAGTTTACATAACATAATACACAACAAAAGTTTCTTTGAATGGACATTGTTTAGAAAAAGCGGGCCAAAACATTTCACAAGCAAGCTACACGAAACCGCCTTCCTTTGAGTGCCTTCTTCATGGACTTGAGATAAAACATGCTATAAAGTCAACAAAAATGCTGAGTGAATCAATAGAGTTTAAATTTAATAAACGAACACAAGTATTCTGAATAAACCTTCAATGGTTGAAAATCATGTGGATCAGACATAATCATCATTGTTATTACATAAGTCTCATGACATTGAACGTTAACATATATTATTTCAGCCCAACACACCTAGCCAAGTGCGTATATTTCTCTAATACAATTGCATCCGATATTTCATTACTAGTGCATCACAACACTACGTGATAGCTAGTCGCGACCGGACTGGGCGTCACCCCGATAGATCTATCCATAGTATTAGCGTTCATTCGATTAACAATTCATGATTCAGTGGGTCTTTTAAGGCTAGAAGCGAACTTATGAAAATAACTTCATCTAGCATACAATCGGGTCCTTTGTGTTATATTTTAAAACAAGCATGTTATCCCCCTCGCGGGTTTTAAAATCTTTATAAGATAGTATAAAAGTGAGGCTATAGACTCACCTTGGTATAATAGTAGTAATATGACGATCGCCGACGATAAGTGATGCCCGTTAAACACGAAGACCGCAACCTACCAAATAAGGCGCGTTCGTTAATAAATGACTCAAGTATAAATAATACTTAGACAATACAAAACCATGGAAATCCCAAAAATAATAATAGTACAATTGTACTTTTATACTCCTTTACATGTTACTTTATTAGACTATATGATCAAATAAAAATCTGCCGGTACTTACCGAAAGTACAAGCTCATTTTCCTTACTTTAACTATTCCGTTTTCGACGAAACTTGGTCACAAACTCAATCATAATATGAATAAGACTCAGTTTAAATTTCATTCAAAAATGTTACTTCTAAGACCTTCTGCCCGACACACCTTCGTGTTATAAAAACCAGACAGTTTTGCGCCTTCAACTCGTAAAACCATTTTGACTTACCTAAACAACTCCATTTATAAAACCGACACTCGGGTTTGAAAATAGACTCATGACCTGAGGTTTAGCAACTTACAACAGTCCTTGAACATTTTTAAAACTCATTTTATAGTCCCCGAGATTCGATCCAAATATCGACAACAGTTTTCGGATTGTGCCGATACCCGTCTCCCGGTACACGAATACTAAAATTGTTGTAACTTCGCGCTCGTTTGGAGCTAGAAGCTCTATCTTATATCAAATCGAAGCTAACGAAATTCTCTACGACCCTATCTTATTAGTTTACCATGTTTATTACAGTAAGTAATTCAAAAATAGCTTTTTACCTACTGGTCTAAAATGGTCATCTAAAAATCATACCAAAACACCATTTTGACCCATTTCAACAATTTACATACTCATATTATCATCCTAATATTACCATAACACATCTAAATAACTCCTAACAACCTCAAATTTAATCTAACAAAAATCAAATAAATAAAAACCTTGCATGCAACAACAATCCCACTCAAATATAATAATAATAACATCAACCATAACCATAAAAATGGATCAAACACATGTTCTTCACCAAAATTTTGAAAAGAAAAATAAGTGAATGTATGTGGGAAAATTTTATACCAATATGATCCTTGTTGAATTTCTAGAATGGGTCTTTTGTTAGTTTAGGATGAATCAAAGGGATGATCAAGAAATTTGAGGGTGTTTGATGTTGAGGGTGGACGGCCAAAGAAGAACAAGAGAGAGGGTGAGTGATTTTTTTTTAAAATGAATTTTTAAATAAAAACTAGTTAGTGGAATTTCCTTAAATAGTCCAAGGGTAGGGTAGATCTTGTCATTTAGGCATAGTTTTGGTCCAAAAATGCAATTAAATAGTTTACAAGGTAGAAAATGTAAATTGTAAATTTTGAAAATATTTACGGGGCTCGGGTTTCGTAAAAATACTTTTCGAGAGTTAAAACGCTTCATAAATAATAAAGCTTCGACATGACTTAAAACGTAACTAAATCGAAAACATCGAAAATATAAAATATCGAGACAATCGATAATATAACATAAATATTTGGGCATCCGTCGGTATCGCGATCACTAAAGTTCTCGTCATTCGTTAAAATGTAAAACACGAGAAATAAAGATAAAATATAATAAAATCATTTTTATGATAAATTAAGAATATAATATCGATACCTAACATATTCCTTGCCCGGTTTTCATCTAATCGACATTCTTATGCTAGTTTCATGTCATAACCTTCTCGGTCAGTCGATAATTAAAAATTCTCATTAAATAAATACGTAATACGTAATAGTCGAGATTAAAATAACGACCTGAAATTGACGGGTTGTCACATTATCCCCACCAAATTAGGATCTTCGCTCTCGAAGATCAACTTGCGTTCTTGTCCGATCGCTTGTTGAAATCAAAGAGATGAGGGTAATTATTCCACATTTGGTCTTCTCGTTCCCAAGTATACTCCGGTCCTCTCCGAGAGTTCCATCGAACTTTGACGATAGGGATTCGGCTTTGTTTCAGTTGCTTGACCTCGCGCTCCACGATCTCGATTGGTTCTTCAATAGAGTGCAACTTTTCATCAACCTTAACTTCATCCCACAGTATAACGAGTTCTTCATCAGATAAACACTTCTTCAGATTCGACACATGAAAAGTGTTATCAATCCCATACAGTTCTTGTGGTAGTTCAAGTTGGTATGCCACGGGTCCTACTCTAGATATAATCTTGAATGGTCCGATATAACGAGGACTTAACTTCCCACGTTTTCCAAATCGTACAACACCTTTCCATGGTGATACCTTTAGCATAACCTTATCTCCCACACTAAACTCCAATGGTTTTCTTCTCACATCCGCATAACTCTTATGTCGGCTTCGCGCAGACAACAACCTATTCTTGATTTGCACAATCATGTCCGTCGTCTCTCTAATCATCTCTGGTCCAGTGAGTTGAGCATCACCAACCTCACTCCAGCTCACGGGCGATCTACATTTTCTCTCATAAAGTGCTTCAAAAGGTGCAGCTTTAATACTCGCGTGATAACTGTTATTGTACGAGAATTCGGCCAAAGGTAAGTGCTTATCCCAGCTACTTCTAAAGTCAATCAAACAAGCACGCAGCATATCCTCCAATGTTTGAATAGTTCTTTCGCTTTGCCCATCGGTTTATGGATGATAGGCTGTGCTCATATCCGAATTGGTTCCTAAAGATTTCTGAAGTGATCTCCAAAATCCAGAAGCAAAACGACTGTCTCTATCGGAAATGATTGAAATAGGAACACCATGCTTACACACGATATTCTTCAGATAAAGGTCGGCAAGTTTCTCCAAACCGAACCTCTCGTTGACTGGAATGAAATGAGCGGATTTAGTTAAATGGTCGACAATAACCCAGATTGCATCGAACCCAGACGGTGTCCTTGGAAGTTTTGTGATGAAGTCCATCGTAATTCGCTCCCATTTCCAGATTGGAATATCAGGTTGGACAAGTAATCCTGACGGCTTTTGATATTCAGCTTTCACCTTTGCACACGTTAAGCATTTCGCGACGTATGATGCAATATCAGCTTTCATATTCGGCCACCAGTATAACTTTTTCAAGTCTTGGTACATTTCGTCCGATCCAGGATGAATAGAATACTTGGTCTTATGAGATTCTAGCATGATCAAGTCTCTCAGTCCACCGAAGAATGGTAACCAAATTCGACCCCTCAAACATTTGATACCATCGGATCGCGTCTCAAATGTTTCACCATCTCCTCTAAATCTTTCGGCTGCAATATTTTCCTTCTTACACGCTTCAATTTGTGCGTTTTGGATCTGCTCAGGTAAGTTATTATGAACTGTCACCACCAAAGCACGCACTCGAATCGGTTTCTCCCTTTCCTTTCGACTTAACGCGTCAGCTACCACATTCGCCTTTCCCGGATGATAACGAAATTCACAGTCGTAATCACTCAAGAGTTCAACCCATCGACGTTGTCTCATATTCGTCTCCTTTTGATCCAGTATGTATTGCAGGCTTTTGTGATCAGTGCATACTGTACACTTCGTACCATACAGATAATGTCTCCAAAGTCGCAGAGCAAAAACCACAGCGCCCAATTCCAAGTCATGGGTAGTGTAGTTCTCCTCATTTTTCCTTAATTGTCTAGAGGCATAGCCGATCACCTTTTCACGTTGCATGAGAACAGCACCGTATCCTTGAAGAGATGCATCACAATAAACAACAAAGTCTTCACTTCCTTCAGGTAACGATAAGATCGGCGCACTACAGAGTTTCATCTTCAGGGTTTTGAAAGCTTCTTCTTCTTCATCGCCCCACACAAACGGTTTATTCTTCTGGGTCAGCTTAGTTAATGGTTTCGATATCAAAGAGAATCCTTCAATAAACCTTCGGTAATAACCAGCCAAACCTAGAAGTTGTCGCACTTCAGTTGGAGTAGTTGGAGCACTCCAATTCTTAATGGCTTCAATCTTCAGAGGATCAAAATGTACCCCACTTTTATCAATCACATGCCCAAGAAATTGTACAGAATTAAGCCAAAATCACACTTTGAGAATTTAGCGTACAACTTTTCGTTCTTTAACAAGTTCAAGATAATCCTTAAGTGTTCGACATGCTCTTCCTTGCTCTTAGAGTAGATTAGAATATCATAGATGAAAACGATCACAAATTTATCAAGATACAGCTTACAAATGCGATTCATTAAGTCCATGAATACAGCAGGTGCATTAGTCAAACCAAAAGGCATAACTCGGAACTCATAATGACCATAACGAGTCCTAAACACCGTAATAGGAATATCTTCCTCGCGTACACGAAGTTGATGGTAACCAGAACGAAGATCAATCTTAGATAAAACACGAGAACCTTGAAGTTGATCAAAGAAATCATCAATTCTTGGAAGCGGATAACGATTCTTGATCGTCAGCTTATTCAGCTCTCGGTAATCGATACACATACGGAACGAACCATCTTTCTTCTTAACGAATAAAACAGGAGCTCCCCAAGGTGACGAACTCGGTCGTATAAAACCTTTATCAGATAGTTCTTGCAATTGCACAGACAACTCCTTCAGCTCGGATGGTGCTAAATGATATGGCGCACGAGCCACGGGTGCAGCACCAGGAATTAGATCAATTTGGAATTCTACTTGCCTTGGAGGCGGAAGCCCTGGCAAATCTTCCGAAAACACTTGAGGAAAGTCACGAATGACTGGAACATTTTCGATACGTTTCTCCTTCGATTCCTTCTCCGATACATGAGCTAGGAATAACTCAGAACCTCTTTCGATATAGTTACGAGCTTTAATGCACGAAACGATTTTCAGCCAAGAATTACATTTATCACCTTCGATAACTATGGTCTTGTCATCTAAAGGAATCCTAACTTTCTTTTCTCCACACAGAATAGACGCATTATACTTGGACAACCAATCCATTCCGATAATAATATCAAAACTTCCCAATTCGACGATCATCAAGTCTATCTTAAAAATACGGTTCAGAAGATTAAGAGAACATCCTAAGAGCGCATGATTGGTACTCACTAATTTACCATCAGCTAGTTCTACTTCATAACTCGCGTCTAATTCGACCGGTTTGATGTCAATTAAGGTACTAAAACTTGTAGACACAAAGCTTTTGTCCACACCAGAATCAAATAAAGCTGTAGCATAACGGTTATTCAGTAAAAACGTACCAGTAACAACTTTTGGGTTTTGCTTAGCATCAGCTTCTCCTAGTTGATAGGCCTTTCCTTGATTATCACCACCACGTGTATTCTTCTGCGGCTCAGTGCATTGATTCTTCATGTGTCCTTTACCTTGACAGTTAAAGCAAGTCATTCCTTTCCTTCCTGGTCCCCAACTGTCTTCAGTCTTGTGCCCCAGCTTGTTACACTTTCCACACTTAGCACATTCACTAGTATGAATCCTTTTGCAGCGTTCACATCGGGTTCCCTTATCAGCAGTTGCAGTTTCAGTCATTGCATTAGCATTGCTCCTCCTTCGGTTCTGATTCCTATCATCACTTTCCACTTCAGCCTTTCTTTTACTACTTTCAACAACACCATCAGCCTTATCTTGGATAATCTGTCCCATCAGTTGGTAGGCTATACGAACAGCTTCATCAATATTGGCAGGTTTAGATGAGGTCACATCACCACAGATGTTGGCAGGTAAGCCTCGAATATACTGCTCCACCTTCAGATATTCCGGGTTAACTTTGTTTGGACAAAGTAGAGCAAGTTCATGGAATCTATTTGTGTATCCATCGATATCAGTACCCGTCAGTCTCAGCTGATACAGTTCCTGTTCTAACCTTTGAATAACACTCCTTGGACAGAATTCCTCGGTCATCCATCTTCTTACTTCAACCCAAGGTGTAGCATAAGCATCATTCATCCCTACATACGCCATTCTTCCATTCCACCAAGTTAATGCTCGCCCTTGAAGAGTAGCAGAGGCAAACATCACCTTGTCTCCTTCCTCACTTCCACTAAACCGAAACACGGATTCTAATCTTTCAAACCATTGCATTAAACCAACAACACCTTCAGTACCCTTAAAAGTCGGAGGTTTACATTTCATGAATGAGGTATAAGTACACTTCTTGTTTTCAGGAATCACTGGTCTATCAGCACCACCAGTTCCAGCACCAGCATTGTCAGCTCCAGCATTGCCAGCTCCAGTATTACCAGCTCCAGTATTGCTAGCTCCAGTATTGCCAGCTCCAGTATTGCCAGCTCCAGTATTGCCAGCTTCAGTATTGCCAGCTCCACCAGATCCACTAGCTCCACCGGATCCACCAGCTCCACAGGATCCACCAGCTCCACCGGATCCACCAGCTCTATTATTCATATTTGCCATAAATTCATTCATAGAGACCTCAAATTGATCAGCTACTATAGCACGTAACTGAGTCTCTGTCAATTGTTTTGGCGGCATGATCCTGTTACACAATTCACATCAAAATGAGTATTCATTTAACGCTTGTGATAACAAAACATGAATAACACAGAATAAGAATTAGATAGATGAAGAGAAACAAGAAAGGATGATAGAATGAAGAATAGAATTTAGACAAGGAACAAAGATTCACGAGGAATGAGTCGAAAGACAGGAATTTCTACTGTGACAATCAGCGTCGTTTGTAAATTACGTATTAGTATTATAATAATCAAATAATAACATTTATAAATAAATAAATGTAATCCATTATGCTTTAATATTTATAACATATATATATATACTTTTCTTATTCTCGTCCATTGGCAACTCGGAGGTTTCGCTTGTAGATGTTATAGTTAAAAGATTTCAAAATTTTTATTTTTGGAAAATCTTTTCGTTCTCTATAACTTGAGCTCTGATACCAATCTGTAACACACCCAATTTCGTGTCATGGCAGCGGAAGAGTCATTGGGTGTTACTCGTATGGTTCAATCTCAATATCATAGAAAACGCCTCAAAATAAGTCGTTTTAATAAAACATACATCCATTCATTATTTAAAGGTAAAATAGTTCACACACGGTCCCAAATTGTTTTCAAGTTTACATAACATAATACACAACAAAAGTTTCTTTGAATGGACATTGTTTAGAAAAAGCGGGCCAAAACATTTCACAAGCAAGCTACACGAAACCGCCTTCCTTTGAGTGCCTTCTTAATGGACCTGAGATAAAACATGCTATAAAGTCAACAAAAATGTTGAGTGAATCTATAGAGTTTAAATTTAATAAACGAACACAAGTATTCTGAATAAACCTTCAATGGTTGACAATCATGTGGATCAGACATAATCATCCTTGTTATTACATAAGTCTCATGACATTGAACGTTAACATATATTATTTCAGCCCAACACACCTAGCCAAGTGCGTATATTTCTCTTATACAATTGCATCCGATGTTTCATTACTAGTGCATCACAACACTACGCGATAGCTAGTCGCGACCGGACTGGGCGTTACCCCGATAGATCTATCCATAGTATTAGCGTTCATTCGATTAACAATTCATGATTCAGTGTGTCTTTTAAGGCTAGAAGCAAACTTATGAAAATAAATTCATCTAGCATACAATCGGGTCATTTGTGTTCTATTTTAAAACAAGCATGTTATCCCCCTCGCGGGTTTTAAAATCTTTATAAGATAGTATAAAAGCGAGGCTATAGACTCACCTTGGTACAATAGTAGTAATATGACGATCGCCGACGATAAGTGATGCCCGTTAAACACGAAGACCGCAACCTACCAAATAAGGCGCGTTCGTTAATAAATGACTCAAGTATAAATAATACTTAGACAATACAAAACCATGAAAATCCCAAAAATAATAATAGTACAAGTGTACTTTTATACTCCTTTACATGTTACTTTATTAGACTATATGATCAAATAAAAATCTGCCGGTACTTACCGAAAGTACAAGCTCATTTGCCTTACTTAAACTATTCCGTTTTCGACGAAACTTGGTCACAAACTCAATCATAATATGAATAAGACTCAGTTTAAATTTCATTCAAAAATGTTACTTCTAAGACCTTCTGCCCGACACACCTTCGTGTTATAAAAACCGGACAGTTTTGCGCCTTCAACTCGTAAAACCATTTTGACTTACCTAAACAACTCCATTTATAAAACCGACACTCGGGTTTGAAAATAGACTCATGACCTGAGGTTTAGCAACCTACAATAGTCCTTGAACATTTTTAAAACTCATTTTATAGCCCCCGAGATTCGATCCAAATATCGACAACAATTTTTGGATTGTGCCGATACCCGTCTCCCGGTACACGAATACTAAAATTGTTGTAACTTCGCGCTCGTTTGGAGCTAGAAGCTCTATCTTATATCAAATCGAAGCTAACGAAATTATCTACGACCCTATCTTATTAGTTTACCATGTTTATTACAGTAAGTAATTCAAAAATAGCCTTTTATCTACTGGTCTAAAATGGTCATCTAAAAATCATACCAAAACACCATTTTGACCCATTTCAACAATTTACATACTCATATTATCATCCTAGTATTACCATAACATATCTAAATAACTCCTAACAACCTCAAATTTAATCTAACAAAAATCAAATAAATAAAAACCTTGCATGCAACAACAATCCCACTCAAATATAATAATAATAACATCAACCATAACCATAAAAATGGATCAAACACATGTTCTTCACCAAAATTTTGAAAAGAAAAATGAGTGAATGCATGTGGGAAAATTTTATACCAATATGATCCTTGTTGAATTTCTAGAATGTGTCTTTTGTTAGTTTAGGATGAATCAAAGGGATGATCAAGAAATTTGAGGGTGTTTGATGTTGAGGGTGGACGGCCAAAGAAGAACAAGAGAGAGGGTGAGTGATTTTTTTTTAAAATGAATTTTTAAATGAAAACTAGTTAGTGGAATTTCCTTAAATAGTCCAAGGGTAGGGTAGATTTTGTCATTTAGGCATAGTTTTGGTCCATAAATACAATTAAATAGTTTACAAGGTAGAAAATGAAAATTGTTAATTTTGAAAATATTTACGGGGCTCGGGTTTCGTAAAAATACTTTTCGAAAGTTAAAACGCTTCATAAATATAATAATAAAGCTTCGACACGACTTAAAACGTAATTAAATCGAAAACATCGAAAATATAAAATATCGAGACAATCGATAATATAACATAAATATTTGGGCATCCGTCGGTATCGCGATCACTAATAGTTCTCGTCATTCGTTAAAATGTAAAACACGAGAAATAAAGATAAAATATAATAAAATCATTTTTATGATAAATTAAGAATATAATATCGATACCTAACATATTCCTTGCCGGTTTTCATCTAATCGACATTCTTATGCTAGTTTCATGTCATAACCTTCTCGGTTAGTCGATAATTAAAAATTCTCATTAAATAAATACGTAATACGTAATAGTCGAGATTAAAATAACGACCTGAATTTGACGGGTTGTCACAAACAACGTGCATGAATACTTGGAGGGGTGACCTCGTCATGCACTTAGAGGGGATGCCTCTAATTAAATGGTAATGGGTAGGAGGGATCAGCTCCTTGTGAAGGATGGAAGGCACACACCACATTCACCATGAAATCCTGATTGACACTGTACCTAGGATGCACCTATATGCCCCACATGATAATATAATAAAAAGGCCAAATAAACTGAAAGGGACGCCACGAGCTATCACTCCGCCGTGGTGAAGTCATCACACTAGTGCCTCTAGTGTTATGGTTATGGTACCTCCATAACTAGGTGAAACAGGCATGCATGTATATGGCTAAGGTAATTAATAAACATAAGCATTTAAATCTGTAACTACTGGGGAAAACAGTTGGCTACATACAGGAAATCCTAATAAAGGAAGAGGTTTCCTTACTAAAGGACGGGAAATCCGTACCTTGTGTCCAAGAGAAGCTAACGGAAATGCTGAAGAACCTACTCTGCCTTGACGGATAATACTACATAAGAATGGGAACGTGTATGAGTTGTCTGAATTACATGTGTTTTACTGGTTCTGTGTTTTTAGCTTATTATTCATGTTAAGTCATGTTGTAACTGATTTAAGTGTTAATCTGTAGTTATTCTTGTATTCCGTTGTTTATTATTCATGTAGTATGGTATTATAATACTTGTATTGTAATACTAAGTAACTTCCTAAAAATAGCAGGTTTCTATAATTAGTAAGTTTCTAAAAGTAGAAATTTTCCAAAAATAGTAAGTTTCCATAATTAGAAATAAGCTGGATTATTAATGTTAAGTAAAGTATAATTAGTAAAATACAAGTCGTGGTTCAAATATGATAGCTTATTAATTAAATAACTTGGTTAATTAATTAAAGTATACATTATAAGAATTTAATTAAAAATACATGTTTTAGTTAAATTAAGCTAAGTAAAATACTTAGGTTATACGCGAAATATTAATTTCAATATTTAACCTAAGTCATGTATTTAATTAAATTGAATAGTCTAGGAAATAATTTAATTAAACATATTTTCTGATTTTTAATACTTTCTCGAAACCCAAACCCGTGATTTAAAGTTAACCCGAGCCCGTACCCGTGTGTCATAAATAAGCTGAGCCAACAGTGGCTACCCGTCCTAGCCGGTTGCTACTGTCTGAGTGGTTTACCCGCTACCAAGCCACGGCTAGCCGTCGCTGGAACCCGGTTCACAGCTGGTTCACACCAGTTCGTGACCGGTTCCCACTGTTTTTGTTGTCCGGTTCCCATTGTCCAAAACAAAGTCCCACCAAGACCCTATTGGTCTCGGTTGACACGCGATACAAACCAAAACCACACCCCGACCTTGAGTCGGGGTTCCCCTTGGTTCAATCGACCCATAGCCAACACAAGCTGAGACCCTTGTGGTCTCGGTGGTGGTGCGAACAGCAAGCCGAGAGCCCCTTGGCTCTCGGTGGTGTCCCGGCCGAACCAAAACCTGAACCAAACAACCCCCTCATTGATATCCTAGATTAATTAACATGTTTTTATGATTTGTTCTTGATTTTAATACATGAAATCATAAAAAGAAAAATAAAAAGAAGGAAAAAGAACGGTGTATGATTATACCGATCGCGTAGTTGTTTATGGTTTTCAAACACGAACACAAACACTTAAACCTTGAAGATCAAAACTCACAAACACCCCCTTTGGTGTCCTTGTTGGTCGACGGCAGAGAGAGAGAGAGAGGGAGAAGGGTTTTTTATTTTTTTGTGTAACCTAAAATATGACTAAAAGGTTTCCTGTGTTTTTACTTAACATTGATTTTCATTGGGTCATGGGCCAAAGCCCATCTCTTCCTTTCTTTCTCTCCTATCCGCGGCCTAACGGGAGTCCAACAGGGAACCCGTAACTTTCTAAGTTAAATATTTTGGTCGTGTACGTTCATGTTTTATTTATCGTGAATTTATATGTCGTGGACGTAACACATTTGTAATATATACGTAATTACATGTTATTAAATATCGTGTCACGTGAGTTATATTATAAACGGAAAGTTTTAAATTTATCGTATTTTCGTGTGTTCACTGTTCATGTGTATTGTTCTTAGTATTTAAATGCGGGTTTTACATACCGGATCCCAATATGACGATGGACATGTTACGGCAGGACAGACACATAGGCATTTATCTTGACCATCTTGAGCATGGTGGGCTGCGGATACCTTTCTCTCCTTTCTTTTTGGCTTTAATAAGGCATTTTGGGTTCACATCTCTCAATTGATAATCATTGGGGGTGAACCGGGTCGTGATTTTCGATATCCGGTGTCGGGGCTTGAATGTTGATTGCACGGTTGACATATTCCGGGTGTTCTACAAGTTGGGGAAACAAGGGCACTGGTTTTCCTTTGTTAGCAAAGTCCATAAACGTTCTCGGAAGTTCTGCATTGAGACGACTTCCAGTTTGAAGGAATGGAAGAAGAAATTTTTCTTGATCGATTGCAGGGCCGTCCGGGATCCTATGACGTGGAGGGACCGAGATACCTGCATCGTGGATTCTTTTCCTACGCATTTCAGTGAAGTCGACGCTGATTTGTTAGCCAACCCAATGATTTTGCTGAGGCCCCCTCATAAGGGTTTGTTGTACTTGTGTGGTTTGTCTCAACTCCCATTTCATCAAGAGTGTCGACGTGCTTTACGAGATGCGAGTGGAAACAGTAATGCTTTGTTTTTGTGTCTGTCTTTTATGCCTTTACAAACCGGGTTCCTTTAATTGTCTCTCTTTTCTCCCCCTCATTGTTTTATGTATGCAGAGCTAACAATGGATCAATTTCTACACCATCCTCATTGGACCGGCACTAAAGTAACGACGGAGGAGGAAATCCCCCGAAATCAACGCCCGGTTGACCAGACCTCTCCCCCTTTGGATATTTGGCTAGCTATACCGGATGTTACTCTAGAGCAGGAGGTTGTACAACATCCGTACGCGAGGATCAAAGCTGCTCAAGAGCGCCGCGAGGCTGCTACCCTTGAGAAGAACTTCTTGGAGCAAGATCAGGATGCTATGGTTGACCAAGTTCAAAAGAAACTGAAAGGTGAAGGAACCTACACAGGAACCCAAAGGAAGCACCCTTGCAGGACTGACCCGGGTGGGGGAGGGTCTTCGTCCAACTGGACTATCTCTGCATATTCGGTGAACGTCGTCAAACCGACTGACAACAGTGACCAATCTTACGTTGACTTAAGTGTTTCGTCTGAGAGGCCGTAAGAGCATGGGGATGGTGACCATCAGATGGAGCAAGATCCCGTCCCTCCTCCTAACAATCGCGGCAAGGAGCCCCTAGTTGGTACGCCATTTTGTGCTTATTTATCTCACGTTGGGATTGTAAGTTTTCTTCCATCTGTTTCTCTTTTAAATTTATACTTCTTTACAGATGCCTCCATCCATATAGACGCATCCAACGATGACGAAGATGATGATGATGCTGATGCAGAGCTTCAGAGTTTTGTCCTTTTGTGGAGGCTCTAGAAAAATGTTTTAATTGACAACCATTTTGCTGCAAAGGAACTACTGGTTCATCTCAACACTCCGAAGGTGAAGAAAGCCATGAAGGTTCTCACAGATCATGAATTGATTCGTCAAGGCTACCATGCTCTTGCACGAACTGCTCTCAACCAACAGAGATTATCCAGAGGTTTGAACTGTTGAATCATCACCATTGAGAGCTTATTAACTCAACACGCCAAGATGATGCTAACTTTTAGAGGGGGGAAATTTTGTTGGAGCAGCTTTCTACTAACTACAGACAGCTGGAGGCTGAACACGTTGGGTGCTCATCAAGGTAAGTGGTGTTGCAGGATCGTATCAAGGTCTTGGAAAATGAAGCTCTGGCTCATGACTAGAAGATCCGTGACCTCGAATTTTTCTAGGTTTGAAGGAGGAGGAGCTTGCTAGGGAAACCAAACGTGCTACAGAGTCTGAAGCTGCTAATGTCAAGCTTACGACCAACTTGGGCAAAGATGCGGTTGATCGGAAGAATATTGTGAAAGAATTTGTTCCTTAAGTGATTTGACTTCTTCATGACAACGCAAAATATAAGAAGCATGTTGCTGAAGTTGCTGCGGTTTGTTACTCCAGAGGTTGGTATGATGGGATCAAAGTGAATAGGACCACCGAATCACTTGCCAAGACTTTGTACGAAGCCAAAGACTTCAACCTTGATCAAGCTAGGGCATGTACCGCGAAGTGTGATGAGTTGTATACTCCGTCGTACCCCTTTATTGAGAAGGTGAGCCAGTCTTATGGCTATTCCATGAATGCTTTGATGAGGCTTGCCCCGGACGTACCTGAAGTTGCCAACAAGCCTCCTGTTGTTCCCTCGATTTCTTCTGTGTCTCAACCCGCTCTTCAATGACTTGGTGGTAGTTTGCTTGTACATTTCCCAGAGCCTGTTCCGGTTTAAATTTTTGTCTAATAAAACATGTGAACCAATATTTTGCACTGGAGCCTGTTCTGGTTAATATTTAAGATTGTGTAATAACTTCCGTTCTTGTTTATATATGCTTCTTTTGATCATGTTTTTTTTGTTGAACTTTTGAGTTACTTTGCCTTGGCTAGTTAGGTTTGCGCTTGTGAGCCTCCTTAGTCCTTGGTTTTTTTTGTAATGAACGACCTACCCCTCACTCCAGTAGACCAGATGCTTGGAGGGTTTTGATCTGTAAGATCTCTCGCCCTTCATAAGAGGTAATTTTCCATGCCCTCGTGGGTACGTTGGTGTTTGCTCCGGTGGATGAGGGTCTTGACCTTTACCACCGGTGGGTCGATGAGGCTCTTGACCTTTTCGACCAAATAGGTTATAGCTCGATAAGGGTGTCTTCCTTTACAAGAGGCCCTCTTCAATGCCCTCATGAGTGCGTTGGCGTTGCTCCGGTGGAGGAGGCTCTTAACCTTTACCACGGGTTGCTCGATGAGGCTCTTAACCTCTACGACCAAATAGGTTACCGCTTGATGAGGGTCTCATCCTTTACAAGCGGTCCTTTTCAACACCCTCATGGGTGCGTTGGTCTTGCTCCGGTGGATGAGGCTCTTAACCTTTACCATCGGTGGGTCGATGAGGCTCTTAACCTTTATGACAAAATAGGTTACCACTCGATGAGGGTCTCATCATTTACAACCGGTCCTCTTCAACGCCCTTATGGGTGCTTTGGTGTTGATCCGGTGGATGAGGCTCTTAACCTTTTCCACGGGTGGGTTGCTGAGGCTCTTAACCTTTACCACCGGTGGGTGGCTGAGGCTTTTAACCTTTACGACCAAATAGGTTACCGCTCGATGAGGGTCTCATCCTTTACAAGCGGTCCTCTTCCCCCTGAGTTGACCAGACTCTTCAGAGGGTGTTTCGGTGTTGCTTTAGTGATTACGCCTCATAAGATTATGCCTCTAACGTGTTACACTTATTTCTAGAAAATTGCCCTTCTCTGCGTGGAGGGGCATTTATTATAAATAATGCTTTACATCTGGCGGAAGTTACATGAAACAATTTTTCAAATTTATGGCGTGCCACGTTCTCGGGATCTCTTTTCCCTACATCGTCTCTAGCTTGTAAGAGCCATTTTAGAAGGCTTCGGTGACACGGTACGGGCCTTCCCAATTCGGGGCTAGTTTACATGCTTTTATCACTCGGCTTGCCTTGTTTTTCCGATAGACGAAGTCTCCAGCCTTGAATGCCATGTGTTTTACCCTCTTTTTGTAATAATGTTCCATCTTCTTCTTGTATTTAGCTTCTATGATGGCATCCATCTCCCTTATTTCTTGGATGAGGTCGAGATTCAGACGAAGCTCTTCTTCGTTCGTCCACTCGTTGAAAATCAACATTCGGTACGTCCTCATCCCGATTTCGGATGGAATGACAGCCTCGCTGCCATAACTAAGGCTGAAGGGAGTCTCTCCATTCTTGGTCTTCATCATGGTTCAGTGAGCCTAAAGGACGTTGGGCAATTCATCAACCCATCCGGTCATCTCTCGTCCTAACCGCGCCTTTAGGTCGTGCATTAGTGATGTGTTCGCTCTTTCAAAGAGACCATTTGCTTGAGGATGTGCCACAGCGGTGTTTATTTGTTTTATTTTCCACTTGACACACCATCCCTTGAATGGGTCATTAACCAATTAGGTTTAATTGTCTGTGACTATTATCCCCGGTACCCCGAACCTGCACACTATGTTCTCCCAGACGAACTTCTTCACGTCCTTTCCCCTTACTTTGGCCAGCGGCTTGGCTTCGATCCACTTCGCAAAGTAGTCAATGAATACTATTATAAACTTGATTTTCCCGGGGGCTTCAGGGAGAGGCCCAAGGATGTCTAAACCCCATTGATAGAATGGCCATGGAGACATGATCGAATTCATAAGTGTCTTTGGGAGCTTAGGAACCGAGGCGTGGATTTGACAAGAGTCGCATTTCACAACTACCTCATACGTGTCTATGTAGATTGTTGGCCAGTAATATCCCTGCCTCATTATCTTGGCTACCACCGACCTGTATCCGGGGTGCATTCCACATCCTCCTTCGTGGACTTCCCTGATTATGTAGTTTTCCTGTAGCGGGCCAATGCACCTCAACATGGGGGATAAGTATGACTTCCTAAACAACACCCCTTCTTTGATGGCAAATGGTGGGATTTTGATCCGCAGTTTTCTTGCTTCGTCGGGATATGTCGTCCATATACCTTCCTGCAGGCACTTGAGGATCGGGATTATCCAATTGTCTTCCTCTTCTTCCACTACATCATTGACCTCCTTCAACTCAATTGATAGGGATGTTAATACTTCGACCAAGACTTCCTTGGTAAGATGGTTGAAGGCCATGGATGCTAGCTTACTTAGGATGTCCGCCTTCTGATTTTTATTCCTTGGTATGTTCTGGATGGCAAACTTACTAAATTTGGCTATGCGCTCTTTTGCTTTGGCCAGGTACTTCTTCATTCACTCGTTGCAGGCGACAAACTCTCTGTTGATCTAGCATGCCACTAGTTTTAAATCCACCTTGGTTTGGAGCGCTCGTACCCCCTATTTTTCAGCCAGCCTCAAACCTGCAAATAGTGCCTCGTACTCAGCTTCGTTGTTTGAGGTCTCAAAGTTGAGACGGAGGGCGTATGTATATTTCGTACCGGACGGGTATATCAATACCATACCTGCTCTGACCCCTTTCGAGCTTGCAGACCCGTCTGTGAATAACGTCTATTCTGCGTCATTTTGTTGCATGGTTTCCATGGTGGAGATCAACTATTCTTCGGTTGGAGTTTCTGCCAAGAAGTCGGCCAACACTTGCCCTTTAATAGCATTTATGGTCACATAGTTTATCGCATAGGATCCTAGCTCGATTGCATATTTTGCCAACTTTCCCGATGCTTTGGCTTTGGACAACACTTGTCTGATTGGTTGGTCAGTTATCACCTTGATGGGGTGGGCCTCGAAGTATCTTCTTATCCTTCTCGACAGATGTAGTAGGCATAAGGCTAACTTCTCTGATGGAGCGTATATACGCTTGGCATCGTGCAACACCCTGCTGATGTACCGGGTTGGCGCCTGCCCGTATTTCCTTTCGGCCATGAGGACGTTACTGACCGCTTCCTTAGCCGTGACCAGGTACACATACAGAGTTTCTCCTTTAGTAGGAGTAGTTAGTAGTGGAAGATCCCTTACCACCCCTTTCATTTCCTGGAAAGCAGCTTCGGCTTCCGGGGTCCATCGATACTCGTCCCTTTTTTCCTTGGTAATGTTTTTTAAAGTTTCAAAGAACGGTAGGGAGCGTTCCACCGACTTTGAGACGAAGCGGTTCAACGCCGCTAGCTTGCCACTCAATGACTGCATCTCTTTGAGGGTTTTTGGTGACCTCATGACGGCTATTGCCTTCTTCTTCTTGGGATTAGCGCGTATCCCTCAGATGTTACCATGTACCCTAGGAATTTCCCTTCTTTGACTCCAAAGGAGCATTTCTTTGGGTTAAGCTTCATATTTATCTTCCGGAGGTTATCGAAGTTTCAGCGATGTCCGCCAACACGTCTTTCTCCGAGTTGCTTTTGATGACCATGTCATCAACATAAGCTTCTAAGTTCAGTCCTATCTACTCCTTAAAGGTGTTGTCTACCAGCCTATGGTATGTGGCTCCGACGTTTTTGAGACCGAAGGGCATTCTGGGGGGGCGTGTAATAAGTGTGAAAATACTTATCCTTTTACCACTTAATTATAATAATAACAAGACCAAAACATGTATTTGATGTCGTAAAAGTTGGAATTATGCGTGGTTTATGTTTTTATTGTGTTTTAGGAAAAAAATATGAAAAGGGAAGAAAACACGGGCTTTCACGGGCTTTTATCAAAGAAAAAGACAAAAGACGAAGTCAAAAGATCAAAAGTGCAAGAAGAACGGAAGTCAAAGGCTTATTCTGAAGATTTACAGAAGAAAAAGTCTAAAGACGGAAGTTTAACGAAGTCGAAGAACCAAGTCTAATAAAAGAAGAAAATTAGAAGACGAAGTTCATTTTATCATTCGACAAATCCCGAGACAAAGTCGAGAAAGACGAGTTATTTAAAAAGACGAGAAGACAAGAAGAAAGAGAGAAGCAACATCACCACCTCCCCTTCTCCTATAAATACCCTCCTAATCCTTCATTAGGAGGATTTAGTTAATTCGTTTATTTTTAGTTTTCAAGTAAGGTAATTAGGAGTAGGTGTTACTTTCTCTCTCTAGAATTTCTCTTTCAAGTTTGTTAAATCTTTCATCTTTTAATCTTGTATTTGAATCTTAATCTTCATCATTAATTCAAAGCTTTTTAGATAATTCTCATTCTTCCTTTATTAATCATAATCTATTGTTTTGTTTCATTAATCATGTAGTTTGTTTAATCATATTGATTGTTTGATTGATTTGCTTAGTAGATTGTGCTTTTTGATTTAGTGTGTTTGATGTTTTAGCTTATTGTGCTTATTGCTTATTAGTGTTTAGCTTATTTTTAATTAAGTAGTTTTATTAGTTTAAATCTTTTAAAAGTTGATTTTTAATATTTTGTTTATTTGGTGTTTTCATAGTTTTAAAATTGTGGCTTATTAGCTTTTTCTTAAAATCATTTTGGTTAAAGTTTTAGTTAAGTACTTATTTGAATTTTAGCTTATTTTCATTTTTGCTTATTTTTGTTCTTATCCGGATTCATAAACCCTCTTAACCCGAATTAGATAGAATTTTAGTTATCCCGAATTGAATACAAACACATTACTCCGAATAGTATGCATCTTCATTATTCCGAATAGTAGTAAGTTCCATTTATTTCGGATTAGTTCTAAATAACCCATATTCCGGATTGAGTATAACAGCTTCATTCCGGATTTCATTTTGAATATACATTCCGGATTATATCCGGAATAAAGTATTCCAGATTAAGATCACTTTAATTTTCCCGAATTGTGTGTAGGATAAGTACATTATTCCGGATTTGTCCATTTACATTGATTCCGGATAAGGTCAACATACTGAATTCCGGATTGCTTCACAAGTTCAAATTCCGGATTGTTTAATAAGTTTGGATTCCGGATTGCTCACAATCTTGGCATTTTGGATTATATGTGGAGTATGGATTCCGGATAAGAACACTTTTCTTATTTCGGATTTCTTAATTACTTGATATTCCGAATAGTGTCAAACTTTTACATTCCGGATAAGGGCATTTCATTATTTCTGGATTGTGTTCATTTTATCATTCCGTATCTCAAGGTTAGATTTCTCTCTTTTATTTTTATATTTATGTTTAATAATTTTAGCGTCTATTTTACAAGTAGAAATAGATAATCAAAAGCTCCCCCTTTTAGTTACCAAAAATGATAAGTCCACCCTAAACCGTGATCAATTCGAATTGAATCGAGTACGAACAACATAAAAATATACCATATTAAAATGGTGCCGCTGCTGGCTCTTTTCGTAAATATTAACGGTTTTTTGTGAGAAAAATTAGATTTTGGGATCCGTTCTCTTGGGAACGTTATATTCATAGCATATAAAAATTTTCAAAAAATCCTAAAAAATATAAAATTTTCAAAAAATAAAAAAAAAGATAAAAAAAATCAAAAATATTGTATTTCATTTTTTAGCGTACTCGATCTTCGTATAATCATGAGCCCGAGACTCATGAAGACTTAGATATGACCGGTGCGAATAATAATAACAATCCACCACACCCCATTGTGAATAATAACAACCATCACTCTCAACCCGACCTTCGTACGATGGAGGAGTTATGCCAACCGACAATGAATGGACGTGGAGGACCGATTGCACCAATGCAAATCACGGCTCCCAAATTTTCGTTGAAGCATTTCATGATCCAACAAGTTCAAAATGCTTGCCCATTTCGCGGATTACCAGATGATGATGCCAACAAACACCTCGATAAATTTATAACCGTCACTCAAAGCATGAAATTGCCCGGTGTTACCATGGATTTTCTCCGTCTTCATCTTTTTCCACACACTTTTCCCACCATGCCGAAAAATGGTTTGATCGTCTTCCTAAAAACTCAATTAATACATGGGACGAAACGACTCAAAGATTTTTGTCGCGCTTCTTTCCACCATCCATGGTAACTGTTGGGAATCTAAACTTGTTAGATTCCCTGATCATTGATTTAAACATAATTAGGCTGTTAGATAGTCCCTTGCCTGTGCCTAGGAGGCAGGCAAGTTTCGCAAGACTCACAGAGATCCAAGTCTCTGTGAGCAACCTCAGAGGAGTCCATGTCAGAGACATTGTCAGGGAATTCGAAGATTACCTGAAGACATACTCATTGGCTGTGATGGATAACAGCCAAGATGTATCAGGGACTCTGAGGGGTTGAGAGTTAACAGGGGTGGCAATACCCTGATAACTCTCAACACACTTTGGACATGCCATTTGTGTGTTCGAGACTATGAAGAATAAGGAAACTGTTTTCGACAACTGTTCCTTAAAGCATAATGGAATACTACCAAGAATAGAAGGACATCATGTGACTGATGTGGGAACTTGTAAAAGCTTGTGTAGTCGACATCAAGTACTGTTTAAGTCAAACTCGTAACACTATAAATAGGATGTGTATCCATGCATTAATGTTTAACACTTTGAGATATTAAGAACATTAGTGCATATAACTTAGTGAATCAAACAGCTACGACTGTATTCATAAGTTAGGGTTTATTGTTGTTCAAAGTGTGCACAACATATTGTCATCAAACTGTGTTATTCATAACACTTGTAATTCTTTATTATACAATAATAAGATTACGTTTGAAAAGTAATACCTTGTGTTGATTAAGATAAGATTAGGGTTTCTTGCATTGTTTAGGGACTTTCAATTGGTATCAGAGCGGTGTTTGATATTAAAACCTTCAAGAAACATCGTTCTCAGTTTTATAATCAAGATCCACCATGCCGGAAACTTCTAACCCACCACATTCACCTTCCACAAACCCATCTTCACCAAGACTTAACCCTCCTGCCAATGACGATGATCTACCCCAACTTCTTGACTCAAGAGGTGGATCACACGTAACCAGTGTACCAGTCTTTGATGAAGAAGATTTTGCCAGTTGGAAGAGTCAATTTCTTGTATACCTTGATGGGCTTGAACCTTTTCTCTTAGAAATTTTATAAAATGGTCCATATATTCCCATGGCACTTACATCCACTGAAGAAAACCCTCTTCCCAAACCTCTCAAACAATGGACTCCAGCTGATAGGAAATTAGCAAACCAAGATAAACGTCTCAAAAACATCATAATTTCCTGTCTTCCCAAGCATATCATGAAGTCTGTCATTCAGTGTCCCACAGCTAAACAAATGTGGACAGACCTCATTCTTGGCCATGAAGGACCCTCTGAAACAAGAGAGACAAAGATTCAGGCACTCAGACTTCAGTTTAATGCCTTTAAGTCACTTGAAGGTGAAAAGGTTCAGCAAACCTATACTAGGCTGAAGATTCTTCTAAATGACCTGGCTATGAATGATGTCACTATTGGTCAAGCTGAGATCAATGCTACTTTTGTCAACAGCCTTCCAAGAAAGTGGCTGAGCATGAATCAGACTCAGAGAGCTAACAACTCAATCAAAAATGATACCCTTGCTCAGCTCTATGGTAAGTACAATTATGAAGAAGGGCTGATCGATACTATCTACAAATCAGAGACTGAAAGATTTGTAGTCCAAGGAGAATCTTCCAAAGCTTTGATCTCTGCAACACATCCTCAAGACAGCGATTCTGATATTGAAGAAGATACCCGTAGCAACCAAGAGTTTTTGTCAGACCTCAATGCTGAGTTCCATGAAAGAGCGTTGCTAGCCAACCAAAGAAGATACTACAAAAGATCTGGAAGAGTAGGATCAGCTAGTAAACCAACTGACAGGTCAAAAGAAACGTGTTTTGCCTGTGGAAAGCTTGGGCATTATCAAAAAGACTGTCCGTCTACCAAGACATCCTCACCCTCTTACTCATCATCTTCATCCAAACCCTACAAGTTCAAACAACATAACAACTCATCTCAATCCAATTCTTCAGACACTGAGAAGAAAGATTACAAAAATAAGTACAAGGCAACAAATGAACTTGAAGATTGAAGCTCTGTCCAAAAAGAAAGGTGGTGAGAAAAAGACAGAGAAAGGGTTGGTTGCTGAAACTTATGATTGGAATGATGAGCCACTGACTTCAGATGAAGAAGACACCACAAGAGTCAGGGCTTTTATGGCGATAGCTGAGGATGAACCAGCTGTTGGAAAAGGTGATGCTAGATCAGGACAATGGGTTGACATCACAATGAAAAAGGTACACATGCTTTTATCCATGTCTAATAGTGATGAACGTAAGCATGTCCTTGATTACACCATTGTTGATTTACACTTTGTTGAGGAACAAAGAAAGAACCTACTTGATAAGTTTCACTCTGTTAAATCTGATATGATAAATGCTAAGGCTGAATGTGAAACTCTCAGGCGGGTTAATTTAGAGAAAATATCCCTGCAAAATGAAGTAGCTAGATTAACCTTAAAAAACATTGCTTTAAATGATCAAGTCTCTGAATTGAACAAGATTATTGAAAAATGGTTGTGTGCTAGGTTTACTATTGATGAATTGCTTAGGGATGAAGTGCCTGCTGACTTAAAAAGGGATATATTTGCTAAGAAAAATAAGCTGAGGATTCTCACCAAACCCAAAGACATTGTCTTTAAATCTACAGAGACCATTCATATGTCAGATACCTCTTTGACAAATGACCCTGTCTCTGAAGATGTGGCTGAGCTACCACCCTTGCCCAAACTCTTTGGAGTTGAACCCAGCAGTTCTTCTAGAACTGCTAAGGATGAACTTAGGACATATATTGAGAATCCTCCAGCTAAAGTTTTTCATGTGCCTGCTAAACAAACTGGTAAACAAGTAGCTTTTAAGCCTGTTACTTCTAAAGCTGTGAATAAGGTTGAACCTACCACTGAAGATCGCCTGTTGTCTCTTATGAAAGAAGTAGAACTCTTGAAACAACACATTAAGCCTTCCGCTGAATGCTCTACTTCTCATGAACCTAAGTCAGTCCTAGGTGAACCCAAAGGGGAAAGGTTAATCAAACCTTATTGCAATGTATGTAAAAATTCTCACCATTCGACCTTAGATCATGACAGACACATGGCAGCTAAAAGAGCTCAGACACCCTCTAGGGACAAACCACAGAGTTCCAAAAGGCAACAGGGAAATTACAAACCTTATCCTCCCTGTAAATTATGTGGGTTCACAGACCATCACTCAGACGAGTGTGGTGACTTCCCTGGGTGTGATATCTGTGGGAGTTATAACCATGAAACAATGAACTGTCCATCCCAACGCCAAAAGTTTTTCAGGAACACAAGAGTTGCTAATAAGCAATTCAGGGAACCCACTGGAAAGTGGGTTCACTATAGGAACTAATCTGTTTCTATGTATCTGTGCAGAAATATCTCAAGGAATCGGTATGGTATCTAGATAGTGGCTGTTCTAGACACATGACAGGGATTCAACAATACCTGCACAGATACTCAAAGGAGCCAGGTCCTAAAGTGGTGTTTGGAGATAACTCTTCAGGTGACACAGAAGGATATGGCTCAGTAAACTGCAATGGGATTACATTTACCAGGGTTACATATGTGAATGGTCTTAAACACAATCTCATTAGCATCAGCCAATTGTGTGATGCTGACTATAAGGTTTTGTTTACTAAGACTCAGGGAACCATATTCAACAAAAACAATGATGTTGTGCTGATTGCACCTAGAAGGAGAGATGTTTATGTCATCAACATGGCCGTGTGCTCTGAAGACAGCTCAAATTGTTTTCTTGCCAAAGCCTCTGAAAGTGTCAACTGGCTGTGGCACAAAAGACTGTCTCATCTCAACTTCAAGAACATCAATAAGATAGCCACTCAAAACTTGGTTGCTGGTCTACCTTCAGTAATGTTTTCCAAAGACAAAACTTGTTCTGCCTGTGTCAAAGGAAAACATCACAGGTCTTCATTCAAGACTAGGCAATCATTCTCTATTGACAAGTGCTTACATCTCCTTCACATGGATTTGTTTGGGTCTGTCAAACCTCAAACCATTAATCACAACAAATACACCTTGGTCATATTTGATGAATTTTCAAGATATACATGGGTGTTCTTCCTCAGAAGGAAAAGTGATGCAGCTGAAACCATCATGTCCTTCATCAGACAGGTTGAAAATATGAATGATGTTAGAGTCAAAGCTCTAAGAAGTGATAATGGTACAGAATTCAAGAATCATCAACTTGAATCATTTTGTGATGAAAAAGGGATTTCTCAGAACTTCTCTTCAGCTGGCACTCCTGAACAAAATGGTGTGGCTGAAAGAAGAAACAGGACTTTGATTGAAGCAGCAAGAACTATGTTAAATGGTGCAGCCTTACCAAAGCAATTTTGGGGAGAAGCTGTTCACACTGCCTGCTACACTCAAAACAGATCAATCATTATCAAAAGACATGGTAAAACCTCCTATGAAGTTTTCAGAAAAAGATCTCCAGACGTCAGCTATTTTCATGTGTTTGGATGTCCTGTGTTTATTTATAACTAAAGGGATAAACTTGGAAAGTTTGATGAAAAAGCTGATGATGGTTTCTTTTTGGGATACTCTCCAACAGCCAAAGCCTTCAGAGTATTCAACATCAGAAGACAAGAAGTAGAAGAAACATTCCATGTCATATTCAATGAAGATGATGAAGTCATACAGAGAACAGGAACAGAGGGTGATGAAATAGATTTTAATGAAAATATTTCTTTCCCAAGTGATGAGTTCACAGAACCCAGACCTACCAGTCATCATCACTCCAACACTCTCACTCCTTATGTCCCTGCTTTTGACCCTCTGTCTACTCACAACATAGAAGTTCCTACCTCTCAGGAACTTGATGAAGAAGAACCTCAAATCTCTGATGGTCCTTCTCATGATATTGATGACTCACCAATACTTCAAATCCCTGAAGATTCTCCTGCTGATAATGAAATAGCTTCCCTTGATATGGCTGAAGAAGACTCTGACACTGAAGTAGTCTTTGAAGAAAGCCCTCCTAGTCAGCAAGATAAGACTCAACTTGCATCAGCTGTGCCCTCAAGTACCCCTGTCCTTGAATCCCCAGCTCCTCAAAATAAGTGGTCAAGAGATCAACACATACTTCTTGTCAATATTATTGGGGAACCAAATGCAGGGGTCACAACCAGACAGCGAATCCAAGACTCCGAGTCAGCCTCAGCCAATGAATGTCTATTTGCTGAATTTCTTTCACAAATTGAACCTAAAAGAGTTGCTGAGGCTCTGGTAGAAGAAGGATGGGTAGCTGCTATGCAAGAAGAAATCAATCAGTTCAAAAGGAACAAAGTATGGACACTAGTGCCAGCTCCACCTGGAAAGAATATCACAGGCACTAGATGGATCTATAGAAATAAGATGGATGAAATTGGGAACATCATCAGGAACAAGGCCAGACTGGTAGCATAGGGGTTCTCTCGGACTGAAGGAATTGATTATGATGAAATATTTGCACCTGTTGCTAGACTTGAGGCCATCAGAATCTTCCTTTCTTATGCTGCCTATATGAACATCACTGTGTATCAGATGGATGTTAAGAGTGCCTTCCTCAATGGTGATTTGGCTGAGGAAGTGTATGTTGCTCAACATGAAGGATTTGAGAACATCGAGTTTCCCAACCATGTATACAGACTTCACAAGGCAATGTATGGTCTGAAACAGGCTCCAAGAGCATGGTATGAAACTCTTTCAAATTTCTTAACTGAAAATAAATTTATCAGGGGTTCTATTGATAAAACACTCTTTACCTTCAAGGACAAGAGTGATTTCATCATTGTGCAGATTTATGTGGATGATATCATCTTTGGATCAACAAATGTCAATCTTAGTAAACGTTTTGCTAAGTTAATGACCAAGAAATATGAGATGAGTATGATGGGTGAATTAACTTACTTTTTGGGTTTTCAAATTAAACAATGTCCTAAGGGAATTTCAATTTGTCAAGAAAAGTATGTTAAGGATTTACTTAAAAAATATGACTTAGCTGATTGTGCATCAGTGAAATGCCCCATGCTTCCACCCAACAACTTGGGCCCTGATGAGTCAGGGGTCTCTGTCAATGAGACTTTATATAGAGGCATGATTGGGTCACTGATGTATCTAACAACCAGTCGTCCAGATATCCAATTCTCCACATGTCTCTATGCAAGGTACCAGGCTAACCCAAAAGAATCCCATCTAGTGGCTGTTAAGAGAATTTTCAGGTATCTCAAAGGAACACCATCCCTAGGCCTATGGTATCCAAAAGAATCAGGCTTTGATCTCAAGGCCTATTCAGATTCAGACTATGCTGGATGCTGTATTGACAGAAAGAGCACTTCCGGCAGTTGTCAAATCCTAGGGGGAAAATTGGTTGGATGGAGTGCTAAGAAGCAAAACTCTGTGGCTATGTCTTCAGTTGAAGCAGAATATGTCGCTGCAGCCAGCTGTTGTGCTCAGGTGCTCTGGATGAAAAGTCAATTGGCTGACTATGAAATCTTGTATGACAAAGTGCCAATCTTTTGTGACAACACCAGCGCCATTGCCATATCCAACAACCCTGTTCTTCACTCTCGTACCAAACACATTGATATCAGGTATCATTTTATCAGGGATCATATAATGAAGGGAGATATTGAGCTGCATTTTGTTCCCACAGAGCTGCAACTAGCTGATATCTTTACAAAGCCTTTGGCTGAACCTTCGTTCAACAGACTAGTTGCTGAGCTAGGGATGCTCAATATCTCAAAGTCTGTGGCTTGATATTAAATGTGTTCATTAAATGATTGATTCTATATTAAATGTTTTTCACATGAAACTAGGTAGTTACTTTCCAAGTAAATGCAAAAAACATTCTCAAATATTTAATCATTTATTTTTCGGATAACGAGGAGACAAACTTTTTGAAAGGTCAAGGGGACCCACTTGAGCAGTCATTTTCGCACCTAGCATTTAATACGGTTGAATAACTGTTCACTTAAGTTTGAATATATATTGTCTCCTTTCTCTTCTCACCCACCACCATTCTAAAATCTACTTCTCTCTCTAAGTTCTTATCTCTCTTAACCATCCGCCATTTTCGCTCACCTTCAACCTCAAATCCATGGCGTTCTCAGTTCCCAAAGCCTCAAATGTTAACTTCGAGATCAACGAGAGCATCCTCGCATCCAACAACGCCATTGGATGGATTAAGGCACCAAACAACACCTATTCAGATCTGGTAAATTTCATGCAGAATTGTGACCTAAATGAAGCCTTCACCAAAACCCCATCCACCTTTTACCAAGAATACCTTAGGGAATTCTGGTATTCTGCTGAAGTGGTAGAAGACACCATAACCTTTAGCCTTTCTTGTAATGAACACCCTTTTGCCTTCTCCCTTAAAGACTTTTCAAGTGTGGCCGGATTAAAACATGGAGATGAATGCCTGAAGGTTGTTGACAAAAAGGCTGTCAAGGAAGCCCTGGCCACACTCAACCCTTGCCATGATGTTAACCCTGCACTTACACCTGCTGAAGTCCTCGCCAAATCCCCTCTGAAGATTAAGTACTTTACTCCTATGTGGCGTGTCCTCTTCACCCACATTGTTAAGTCCCTGGGAGGAATGCAGGGATCACAGGATCAGATGTCTTTCAACCATCAGGCTATTGCGTATGGATTAATCTGGGGAGCTGATGTTGACGTTGGAAGCATTCTCTTCTCAAACCTGGTAGAACAGCTAAAGGGAAGGAATCAGGTCAGGGAAAAGAATATCTGTTATGTGCGCTTCCTGTCCCTGATCTTTGAGAGTCTGTTAGGAGATAACTACCACAACAAGGCCTTGACTGCTCTTAAGCCCTATCGCATCACAGGCGCCATCTACAAGGAAATAGGAGCTGACGATGTCCCTGTCACCGCCCATATGCTGAATGTGGCCAACCAGGTACCAAACGCTGAGAAGCCCTAGCTCCCTTCCTCTGAGAAGGTGAATACTTCTAGTGTTGCTGGAAAGTCTATGTATTTGACCTCTGGGCAGCACACTACTAAGTCCAAGGCTTCATCTGGCCAACAGCCTAAGAAGAAGAAAATCCCCTCTTCTTCCCACTCCAAAGCTGTTACTAAGGCCAAAGGAAAGAAGACTGACACCTCATCTGGTCCAGATACTCTTGTGGATTCGGATTCTTTGGCTGACAAACAACAGGCTTCTAGTGTCTCTAAGTCAGCTGAGACAACAGGAAACCAGCCTGATCAAGCTGATATCTCACAGGTATTCAGTGTACATTTTTTAGAGGTTCACAAGCAGCCACTCTCATTTGTCTGTAGGAGAGAGTGGTGAAGTTAGGGTAATCCTCAACCCATAGAAGTCTGTCATTACACTTAGAATACTTTAAGACTTCTGTACACCCTGTCTTTGCACCAGGGAATGATTCATTTGTGTTTATAAAGCACCCCGATGACCCTGCACCCTCTAGACAGTATTCAGGCTAACAACAACCTGAATACACTAATGTCTCAACCTTGATCAGTTGTACTTCACACAGTCTCTTGGTTCCCTCCTTAAAAGAGTCCCAAAGGATTTATCCTTTCAGGGGGAGCTGAATCATCACCCTCAGCTTTCCTAGGGGCAGCGTAACAGGCGACCTACAACCACATATGTTGCACTCTTAAAAGAGTCCCAAAGGTTTTAACCTTTTGGGGGGGCTGAATAATCACACTCAGCTTTCCTAGGGGCAGCGACTGGCGATCCATAAACAACATATGTCTCACAATCAAAAGAGTCCCAAAGGTTTTTTTTTACCTTTTTGGGGGGGCTGAATAATCACACTCAGCTTTCCTAGGGGCAGCGAATGGCGATCATTAACCACATTTTATTCACACTTAAAAGAATCCCAAGGATTTATCCTTTGGAGTGGCTGAGCAATCACCCTCAGCCTCTCTGGGACAGCGAAATGGCGACCATTCCCCTTATATTTTTTCCCTGTTACTAATTACAACAAATTTGCAGGCTGAAATTGTACAGCCAGTCATCGAGTCTCAGGTACAACAAGAAAAGGAGGCTGATACAATTACTCAGGACAAACCAAATGATGAAGAGCCTGTGATAAATGCTGATGAAGAAATGCTCTCATTAGAGGATTATGTCTCTGATATTGAGCAAATGCCTAAAGATGAATTCCCTGAGGGAATGTTCGATGAAGAGGATGAAGAAGATGAGGAAGACCAGCTGTCTGTCTCTCCTCCTAAAGAAATAGCTGTGTCTACACCAGCTGGTGACAAGACTTCTCCTCTCAAGGAAGCTGTTGATACTCCAAACTCTGCTACCTCAGCAACAACAGTCTTCCAAAGACCATCTTATGATCCAACATCAAAATTTCTAATGTTTGATCATCCTGCCCAGACCAACTTTGACTTAATACCAAGGGGGGATGACTATGCTCAGCAAAGCCTCAATATCAAGAATCTTCAGCCAGTCCATCATCAATCTGATATTGAGCGCTTATCAAGGAAGCTGGATGTGATCAAGTCTGAGATGCACAACTTTACTGTGACATTTCCAGGCATCATCAAAAAGGCTGTGACTGAGGCTGTCACTGAGCCAATTCAGGATGGTGCAAGAAAAGGTGTAGCCCAGGGACTCGGTCATCTTTCAACAAGAATCAAGGATGCCATTGACTTAGCCGTCCCTGCTATGTTCCATGAACATGAACACACCATGCACAGGCACTTTAATGTTGTTCGCACCAGACAATACAACCATGCTAACTTTATTGTCAGGCGTGTTCAGGCAAATACTAATGCAAATGCCAACCTCCTGCTGAAGATTGCCAGGGCTTCAAGAAAAAGACAACGTGCTATGGCTGCCTCTGTGGAGCAGATTGCAAGACGTTTTCAGGCACGTTCATCCAGGCATCTGCGAAGTAAGGATAAACGTGAGGGGGAGAAGAATACTACACTCAGCCTTGCATCTGCTGAACAAGGCTCATCATCAGCTAATCCCTCAACTACACCTGTTCCTCTCCAAGTCATCACACCTGTTATAATACCTGATGATGAGGATGATACTCAGGGGGAGCAACAAACTCAAGATGGAGCTGACTCATCAAAGTCTCTGATCTTGGTTAACATCAGCAAGCCTGAGGATGATGATGAGCCAGCGGCCAAGAAATTAAAATTCACTGTTAGCTCTCTCCCCAAAGCTATTCAAACTCAGGCTCAGACAGCGTTTTTCAAAAGAGCTGATGTTTTGAAAAACATAAATGTGGAGTCCTCTGTCTCGAAGAAAGGAAAGGAGATAGTTTTGGTTGATACTGACACCAAACTTAAGAAGATAGCTGCGATGCTAGAGACAGGAGGATCCACCATAGACCTTTCCCAATTCTCAACCTTTACATCTTCCGATGAGATTCCTTTGACCCCTGAAGAAATAGAGCAACAGGCTGAAGAATTCAAAAGATTAAATGAACTCAAGACAGCCAAAGAATTGAATGAAGCTACTCTGAGGAAGATGACACCACCTGAAAGGGAAAAACAAAAGCAAAGGTTGAGGGAAATGGAAACAAAACGCGCTGAGGCTTTAAGGAAAGTCAAAGCTGACTATGATGCCTGCGTGAACAACAGATATGCTGCTGGCAAGATAACCAAGTTCAAATACACCATTCATAAATCCACAAACACCCCACAGATGATCTTATGGAGGGAAAACCAACAGAGAAATATGGATGTGTTTGACAACTTCAGGTTAAAGACACTTGGGTTATCAGAATGGTTCGAACTTGAAGCCTTAGCTACCAAAAAGTCTGGACAGGCTAATTTTCTTCTGCTGAAGACTCTTAAGGCTAAGTTTAACTGGATCAAGGAAACAGCAGCCAAACTTAAGATTGATCCCCCACCACAGCTTTTTGAACAAGAACCCCCAAAGACAGGCAACAAAAGGAGAAGAATTTCACAAATTATTAATGAAACTTTTGTTACTGAAGATGTTCATGTGGATGGCATGCACAGGAATTTGATCCTCCCAAATGGTATTGTTGGCCCTGTTGATGGTCAGACATACACAGAGCCTGAAAGAGGAATGACATTTATGAACAAGGCTTGCCAGTATGCCTTTCAAAGGGAAGATGAGCTGTGCTTAGCTTCAACTATTCAGCTACTCTGTCACAAGAAGTGTCTCAAGATCAACACAGAGTATTCCAAGAAGTTTGCAAAGACTTTGCAGGATGAAATTGATAACAGATTAGACTTGGCTGAAGCTGAAGAAAGAATAAAAAATGATGACTATTGAAGTTGATTCACAGCCCTTTTACCTTCATCTTTTATTTTACTTATGTAATGCACTTGTAATTTTCTTTAAGTTTTAATAAAATCATGAGGTATGTTTGTTTAGATCTGTTATGTGTAAGAAGAAGCTGTTAAACTCACTTACCTTAACTTAGTTAGATCTAGCATTATTTATGTTTAAATAGGGGGAGATTGTTGGGAATCTAAACTTGTTAGATTCCCTGATCATTGATTTAAACATAATTAGGCTGTTAGATAGTACCTTGCCTGTGCCTAGGAGGCAGGCAAGTTTCGCAAGACTCACAGAGATCCAAGTCTCTATGAGCAACCTCAGAGGAGTCCATGTCAGAGACATTGTCAGGGAAGTCGAAGATTACCTGAAGACATACTCATTGGCTGTGATGGATAACAGCCAAGATGTATCAGGGACTCTGAGGGGTTGAGAGTTAACAGGGGTGGCAATACCCTGATAACTCTCAGCACACTTTGGACATGCCATTTGTGTGTTCGAGACTATGAAGAATAAGGAAACTGTTTTTGACAACTGTTCCTTAAAGCATAATGGAAGACTACCAAGAATAGAAGGACATCATGTGACTGATGTGGGAACTTGTAAAAGCTTGTGTAGTCGACATCAAGTACTGTTTAAGTCAAACTCGTAACACTATAAATAGGATGTGTATCCACACATTAATGTTTAACACTTTGAGATATTAAGAACATTAGTGCATATAACTTAGTGAATCAAACAACTACGACTGTATTCATAAGTTAGGGTTTATTGTTGTTCAAAGTGTGCACAACACATTGTCATCAAACTGTGTTATCCATAACACTTTTAATTCTTTATTATACAATAATAAGATTACGTTTGAAAAGTAATACCTTGTGTTGATTAAGATAAGATTAGGGTTTCTTGCATTGTTTAGGGACTTTCAGTAACTTGTCTTAGGAATCAAATCAGTGGTTTCACTCAAGAACCCGATGAGTCTCTTTTCGATGCTTGGGAATGTTATAATGTCTTGATCGATCGTTGTCCTAGCCATAATATGCTCCCCGTCACTCTAATTGATACTTTCTACAACGGTTTAACTTTTCGTGATCGTGATACAATTAATGCCGCCACCGGTGGTACATTTATGAAAAGAAGACCCGAGGAGAGTAGAGAGCTAATCGAGAACATGACCACTCATCACAAAAATTGGGATTCATCCGCATCCTCAAGAAATAATCCGAGGGTAAATGTTTCTTCTACTTCATCAAACCCCGAGTTAACCGAACTCACCCGCCAAATAGCCGAGATGAACAAATATTTCTAACCATGGCTACAAAGCAATATCAACAAGTTAAAGTTGTAGCACTTTCTTGTGAGACTTACAGCGGTCCTCACTCATACACCGATTTTCCTTCTACTCAATACAATCCTTGTGAGAACGTGTACGCGGCTAACGATAACTTTTCTACAGGAGGCTATCAAGTACGTCCTCAAGGTGACCGTAATTTGCTAAGTTATCGTTCAAACAATTTTCTTTCACCACCCGGTTTTCCTCCTCAAAACCAAAACAACCTCAATCGCAACAATCAAAGCTAACCTCGAGCTCCTAATCAATATCAAACCCAAAGAAATCCATATCCACCTCAAGGAAATAATCAAGTTTACCAACCACCCACGTATCAACCACCCGCTTACCAAGCTCCACCTTTTAGCCAATCCACGACATTTAATCAAGAGGTCAAAACCTACATGAGGACTAATGACGTGTTGGTTAAAAATCTTCAAAGCAAAATTATTAACTTGAAGGGAGATTTGACTAAACAAGGGAATGATCTTCGAGCCGAGCTTAGGAATGACATGTGAAAATCTTTAAACAATCAAACGAATGACTTAAAGGATATGATGGCTAGTTTCTTCCCAAGTAATCAATCCTCTGCTTCGGGTTCTCTTCCGAGTAACACCATCGCTAATCTAAGAGGGGAGATGAAAGCAATCACTACCTGCAGTGGAAAAGGCTATAAGGAACCCGAGATTCCTAAACCTACTCCAGTGATTATGACAAAGGATAACGACCAACCTTCACCAATTCCTTCACCTTTCAACCCCACCCCTCCACCACCAAAGGATGTGAGTGACCAATCTATTCTAAAGCTTTCCTCTCAACCCGACATACCTTATCCTTCAAGGATAAGGAAAGAGAAGTTGAAGAACAAGGATGATATTCAAGTTTCAAACTTTCTTAATGTTTAAACAATTGAATTTCAACATCTCCTTTGCTGAGGCGCTTGATCACATGCCTAAATATGCTAAAATGTTCAAAGATCTTCTAAGTGACAAGGAAAAAATTCTTGATATTGCTCAAACCCAACTTAATAAGAATTGCTCCGCGGTTCTCTTAAGGAGATTACCAACCAAACTTGGTGATCCGGGTCGCTTTCTCATTCCTTGCAACTTTCCCGGGGTAGAGAATTGTATGGCCCTAGCCGATCTAGGTGCTAGTATCAACTTAGTGCCATTAAGCATTTGGAAACAATTATCTCTACCCGAGCTAGTCCCCATGCGAATGACATTGGAGTTAGCTAACTGTACGGTTGCTTATCCGGTGGGGATAGCCGAAGATGTCTTCGTCGGTGTCGACAAGTTCACCTTTCCGGCGGATTTTGTTGTCGTTGACTACGAGATGGATCCCCGTGTTCCATTAATTGTTGGACGTCCATTCTTGAGGACCGGTCGCACTCTTATAGATGTAGCCGCGGGTGAATTAATCATGAGAGTTGGTGATGACAAAATCGTTTTCAACATGGGTAAACTTTCTAAGCAACCTTATGAACACGAGAGCGTTAATTTCATTGACGTACTTGATGAGGCTTGTGAAGAACATTTCAAAGACGCTTGTAAAAGTGGTCTTTCTTTTCTACCCATTGTTGAGACTGATGCCTCAATTGCTCCCTCATTGACTCCTTTCGGAGAAAGTGATGTCCTTTTCAAATAATTTGAAGCAACCTTAAGGAATATTGATCTAAAATTTGATGATTCTCCCACCGATTGGGAAGAAGATATTCGTACCATTGAGAAACTTCTAAATAAGGACCATATTTCTCCACCTTCTCCTATGGAAGTTACAAACGATTATCCGAATTTGATTAAGCCTTCCATCGACAATCCTCCGGATTTAGAGCTTAAGGATCTACCGTCTCATCTTGAATAAGTTTTCCTAGAATACAGTAAGAAGTTACATGTCATCATTGCAAAGTACTTAAAAGAGGATGAAAAATCTCGGCTTATCGATGTGCTCAAAAATCATAAGAAAGCAATTTCTTGGAAAATTTCCGACATCCGTGGAATTGATCCTAACTTTTGCACTCATAAAATTCTCACGGAAGATGACTTTAAACCCGTAATCCAAAGCCAACGAAGGGTTAATCCAAAAATTCATGACGTTATCAAGAAATAAGTTATCAAAGTTCTAGATGTCGGAATGATTTACCCTATTTTGGATTCGCCATGGGTTAGTCCCGTCCATTGTGTGCCTAATAAAGGCGGAATAACCGTTGTTCCCAATGAAAACAACGAGTTGATTCCTACTCGACTTGTCACGGGTTGGCGAGTTTGCAAAGACTATCGCAAGCTCAATGATGCCACTCGTAAGGATCATTTTCCTCTTCCTTTCATGGATCAAATGCTCGAGCGTTTAGCGGTAATGACTACTATTGCTTCTTAGACGGTTTCTCCGGGTATTTTCAAATTCCTATCAATCCAAAAGACCAAGAGAAAACCATATTCACTTGTCCTTATGGAACATTTGCTTACAAAAGAATGCCTTTCGGCTTATGCAATGCTCCCGGGACTTTCCAAAGGTGTATGATGGCTATATTCCATGACATGGTTGAAGAAACTATGGAAGTCTTTATGGACGATTTCTCGGTCTATGGTGATTCTTTCTCATCTTGCCTTGCCAATTTAGAACGTATGCTTAAACAGTGTGAAGACACTCGTCTCGTTCTTAATTGGGAAAAATACCATTTCATGGTAAAAGAAGGCATCGTCCTCGGTCGTAAAATTTCTAAAGCTGGTATCGAAGTCGACCGTGCTAAAGTTGACGTCATTGCTAAGTTGCCTCCACCTACCACCGTCAAAGGAGTTCGGAGTTTTTTAGGTCATGCGGGATTTTATCGTCGTTTCATCCAAGATTTCTCTAAGATAGCTCGACCAATGACTCACCTCTTAGAAAAAGATGCTCCTTTCATCTTTTCTCAAGAATGTCTCGATTCTTTCAAACTTCTTAAAGGTAAATTAACTAAGGCACCGGTCTTAGTCTCTCCAAATTAGGAGTTACCTTTCGAGCTCATGTGCGATGCTAGTGATTTCGCGGTAGGAGCGGTTTTAGTTCAACGAGTCAACAAGCACTTCCAACCAATCGATTATGCTAGCAAGACAATGACGGGGCTCAATTGCATTATACCACTACCGAAAAAGAGCTTTTAGCCGTAGTGTATGCTTTTGAGAAATTTCGCCCCTATCTTGTGCTTTCCACCACCATCGTTTACACCGATCATTCCGCTTTGAAATACTTGTTGACCAAGCAAGATGCTAAACCGAGACTCCTTCATTGGTTTTTGCTCCTCCAAGAATTTAAAATCAAAATTCGTGATAAAAAGGGAGCGGAAAACCTCGCTGCGGATCATCTTAGTAGACTCGAGGATCCTTATCAAGGGGAACTTCCTAACCATGAGATTAATGAATAATTTCCCCATGAGGCCTTAATGTCCATTAACTCCAATCTTGACGATACCCCATGTTTTGCGGACATTGCAAACTATTTAGCGGGTGGTGTTCTTATGTAAGGGTTAACGTCCCAACAAAAGAAAAAATTCTTTAAGGATATTAAACACTATTATTGGGACGACCCTTACCTTTTCAAGCAATGTGTGGATCTTGTTATTCGTCAGTGTGTTGATGGGCCGGCAGCTTTACTAATCCTTGAAGCTTGCCACAAAGGACCCAGCGATGGTCACTTTGGTCCTAACTATACCGCGAAGAAAGTTCTCGACTCTGGATTCTATTGGCCCTCCATTTATCATGACGCTCATGAAATGGTTAAGCATTGTGATGCTTGCCAAAGATAAGGAAAGATCACACATAAAGATGAGATGCCTCAAAATTTCATACAAGAATGTGAAATCTTTGACGGGCATCGACTTTATGGGGCCATTTACATCATCCAAAGGGAACAAGTACATCCTTGTAGCCGTTGACTACGTATCAAAATGGGTTAAAGCACAGGCTATACCTATGAACGATGTGAGGGTGGTTGTGAACTTTTTGAAACAATTATTTTCTTGATTCGGTGTTCCTCGTGCTATCATTAGTGATCGCGGGACTCATTTTTGCAATGATCAATTTGTACGAGTCATGGCTAAGTATGGTGTTAATTACCATCCTTCCACCGCGTATCATCCACAAACTAATGGCCAATCCAAGATCTCTAACCGTGGACTTAAGCTAATCTTAGAGCGTATCGTGGGAGAGCATCGTTCCTTATGGGCCGATAAGTTAGATGATGCTTTGTGGGCTTTCCGTACCGCTTATAAGACACCTATAGGTTGTACTCCTTATCGCCTTGTGTACGGAAAGGCTTGCCACCTCCCCATTGAGTTGGAGCATAAGGCTTATTGGGCCTTGAAATGGGCTAATTTTGATATCAACAAAGTCGGTGATCTTAGGAATATCCAACTCAATGAACTCAATGAATTAAGGAATGAGGCTTATGAAAACTCTTTGATTTACAAGGAAAAGACTAAGCTCATTCATGATTCCAAGATTAAGAACTGAGAGTTTCACATAGGTGATCAAGTTTTACTCTTTAGCTCTCGCTTGAAAATCTTTTCAGGAAAACTTAAGAGTCGTTGGTCCGGCCCATTCACCGTTGCTAAAATCTTCCCTTATGACACCATTGAGTTATCTCAACTAAATGGGCCTAACTTTAAGGTGAATGGCCAACGTGTTAAGTTGTACTTTGGTGAGGACATCTCTCACGAGATGATTCCATCCCTCACCACGTTTCCCTTGAATTAGTTCTGGGTCGAGTCAGGCTCGTGACTCGGTTAACAAAAACAAGCGCTTCTCGGGAGGCAATCTGATGATCTATCCTTTACCCGTTTTTCATAATAAGTGTAGGGGAGCCACGTAGGTGTTTGTTGTCTTGTTTCTTATGCTGTGTAGGGATTAAAGCTTTCAAAGATCCACTTTTGATGCTATTTGACGACCCGTGATCCCGTGTACCCGTCTTACCGGTTCTATCCTAAACTTTTGTGATTCAATATTTCATATCTTATATGTTGACATTTTAATCACTTTAGTTGTCTCTTCCTTAGCAAGATTTAAACTCGGTGCACAATTTCCTAAGTGTAGGGGAGTTTACTCCCACATGCTTAAACATTGAGTACAATGTTTATATCAAGTTTAGGGGGGACTTCTATCGAAGTTAAGTGGACTTTTCCATGAATATGTCCTCATTTTAACCGGAAAATTTAATTTTTCGATGTTTTTCAAAATTTTTGATATATTTTGGCCTATTAGTATTTTTCAATTATTTTCTTTTATTTTCTTGCATCGTATGTATATATTTCATTGCGAGCATAAAGTCAAAAGAGAAAAATAAATTAATAAAATGGTTTTAACAAGTTTAGATCTTTGATATATTAGGCCCGTCATGAATCTTTTGACTCAACCCGAGTTTACTTATTTGAGTTTACTCTAGCTAGTATCCTTAACATGTTTAAATCAAGTTTTGCTAGGCTTTTATATAGGGAAGTTTAAAACGCGAAAGTCTTAACTCTATGGGTTAAGAACAAGAACTTTTCGCAAGTTCCTGTAATTGATCCTAGAAAGTCGTTTATTAAGGGAACTTTAAAATGCAAATTCTAAACTTGAAAAAGTGTAAGAAGTTCCAAGATCCTATAGATGACTTGAAAACCCAAAACTTTGATTTAATAGGCTAAGCATCCACGAGTCTCATTCCTTGAGGTTTTTAAATTGTGGAGAACGAGAGATGATAGAGTCAATTTTAAGTTTGGTATTCTTTCTTGAATTTATGTGAGTTAAATATGAGATTTTTCTCCTAGCGCTTGTTAATAAATATAATTGCAATAAGTAAGGTCGTACGATTTGAAAAGTTACTTAGCTTCTAGCACAAGATCGTTTAAAAGTTGTTCGGGATTAATTAGAGTTCATAGCCAAGGCATAACTTATTGAAGCGGGATGCGAAGATTGGCGAGTCCGAAAAGGCCCTAACAAGGCATGAGGGCTACATTTTGTTGCTAAAGATCCAAAGTGATGTGAAGAATCATTTATCAAAAATTAATATGAAGGATCGAGACACATGACGAAAAGAAAATACTCCCCTAAAGATCATGGAGAAGTCTATCCGAAAAGACCCTAGTAAGGTATAAGGATAAATAGATCCAAGTCCTAAAAGGAGGCGGATCATTGTATATCAAAATCCCAAATAAAGATTGGAGAAAAATGAAGAAGTCGTGGTCCAAGTATGAAGAATCTCTCAAAAATTTCAAGTGAAGAAATTCCTATTATGAAGAGAAGACCATTATTTCAAGAATGTCTCTCAAGATTCGAAGTATGAAGTCAATGCCAAATATCGATCCGAGAAAGGTCTCAAATCGTGCAGCGGGTTATGCTAAGATATGAACTTTATGTGGTTTCTAGAAGCAATTTTAAAAGATTTTGTCCTTTAGCTAACTATTGATTATCGTCCTACTTTATTTTCAGCCTAAATAAACTATTGAAATAAGTCAACAATGCATCCTCGTGATCATTCAAGACAACAATAAAATTTAAGAGATACACCTAGGAATAAGGGGGTCTAAGCGAATAATTGAGCCACATGAGTGAGTGTTAGCTTACTAACTATAATAACAATGATCTCGTTTTTAAGCTTAGTGTGGGGAACGTGAAACTTGCGGGTGATAAACATTCATGACAACCTAAGCCCTAATGTAAGTCTTGGATTTCTTTACTTGTTTATCCTCTCTAACATTTTTGTAATTTACTATCTTTTTAATTTCATTATTGTCTAGTATTTAATAAAGGCCAAGGTGGGTTAATTATGATGGAAAATTTAAATCATGCTTTGAAATTAATGCATTGCATGAGGGTATTGCAATGGTCAAGTGTAGGGGATTTAATAAGTGTGAAAACACTTATCCTTTTACCACTTAATTATAATAATAACAAGACCAAAACGTGTATTTGATGTCGTAAAAGTCGGAATTATGTGCGGTTTGTGTTTTTATTGTGTTTTAGGACAAAAATATGAAAAAGGAAGAAAACACGGGCTTTTATCGAAGAAAAAGACAAAAGACGAAGTCAAAAGATCAAAAGTGCAAGAAGAACGGAAGTCAAAGGCTTATTCTGAAAATTTATAGAAGAAAAAGTCTAAAGACGGAAGTTTAATGAATTCGAAGAACCAAGTCTAATAAAAGAAGAAAATTAGAAGACGGAGTTCATTTTATCATTCGACAAATCCCGAGACAAAGTCGAGAAAGACGAGTTATTTAAAAAGACGAGAAGACAAGAAGAAAGAGAGAAGCAACATCACAACCTCCCCTTCTCCTATAAATACCCTCCTAATCCTTCATTAGGAGGAGTTAGTTAATTAGTTTATTTTTAGTTTTCAAGTAAGGTAATTAGGAGTAGGTGTTACTTTCTCTCTCTAGAATTTCTCTTTCAAGTTTGTTAAATCTTTCATCTTTTAATCTTGTATTTGAATCTTAATCTTCATCATTAATTCAAAGCTTTTTAGATAATTCTCATTCTTCCTTTCTTAATCATAATCTATTGTTTTGTTTCATTAATCATGTAGTTTGTTTAATCATGTTGATTGTTTGATTGATTTGCTTATTAGATTGTGCTTTTTGATTTAGTGTGTTTGATGTTTTAGCTTATTGTGCTTATTGCTTATTAGTGTTTAGCTTATTTTTAATATAGTGGTTTTATTAGTTTAAATCTTTTAAAATTTTATTTTTAAAATTTTGTTTATTTGGTGTTTTCATAGTTTTAAAATTGTGCTTATTATCTTTTTCTTAAAATCATTTTGGTTAAAGTTTTAGTTAAGTGTTGTTAGCCGTATTTAAAGTGATGGTCATATAATATATCATTGCGAAACTCGTGGAAAATGCTACATAATGGTTTTGAGAGTTCTAGTATAATGTTTGGTATGTAACGGGAATTAGTCCCGAACACACAAATGGGGAAAGCCTTCTACTCTTACACTTGTAGTATAAAAGGCACTAAACACCTCATTTGTGTGTGTGTGTGTCTTCCATTTCATAGATTGTAGAGAGAGAAACATATGTCTTTCTCTCACTAGGAGTTCACAACCATTTTGTTCTTCTCTTTTATTCTTCTTAATCTAATCTTTCTTTTTGGTTTATTCCATGATGTTATTTGTATTGGGTTAAGTCGTGTGCATAAGTCATACAAGTGGTATCATTCGCCAAGGGATTCGTCGATAGCTCTTGGGTGTTGTCCTTGTTTTTATTGTGTTTCGTGTTTCATATTCTTCTAAGTAGTTGTAGTAGCGATTTGGGTACATTGGCTTGGCTAGAAACATGAATTCCCAAGAAAAAAATATAATCTTTCTTGTTGCCTACAAGTCTCGAACACTTTACTTGTTACGATCTGATTATTGTGATCGCATAAACCTAGGGTTTCTACTTGCGATCCAATATCACGATCACAACTTTTGATCCACGTTGCGATCTAGTGACTGCGATCCACTACTACGATCAACGTTACGATCAAGGAGTGCGATCCAGCGTCATCACTGTCATAATAATATGGAGGCGCAAGAGGAGGAATATAAGCATTAAGGTTAGATACCTGCTCTTGTTGCTGATCCGCTTGACATTTCTCCATCATCTTGTTGCAAGCTTCTTGAACTTTTGGAAATGTGTCAAAAATTTGGGCCATTTGCTCAGGAGGAAGTGCACACAAGGGTTGATGATTGACGGTGTGACGTGGGGGCTCAAAGTTATATACATTGGGATGATAGCACGGTGGTGTCTCAAAGACCTTCGACGGATCACAAGAAGAAGCATCGTGAGGGCCACCACAAATATAGCACCACGGGTATGGAGAAAAACCCGGTGCGTCTTGAGGATAGGGATTGTCATAGACGGGAGAGGGTGGGAAAGTATTGTAAGAGTTGAAGTATGAATTTGTTGAATTGAAAAATGGACAAAATCCAAATTGTGTATCGTCGATATCAAAACCACACCGCTCACAAGTACACCATTGACATGTTTGAAAACCATGACATGGTCTCCCACACCGTACACAAGACGAATCCATGAAGAATTATAAATAAGAGGGGTAAAGAAAAGAATTAAACATAATAGAGGATAAAGAGGAATATTTTTGGTGCAAAACTTTGAAAAATAAATGCTTTTAATGATTTTTCAAATGTTTTTGGGATTTTTTGAAAATTTTTGACACGAAAAATAACGTTCACAAGTGAACAGGTCCCAAAAAGCAACGCGTCTCTCACAGAATACCGTTAATCTTTACGAAAAGAGCCGGCAGCGGCACCATTTTAATGAAGAGATTTTGCTAGGTTCAATTGTTCGTTTTCTCGGTATCTTAACGAATTGATTTCCGGTTCAAAGTACGACTCAGTTGATTTTGGTGAAACAAATATTTTTTGTTGTTTTTAAAATAAATGTGCAAAACAATCAAAGTAAATGACTTTAAAGTAAATCTAAATCTAATTTAAAATAAATGGTACAAAATGTAAAGCGTGACGAAAATAAAAATTAGACAAAGAATTAAAATGTAAACTTAAAATTTAAACAAGATAAGCTATAAAAACAAACCTAATCGGAAAAACATTCCGATCGGAATATGATCGGAATAATCTTACCTTTCAGATCGGAATGCTGATCGGAATACACTTACCTTACAGATCGGAATGTTGTTGGAATTCCCAATCGGAATGCTGTCACCAATGGCCAAATCGGAATAACCAAACAAAAACTCCAGATCGGAATGTGTATCAGAATAAGCTATCGGAATGCAGCCTAAGGGGATCTCATCGGAATGTGGCACCTAGGTCCCATCGGAATATCACTCAAAAACACCCATGTCGGAATGTCCAATCGGAATTCTTGTTGAATCTGGAAACCCTTTTCCGATGGTAGATCGGAATCCCCGTCGGAATGCAAAACCCTTTTCCGACGGGTAGTAATCGGAATATAGTAAAGGAAAACGAAATAAGCTAGTTCGAATAAGCTATGAACCGAATAAGCACACAACGAAAAACTTAATGAAAACCGTATAAGAAAAAGCTAATAAGCTGAAATTTAAGGACTTTTGAAAAACACTAAATGAAAGAGTTAAACGAAAACAACTTTATATAAGAATAACTTTTATAACAACATTAGAAACTTTAAGATAAACACAAATAAGCTATAAAAATCAATGATCCAAAACAATCAAAAGCATAAAAACATAACCTTTAATCAAATAAGCAACACAATAAGCATAAAAACATAAGATTAAAGCATAAAAAGAAAGGTAGAATGAGAGATAAACAATAAAAAGTAAAGATTGACAAGAATTAAAAGAAAAACTTACTTGAAATTAAATGGTAATTAAGGTGCAAGACAATTAAGGTAAATGACATGTAATTAAATGTGCATAAATGAAAATGGAAGAGATAGTTTGTCAAGCTATCCAACAAGATTAAAAATGAAATGATCGTAATATATATAGGGGAGATTAAGGAGTGCTTAGGAAGCTTCCTTCCTCTTTCCTCTTTTCCTTAATTGCACACTTAAGTCCTTCTCTTCTTAATCTTTTGTTAATCTTGGACTTTAATGACTTTTGGCTCGGGATTTTTGTAAACTCGTCTTTAATTTTCTTCATAAATAAGACTCGAGTTCTTCGGCTTTAGTAAACTTCAGTCTTTTGACTTTTTCTTCGATAAATCTTCTGAATTGGTCTTGGACTTCCGTTCTTTTTGCACTCTCGACTTCTTGACTTTGTCTTTCGTCTTTTTCCTCGATAAAAGCCCGTGAATGCCCGTGTTTTCTCCTCTTTTCACCTTTTCGTCCTAAATCACAACAAAAACACAAACCACGCATAATTCCGACATAAATGACATAAAATACACATTTTGGCTCGGTTATTATTGTAATTAAGTGGTAAAAAGGATGGGTGTTTACACACCTATAAAATCCCCTACACTTGACCATTGCAATGTCCTCATGCAATGCATTAGTTTCAAAGCACATTTACATTTTTCATCAAAATCAATCCACCTTGGCCTTTATTAAAGAGATAGAAAATTATAAACATTCAAAGTAAAGAAAACAAAGAAATCAAAAATCATACCTTCGGGTTTTGGAAATGCTGTGAATGATCATCATCCTCAAGTTTTCACTTTCTCCAAACCAAGCTTAAAAACGAGATCATTGTTATTATAAGTTAGCAAACTAACACGAACTCATGTGGGCCAATTATTCACTTAGACTCCCTTATTCCTAGGTGTATCTCTTATATTTTATTATTGTCTTGAATGATCACTAGGATGCATTGTTGACTTATTTCAATAGTTTATTAGGCCGAAAATAAAGTGAACGATTTAATCAATAGTTAGCTAAAGGACAAAATCTTTTAAAACTTCTTCTCGGGACCTCATAAAGTTCATATCTTGGCATAACTTGCTTCGCGATTTGAGACCTTTCTCGGACCGATATTTGGCAGCGACTTCATACTTCAAACCTTGAGAGACGTTCATGAAATAATGGTCTTCTCTTCATAATAGGAATTTCTTCACTTGAAGTTTTGAGAGATTCTTCATATTTGGACCACGACTTCTTCATTTTTCTCCAATCTTTATTTTGGACTCTGATATACAACGATCCACCTCCTTTTTGACTTGGATCTATTTATCCTCATACCTTGTTAGGGCCTTTTCGGATAGACTTCTCCATGACTTTTGGGGAGTTTTTGCTTTTCGTCGTGTGTCTCGATCCTTCATATTGATTTTCGATAAATGATTCTTCACATCACTTTTGGATCTTTAGCAACAAAATGTAGTCCTCATGCCTTGTTAGGACCTTTTTGGACTCGCCAATCTTCGCATCCCACTTCAATAAGTTATGCCTTGGCTATGAACTCTAATCCATACCGAGCAACTTTTAAACGATCTTGGGCTAGAAGCTAAGTAACTTTTCAAATCGTACAACCTTATTTATTGCAGATAAATTTATTAGCCAGCGATGCGAGAATAGGCTTATAATTAACTCACATAAATTCACGAAAGAATACCGGACTTATAATTGGCTCTATCATCTCTCGTTCTCCACAGTTTAAAATCTCAAGTAATGAGACTCGTGGATGCTTAGCCTATTAAATCAAAGCTTTGGGTTTTCGAGTCGCCTATAGGATCTTGCAAATTCTTAGACTTTTTCAAGTTTAGAAATCGCATTTTAAAGTTCCCTTGATAAACGACTCTCTAGGATCAATTATAGGAACTTGCGAAAAGTTCTTGTTCTTAACCCGTGAGAGTTAAGACTTTCGTGTTTTATAGCTCCCTATATAAAAGCCTAGCAAAACTTGACTTCAACACGTTAAGGATACTAGCTAGAGTAAACTTAGATAAGTAAACTCGGGTTGAGTCAAAAAATTCACAACGTTTAAAAATTAAAACCACTTTATTAAAAATTTATTCTAGCAAAGAAAGAAAATAACTATACAAAGGTAAAGACTAATAGGCCAAAATAGATCAAAAATTTTGAAAAATGTCGAAAAAATTGATTTTCCGGTTAAAATGAGGACAAATACAAGGAAAATGCCACTTAACTTCGATAGAAATCCCCCTACACTTAATATAAACATTGTCCTCAATGTTTAAGCATATGGGAGTAAACTCCCCTACACTTAGGACATTGTGCACTTTGTTTAAATCTCGCTAAGGAAAAGACAACTAAAGAGATTCCTATTTTAATATTAGAAAATATAAAATAGTGAATCGAAAAGAGTTTAGGATAGAACCGGGAAGAAGGGAACACGGAATCACGGGTCGTCAAGAATCATCAAGATTGGATCATTGAGCGCTCGAATCCCTGAATAGTAGAAGAGAGGAAATAGCAAACACCAACGGGTCTCCCCCTACACTTATGGTAAAAACAAAGAAAAAGATAGATAGATAGTTGGGTTGCCTCCTAAAAAGCGCTTGTTTTTGTTATCCGAGTCACGAGCCTGACTCGTCCCCGAATTAAATGGTCCATGGGGAAGCCTCAAATGTAATACCGGGATCAAAGACCTTGTCCTCGTTCCCGGAGGAATATAATAAAGGATAGGCAGGAGGATAAGTCTTAAACGGTAGAAAGGTCCTTTCAACATACGAGAAGTATGTGAAATCATGATCCTCGGGAGGTGGGGTGGGTATAGGAATCACATTGTCATCCTCCAAAGACAATGGATGTGGACCAATTGGCAAAGCCGTAAGGTTATCAAACATAGAATGGTTAGTGTCACCTCCCAGGTCAAAGCACTCATCCTCATTTCCATTGTCTTCGTGAATAATTGGCCCACATGAGTTCGTGTTAGTTTGCTAACTTATAATAACAATGATCTCGTTTTTAAGCTTGGTTTGGAGAAAGTGAAAATTTGAGGATGATGATCATTCACAGCATTTCCAAAACCCGAAGGTATGATTTTTGATTTCTTTATTTTCTTTACTTTGAATGTTTATAGTTTTCTATCTCTTTAATAAAGGCCAAGGTGGATTGATTTTGATGAAAAATGTAAACGTGCTTTGTAACTAATGCATTGCATGAGGACATTGCAATGGTCAAGTGTAGGGGATTTGATAGGTGTGTAAACACCCATCCTTTTTACCACTTAATTACAATAATAACCGAGCCAAAACGTGTATTTTATGTCATTTATGTTGGAATTATGCGTGGTTTGTGTTTTTGTTGTGATTTAGGACGAAAAGGTGAAAAGGGGAGAAAACACGGGCATTCACGGGCTTTTATCGAGGAAAAAGACGAAAGACAAAGTCAAGAAGTCAAGAGTGCAAAAAGAACGGAAGTCCAAGACCAATTCTGAAGATTTATCGAAGAAAAAGTCAAAAGACGGAAGTTTACTAAAGCTGAAGAACTCGAGTCTTATTTATGAAGAAAATTAAAGACGAGTTTACAAAAATCCCGAGCCAAAAGTCATTAAAGTCCAAGATTAACAAAAGATTAAGAAGAGAAGGACTTAAGTGTGCAATTAAGGAAAAGAGGAAAGAGGAAGGAAGCTTCCTAAGCACTCCTTAATCTCCCCTATATAGATTAGGATCATTTCATTTTTACTCTTGTTGGATAGCTTGACAAACTATCTCTTCCATTTTCATTTATGCACATTTAATTACATGTCATTTACCTTAATTTTCTTGCACCTGAATTACCATTTAATTTCAAGTAAGTTTTTCTTTTAATTCTTGTCAATCTTTACTTTTTATTGTTTATCTCTCATTGTACCTTTCTTTTTATGCTTTAATCTTATGTTTTTATGCTTATTGTGTTGCTTATTTGATTAAAGGTTATGTTTTTATGCTTTTGATTGTTTTGGATCATTGATTTTTATAGCTTATTTGTGTTTATCTTAAAGTTTCTAATGTTGTTATAAAAGTTATTCTTATATAAAGTTGTTTTCGTTTAACTCTTTCATTTAGTGTTTTTCAAAAGTCCTTAAATTTCAGCTTATTAGCTTTTTCTTATACGGTTTTCATTAAGTTTTTCGTTGTGTGCTTATTCGTTTCATAGCTTATTCGAACTAGCTTATTTCGTTTTCCTTTACTATATTCCGATTACTACCCGTCAGAAAAGGGTTTTGCATTCCGACGGGGATTCCGATCTACCATCGGAAAAGTGTTTCTAGATTCAACAAGAATTCCGATTGGACATTCCGACAGGGGTGTTTTTGAGTGATATTCCGATGGGACCTAGGTGCCACATTCCGATGAGATCCTCTTAGGCTACATTCCGATAGCTTATTCCGATACACATTCCGATCTGGAGTTTTTGTTTGGTTATTCCGATTTGGCCATTGGTGACAGCATTCCAATTGGGAATTCCGACAACATTCCGGATCTGTAAGGTAAGTGTATTCCGATCAGCATTCTGATCTGAAAGGTAAGATTATTCCGATCGAAATGTTTTTCCGATTAGGTTTGTTTTTATAGCTTATCTTGTTTAAATTTTAAGTTTACATTTTAATTCTTTGTCTAATTTTTATTTTCGTCACGCTTTACATTTTGCACCATTTATTTTAAATTAGATTTAGATTTACTTTAAAGTCATTTACTTTGATTGTTTTGCACATTTATTTTAAAAACAACCAAAAATATTTGTTTCACCAAAATCAACTGAGTCGTACTTTGAACCGGAAATCAATTCGTTAAGATACCGAGAAAACGAACAATTGAACCTAGCAAAATCTCTTCATTAAAATGGCGCCGCTGCCGGCTCTTTTCGTAAAGATTAACGATATTCTGTGAGAGACGCGTTGCTTTTTGGGATCCGTTCACTTGTGAACGTTATTTTTCGTGTCAAAAATTTTCAAAAAATCCCAAAAACATTTGAAAAATCATTAAAAGCATTTCTTTTTCAAAGTTTTGCACCAAAAATATTCCTCTTTATCCTCTATTATGTTTAATTCTTTTCTTTACCCCTCTTATTTATAATTCTTCATGGATTCGTCTTGTGTACGGTGTGGGAGACCATGGCATGGTTTTAAAACATGTCAATGGTGTACTTGTGAGCGGTGTGGTTTTGATATCGACGATACACAATTTGGATTTTGTCCATTTTTCAATTCAACAAATTCATACTTCAACTCTTACAATACTTTCCCACCCTCTCCCGTCTATGACAATCCCTATCCTCAAGACGCACTGGGTTTTTCTCCATACCCGTGGTGCTATATTTGTGGGGGCCCTCACGATGCTTCTTCTTGTGATCCGTCGAAGGTCTTTGAGACACCACCGTGCTATCATCCCAGTGTATATAACTTTGAGCCCCCACGTCACACCGTCAATCATCAACCCTTGTGTGCACTTCCTCCTGAGCAAATGGCCCAAATTTTTGACACATTTCAAAAAGTTTAAGAAGCTTGCAACAAGATGATGGAGAAATGTCAAGCGAATCAACAACAAGAGCAGGTATCTAACCTTAATGCTTATATTCCTCCTCTTGTGCCTCCATATTATTATGACAGTGATGACGATGAGAGTCCTATTTCTTGGAACGATGAGAATGCTATTCCTTCTCCCGACTTGCCAGCTCTGGAGCCTACGGATTCACCCATCCTAGGGGATGAGGATCTTAGCACAATTCCTGCAAAGGAATCCGACGAATTCCATAAGTCTAGTGCTGATAACCTTGTCCCATCTCCAAGTGAATCTGAGTTGACATCCGACATTGACGATGAGTATGATGCACTTTCTTCTGATGATGTTCCTTCCACCAACACTTTGGGGGAGGATTCTTTGGCTTTCTCTAATCCTCTTTTTGATCAAGATGATGATTTTATTTCTAGTGATGACGAGTCACTATCCGATGAAGTCGTTCCGAAGGAAATTTTCAAGATTTATTCGAACCCTTTATTTGATTTTGATGACGATTACATATCTAGTGAGATGAATCCTCTCTTTGACGAAGGGATTGAGGACATTGCTAGCTTTGATTCTCCTTCTATTGATGAGCATGCTTTGTTAGCCATGCCCCCTTCTATCGCAGAGGTGGAGAAATTTGACTCTACTGAAAAGGTGACACAGGTGGAAGGTAATTGTTCTCATACTTCTCATATTATATTACCACCTCCTCCTACCGCGTGCACACCCCAGCGGGTGATGTATCGCTTTTACTCTCCTCGTTTCGTACCGGGAAATGAGGATGAGTGCTTTGACCCGGGAGGTGACACTGACCATTCTATGTTTGATAACCTTACGGCTTTGCCAATTTGTCCGCATCCATTTGCTAGAATAAATTTTTAATAAAGTGGTTTTAATTTTCAAACGTTGTGAATTTTTTTGACTCAACCCGAGTTTACTTATCTAAGTTTACTCTAGCTAGTATCCTTAACATGTTTAAGTCAAGTTTTGCTAGGCTTTTATATAGGGAGCTATAAAACGCGAAAGTCTTAACTCTCACGGGTTAAGAACAAGAACTTTTCGCAAGTTCCTATAATTGATCCTAGAGATTCGTTTATCCAAGGAACTTTAAAATGCGATTTCTAAACTTGAAAAAGTCTAAGAATTTGCAAGATCCTATAGACGACTCGAAAACCCAAAGCTTTGATTTAATAGGCTAAGCATCCACGAGTCTCATTACTTGAGATTTTAAACTGTGGAGAACGAGAGATGATAGAGCCAATTATAAGTCCGGTATTATTTCGTGAATTTATGTGAGTTAATTATAAGCCTATTCTCCTATCGCTTGCTAATAAATTTATCTGCAATAAATAAGGTTGTACGATTTGAAAAGTTACTCAGCTTCTAGCCCAAGATTGTTTAAAAGTTGCTCGGTATGGATTAGAGTTCATAGCCAAGGCATAACTTATTGAAGCGGGATGCGAAGATTGTCGAGTCCAAAAAGGTCCTAACAAGGCATGAGGACTACATTTTGTTGCTAAAGATCCAAAAGTGATGTGAAGAATCATTTATCGAAAATCAATATGAAGGATCGAGACACACAACGAAAAGCAAAAACTCCCCAAAAGTCATGGAGAAGTCTATCCGAAAAGGCCCTAACAAGGTATGAGGATAAATAGATCCAAGTCAAAAAGGAGGCGGATCGTTGTATATCAAAGTCCAAAATAAAGATTGGAGAAAAATGAAGAAGTCGTGGTCCAAATATGAAGAATCTCTCAAAACTTCAAGTGAAGAAATTCCTATTATGAAGAGAAGACCATTATTTCATGAACGTCTCTCAAGGTTTGAAGTATGAAGTCGCTGCCAAATATCGGTCCGAGAAAGGTTTCAAATCGTGAAGCAAGTTATGCCAAGATATGGACTTTATGAGGTCCCGAGAAGCAGTTTTAAAAGATTTTGTCCTTTAGCTAACTATTGATTAAATCGTTCACTTTATTTTCGGCCTAATAAACTATCGAAATAAGTCAACAATGCATCCTAGTGATCATTCAAGACAATAATAAAATATAAGAGATACACCTAGGAATAAGGGAGTCTAAGTGAATAATTGGCCCACATGAGTTCGTGTTAGTTTGCTAACTTATAATAACAATGATCTCGTTTTTAAGCTTGGTTTGGAGAAAGTGAAAACTTGAGGATGATGATCATTCACAACATTTCCAAAACCCGAAGGTATGATTTTTGATTTCTTTATTTTCTTTACTTTGAATGTTTATAGTTTTCTATCTCTTTAATAAAGGCCAAGGTGGATTGGTTTTGATGAAAAATGTAAACGTGCTTTGTAACTAATGCATTGCATGAGGACATTGCAATGGTCAAGTGTAGGGGATTTGATAGGTGTGTAAACACCCATCCTTTTTACCACTTAATTACAATAATAACCGAGCCAAAACATGTATTTTATGTCATTTATGTCGGAATTATGCGTGGTTTGTGTTTTTGTTGTTATTTAGGACGAAAAGGTGAAAAGTGGAGAAAACACGGGCATTCACGAGCTTTTATCAAGGAAAAAGACGAAAGACGAAGTCAAGAAGTCAAGAGTGCAAAAAGAACGGAAGTCCAAGACCAATTCTGAAGATTTATCGAAGAAAAAGTCAAAAGACGGAAGTTTACTAAAGCCGAAGAACTCGAGTCTTATTTATGAAGAAAATTAAAGACGAGTTTACAAAAATCCCGAGCCAAAAGTCATTAAAGTCCAAGATTAACAAAAGATTAAGAAGAGAAGGACTTAAGTGTGCAATTAAGGAAAAGAGGAAAGAGGAAGGAAGCTTCCTAAGCACTCCTTAATATCTCCTATATATAGATTATGATCATTTCATTTTTACTCTTATTGGATAGCTTGACAAACTATCTCTTCCATTTTCATTTATGCACATTTAATTACATGTCATTTACCTTAAATGTCTTGCACCTTAATTACCATTTAATTTCAAGTAAGTGTTTCTTTTAATTCTTGTCAATCTTTACTTTTTATTGTTTATCTCTCATTCTACCTTTCTTTTTATGCTTTAATCTTATGTTTTTATGCTTATTGTGTTGCTTATTTGATTAAAGGTTATGTTTTTGTGCTTTTGATTGTTTTGGATCATTGATTTTTATAGCTTATTTGTGTTTATCTTAAAGTTTCTAAAGTTTTTATAAAAGTTATTCTTATATAAAGTTGTTTTCGTTTAACTCTTTCATTTAGTGTTTTTTAAAAGTCCTTAAATTTCAACTTATTAGATTTTTCTTATACGGTTTTCATTAAGTTTTTCGTTGTGTGCTTATTCGGTTCATAGCTTATTCGAACTAGCTTATTTCGTTTTCCTTTACTATATTCCGATTACTTCCCGTCGGAAAAGGGTTTTGCATTCCGACGGGGATTTCGATCTACCATCGGAAAAGGGTTTCCAGATTCAACAAGAATTCCGATTGGACATTCCGACAGGGGTGTTTTTGAGTGATATTCCGATGGGACCTAGGTGCCACATTCCGATGAGATCCCCTTAGGCTGCATTCCGATAGCTTATTCCGATACACATTCCGATCTGGAGTTTTTGTTTGGTTATTCCGATTTGGCCATTGGTGACAGCATTCCGATTGGGAATTCTGACAACATTCCGATCTGTAAGGTAAGTGTATTCCGATCAGCATTCCGATCTGAAAGGTAAGATTATTCCGATCATATTCTGATCGGAATGTTTTTCCGATTAGGTTTGTTTTTATAGCTTATCTTGTTTAAATTTTAAGTTTACATTTTAATTCTTTGTCTAATTTTTATTTTCGTCACGCTTTACATTTTGCACCATTTATTTTAAATTAGATTTAGATTTACTTTAAAGTCATTTACTTTGATTGTTTTGCACATTTATTTTAAAAACAACCAAAAATATTTGTTTCACCAAAATCAACTGAGTCGTACTTTGAACCGGAAATCAATTCGTTAAGATACCGAGAAAACGAACTTTAATCTTTTTACATACAAAATCTCATGTATTAAATGATTACCTTCCACCTGCGTCACCTAGACCTACTATAGCAAAGGTGGAAAAACAATAACTGAGATTTTGAATTGGTGAAATTAATCCTCAATCATCAATCCTCTCAGCAAATTAATCTTGACCAACAACTCACTTCTTTAAACCATATTCTAGAAAGTATAGCTCAACTCCGAGCTGACTTGCATCAGGAAAGGCAACCTTTGCTTGATGTGGATGAAACCTTGAAAACCACTGACACCTTTTTGAGCCAATTTAGTCGTTTTCCCTTCTTTTCTACACCAAAATGTTTAATTACAGCGTGGGATAGAATTGGTGAAATTGAACATACTCGGGGAGTGTTGATCCCAAACTTAGATCGATTTAGCTTTATATATACGAGATTAGATCAAGTAATACAATTAGAGAAACCTTTGTATATGCTTATGAATCTAAGTGTTATGTGGAATTTAACACTTAAACAAGAACACACAATGATATAAACAAACTTTCACTTTGATTAATGATATCAAACTTGCTTACAATGAAAGTAGTTTACGAATGAAAACTTATATGAAACATTAACCTAAAGGTCTTCTTTTATAGACATAAGAAGCCTTGTACAATAATCTACGTATCAGCTATTCTAGGTAAAGATAAATATAGAAAATACATTGTTGTTCCTATCTTTACTAGAAGTAATCTAGAATACAATAAACGCGTAGAGTATATATTCCCATCAGTGCTTGTCTTCAATGTGTCAACGCTTGACTTTATCTTGTCAACGCTTGAGCTGTCAACGCTTGTTTTGTTCTTGTCAACGCTTGTTTTACTCTTGTCAGCGCTCAAGTGATCTGGCCTTAATTTATTCCCAACAATCCTCCCCTAAACTTGATATCCACTCTTATGATCAAGTTTCTGAATAAGAATTAAGGACTAGGAGGAATCTTACAAACCTTCTCATATTGGTAATGAATAAATCTGATCAAATCTTTTGCCACGTCACTTGAATAATCAATCTCCAGTTGAGTGTCCTTCATCTTCTCCAAAATAGCCTTGGATATGAAATACTGACCATCTACAAGTAGATACTCAGCAAACTTTGTAGAACTCAAATGGTAAACACCAGCAGCTGAATATAATCTCCATTGAAGACCACTGAGGTCATCTTCAAGATCCTTCCAAATAGCAGGATCCTCATCTTTTGGTCCACACATTATTTTGAATGTGGACCACAGTTTTATTCCATTAGCTGAAGTTGGTGCTTCAGCCTCATACTTGGTCTCCAGCAACCTCCATAGGTCCACCAAGTCTTCTCTATCACAACTTGCAAACAAAGATATGAGAGTGGTAAAAGTGTGTGATACAAGGCTTTTGCCCGTATAAAAATATTAAAGTTCGTGTTCTCGGTATCTTAACGAATTGATCTAGGCTTCCTAAGTGACTCAGTCGTTATTTGGTGAAAAAGATATTTTTTTGGTTGTTTTAATTAAATGTGCAAAGACTTAAAAGTAAATGGGCACTTAAAATTAATCTAAGTCTAATTAAAATAAAAGTGCAAGTATTTAAAAACGTGACTAAAGTAAATGACGTAAACTTAAATCAATCTAAGGCAAACTTAAAATGCGACTAAAACTTAAACTAAGGCAAAACTAAAATAAAGCTAAGGCAAATAATCTTAAAGTGCAATTAAATAAAAGGCAGGAAAAATAAAGCTTGAAAATCAAAATCAGAGACAAAAAATCATAAGAACCTGAATACAGCTCATTCGGAATTATCCTTCGTTTGGAACAATCACTCGTCCGGAATGTCACCTTCGGTTGGAATGAATTTTCTTCGCTCGGAATATTTACCAAAATCCTTGATCCGGAACTAATTGATCTGAATATGTCACTTATCCAAAACAATCCTTCGTTCGGAACTTTACTGATTCGGAACTCTAAATTTTGCCTAGATTCGGAACTATTTGGTCACCCTTGATTCAGAAGTTTCAGACTTCCGAATGAACACTTCTTGAATCGGAACTTACCCTTGATCCGAAAGTTTATTCGGAACTTTTAAGTTCCGAATGAACAGTCCTTGGTTCGGAACTTTGGAAACTTCCGAATGAATACCCACTGATCCGGAACTTTTGGAGTTCCGAATGAATTGCTTGATCCGGAACTTTTGAGTTCCGAATGAAACTTTTCTGGTTCGGAACTTTTGAGTTCCGAATGAATGAAGCTTGACTCGAAAGTTATCATTCGTCCGGAACTTTGAATGTTCCGGATGAACAAGGCTTGACTCAGAACTTTTGCTGAGCTTAAAATCTTCCGGATGAAACCCTTGATTCGGAACTTTGGAAGTTCCGAATGAGCACTTTCCCTCCTTCTTGGTTCGGAAGTTTACCTGGAAAGATCAGAAACACAACAAACAATCCCGAAGAACAAGGGATCAAAGAAAACAGCAGATCTAAACAGATTAATAAAATTCAATCACAAACGATCTAATAAAACTAACCACGAATCAACAGTAATCATAAACGAACAATTTAAAACAAGAAATTTAACACCTTTTACCACAATAATCAAAAACCACTTGGATCAAAATAAAAGCATGAACATGAACATAAACAATAACACATAAATCAAAGATTACGAAAGGTAGATGAGAGATTGACAAGATAAAATAAAGATTGACAATAATTAAATGAAAACTTACTTGAAATTAAATGAATTTAAGGTGCAAGACAAGGTATTTAAATTTGACAAGAAAAGTAAATGTCAAGGTAAGTAAATGGTGGAAGAGCTAATTGTCACACTTAGCCAACAACAATAAAATGTAAACATCCTAATCTATATATAGGGGAGGATTAGGAAGCTTCCTCCCCTCCTTCATTTCTTGTTAATTGCAAGATTAAGCCCTTAAGCATATAGTCTTCATTAATTGCACCATTAGTCCTTTTTCCTTCTAATCTTCTTTAAACTTGGACTATAATGACTTGTGGCTTGGGATTTCTTTTGATCTCGTCTTTAAATTCTTCAATAAAATAGACTTGAGTTCTTCGGCTTTTGATAAACTTCCGTCTTTTGACTTTTTCTTCGATAAATCTTCAGAATTGGTCGTGGACTTCCGTTCTTTTTGCACTCTTGACTTCTTGACTTCGTCTTTCATCTTTTTCTTTAATAAAAGTCCGTAAATGCCCGTGAATTCCCGTGTTTTCACCACTTTTCACCTTTTCGTCCTAAATCACAACAAAAACACAAACCACGCATAATTCCGACATAAAAGACATAAAATACACGTTTTGGTCCGGTTATTATTGTAATTAAGTGGTAGAAAAGATGGGTGTTTACACACCTATCAAATCCCCTACACTTGACCATTGCAATGTCCTCATGCAATGCATTAGTTACAAAGCAAGATTACACTTTTCATCATAATCAATCCACGTTGGCCTTTATTAAAGAAATAGAAAATTAAAAACATACAAAATAAAGAAATCAAAAGCATACCTTGGGTTTTGAAAATGTTATGAATAATCATTATCCTCAAGTTTTCACTTTCTCCAAACCTAGCTTAAAAACGAGATCATTGTTATTATAAGTTAATAGACTAACATGAACTCATGTGGGCCAATTATTCACTTAAACTCCCTTATTCCTATGGGTATCTCTTATATTTTATTATTTGTCTTGAATGATCACGAGGATGCATTGTTTGACTTATTTCGATAGTTATTTAGTCTGAAAATAAAGTGAACGATTTAATCAATAGTTAGCTAAAGGACCAAATCTTTTAAAACTGCTTCTCGGGACCTCATAAAGTTCATATCTTGGCATAACTCGCTTCACGATTTGAGACCTTTCTCGGACCGATATTTGGCAACGACTTCATACTTCAAATCTTGAGAGACATTCATGAAATAATGGTCTTCTCTTCATAATAGGAATTCTTCGCTTTGAAGTTTTGAGAGATTCATACTTGGACCACGACTTCTTCATTTTTCTCCAATCTTTATTTTGGACTTTGATATACAACGATCCGCCTCCTTTTATGACTTGGATCTATTTATCCTCATACCTTGTTAGGGTCTTTTCGGATATACTTCTCCATGACTTTTGGGGAGTTTTGCTTTACGTCGTGTGTCTCGATCCTTCATATTGATTTTCGATAAATGATTCTTCACATCACTTTGGATCTTTAGCAACAAAATATAGCCCTCATGCCTTGTTAGGGCCTTTTCGGACTCGCCAATCTTCGCGTCCCGCTTCAATAAGTTATGCCTTGGCTATGAACTCTAATCCATACCGAGCAACTTTTAAACGATCTGGGGCTAGAAGCTAAGTAACTTTTCAAATCGTACAACCTTATTTATTAGCAGATAAATTTATTAGCAAGCGATGGGAGAATAGGCTTATAATTAACTCACATAAATTCACGAAAGAATACCGGACTTATAATTGGCTCTATCATCTCTCGTTCTCCACAGTTTAAAATCTCAAGGAATGAGACTCGTGGATACTTAGCCTATTAAATCAAAGTTTTAGGTTTTCGAGTCGCCTATAGGATCTTGCAAATTCTTAGACTTTTTCAAGTTTAGAAATCGCGTTTTAAAGTTCCCTTGATAAACGACTCTCTAGGATCAATTATAGGAACTTGCGAAAAGTTCTTGTTCTTAACCGTGAGAGTTAAGACTTTCACGTTTTAAAGCTCCCTATATAAAAGCCTAGCAAAACTTGACTTAAACACGTTAAGGATACTAGCTAGAGTAAACTCGGGTTGAGTCAAAAGATTTACAACGTTTGAAAATTAAAACCACTTATTAAACATTTATTCTAGCAAAGAAAGAAAATAACTATACAAAAGTAAAAGCTAATAGGCCAAAATAGATCAAAAATTTTGAAAAATGTCGAAAAATTGATTTTCCGGTTAAAATGAGGACAAATACAAGGAAAAGATCACTTAACTTCGATAGAAGTCCCCCCTACACTTAAGATAAACATTGTCCTCAATGTTTAAGCATGTGGGAGTAAACTCCCCTACACTTAGGACATTGTGCACGTTGTTTAAATCTCGCTAAGGAAAAGACAACTAAAGAGATTCCTATTTTAATATTGAGAAAATATAAAATAGTGAATCGAAAAGAGTTTAAGATAGAACCGGGATAAAGTAGAACATGGAATCACGGGTCGTCAAGAATCATCAAGAGTGGATCATTGAAGCTCGAATCCCTGATTAAGAAGTGAGGAGAGGAAATAGCAATCCAAAGGGTCTCCCCTACACTTATGATAAAGAAAGCGAAAAGATAGATGCATGGGTTGCCTCCCAAGAAGCGCTTGGTTTTTGTTTACCGAGTCGTGAGCCTGACTCGACCTTGATCATCAACGGAAGAAACATGAAACATATCCACCCGGATCAAAGACATAGTTTTCATCGAGCAAATAACACAAGCTTAAGGCGAACAAGGCAAGCCAAAGAAGAGTAGGCAGGGTTCCCTTAAGCAGTGATGGAGCACGGTGGGAGCAAGGGTGAAGTGGTGCAAGCATGTCTTCAAGATTTCCAAAGATTTTTCCTTTTATTTCATCAGGTGGATACTGAGATGGCTTAAAGACTTCAATACCGGGGTCGAACACCTTTTCCTTTAAGGGAAAATAGCACTCAGGCTCAGCCGAGTGTGAAGAAGATCCGCAAAGAAGCACAACCTCGTCCTCAGGATGGGGACAAAGAGGTGTCAAATCATATGTGCAACGAATTTCGGTGTCGACAGGTTTCTTATCCTTTGACAGAATGCTCTTCAAATCCAAAGTAGGATCAAGACGATAATCTTCAAAGTCATAAGGAGGAGCATCACTCTCATGAGGGAAGTAAGTGTTGAGAAATTCAGAGAAATCTTCCTCAAATGAGTAATCGTCCAAAGTAGGATCGAGTGATGGCGGAGGATCTTCATCATGTGAAGAATCGCTCGAGAAAGTATCAGCCTCATCAAAGTCATCGAAAGTGGGCAGCTCGGGACACTCAGAAGTACAATCAAAATTATCCGAATCTGAGCTAGAATCATCATCATCATAAGCATCAAAGACCGGTGGAGAATCATAAATGGGAGAAGCGTCCAAAGTAGGGGGAGAATCATCCACATCATCGTCAAAGAGTGGATTATCAGTGGAAGACTCGAATAGAGGATTGTCATAGACGGGAGAGTCATCGAGCACATTAATCATATTCACTGATTCTCGGCCTCCAAAGGATTTGTCTGTAGGCGTCCCCATTTTGAAATTTTGTAAGTCATTCCCGACTCTTAAGATTAACTCACCTTCGGCCACATCTACTAAAGCACGTCCGGATCTCAAAAATGGCCAACCAAGTATTAAAGGAATACGAGGGTCCATTTCATAATCAACTACGACAAAATCAACCGGGAAAGTAAATGCGCCAACTTGAATGAATACGTCTTCGGCTATACCAACGGGGTAAGCGAGAGTGCGATTAGCAAGTTCGAGAGTCATCTTTGTTGGAATAAGATCGGGTAATGATAGTGTTTTCCAAACACTCAAAGGCATCAGATTAATACTAGCCCCGAGATCAGCAAGGGCAGTAAATTCTTCAGTTTTGTTGAACACGCAAGGCAACACAAAACGACCGGGATCCCCTAGCTTTTCCGGAAGTTCTTTAAGAATAACTGCAGAGCAGTTTTCATTTAAGCGTGTGTTGGCGAGTTCAATCAGCTTCTCCTTCTTGTTAAGCAATTCCTTAAATGCTTTAACAAATTTGGGCATGTGGACAAGTGCTTCAAGAAAATTAATGCTGAAGCCCATTTGAGAAATCATATTGATATATTTTGTTATTTGAGAGTCCTCCTTTGTTAGATCATTGGTCTTGCCTATGCGAGAAGGGTATGGGATTCTGGGTTTATAGGCGGAAGGTAAAGGTGTAGTTGGTAAAGGTTGAGATGTTGAAGGGTCCTTCCGAGATACATCGTCATTACGAGGCGGAGACGGTAATGGTGCACTAATACTAGGTGTAGGAGGAGTGGGGACACATGGTGGTGGAGGAGGTGTATATGATGGGGGTGGGTTTGGTGGATTGACCATGGTAATTCCACTACGCGTAGTTATAGCACTCACATTAGCTCGCGGATTAGTGACGGTGTTTGAAGGTAGAGAACCCGAAGAAGAAGAAGGTTGAGCTTCGGGCAAGAAACTAGCCAATAGAGTCTTTAATTCAGTCGTTTGAGTGATGAAGGAGGATTGAATATTATCACGAACTTCGGTTCTAATGTCATTTCCTTGCTTCAAGATATCTCCTTTCAAATTGATTATTTGGCTCTGTAGATTCTTGATTTGCTCACCTTGAGTTCTCATGATGGCATCAACATCGGGATTAATGGGTGGGTGTTGTTGGGTGGGTGGTTGATAAGGGTTAGAAGCACGAGGTGGGATTTGGTTGCTTCTATTGTAGTTGTTGGCGGGGTTTTGGTTTTGAGGAGAAAAACCGGGTGAAAGGTAATTGTTGGATCGGTAACTCAGCAGATTTCTATCCCCTTGTTGTCTAGCTTGGTAATTTTCCGGTGAATAATTACCGTAAGCTGCATACACATTTTCCGGATTTCCTTGTGTCGAAGGACAATCGGTGTATAAGTGAGGACCGCCACATGTTTCACAAAGATTAGCAACCGCTTTAACTTGTTGTTGTTGTTGGTTTGAAGCGAGAAGCATAATACTTTTGCTCATTTCGGCCATCATGCGGGTGAGTTCGGTCATCTCAGGGTTTGCTGAGGTAGAGGAAACATTGACTCTCGGGTTGTTCCTAGAAGAAGCAGAGGAATCCCAGTTCTTGTGGTGAGTAGTCATGTTATCAATTAACTCTCTACACTCCTCGGGTCTCCTTTTCATGAATGTGCCACCGGCGGCTGCATTGATCGTATCACAATCTCGAAAAGTCAAACCGTTGTAGAAAGTATCGATTAAGGTTACAGGGAGCATGTTGTGGTTTGGACATCTATCGATCAAGACATTATATCGCTCCCAAGCGTCAAAAAGAGATTCATCAGGGTCTTGCATGAAACCGCTGATCTGATTGCGAAGGCTTGTGACCATGGATGGTGGAAAGTAGCGCGATAGAAAGCGTTGAGTCATGTCATCCCAAGTGTGAATAGAATTCTTCGGGAGACGATCAAACCATTTCTCGGCATGATGCGATAAAGTATGTGGGAAGAGTTGTAGGCGAAGTACATCCATTGTGGCCCCAGGCAACTTCATGCTTTGGGTGATTGTAATGAACTTGTCGAGGTGTTTGTTGGCATCATCATCAGGAAATCCTCTAAATGGGTTTGTTTGTACTTGCTGAATCATGTGGTGCTTCAACGAAAACTCAGGAGCGTTGATTTTCATCGGCGCAATCGGTCCTCCTCGTCCAAACATTGTTGGTTGACAAAGTTCCTCCATGGTCCGAAGATCGGGCTGTGGAAGAGCATTGTTGTTATTATTATTATTATTGAGGTGCGGTGGAATGTTGTTGTTGTTAACACCTGCCATACTTAAATCTTCTTGAGTCTCGGGCTCTTGATAATTAGAAGATCTAGTACGCATACACCTGAAAATGCAAAAGAAAACAAAACCAAACACAAAGACAATATATATACACAATAAAGATAAAATCTTTTTGGATTTTTGAAATTTTTAATTTTTATGGATTTTTATCAATTTTTTAATTTTTATGATTTTTTGAATTTTTTTTATGCAATAAAAATAACGCTCACAAGTGAACGGATCCCAAAAAGCAACGTGTCTCTCACAGAAAACTGTTGATCTTTACGAAAAGAGCCGGCAGCGGCGCATTTGATACAAGGCTTTTGCCCGTATAAAAATATTAAAGTTCGTGTTCTCGGTATCTTAACGAATTGATCTAGGCTTCCTAAGTGACTCAGTCGTTATTTGGTGAAAAAGATATGTTTTTTGGTTGTTTTTAATTAAATGTGCAAAGACTTAAAAGTAAATGGGCACTTAAAGTAAATCTAAGTCTAATTAAAATAAAAGTGCAAGTATTTAAAAACGTGACTAAAGTAAATGACGTAAACTTAAATCTATCTAAGGCAAACTTAAAATGCGACTAAAACTTAAACTAATGCAAAACTAAAATAAAGCTAAGGCAAATAATCTTAAAGTGCAATTAAATAAAAGGCAGGAAAAATAAAGCTTGAAAATCAAAATCAGAGACAAAAACTCATAAGAACCTGAATACAGCTCATTCGGAATTATCCTTCGTTTGGAACAATCACTCGTCCGGAATGTCACCTTCGGTTGGAATGATTCTTCTTCGCTCGGAATATTTACCAAAATCCTTGATCCGGAACTAATTGATCTGAATATGTCACTTATCCAAAAAAATCCTTCGTTCGGAACTTTACTGATTCGGAACTCTAAATTTTGCCTTGATTCGGAACTATTTGGTCACCCTTGATTCGGAAGATTCCGAATGAAGTCTCCTTGACTCGGAAGTTTCAGACTTCCGAATGAACACTTCTTGAATCGGAACTTACCCTTGATCCGGAAGTTTATTCGGAACTTTTAAGTTCCGAATGAACAGTCCTTGGTTCGGAACTTTGGAAACTTCCGAATGAATACCCACTGATCCGGAACTTTTGGAGTTCCGAATGAATTGCTTGATCCGGAACTATTGAGTTCCGAATGAAACTTTTCTGGTTCGGAACTTTTGAGTTCCGAATGAATGAAGCTTGACTCGGAAGTTATCCTTCGTCCGGAACTTTGAATGTTCCGGATGAACAAGGCTTGACTCGGAACTTTTGCTGAGCTTAAAATCTTCCGGATGAAACCCTTGATTCGGAACTTTGGAAGTTCCGAATGACCACTTTCCCTCCTTCTTGGTTTGGAAGTTTACCTGGAAAGATCAGAAACACAACAAACAATCCCGAAGAACAAGGGATCAAAGAAAACAGCAGATCTAAACAGATTAATCAAATTCAATCACAAACGATCTAATAAAACTAACCACGAATCAACAGTAATCATAAACGAACAATTTAAAACAAGAAATTTAACACCTTTTACCACAATAATCAAAAACCACTTGGATCAAAATAAAAGCATGAACATGAACATAAACAATAACACATAAATCAAAGATTACGAAAGGTAGATGAGAGATTGACAAGATAAAATAAAGATTGACAATAATTAAATGAAAACTTACTTGAAATTAAATGAATTTAAGGTGCAAGACAAGGTATTTAAATTTGACAAGAAAAGTAAATGTCAAGGTAAGTAAATGGTGGAAGAGCTAATTGTCACACTTAGCCAACAACAATAAAATGTAAACATCCTAATCTATATATAGGGGAGGATTAGGAAGCTTCCTCCCCTCCTTCATTTCTTGTTAATTTCAAGATTAAGCCCTTAAGCATATAGTCTTAATTAATTGCACCATTAGTCCTTTTTCCTTCTAATCTTCTTTAAACTTGGACTATAATGACTTGTGGCTTGGGATTTCTTTTGATCTCGTCTTTAAATTCTTCAATAAAATAGACTTGAATTCTTCGGCTTTTGATAAACTTCCGTCTTTTGACTTTTTCTTCGATAAATCTTCAGAATTGGTCGTGGACTTCCGTTCTTTTTGCACTCTTGACTTCTTGACTTCGTCTTTCATCTTTTTCTTTAATAAAAGTCCGTAAATGCCCGTGAATTCCCGTGTTTTCACCACTTTTCACCTTTTCGTCCTAAATCACAACAAAAACACAAACCACGCATAATTCCGACATAAAAGACATAAAATACACGTTTTGTTCCGGTTATTATTGTAATTAAGTGGTAGAAAAGATGGGTGTTTACACACCTATCAGTGTGTACCTCTTTGCCATATCTGCCAATCTTCCAAAACCCACATTCATCTTCTTCATAACTCACACTTGGGTTTCTGGAATCTAATGGTAACACTTGCACCATATCTGAAGCTTCTAATGGTGAGAGCTTGAGGCTCTTTCTTATGACAGCTTCACTTGGATATAGTGGATCCATATCTTTGGGAAACTCAAGAGAAACCCCCTTTTTCACTGGTCTGGGAATAAACATAGCTTTCTTGAGTTCCATTTCTTCTACAAGTTCTTCCTTTCTTTCATCTGAAAGAAGTCTGAGAGTGTTTGCTTCCTGCACTCTCACCCAAATGGGATAAGCCTTGCATTCCAACTCATCAAATGTCAATGCCCTCAATTTCTGGTAAGTCCATCCAACTCCATGACATCTGAGCAACATGCAGTATAGCTCCCTTCTATCCCTTTTCAACTCTGAGAGAATATTGCTTGCCTTGTGTTTCAAAATTACCTGGCAATCCTTTTGAACTCTGAGGAGAATCTCCAAACCTCAAATCTGATCTGAAGTAGACAAGTGTGGATTCTCCATACATCTTTCTTCCCAAGCATTATACATTTGAACCACCTCTGGCATGTCAAAGTCAACCTGCAATTTCAACTCTCTCAATTTCTCCTCAGCCAACTCTTCTCCATACTCAAGTCTTTCTGGTTCTATAATCATCACACTTGAGTCTGAGCTAGCTCCATCACTTCCTTCCTCTGAAGTAGCAACAAATGGTGACTCTTTCACCTCCTTTTTATCCTGTTCCATGATTTGTGCAACTAATCTTCTATCAAACTCAACTTGAGCTGCATCCTTTGGAACACTCTCTTCTACCATAATACCCTTACCCTTATCTAATGGTGCAATTGTTAGTAAGGTAGATGGTAATACCTGTGTAGAAACCTCCTTGATGATAGATGATGACTGGGATACATCACCTTCATGTACAGGTCTGTCAACGCCCAATTTTGTTCTATCAGCGCCCAAAATATTTCTATCAGCGTCCAAATTCTCCTTGTCAACGCCCAAATATCCTGCCTCAGCGCCTTTTGTAACCTCTTCCAACATGGCTGTAAATGATAAATTCAAGTTGGTAGGAGAAACTAAGGACGTATCAAAACCTGTTTGTTTCTTCAAAGTTGTAAGGGCCTCAACAACATCCAAAGATTGACCATCATGGCTGCCCTTATCACTCAGATTTATTGGATCTTCCTCCCCTTTGTAAGATTCCTCCATACCCCTCCTTGTACTAGAACTCTCCAAAACAACAATCCTCTCCCTCAATTGCTTGAGTTCAAGGCCTTGTGAGCTGACAACTTGTACTAAGTCTGCATTTTGCTTTTGCAAGCTCATGCAGACTGCCGTCAATTCCATAAGAGTCATTGGTTCCAGTCTGCCCTCTTCTAAAATGTGGATTTGACCTCCCAAGTCAGATTCATTGGGCATGGATGAGGACTTAATGATGGTGGGACTGCCTTGGCCAGCATCTAAGCCAGAACCAATAGTCCCAGCCTCATCCAGGTCACCAGCCCCACTTGTGGTGGTGGTTCTCTCTGCTACATGGCTAGGACCACCAGAGGAGAACACTCCAGTAGTCCTTTGGCGTTTCATCAACCTATATTCAGGGGGTGTGGAAGATGGTGTGGAAGAATGGGTGGATGTGGGTTGGTTAAGGGGTGTTTGGGTTTGTGAAGGTTGTGTGTCAACGTTGGAAATAGGCACATCAACGCCAACATTTAATGTGTCAGCGTTGAAGGGATCTTGGTCAATTTGCATATGTTCAGGTGAAGGTAATGGTTCAGGTATTGGGTCAATTTGTGGTTGAGGGTCTGGTTGGGGTTGAGCTGCTGCTATGATAGCAAGCATAGCTTGGGTTAAAGAAAGGTCACGATGGGGTGGTGATTTCATCTTCATAAAAATAGCTTTCTTTTGCTCAGGGATCTTATAAAAATCATTATGATCCCTTGTGCAGTATGCTTGAACATCAAAAACCATTTGCAAAAATCGGGGATAAGCTAAAGTCATTTTGTTCCCCTTGTTTTTACACATGCCCTCAAAAATCATTTTAGAATAATTAAATTTTTGCCCAGTTGCAATACACACAATAGCACTGGCAATGGATCTATTGATCTCATTGTGTGCAGTGCATTTGGGACTCAAACATTGAAGGAGGACATGTATGAGGTACTTCCAGGCTGGGGGAAATTCCTGTTTATGATACTTATTTAAGGTACCTTCATCAGGAAAAGGATATCCCAAAGCCCTAAGCCCTTGTTCTATTTCATTAATGGGAAGGGTGGCTATACCATCAGCATCATCAAGATGCAAGGGATGGCGTACCAAAGCCTCAGTAACCACCCAAGATCTCCCATGAACAATAGAAGTCAATGTAGTCACTCTATTAACTGTTGAGGAACTAACAGTGTTCCGAAACTGTTTAATATGTATGACTGGAATGAGTGGTGCATGAGAAAGAGCATACCGTAAGGGGGATGCATTCAAATACGCCACCATTTGTGTGTATTGGGGAAACAGAGTATCATCAGCTTCAAGATACGCGATCATGTTATGTTGACTTCTGAATCCCAATTCCAAATCTGATGGTCTAAACTTTGGTGCCATTGTTGAAAGCTGTTAAATTTAAGTGATGAAGATGAAGTTGATAAGAGAAAATTGTGTTAGACAATAATTATAGATACCCTGTTTAAAAATAGGAGCCAAATTTATAGGAGAAGAAAATGCATGTGATAGGCCCAAAAATAGGCAAGTATTTTCAAAAAGTGATCATGAAAATATTGAAAAATTATAAGTTTATCTCATGCATTAAATGAAAAGTAACAACTCCCAAAATTACGGCCTAAAAATATGTCAAAAAGTAACAACTGGGTAGGACCCATTGAGTGTCAACGGTCAAAAAGAACCTATCAACGCCCAACGGCTATAATCTTGTCAACGTTTGCCTATAGCCATGTCAGCGTCTAAATTGGTCACAACAACGCTTGGAAAATTCTTGTTAGCGTCCAAAAAAATAAAAATGTTTAAAAATGAAAAATGACCTTAACAAAGTAATTTATCCTAGAGAAGATAACCAAAAAGCTGATAATTATTATAGGGCGGGAAGCACTGTCCAGTTATGCACACTTGCTTAAGCAAGATAGACATAACAGTCCTCTAGTGTCCCTTGCTAACCAAAACTCTTAACAACCAAGTTACCTTACAAAATTCTTTGTTACTCCCAGGTAAATCCCATAACAAAATTATTCCCAAGTCTCCCAACAGACCACAACCAATTCTAGGCCAAAAATATCTTGGCAGCATGCATAGTATATCAACTTTGCATGCTACAGTGCCTCATGATTTAGTAAAACTAACTCATACTCACCTGTGGACACAATCTAGAATTGTGATAAGAGTATCATATGGATACCCAAACATCCTAAAGGTTCCTAAAACCTCCCCTTAAACTATGATACATAAGTTTGCTAAAATCATGCATGAACATAAAAATTTATGTCAAGATAGGAATTAAAAATTCTAACCATCATCCATAAATATAAACTTGTTACAAATTCTTCTCCATTGATCCATAAGCAACTCTGTATCCAATGGTATACTGCTAACACCATCTGCACATTTAGATTGAAAACCACAAAACTAACATTGTTGCTGACAATGCCCCGATAACACATGACAGCGTTGAGGGAAGCTTTGTCAGCGTTAGACAATTATATTGCTAACAACGTTACAAAAACACTTATCAGCGTTTAAGCAACCTTTGTCAGTGCTAGAAAAATATAGTGGAAAATCTGAATCATCATAAGACCAATAACAATGCATCATCCTGTACATACTTTTACAAAAAGACTCCATAACACATATTATGTGAGATTGACCATTCCAATACTTGTTACCAAGTATTGAAACCTCCCAGCATCAAAAGGTTTAGTTAGTAAATCTGACACATTTTCCTCAGTGTCAACCCTATCTGGTTGTATTAAACCTTTTTCAAAGCAATCTCTTATAAAATGGTGTCTAATTTCTATGTGTTTAGTTTTAGAATGATGTACAGGATTCTTAATGATGCACAAAGTGTTGTTATTGTCAACAAATATCTTGGTATGCATGAAATTATACCCATAATCCAACAGCTGGTTCTGAATCCACAAAACTTGTCCACAACAAGCAGCTGCAGCCACGTACTCAGCTTCAGTTGTAGAATTAGCCACCACTGTTTGTTTCTTGCATTGCCAAGATATCAACCTGCTCCGAAGAAACTGACATCCACCAGTTGTGGATTTCCTATCAAATTTATCACCTCCATAATCACTATCTGAATATGCAATCAGCTCCAATGGTGAATCCTTTGGATACCACAAACCAAGACCAGGATAGCATCTTAGGTACCTAAAGATCCTCTTCACAGCATAAAGGTGACATTCTTTGGGAGTCACTTGATGGCGTGCACAAGCACACACAGCAAACATGATGTCAGGTCTGGAGGCAGTAAGATACATCAAGGATCCAATCATGGATCTATAGTGCCTAACATCAACATCTTTCCCATCTCCAATCTTTCCCCAAGGGTGTTCTCTATCCATAGGATTAGTAGCCCTCTTTTCATGTGGAGAAAAGCCAAACTTCTTCAAGATATCAACCACATATTTATCCTGGGAGATGAAGATACCATCTTCTTTCTGCTGAACTTGTAAACCAAGAAAGAAGTTCATCTCCCCCATAGCACTCATCTTGAATTTGTCTGTCATAAGCTTGGAGAAATCCTCACTCATCTTTGGATCAGTAGATCCAAAAATGATATCATCAACATAGACCTGGACAAGCAACACATCCTTTCCTTTCTTCTTTGTAAACAGTGTCTGATCTATGGTGCCCCTCTTGAATCCATTGTCTACCAAATAGGTAGAAAAAGTAGCATACCATGCTCTAGGGGCTTAATGAAGGCCATAGATAGCCTTTTTGACTCTATACACTTTATCTGGATTCTCTGGATCCTCAAAACCAGGAGGCTGCATTACATATACTTCCTCAACAATAGTGCCATAGAGGAAGGCACTCTTGACATCCATTTGATAGACAGTGAAGCCCATGCAGGATGCATAGGCTAGAAAAATCCTAATAGCTTCAATCCTTGCAACCGGTGCAAAGACCTCCTCATAATCTATCCCATCCTCTTGTGTATATCCCTGAGCCACTAACCTTGCCTTTTTTCTGACCACAATGCCTCTTTCATCTCTCTTGTTCCTTAGAACCCATCTTGTCCCTATAGGTCTGACATATCTGGGACAGTCAACCAGCTCCCAAACATCCTGAATTACAAATTGGTGAAGCTCATGCTGCATTGCTTCCACCCAACTTGGTTCTTTGAGAGCATCAAATATTTTCTTGGGTTCCTGTTGTGACAGAAAACAGGCAAACAAACATACTTGCACAAGAGGGGTATCAACCTTCTTGTGTATATTGGCAATAAACCCACCAAAACCTTGATGAGATCTTCTAGTCTGAACTGGAGTATTAACATGACCAATGATTTGAGAAGGAGGATGATTCTTCATGGCTGAAGTAAGTACTCCTCCTTCAAAAAGTCTGGTATCTTCAACTTCATTCTCCATGTTGCCAATGTCTTCTTGATCAGACTCTCTTGCATCAACATGAGGATGAACCTCTTCATAAATATTGGAAGGTTCACCTTGTTCAAAAATGGAAGAGAAAAGATGTACAGAAGTGTTGTCAACGCCTGAATCTTGTTTGACAGCGCTTGGGCTAACAACGCTTGAACTGTTGTTATCAACGTCTGAACCATCAACGTCTGAATTGATCTTGTCAGCGCTAGATTTGCCTTTGTCAGCGCCTGAAGGACCATGCATGTTTGTATCTGGTGGTACTTGGAAACTACCATTATCTTTACCAGCAGCAGCAGCAGCAAAAGCATCTGTCCAAATGGGAATGGTGACATATTCTTGTATAGGAGATGTCTTTTCTGCTTGTGATCCAACCTTTTCATGAACCTGTGTACCTGAAACATCAACAACTTGTTCCTCCACAACATTTGAAGTTCTAGATAAGGGTTCCAAGTCAAACAACCAATTAGGACCACTTTCAGGATCACTAGGTTTATTCTCTAAAAACCTAACATGTACTCTTTCAAGTATACGTTTTTCCTCTTTAAGATAAACCCTATATCCCTTGCTCTGCACTGAATACCCCATGAAGTAGCCCTCATCACCTTTTGCACTAAATTTCCCTAAGGCATCACTAGTATCTAATACTACTACATGACAACCAAAAGGTCTGAGAAAACCAATATTAGGTTTTCTTCCCCAAAGTAACTCATAAGGTGTTTTGTTCTGAATTTTGTTAACCAATGCTCTATTTTGAACATAACAAGCTGTATTAACAGCCTCAGCCCAAAAGGCTATAGGAAAATGAGCATCAGCCAACATTCTTCTGGCTGCTTCAATTAGGGTTCTATTTTTCCTCTCAGCAACCCCATTTTGCTGTGGGGTTCTAGCAATACTAAATTGCCTAGTAATTCCTTTCCTGGCACAGAAATCATCTAGCTTCTTATTCCTAAATTCACCACCATTATCACTCCTAAGCATTTTAACCTCATTGCCAGACCTCTTTTCAATCTGAGAGATAAAATCAATTAGAATGTCAGTTGTGTCACTCTTCATAGCTAGAAAGAATGTCCAAGTAAACCTAGAGAAGTCATTTGTAATAACAAAGCAATATGACTTACCATTCAAACTTTCTATATTGATTGGACCAAAGAGGTCCATTTGTAGCATATGAAGAGGTCTAGAACTAGGTACGTGCTAGCAAAGAAGGGAAGTGGCAAGGGATTTCAAAGAAGAAGAAAGAAGAGAAAGTTAGTACACAGAGTCTTCCCCTGCCTAATTGGTCTAATGATAAAGAAGTAGGCTAAGTAAAATAGAAAGTGTGTGTAAACAATAAGTAATGACTTGCTTTGTGAGAGCTCAGTTTCTAAGACGAAGGCTAAGAATTCTCTACTAGAGGGATTGAAAAGATCGAGAGTAATTTCTGAGTCTTGATGGACCTTTCTTATTATAGGCCAAAGGAATAGCTAAGGACTTCTTCCCTCATTCTCATCAAATTGGAGTAGCATGCACCTGTTTGGACTTGAATGAGACCTTGTGTTGCTTGCCTTTAAGACATGCAACACAAGAGTGGTCATTGTGGAAGGCCTTCTCAGGCAAACCATCAACCAAACCAAGTCTCACAAGCCTATTTATATTCTTAAAATTTATGTGCCCTAGTCTCTTGTGCCACAAATTACTCTCATCTACTGAGGCTTTAGCATAAAAACAAGACATATTATTGTTCATTTTAATCCCATTCAAATTCACATTGTATATGTCTTTATGCCTAGGTGTTCTATACTCAATATATTTCTCATCAGGGATCTTAAAATCCTTGCTTAACACTAAACACTCAGTATCAGTAAACAGAACTTTATTTTTGTTATCACAAACTTGTGATACACTAAAAAGATTGTAATCAAGTTCTTTTACCAGAAATACGTTCTCAAAACGCAAATTCTTGGTGAGAAGGGTTCCTTTGCCTGTGATAGTACCATATCCGCCACCAAAGTAAACCTTATCACCATCCTTAATGGGAGTGAAGTTGGTCAAATAGTCTTCCTTCCCTGTCATGTGCCTTGAGCATCCACTATCCCAATATCCATAATCATTGACCTGTCTTTGAATGCCCTGCACATAAAGAAAACAAATTAGTTTTCTTTGGGAACCCAAGTCTTAAAAGACTTGGATTCATCTGGTTGTTCAATAAGAACAGACTTAGTTCTCACAACAACCCCATTTTCATCCTTCTTAGGATGAAATACCTAGTTAACCCCAATAGGTTTTGTAATGACCTTTGAAATGTAATTAAATCTGTTGCAAGTCATTGAAATCCCATTATCATTAGGGTTTTGATCTTTCTTGGGTCTCCATGTTAAGCTTGAAGAAGCTTTAGACCTCTTACCCTGTGGTTGCAAATATTTAGGTCTGGTCACGTTTCTGACAGCGTTAGAATTAGTCTTGTCAACGCTGAAATTACCCTTGTCAGCGTTGAATCTAGTGTTTGCTACAGAAACCCATTGCCTATTAGACCAGGTGTTTGTATTTTGAAATGGTCTTTGTCCATGAGTGTTAGACCCTCTAGTAAAGAATGGGGCAGGTCTAATCACTTGTGGACTTTGCTGCACACAAGGTTTGGGTCTGACAACGTTTGACTTCCTAACAACGTTGACTTTGTTCCTGTCAGCGCTGAAATTGTTCCTGTCAGCGCTGGCTTTGGGAGCGTTGACACACTTGTATGCCAAGTGTGAAAAGCTACCACAAGTGTTACAAGCTTTTCTAGACACAACCTTAGGTCTAGAAGAGAAGAAGCCTGTTCCATTATTGCTAACTTGGCTCTTAGGTGACCTAGTATTCCTATACATCTCTGCATATTTAATGCTAGGTTTTCTATCAGTGTTTGAGCCTAGGTCAACAGCTTTACCAGTGACTGGGTTTGTAACCTTAATGGGAGTTGACTCATTGGGACTTTCACATAGCAAGCCACCCTTAACAAACAAAGTAGGGTTAGCTTTCTTCCATTCATTCAGGTCAGTCAACTTTTGTTGGTACTCTTCAACTGGAGTGACAACTCTTGGTGGAGGAATGAATTCCTCCTCTTGGAATTATGGCAAACCAGTCCAAGATAGGTCCTTTTGTTGGACACCATAAAAGTCACCAGCTGATGGTGGAACCAAAGAGTAATCATTCATCCCAATCCCAGTCATGTCCTTAGGATCCCTTTGTTTACCCACACAGTCTCCTAGGGTTTGAGTGGCTCTATCAAATCTTTGAATTTTAAGGCCAACATTGTCTTTATTCTTAATGGCCTCATCTAATTTAGCCTGTAATTTACCATTAACCCTTTCCATGATGTTTCTAATATCCATACTAGCATCTAACTCATGTTTTAAGATATTAATTTTATCTTTTAAGTCAAATTCCATTTTCTTGTATTCAGAAATGGTTTTCTCAGTTTGAGTGAGAGCTACCTGGTAATTAGATAGTTTGCACTTTTCAGTACTCACATCACTCATTAATCTTAACACTTCTTTGTTAAGTTTCTCAGTGTTTAACCTACAACCTTTACTACAAAAAGCATCATTGTATACCTCATTATCAGATGAAGAGGAGGAGTGTGCCATGAGAGCATATTCAACATGCTCTTCTTCTTCAACCTCAGCAACCAAAGCTTTATCCTCTTCAACATTCTTAGCCAGAAAGCTCCAGTCCCATCCCATACCATCAATTCCTTGAACTGCAACCATGGCTTTGGAATCCTGAGTTTTAACAACTTGACTTGAGGGTTTACCAGCACCAGATCTTCTAGGAGATCTGCATTCCCTCATGAAGTGCCCCATACGATGACAGTTGTAGCATTCAACTTTGGATTTATCAAATCCAGCTGTGTCTTTTGCATTGAAGGTCATCTTCTTCTTAAACCTTCTGTTCCACCTATACTAGCAAGAGCCATGTTCCACTTAATGTCCATCTCTTCCAAGTGCTCATCACTTATCTGCTCAAGGTCCTCATATGTAATCACTGAACCATTGGGCAAAGAAGCAATATAAGCACATACAATATCCAAATCTAAACCAGCAGGTTTAACTCTTGGGGAGCCACTCTTGAATGTGTCAGCGTCTGAATAGGAGACGTTGACAGGACTTGTTCCAGCGTTGACATATGATGATCCAGTAACTGGATGCATGTAAGAGTCCTTCTGATTGAATTGACCTTCACTATGAGAGAAGAAGGCCATGTTACTGGTGGTAGACTTGCTTCCATGCTCTAAAAGAGTTTCATCTTCTAACAGCCTTAGTTTGTTGTAGATGTCATCAAACGAGGAACTCTTGTAAGTATTGTTGGCAAGAATAGATCTTGCCTCAATCTTCCATGCCTCACCAAGACTTTTAAGAAAGGTAGCATTAATGTCAACATCACCAAGTTGTGTCCCCATGAAGGACAACTTGCTTGTAATGTCAAGCAATCTGCTTCTCACACTACTCAGTTTCTAATTGGGTTGAGCCTTGAAGACAGCATAATCATGCATGAGTTGCTTTTTCTTCTCTTCCTTAGTGTCTGCATTGCCACCATATGCAACTTCAAGAGCTTCCCAAAGGTTTTTAGAAGATTCATAGCCTCTATATTTATGCTGGTTCTCTTGTCCCAAAGAGACTTTCAGAATATTTAGGGCTTTCATGTCGACCCTTTTCTTTGCTATGTCTTCAGCAGCCCCAACTCTACCATCTCCAGGTTTTTCTTTCTTATCCTCTTCAGAACATCTAGCAACAGCTGATCTTTGAGCAATAACATTAGCAATCTTTTGGGCTTTATCGAATGTGTTTCCATATTCAATAACCTCCCAGAGTGTGTAGTCATAGATTCCCAGATATTGCTTAAAGTTGAATTTCCACAAATAGTTGGTTGCATCAAGCATGGGAATCTTGATGTTTGATAAAGATGAGGAGGAGGAGGTTATTTCTTCAGACATGATGTTGTTAGGGTTTTTGAGAAAATTAGGGTTTTGGTGATTTTTAGGGTTCTTGAGTTCTTTAAGATCAAAAGTTCCTCAACAAGCTCTGATACCACTTGTTAATCCCAAACTTAGATCGATTTAGCTTTATGTATACGAGATTAGATCAAGTAATACAATTAGAGAAACCTTTGTATATGCTTATGAATCTAAGTGTTATGCGGAATTTAACACTTAAACAAGAACACACAATGATATAAACAAACTTTCACTTTGATTAATGATATCAAACTTGCTTACAATGAAAGTAGTTTACGAATGAAAACTTATATGAAACATTAACCTAAAGGTCTTCTTTTATAGACATAAGAAGCCTTGTACAATAATCTACGTATCAACTATTCTAGGTAAAGATAAATATAGAAAATACATTGTTGTTCCTATCTTTACTAGAAGTAATCTAGAATACAATAAACGCGTAGAGTATATCTTCCCATCAGTGCTTGTCTTTAATGTGTCAACGCTTGACTTTATCTTGTCAACGCATGAGCTGTCAGCGCTTGTTTTGTTCTTGTCAACACTTGTTTTACTCTTGTCAGCGCTCAAGTGATCTGGCCTTAATTTATTCCCAACAGGGAGATGAACAACAAAAATTGCTTCATGAGCTTCTTAAAGATGTGGAGGTCATCAAGGAAGAGTTAGCCGACTACGTCACTCCTAACTGGACTCTTCCCATCTATTATGATGATGACGACGACGATGATGTCTACACTTGCAACCAATCTTCTGAAGTTGCTGCTCCTATTCTCGATGTTCCTACTGCATCTAAGGATCTAGATTCGTCGAATGAGCTTAGTGATGTTGGTCTCGACAAATTATTGGATGATGAGGTTTGTGACATGCCGACTGCTATGGAGCCTGAGGACGACGTTGCTCTTACGGAAGAGGTCGATCCTAATGATGACGATTCTTCTCCTCGCTATGAGAATTTCACTTTTGAAATGTCTCAATCTCCACCGGGAGATGCGGGCGATGACGATTTATTCTCTCCAGCCTACGAGAAGTTCACCGATGAACTTGCTCTTGAAGATGAGGTGGAAGACGTGATTCTCCGCGACAGATTACGGAAAGTGCACCTTCTTATTGCTCAAATCGAAGAGTTGACTTCTCCTCCTCTTTCCGAGTCTTTAACTCCATCTATTCCTCCCGTTGAAGATAATGACCCATTGCTGGAAGAAATCGACATTCACTCCATGCCTCCAGGTATTGATGATAATGATACGGAGGGGGATATTATTTTTGATAATTTGCTGCAGGAACGTATTGTCCCAAGTCCCCCTCCCGAGCACCTTCCATCCTCCCCTTTAGCCACTATTATGGAGGATGGGTGCTTTGACCTGGGAGGTGACATTGATTATGCTATGATTGATAACATTACGGCTTTGCCGCTTGCTCAGCATCCATTGTCTTTGGGGGATAACAATGTGCTTACTTTACCCACCCCACCTCCCGTGGATCTTGATTTCACATACTTTTCGTATGTTGAAAGAACCTTTCTTCCATTCAAGACTTATCCCCCCGCCTCTCCTTTGTTGATGTCAACCGGGAACGAGGACAAGGTCTTTGATCCCGGTATTACATTCGAGGCTTCCCCATGGACTATTTAATTCGGGGACGAGTCAGGCTCGTGACTCGGTTAATCTAAACAAGCGCTCTTCGGGAGGCAACCCGATCATCTATCTTTACTTGTTTTCACCATAAGTGTAGGGGGAGCCCCGCGTTGTTTCTTGCTTTCTTTCTTATCATGTGCAGGGATTAGAGCTTCAAAGACACACTCTTGATGACTTTTGACAAACCGTGATTCCGTGTTCCCTTCTTCCCGGTTCTATCCTAAACTCTTTTTGATTCTCTATTTTATATTTCTCAATATTAAAATAGGAATCTCTTTAGTCGTCTTTTCCTTAAAAAGATTTAAACAACGTGCACAATGTCCTAAGTGTAGGGGAGTTTACTCCCACATGATTAAACATTGAGGACAATGTTTATATTAAGTTTAGGGGGGACTTATATCGAAGTTAAGTGGCCTTTTCCTTGTATTTGTCCTCATTTTAACCGGAAAATCAATTTTTCGACATTTTTCAAAATTTTTTATCTATTTTGGCCTATCAGTTTTTCCCTTTGTATAGCTATTTTCCTTCTTTGCTAGAAAAAATTCTTAATAAAGTGGTTTTTATTTTCAAACGTTTTGAATCTTTTGACTCAACCCGAGTTTACTTATCTAAGTTTACTCTAGCTAGTATCCTTAACGTGTTTAAGTCAAGTTTTGCTAGGCTTTTATACAGGGAGCTATAAAACGCGAAAGTCTTAACTCTCACGGGTTAAGAACAAGAACTTTTCGCAAGTTCCTATAATTGATCCTAGAGAGTCGTTTATCAAGGGAACTTTAAAACGCGATTTCTAAAATTGAAAAAGTCTAAGAATTTGCAAGATCTTATAGGCGACTCGAAAACCCAAAACTTTGATTTAATAGGCTAAGCATCCACGAGTATCATTCCTTGAGATTTTAAAGTGTGGAGAACAAGAGATGATAGAGCAAATTATAAGTTCGGTATTCTTTCGTGAATTTATGTGAGTTAATTATAAGTCTATTCTCCCATCGCTTGCTATTAAATTTATCTGCAATAAACAAGGTTCTACGATTCGAAAAGTTACTTAGCTTCTAGCCCAAGATCGTTTAAAATTTGCTCGGTATAGATTAGAGTTCATAGCCAAGGCATAACTTATTGAAGCGGGATGCGAAGATTGGCGAGTCCAAAAAGGTCCTAACAAGGCATGAGGACTACATTTTGTTGCTAAAGATCCCAAGTGATGTGAAGAATCATTTATCGAAAATCAATATGAAGGATCGAGACACACGACGAAAAGCAAAAACTCCCCAAAAGTCATGGAGAAGTCTATCCAAAACGGCCCTAACAAGGTATGAGGATAAATAAATCCAAATCCAAAAAGGAGGCGGATCGTTGTATATCAAAGTCCAAAATAATGATTGGAGAAAAATGAAGAAGTCGTGGTCCATATATGAAGAATCTCTCAAAATCTCAAGTGAAGAAATTCCTATTATGAAGAGAAGACCATTATTTCATGAACGTCTCTCGAAGATTTGAAGTATGAAGTCGCTGCCAAATATCGGTCCGAGAAAGGTCTCAAATCGCGAAGCGAGTTATGCCAAGATATGAACTTTATGAGGTCCCGAGAAGCAGTTTTAAAAGATTTTGTCCTTTAGCTAACTATTGAATAAATCGTGCACTTTATTTTCGGCCTAAATAACTATCGAAATAAGTAACAATGCATCCTCGTGATCATTCAAGACAATAATAAAATATAATAGATACACCCTGGAATAAGGGAGTCTAAGTGAATAATTGGCCCACATGAGTTCGTGTTAGTTTACTAACTTATAATAACAATGATCTCGTTTTTAAGCTTGGTTTGGAGAAAGTGAAAACTTGAGGATGATGATCATTCATGACATTTTCAAAACCCTAAGGTATGTTTTTGATTTCTTTACTTGTTTTGTTATTTTCAATCTCTTTAATAAAGGCTAATATGGATTGATTATGATGGAGAATGTAAACGTGCTTTGTAACTAATGCATTGCATGAGGACATTGCAATGGTCAAGTGTAGGGGATTTGATAGGTGTGAAAACACCCATCCTTTTTACCACTTAATTACAATAATAACCGAGCCAAAACATGTATTTTATGTCATTTATGTCGGAATTATGCGTGGTTTGTGTTTTTTGTTGTGATTTAGGATGAAAAGGTGAAAAGTGGAGAAAACACGGGCATTCACGGGCTTTTATCGAAGAAAAAGACGAAAGACGAAGTCAAGAAGTCAAGAGTGCAAAAAGAACGGAAGTCCAAGACCAATTCTGAAGATTTATCGAAGAAAAAGTCAAAAGACGGAAGTTTACTAAAAGCCAAAAAATCGAGTCTAAATTATTGAAGAAATGTCAAGACGAGTTTAAAGAAATCCCGAGACAAAGTCTTTAAAGTCCAAGTATTAAAAAGATTAACAAAAGGATTAAGAAGATCAAGGACTAAAGCATGTAATTAAAGAAAGAAGAAAGAGGGGAGGAAGCTTCCTTCCACTAATCCTCCTCCTCCCCTATAAATAGATAGTTAGTTTCATTTGTTTAGAGTTGTTGGGTGGATTGACAACCCACCTCTTCCACCATTTTCATACCTTGCACAATTTAATTTCTTTCACTTTAATTTTCCTTGTATCGCACCTTTTAATTCCTTTTAATTTCCAAGTAAGATTTCTTTTATTGTTCTTGAATCTTTACTTTTCTTGTTTAATCTCTCATCTTCCTTTCTTGATTTTAGTTTACTTTTGGTGCGAAATATATTTGATCCGTGTTGATCTTTATGTTTTCATGCTTAAAAAGTTCATCTTTTTATTCATCCATAAGTTTTTATATGGATTAAGCTTTGAGCTTATCATGCTTATTGGCTTAATTTGTGCTTAGCTTATTTACTTTTTAAAAGTTTTCTTAAAAAGTTTCATTTTTTTTATGGTTTGATTTAAAAGGTTGCTTATTTTAAGTTGGAAAAGTTGTTATTTGTGCTTACTAGTTTGGCTTATCATTAATTCGATCAAGTTTAGGTTTTAGCTTATTCCTAGTAGCTCAAAACTTAGCTTATTTTCGAGTAGATACCATCGGAAAGGGTAAACCCCCTTCCGATTGAAATTTCCGACCACCACCCCCTCATTCCGATCGTTTGATCGGAAAAGGGTTTTGGCTCATTCCGATTGTATGATTTTTACTGTATTCCGATCTTGGGGGTTTAGTGACATTCCGATTGGATGCCTTGCCAAACATTCCGATCTGGACCCCTTTTGTACTTTCCGACTGCTTTAATTATTTAGGTATTCCGATTACACCTTCATTCCGACTAGGGACGTTTTGGATATTCCGATTGGGTTTGTTCCATGTATTCTGATTTGGATTCCAACCAGTATTCCGATGGTGAGTTTTGTTTCTTTCCGACCACTTTCCGATAAGGGTACATTCCGATCGGATTCCGATGTGGATTTCGATCAGGTGTATTCCGACAGGTTTGTTTTGTTTTGTTTTAATATTAAGCTTATTTTTCTTACCATTTTAATTAAGTGTTATTTTAATCGTTTTTCTCTATTTTAAATTTTAAGTTTTTATCTTTATTACATTGTCAAGATAGGTGTGAAAACACCCATCCTTTTTACCACTTAATTACAATAATAACCGAGCCAAAACGTGTATTTTATGTCATTTATGTCGGAATTATGTGTGGTTTATGTTTTTGTTGTGATTTAGGACGAAAGGTGAAAAGTGGAGAAAACACGGCATTCACGGGCTTTAATCGAAGAAAAAGACGAAAGATGAAGTCGAAAGATCAAGAGTGGAAAAAGAACGGAAGTCCAAGACCAATTCTGAATATTTATCGAAGAAAAAGTCAAAAGATGGAAGTTCACCAAAAGCCGAAGAACTCAAGTCTAATTTATTGAAGAATTACAAGACGAGTTCAAAGAAATCCCGAGCCAAAGTCATTAAAGTCCAAGATTTAAGAAGATTAAAGAAAGCAAGGACCTAATGACGCAATTAAGGAAAAGATGAAAGAGGGAGGAAGCTTCCTAAGCTCCTCCCTAATCTCCCTATATATAGATTAGGATGTATTCATTTTCAAGTTGTTGGTGGCTTGACAACCCAATCTTCCACCATTTTCATTTCCCTGCACTTTAATTTTCATGTATTGCACTCTTTAATTCAAGTAAATTTTATTGAATCTTTATCTTTTCTTGTTTAATCTCCTTCTACCTTTCTTGTTTGATTTGTTCTCAATCTTTGTGTTCATGTTCTTGAGTTTTATGGTTTTGATCAAGTGGGTTTTGATTGATTTGGTTATGTTTGTTAATTTTGTTGATTTGTTTTGATTGATTATTGTTAGTTGATGCTTTGTGGTTGTTTTGGTTTAATCTTTTGGTTAATCTTGTTTAGATTTGGTCAAATTCGTGTGTTGTTGTTCTTCCCTGTTCTTGGCTTAAGTTACTGTATCTTGCCCAGATATTCCGGATCAACTGCTTCCTATGTTGTTCATGCGGAATATCTGAGTATTCCGAATAAAGCTCCTTCATGCAGAATATCTGAGTATTCCGAATAAAGCTCCTTCATCCGGAATATCTGAGTATTCCGAATAAAGCTCCTTCATCCAGAATATCTAGTATTCCGAATTAAGGACTTCATCCGGAATATCTTAGTATTCCGAATAGAGGACTTCATCCAGAATATCTTAGTATTCCGAATAAAGCTCCTTCAACCGGAATATCTAATATTCCAAATAAAGGACTTCATCCGGAATATCTAATATTCCGAATAAAGGCCTTTATTACGCATCAATCTCTTTTTCCCTTTTTATTCCAGATCAAGCCTTATTCCAGATGATCTGTTTATTCTGGATAAGCAATTATTCCGGATGAACATGTTTATTCCGGATGAAGGATTTATTCCGAATGAGTTTTTCAGTTTTTATTTTTAAGCTTCATTTTTCCTCCTTTTTCTTTATTTGCACTTTTACTTGCTTTCCTTTTAGTTTAAGTTTAAGTTTGAGTTATTTACCTTTATTGCTTTCAATTTCTCGTCATTTACTCTTCGTCAAGTTTTTATCTTTCAGCATTTCTTTTTACCGTCTTTACTTTATTCTTATTTGTTTCAAGTCTTTATTTTTAATTAGTTTTAGACAACGACCCTCTTTTATTTGATTCACCAAGAACAACTGAGTCGCACAATTAACCAGAGATCAATTCGAAGAGATTCCGAGAAACGAACTCTTCAACATAACAAATCATACATTAAAATAGCGCCGCTGCTGGCTCTTTTCGTGAAGATTAACGGTTTTTTGTGAGAGACGCGTTGGCTTTTGGGATCCATTCACTCGTGAACGTTATTTTTGTATCAAAAATTTTCAAAAATCCCAAAAACATTTGAAAAATCATAAAAAGCATTTCTTTTTCAAAGTTTTGCGCCAAAAATATTCTTCTTGCTTATCTATTTTTCTTTATGGATTCTTATGTCCATTATGTCGGGTGTGGGAGACGATTGTACGGGAACGACTCATGTCAATGGTGTACATGTGAGCGGTGCGGAAACGATATCAACAATACACAATTCATATTCAGATTTTGTCCCTTGTGCAAATCGACTAATTCGTCCTTTTTGAACCCACCTCCTCCTGTTCCCCCGTGCATCTATTGTGGAAGCGATTCTCATTGGCATGTTTCGTGCCCGGTTCGATACCCGTATGGCCACGAGCATGAACCGGGTACAATTATGACAATGATAATAGCTATCCACAAGACGCACCCAGTCTTTCTCCTTACCTGTTTTGCAACAACTGTGGGGGTCCTCACGATACTTCTTATTGTCAACCAATGAATTATTATGAGCAAAATCCGTGTCCTCGGTTTTCTTCACCAATGGATTATTATGAACCAAACCAGTGTTCTAATTCTTCTCAACCGATGAACTACTATGAGCCACAACCATGCTATAATTCAGGTTTTCAACACTTTGAGCCCCCACATCACACCCTCAAACATCAATCCTCTCAGCAAATTAGTCTTGACCAACAACTCACTTCTTTGAACCATATTCTAGAAGGTATAGCTCAACTCCGAGCTGACTTGCATCAGGAAAGGCAACCTTTGCTTGATGTGGACGAAACCTTGAAAACCACCGACACCTTTTTGAGCCAATTTAGTCGTTTTCCCTTCTTTTCTACACCAAAATGTTTAATTACAGCGTGGGATAGAATTGGTGAAATTGAACATACTCGGGGAGATGAACAACAAAAATTGCTTCATGAGCTTCTTAAGGTGTGGAGGTTATCAAAGAAGAGTTAGCCGACTACGTCACTCCTAACTGGACTCGCCCCATCTATTATGATGATTACGACGACGATGATGTCTACACCTTTAACCAATCTTCTGAAGTTGCTGCTCCTACTCTCGATGTTCCTACTGCATCTAAGGATCTAGATTCGTTGAATGAGCTTAGTAATGTTGGTCTCGACAAATTATTGGACGATGAGGTTTGTGACTTACCTGCTATGGAGCCTGAGGACGACGTTGCTCTTACGGAAGAGGTCGATCCTAGTGATGACGATTCTTCTCTCTGCTATGAGAATTTCACTTTCAAAATTTCTCAATCTCTACCGGGAGATGCGGGCGACGACGATTTATTCTCTTCGGCTTACGAGAAGTTCACCGATGAACTTGATCTTGTGGGTGAGGTGGAAGACGTGCTTCTTCGCGATAGATTACGGAAAGTGCACCTTCTTATTGCTCAAATCGAAGAGTTGACTTCTCCTCCTCTCTCCGAGTCTTTGCCTCCATCTATTCCTCCCGTTGAAGATAATGACTCATTGCTGGAAGAAATCGACATTCACTCCATGCCTCCAGGTACTGATGATAATGATACGGAGGGGGATATTATTTTTGATAATTTGCTGCAGGAAGGTATTGTCCCAAGTCCCCCTCCCGAGCACCTTCCATCCTCCCTTTTAGCCACTATTACGGAGGATGAGTGCTTTGACCCGGGAGGTGACATTGATTTTATTATCATTGATCGTTTTACGGCTTTGCCGAATGCTCAGCCTCCATTGTCTTTGGGGGATGACAATGTGCTTACTTTACCCACCCCACCTCCCATGGATCTTGATTTTACATAATTTTCGTATGTTGAAAGGGTTTTTCTCCCATTCAAGACTTATCCCCCTGCCTCTCCTTTGTTGATGTCCTCCGGGAACAAGGACAAGGTCTTTGACCCTGGTATCACATTTGAGGCTTCCCCATGGACCATTTAATTCGGGGACGAGTCAGGCTCGTGACTCGGTTAATATAAACAAGCGCTTTTTGGGAGGCAACCCAATTATCTATCTTTCCTTGTTTTCACCATAAGTGTAGGGGGGAGCCCCGTGGTGTTTCTTGCTTTCTTTCTTATCATGTGCAGGGATTAGAGCTTCAAAGACACACTCTTGATGACTTTTGACGAACTGTGATTCCGTGTTCCCTTCTTCCCGGTTCTATCCTAAACTCTTTTCGATTCACTATTTTATATTTCTCAATATTAAAATAGGAATCTCTTTAGTTGTCTCTTCCTTAGCGAGATTTAAACAACGTGTACAATGTCCTAAGTGTAGGGGAGTTTACTCCCACATGCTTAAACATTGAGGACAATGTTTATATTAAGTGTAGGGGGACTTCTATCGAAGTTAAGTGGTCTTTTCCTTGTATTTATCCTCATTTTAACCGGAAAATTTAATTTTTCGACATTTTTCAAAATTTTTAATCTATTTTGGCCTAGTTGTATAGTTGTTTTTCCCTTTGTATAGTTATTTTCTTTCCTTATTAGAATAAATTTTGAATAAAGTGGTTTTAATTTTCAAACGTTGTGAATTTTTTTGACTCAACCCGAGTTTACTTATCTAAGTTTACTCTAGCTAGTATCCTTAACGTGTTTAAATCAAGTTTTGCTAGGCTTTTATATAGGGAGCTATAAAACGTGAAAGTCTTAACTCTCACGGGTTAAGAACAAGAACTTTTCGCAAGTTTCTATAATTGATCCTAGAGAGTCGTTTATCAAGGGAACTTTAAAATGCGATTTCTAAACTTGAAAAAGTCTAAGAATTTGCAAGATCCTATAGGCGACTTGAAAACCCAAAACATTGATTTAATAGGCTAAGCATCCACGAGTCTCATTCCTTGAGATTTTAAATTGTGGAGAACGAGAGATGATAGAGTCAATTATAAGTTTGGTATTCTTTCGTGAATTTATGTGAGTTAATTATAAGCCTATTCTCCCATCGCTTGCTAAATAATTTATCTACTATAAATAAGGTTGTACGATTTGAAAAGTTACTTAGCTTCTAGCCCAAGATCGTTTAAAAGTTGCTCGGTATGGATTAGAGTTCATAGCCAAGGCATAACTTATTGAAGCGGGATGGGAAGATTGGCGAGTCCAAAAAGGTCCTAACAAGGCATGAGGGCTATATTTTGTTGCTAAAGATCCAAAGTGATGTGAAGAATCATTTATCGAAAATCAATATGAAGGATCGAGACACATGACGAAAAGCAAAAACTCCCCAAAAGTCATGGAGAAGTCTATCCGAAAAGGCCCTATCAAGGTATGAGGATAGATAAAGCCAAGTCCAAAAAGGAGGCGGATCGTTGTATATCAAAGTCCAAAATAAAGATTGGAGAAAAATGAAGAAGTCGTGGTCCAAATATGAAGAATCTCTCTAAACTTCAAGTGAAGAAATTCCTATTATGAAGAGAAGACCATTATTTCATGAACGTCTCTCAAGGTTTGAAGTATAAAGTCACTGCCAAATATCGGTCCGAGAAAGGTCTCAAATCGCGAAGCGAGTTATGCCAAGATATGAACTTTATGAGGTCCCAAGAAGCAGTTTTAAAAGATTTTGTCCTTTAGCTAACTATTGATTAAATCGTTCACTTTATTTTCAGCCTAAATAACTATCGAAATAAGTCAACAATGCATCCTCGTGATCATTCAAGACAATAATAAAATATAAGACATACACCTAGGAATAAGGGAGTCTAAGTGAATAATTGGCCCACATGAGTTCGTGTTAGTTTGCTAACTTATAATAACAATGATCTTGTTTTTAAGCTTGGTTTGGAGAAAGTGAAAACTTGAGGATGATGATCATTCACAACATTTCCAAAACCCTAAGGTGTGATTTTTATTTCTTTACTTGTTTCGTAATTTTCTATCTCTTTAATAAAGGCCAATATGGATTGATTATGATGAAAAGTGTAATCTTGCTTTGTAACTAATGCATTGCATGAGGACATTGCAATGATTAAGTGTAGGGGATTTGATAGGTGTGAAAACACCCATCCTTTTTACCACTTAATTACAATAATAACCGAGCCAAAACGTGTATTTTATGTCATTTATGTCGGAATTATGTGTGGTTTGTGTTTTTGTTGTGATTTAGGACGAAAGGTGAAAAGTGGAGAAAACACGGCATTCACGGGCTTTAATCGAAGAAAAAGACGAAAGATGAAGTCGAAAGATCAAGAGTGGAAAAAGAACGGAAGTCCAAGACAAATTCTGAAGATTTATCGAAGAAAAAGTCAAAAGACGAAAGTTCACCAAAAGCCGAAGAACTCAAGTCTAATTTATTGAAGAATTACAAGACGAGTTCAAAGCAATCCCGAGCCAAAGTCATTAAAGTCCAAGATTTAAGAAGATTAAAGAAAGCAAGGACCTAATGACGCAATTAAGGAAAAGATGAAAGAGGGAGGAAGCTTCCTAAGCTCCTCCCTAATCTCCCTATATATAGATTAGGATGTATTCATTTTCAAGTTGTTGGTGGCTTGACAACCCACTCTTCCACCATTTTCATACCTTGCACAATTTAATTTCTTGCACTTTAATTTTCCTTGTATCGCACCTTTTAATTCCGTTTAATTTCCAAGTAAGTTTTCTTTTATTGTTCTTGAATCTTTACTTTTCTTGTTTAATCTCTCATCTTCCTTTCTTGATTTTAGTTTACTTTTGGTGCGAAATATATTTGATCCGTGTTGATCTTGATGTTTTCGTGCTTAAAAAGTTCATCTTTTTATTCATCCATAAGTTTTTATATGGATTAAGCTTTGAGCTTATCATGCTTATTGGCTTAATTTGTGCTTAGCTTATTTACTTTTTATAAGTTTTCTTAAAAAGTTTCATTTTTTTATGGTTTGATTTAAAAGGTTGCTTATTTTAAGTTGGAAAAGTTGTTATTTGTGCTTACTAGTTTGGCTTATCATTAATTCGATCAAGTTTAGGTTTTAGCTTATTCCTAGTAGCTCAAAACTTAGCTTATTTTCGAGTAGATACCATCGGAAAGGGTAAACCCCTTTCCGATTGAACATTCCGACCACCACCCCCTCATTCCGATCGTTTGATCGGAAAAGGGTTTTGGCTCATTCCGATTGTATGATTTTTACTGTATTCCGATCTTGGGGATTTAGTGACATTCCGATTGGATGCCTTGCCAAACATTCCGATCTGGACCCCTTTTGTACTTTTCGACTGCTTTAATTATTTAGGTATTCCGATTACACCTTCATTCCGACTAGGGACGTTTTGGATATTTCGATTGGGTTTGTTTCATGTATTCCGATTTGGATTCCAATCAGTATTCCGATGGTGAGTTTTGTTTCTTTCCGACCACTTTCTGATAGGGGTACATTCCGATCGGATTCCGATGTGGATTCCGATCAGGTGTATTCCGACAGGTTTGTTTTGTTTTATTTTAATATTAAGCTTATTTTTCTTACCATTTTAATTAAGTGTTATTTTAATCGTTTTTCTCTATTTTAAATTTTAAGTTTTTATCTTTATTACATTGTCAAGTTAACTTCCGTCGAGCTTTAATTTTTGCCATTTAATTCATTTACTTTTAAAGTTTGCACAATTATCTTTTAATTAGTTTTATTTTTTTTTATTACCGTCATTTACTTTTAAGTTTTGCACATTTATTTTACTACAACCAAAAATATTGTCTCTACCAAAAACGACTGAGTCACACATTTAACCGGAAATCAATTCGTTAAGACACCGAGAAAACGAACTTTTTAACCTAGCAAAATCTCAGTTATTAAATCAGTTATACTTTATCGAAGAAAAAGTCAAAAGACGGAAGTTTACTAAAGCCGAAGAACTCGAGTCTTATTTATGAAGAAAATTAAAGACGAGTTTACAAAAATCCCGAGCCAAAAGTGATTAAAGTCCAAGATTAACAAAAGATTAAGAAGAGAAGGACTTAAGTGTGCAATTAAGGAAAAGAGGAAAGAGGAAGGAAGCTTCCTAAGCACTCCTTAATATCCCCTATATATAGATTAGGATCATTTCATTTTTACTCTTGTTGGATAGCTTGACAAACTATCTCTTCCATTTTCATTTATGCACATTTAATTACATGTCATTTACCTTAATTGTCTTGCACCTTAATTACCATTTAATTTCAAGTAAGTTTTTCTTTTAATTCTTGTCAATCTTTACTTTTTATTGTTTATCTCTCATTCTACCTTTCTTTTTATGCTTTAATCTTATGTTTTTATGCTTATTGTGTTGCTTATTTGATTAAAGGTTATGTTTTTATGCTTTTGATTGTTTTGGATCATTGATTTTTATAGCTTATTTGTGTTTATCTTAAAGTTTCTAAAGTTTTTATAAAAGTTATTCTTATATAAAGTTGTTTTCGTTTAACTCTTTCATTTAGTGTTTTTCAAAAGTCCTTAAATTTCAGCTTATTAGCTTTTTCTTATACGGTTTTCATTAAGTTTTTCGTTGTGTGCTTATTCGGTTCATAGCTTATTCGAACTAGCTTATTTCGTTTTCTTTTACTATATTCCGATTACTACCCGTCGGAAAAGGGTTTTGCATTCCGACGGGGATTCCGATCTACCATCGGAAAAGGGTTTCCAGATTCAACAAGAATTCCGATTGGACATTCCGACAGGGGTGTTTTTGAGTGATATTCTGATGGGACCTAGGTGCCACATTCTGATGAGATCCCCTTAGGCTGCATTCCGATAGCTTATTCCAATACACATTCTGATCTAGAGTTTTTGTTTGGTTATTCCGATTTGGCCATTGGTGACAACATTCCGATTGGGAATTCCGACAACATTCCGATCTGTAAGGTAAGTGTATTCCGATCAGCATTCCGATATGAAAGGTAAGATTATTCCGATCATATTCCGATCGGAATGTTTTTCCGATTAGGTTTGTTTTTATAGCTTATCTTGTTTAAATTTTAAGTTTACATTTTAATTCTTTGTCTAATTTTTATTTTCGTCACGCTTTACATTTTGCACCATTTATTTTAAATTAGATTTAGATTTACTTTAAAGTCATTTACTTTGATTGTTTTGCACATTTATTTTAAAAACAACCAAAAATATTTGTTTCACCAAAATCAACTGAGTCGTACTTTGAACCGGAAATCAATTCGTTAAGATACCGAGAAAACGAACTTTAATCTTTAAACGAACAAAATCTCAGTTATTAAATGGCGCCGCTGCCGGCTCTTTTCGTAAAGATTAACGGTTTTCTGTGAGAGACGCGTTGCTTTTGGGATCCGTTCACTTGTGAACGTTATTTTTCGTGTAAAAAATTTTCAAAAAATCCCAAAAACATTTGAAAAATCATTAAAAGCATTTCTTTTTCAAAGTTTTGCACCAAAAGTATTCCTCTTTATCCTCTATTATGTTTAATTCTTTTCTTTACCCCTCTTATTTATAATTCTTCATGGATTCGTCTTGTGTACGGTGTGGGAGACCATGGCATGGTTTTCAAACATGTCAATGGTGTACTTGTGAGCGGTGTGGTTTTGATATCGACGATACACAATTTGGATTTTGTCCATTTTTCAATTCAACAAATTCATACTTCAACTCTTACAATACTTTCCCACCCTCTCCCGTCTATGACAATCCCTATCCTCAAGACGCACCGGGTTTTTCTCCATACCCGTGGTGCTATATTTGTGGGGGCCCTCACGATGCTTCTTCCTGTGATCCGTCGAAGGTCTTTGAGAAACCACAGTGCTATCATCCCAGTGTATATAACTTTGAGCCCCCATGTCACACCGTCAATAATCAACCCTTGTGTGCACTTCCTCCTGAGCAAATGGCCCAACTTTTTTACACCTTTCAAAAAGTTCAAGAAGCTTGCAACAAGATGATGGAGAAATGTCAAGCGGATCAGCAACAAGAGCAGGTATCTAAACTTAATGCTTATACTCCTCCTCTTGTGCCTCCATATTATTATGACAGTGATGACGATGAGAGTCCTATTTCTTTGACCGATGAGAATGCTATTCCTTCTCACGACTTGCCGGCTCTGGAGTCTAAGGATTCAACCATCCTAACGGATGAGGATATTAGCACAATTTCTGCAAAGGAATCCGACGAATTCAATAAGTCTAGTGCTGATAACCTTGTCCCAATTCCAAGTGAATATGAGTTGACATCCGACAGTGACGATGAGTGTGATGCACTTTCTTCTGATGATGTTCCTTCCACCAACACTTTGGGAGAGGATTCTTTGGCTTTCTCTAATCCTCTTTTTGATCAAGATGATGATTTTACTTCTAGTGATGACGAGTCACTATCCGATGAAGACGTTCCGAAGGAAATTTTCAAGATTTATTCGAACCCTTTATTTGATTTTGATGACGATTACATATCTAGTGAGGTGAATCCTCTCTTTGACGAAGGGATTGAAGACATTGATAGCTACGATTCTCTTGCTACTGATGAGCATACTTTGTTAGTCATGCCCCCTTCTATCGCAGAGGTGGAAAGTTCTGACTCTACTGAAAAGGTACCATAGGTGGAAGGTAATTCTTCTCTTACTTCTCATACTATCTTGCCCCCCTCATCCTACTGAATGCACGCCCAAGCGGGTGATGTATCAATTTCCCTCTCCGGGAAATGAGGATGAGTGCTTTGACCCGGGAGGTGACACTGACCACTCTATGTTTGATAACCTTACGGCTTTGCCAATTGGTCCGCATCCATTGTCTTTGGAGGATGACAATGTGATTCCTTTACCCGCCCCACCTCCCGTGGATCATGATTTCACATACTTCTCGTATGTTGAAAGGACCTTCCTACCATTCAAGACTTATCCTCCGGCCTCTCCTTTATTATATTCTTCCGGGAACGAGGACAAGGTCTTTGATCCCGGTATTACATTCGAGGCTTCCCCATGGACCATTTAATTCGGGGACGAGTCAGGCTCGTGACTCGGATAACAAAAACAAGCGCTTTTTGGGAGGCAACCCAATTACCTATCTATCTTTTTTGTTTTTACCATAAGTGTAGGGGGAGACCCGTTGGTGTTTGCTCTCTCCTCTCTTCTACTAATCAGGGATTCGAGCTTCAATGACACACTCTTGATGATTCTTGACGACCCGTGATTCCGTGTTCCCTTTTTCTCGGTTCTATCCTAAACTCTTTTCGATTCACTATTTTATATTTCTCAATATTAAAATAGGAATCTCTTTAGTTGTCTCTTCCTTAGCGAGATTTAAACAACGTGCACAATGTCCTAAGTGTAGGGGATTTTACTCCCACATGCTTAAACATTAAGGACAATGTTTATATTAAGTGTAGGGGGGACTTCTATCGAAGTTAAGTGGCCTTTTCCTTGTATTTGTCCTCATTCTAACCGGAAAATCAATTTTTCGACATTTTTCAAAATTTTTGATCTATTTTGGCCTATTAGTTTTTCCTTTTGTATAGTTATTTTCTTTCTTTGCTAGAATAAAATTTTAATAAAGTGGTTTTAATTTTCAAACGTTGTGAATCTTTTGACTCAACCCGAGTTTACTTGTCTAAGTTTACTCTAGCTAGTATCCTTAACGTGTTTAAGTCAAGTTTTGCTAGGCTTTTATATAGGGAGCTATAAAACGCGAAAGTCTAAACTCTCACGGGTTAAGAACAAGAACTTTTCGCAAGTTCCTATAATTGACTCTAGAGAGTCGTTTATCAAGGGAAATTTAAAACGCGATTTCTAAAACTTGAAAGAGTCTAAGAATTTACAAGATCCTATAGGCGACTCGAAAACCCAAAACTTTGATTTAATAGGCTAAGCATCCACGAGTCTCATTCCTTGAGATTTTAAACTGTGGAGAACGAGAGATGATAGAGTCAATTATAAGTTTGGTATTCTTTCGTGAATTTATGTGAGTTAATTATAAGCCTATTCTCCCATCGCTTGCTAATAAATTTATCTGCAATAAATAAGGTTGTACGATTTGAAAAGTTACTTAGCTTCTAGCCCAAGATCGTTTAAAAGTTTCTCGGTATGGATTATACTTCATAGCCAAGGCATAACTTATTGAAGCGGGATGCGAAGATTGGCGAGTCCAAAAAGGTCCTAACAAGGCATGAGTGCTACATTTTGTTGCTAAAAATCCAAAGTGATGTGAAGAATCATTTATCGAAAATCGATATGAAGGATCGAGACACACGACGAAAAGCAAAAACTCCCAAAAAGTCATGGAGAAGTCTATCCGAAAAGGCCCTAACAAGGTATGAGGATAAATGAAGCCAAGTCCAAAAAGGAGGCAGATTGTTGTATATCAAATTCCAAAATAAAGATTGGAGAAAAATGAAGAAGTCGTGGTCCAAGTATGAATCTCTCAAAACTTCAAGTGAAGAAATTCCTATTATGAAGAGAAGGCCATTATTTCATGAACGTCTCTCAAGGTTTGAAGTATGAAGTCGCTGCCAAATATCGGTCCGAGAAAGGTCTCAAATCGTGAAGCGAGTTATGCCAAGATATGAACTTTATGAGGTCCCGAGAAGCAGTTTTAAAATATTTTGTCCTTTAGCTAACTATTGATTAAATCGTTCACTTTATTTTCGGCCTAAATAACTATCGAAATAAGTCAACAATGCATCCTCGTGATCATTCAAGACAAAAATAAAATATAAGAGATACACCTAGGAATAAGGGAGTCTAAGTGAGTAATTGGCCCACATGAGTTCGTGTTAGTTTGCTAACTTATAATAACAATGATCTCGTTTTTAAGCTTGGTTTGGAGAAAGTGAAAACTTGAGAATGATGATTATTCATGACATTTTCAAAACCCAAGGTATGATTTTGATTTCTTTACTTTGAATGTTAATAATTTTCTATCTCTTTAATAAAGGCCAATGTGGATTGATTATGATAAAGAATGTAAACATGCTTTGTAACTAATGCATTGCATGAGGACATTGCAATGGTCAAGTGTAGGGGATTTGATAGGTGTATAAACACCCATCCTTTTTACCACTTAATTACAATAATAACCGAGCCAAAACGTGTATTTTATGTCATTTATGTCGGAATTATGTGTGGTTTGTGTTTTTGTTGTGATTTAGGACGAAAAGGTGAAAAGGGGAGAAAACACGGGCATTCACGGGCTTTTATCGAGGAAAAAGACGAAAGACAAAGTCAAGAAGTAAAGAGTGCAAAAAGAACGGAAGTCCAAGACCAATTCTGAAGATTTATCGAAGAAAAAGTCAAAATACGGAAGTTTACTAAAGCCGAAGAACTCGAGTCTTATTTATGAAGAAAATTAAAGACGAGTTTACAAAAATCCCGAGCCAAAAGTCATTAAAGTCCAAGATTAACAAAAGATTAAGAAGAGAAGGACTTAAGTGTGCAATTAAGGAAAAGAGGAAAGAGGAAGGAAGCTTCCTAAACACTCCTTAATCTCCCCTATATATAGATTAGGATCATTTCATTTTTACTCTTGTTGGATAGTTTGACAAACTATCTCTTTCATTTTCATTTATGCACATTTAATTACATGTCATTTACCTTAATTGTCTTGCACCTTAATTACCATTTAATTTCAAGTAAGTTTTTCTTTTAATTCTTGTCAATCTTTACTTTTTATTGTTTATCTCTCATTCTACCTTTCTTTTTATGATTTAATCTTATGTTTTTATGCTTATTGTGTTGCTTATTTGATTAAAGGTTATGTTTTTATGCTTTTGATTGTTTTGGATCATTGATTTTTATAGCTTATTTGTGTTTATCTTAAAGTTTCTAAAGTTTTTATAAAAGTTATTCTTATATAAAGTTGTTTTCGTTTAACTCTTTCATTTAGTGTTTTTCAAAAGTCCTTAAATTTCAGCTTATTAGCTTTTTCTTATACGGTTTTCATTCAGTTTTTTGTTGTGTGCTTATTCGGTTCATAGCTTATTCGAACTAGCTTATTTCGTTTTCCTTTACTATATTCCGATTACTACCCGTCGGAAAAGGGTTTTGCATTCCGACGGGGATTCCGATCTACCATCGGAAAAGGGTTTCCAGATTCAACAAGAATTCCGATTGGATATTCCGACAGCGGTGTTTTTGAGTGATATTCCGATGGGACCTAGGTGCCACATTCCGATGAGATCCCCTTAGGCTGCATTCCGATAGCTTATTCCGATACACATTCTGATCTAGAGTTTTTGTTTGGTTATTCCGATTTGGCCATTGGTGACAGCATTCCGATTGGGAATCCCGATAACATTCCGATCTGTAAGGTAAGTGTATTCCGATCAGCATTCCGATATGAAAGGTAAGATTATTCCGATCATATTCCGATCAGAATGTTTTCCGATTAGGTTTGTTTTTATAGCTTATCTTGTTTAAATTTTAAGTTTACATTTTAATTCTTTGTCTAATTTTTATTTTCGTCACGCTTTACATTTTGCACCATTTATTTTAAATTAGATTTAGATTTACTTTAAAGTCATTTACTTTTATTGTTTTGCACATTTATTTTAAAAACAACCAAAAATATTTGTTTCACCAAAATTAACTGAGTCGTACTTTGAACCGGAAATCAATTCGTTAAGATACCGAGAAAACGAACTTTAATCTTTAAACGAACAAAATCTCAGTTATTAAATGATCGGAATGTGTATCGAAATAAGCTATCGGAATGCAGCCTAAGGGGTTCTCATTGGAATGTGGCACCTAGGTCCCATCGGAATATCACTCAAAAACACCCCTGTCGGAATGTCCAATCGGAATTCTTGTTGAATCTGGAAACCCTTTTCTGATGGTAGATCGGAATCCCCGTCGGAATGCAAAACCCTTTTCCGACGGGTAGTAATCGGAATATAGTAAAGGAAAACGAAATAAGCTAGTTTGAATTAGCTATGAACCGAATAAGCACACAACAAAAAACTTAATGAAAACCGTATAAGAAAAAGCTAATAAGCTAAAATTTAAGGACTTTTGAAAAATACTAAATGAAAGAGTTAAACGAAAACAACTTTATATAAGAATAACTTTTATAAAAACTTTAGAAACTTTAAGATAAACACAAATAAGCTATAAAAATCAATGATCCAAAACAATCAAAAGCATAAAAACATAACCTTTAATCAAATAAGCAACACAATAAGCATAAAAACATAAGATTAAAGCATAAAAAGAAAGGTAGAATGAGAGATAAACAATAAAAAGTAAAGATTGACAAGAATTAAAAGAAAAACTTACTTGAAATTAAATGGTATCTAAGGTGCAAGACAATTAAGGTAAATGACATGTAATTAAATGTGCATAAATGAAAATGGAAGAGATAGTTTGTCAAGCTATCCAACAAGAGTAAAAATGAAATGATCATAATCTATATATAGGGGAGATTAAGGAGTGCTTAGGAAGCTTCCTTCCTCTTTCCTCTTTTCCTTAATTGCACACTTAAGTCCTTCTCTTCTTAATCTTTTGTTAATCTTGGACTTTAATGACTTTTGGCTCGGGATTTTTGTAAACTCGTCTTTAATTTTCTTCATAAATAAGACTCGAGTTCTTCGGCTTTAGTAAACTTCCGTCTTTTGACTTTTTCTTCGATAAATCTTCAGAATTGGTCTTGGACTTCCGTTCTTTTTGCACTCTTGACTTCTTGACTTCGTCTTTCGTCTTTTTCCTCGATAAAAGCTCGTGAATGCCCGTGTTTTCTCCACTTTTCACCTTTTCGTCCTAAATCACAACAAAAATACAAACCACGCATAATTCCGACATAAATGACATAAAATACACGTTTTGGCTCGGTTATTATTATAATTAAGTGGTAAAAAGGATGGGTGTTTACACACCTATCACCTACTCATGCTATTAATACTGGTCTTGTCCTTCTTGCAAAGGCATTCAAATTCACCATTAACCCCACGAATAACAATCAGAGAATCTCCTCGAACACTAGAAATAGGCAGATTGCTCAACCTTTCATGAATGCGAATCAAGATTACCAATTGGTAATTGTTGGGAACACGGGGACTCAGTTTCAACAATATGGTCAGAATGCTGGGTAGACCGTTGGCAATGTAGGAAATCAGTATGGTCAAAACCGTGGTCAGAATCCGAATGTTTCGAATGCGGGAAATCAGAATGGGTTAATAGTTGTGCCAGCGGTTGGTAACCAGATGGGAAACATTGTGGCTGCAAGGGCTGAGAATACCGGTACGAGAAATGGAAACAACAATCGTCAGATTCAGTGCTACAACTGCAGGGGATTTGGTCATTATGCTCGAGATTGCACAACCAAAAAGAAGAGGGATGCTGCTTATCTTCAGAATCAGCTTCTCATAGCACAAAAGGAATAGGCGGGGATTCCACTTCAAGATGAGGAATTCGATCTTATGGCTTCTGCTACAGAATATGACGAGGAAGAATAGGTAAATGCCAACTACATCTTGATGGCTAACTTACAGCAAATATCTACCTCAAGAATGCATGTTGACAGAGCTCCCGTTTAGGATTCAAACGGTCCCTCTGAGGTACATCCACGTTTCGATGATAATGATATATATAGTACGTCTAATCAGGAGGAGGAGTATACTGAGATGCTTGAGCCCTACATTGAGACACACGAGGATCAAACGAATAATAGTAATATTATTTTGAATGAGCCCAGTGTGGACCTTAGTGTGGATCAAGTTGCCCAGCCTACAACCCTTCCTGATGCGACACTTGCGTATTATAAATCTTTATTTGATAAACTGGCTAAGGATGTTGACCATGCTACCGTGGTTAATAATAAGTTTAGAGAAACTAATGCCAAATTGACCACTGAGCTTGCGGGATATAAGGAACGGGAGAAATGTTTTGAAATTCATCAGACTAAAGTTAAAGAACTTGAACAAGCTCATTACATCGGTTTATCAAGAAAAATGCACAACTAAGAAATTATATGCCTTACATTTAAGTAGTGCTAAAAAGATAAGCGAATTGAATGATGAAATCACCTCTCTTAATAAACAGCTTTCAACTGAAAAATCTACTATTTTTGATTTAAAAGAAAAACGAAAAAAGCAGAAACATGATTTCAAAATTCGAGAAGATGGGCTTCTTGAGGATTTTTGCAACGCTCGGGATAGGATTAGAGAATTAGACAACATTTTAGTAAAACGTGGCCAAACTATGCAGACGATAAATATGCTCGCACCAAAAGTGAATGAAATAAATTACACTCGATACAAATTCGCTTTAGGTTGTCCTCTTCCTCCTAATCCCGGATATCTTAAGCAAGTTCAGGCCACTAATGAAACTTTATATAATGGTAGTGTGCTCTTGTCTGATGAGCATGACCCTCCTAGTGTGCATGATTCTGAGGAAACTACTGAACTTACAGTAGAGACTCGTTTAAGAATGAAAAAGCTTGATAAAGAAGTGACACTCGTTTATTATCCAAAAGTTAATCCTCCAACTGTTTTTGTTAGGTCTAAAACGAGTACTGAAATGCTTTTGCTCCCAAGTGAGGAATTGTCTGATGACCCTCCTAAACCGAGTATCACACGACGATTTCTAAACGTGTTAAAAGATAACTTTTTCATACTTAAACGTGTTGTTAATTCCAAAATCACTGGAGGAAATTTTACATCACCTGTTCAGATTGAGGTCCAGAAAATTCTTCAAAACGATATTAATCCGATTATTAATCAAGTTGATGCTCGGATAAGCAATTTGGAAAACGCTTTTCTAAAAGAATTAGCCAACTTTGTTGAAGACTTTAAATCTTTGACGAATGAGGCTGATGAATCTCTTGATAAAATCAAAGTTTTGGAAAACGATCTTGAACGTCTCTCTAATGCACGTGATAATGTTGATAGTAGCCCCATTGCGTTAGATACCTCTGTGTCGCATAATGAAAACCTCCAAAGTGAGCTTGATCTTATGAAAGAGAAAATGGATTCTTATGTCATTAAAAAGGATAAAGAATTCACCGATCTTTGGAATAAATTTTTCAAAAAATGTGATGAATGCAAATATGACAAGATTTCGTACGAAAAAGCTTACAATGAAATGCAACAAAAAATAGTACGTTTGACAGCTCAGTTGGGAGGTGCTCAGGGAAACAATCTGGCTTCTTCTGGGTTAGAGAAGGCCAGTGATGGGAATGTTCAGAAGCTTAAGGCTAAAATTGTATATTTAGAATCTGTTGTTGTTTCATATAAGCGGGTTGTTGAACAAAGTAAGTTTGTCTATCAGAAACTTATTGATAAAATCTGTGAGAACTGTAAGTTAAAAGCCTTATTAAAAGATACGATTTCTGAGCCTAGTACGATTCAGACACCAGCAACCTCAGGACCCACTCGTATTGCTGTGACACCTTTTCCCAAGGTTGCTGGAACGAAAACTGCTGTGATTGCCCCAGGAATGTTTCATGTTAGTTCTCCCTCTGTGCCTAGCAAACAATGTAAAGCAAGCGTTAGGACAAAACCGATCACTATAACTCAACCACAAGTCATTGATTTAAAAAGTGCTAATTCTAATAGACGCGTGTCTTCTTCTACAGGAATAAACAACTACACTAAGAGCAGAAGGCCACAGCCTACGAGCAATACAAGGAATGATAGGGTCCCTTTTGCCTCTAGAAGTAGTCGCCCCAAGATCAATAATGTGGAAGTAGAATAACACCCTAGGAATTTACCGTTTTTTAATCATAATCAAAAACTTAATTCATCTGAATGTAATGACTTTAAGCTTGCTATTCGGAATGAAAAATCTGAAGTTATTTGTGCTAAATGTAATAAATGTTTCTTTACTTTTAGTCATGATGCTTGTGGTTTGACTATGAATGGTTTGAATTATGGTGGTTACACTCGAATTGACAAGCTATCAGTCAGTGAACAACAACGCACTCCTAAATCTAAGGTGTATGTTCCAAAAAGTACGCACGTATGGTCCACAGAAAGTCTTGCTAAGCCTAGTAGCCCTAGATTCACCTCTAAATGGTTGCCTACTGGTATAAATTTTGACTGTAGAGGCAAAATTAGCGACATTAGTAGATCTCATACTGACAGTGAAACATCGGTATGTGATACGGCTTAATTATCATCTAACCCTATAGGAACCTATTTCATCGGTTGCCAAAATATTTTCTTCTCTTATCATTGGCAGGCTGTTGAAATTTGTCTCCGGTGCGTGGACTCGGGCTGTTCCAAACATAAGACTGGGAATCGAAGCCTTATCAAGAACTTTGTATGGCGTTTCATGGGAACTGTTCGATTTGGAAATGATCATGTTGCGGCAATTCTAGGCTATGGTGATCTTCATTGGGGAAATATAATCATCACCAGAGTCTCTTTTGTTGATGGCTTGGGACACAATTAGTTCTCGGTTGGGCAATTTTATGATTCAGACTTGGAGGTTGCTTTCAGAAGTCATACATGTTTTGTAAGAGATCTTGAAGGAATTGATATGTTGAAAGGAAATCGTACCATCAACCTTTACACCATTGATCTTTTTCAAATGTCTGTTGCTTCTCCAATTTGTCTCATGGCCCAGGCCACTTCAACAAAGTCATGGTTATGGCATCAAAGGTTATCTCATCCCAATTTCGATGCCATCACCCAACTTGCGAAAGATGATCTCGTTACCGGTCTTCCAAATTTTAAATATACAAAATACCATCTTTGTCCTTCCTGTGAGCAAGGTAAAAGTAAGAAGAAACCTCACAAACCCAAACATGTTCCCAACTCAACGAATAGGTTACATCTCTTACATATGGACTTGTATGGCCCAATTAGAATCAAAAGCATTAATGGAAAGCGGTATGTCCTTGTAATTGTGGATGATTATTCTCGTTACACATGGGTTCATTTTCTTGCATCAAAAGATGAAGCCCCCGATGTAATTATTAATTACTTGAAGAAAACATCAGTGCTACTTCAAGCCCCTATTACCATTGTAAGAACGGATAACGGCACAGAATTCACCAATCAGAAACTGAAAGCTTATTTTGACGAAGTTGGGATCTCTCATCAAACATCGGCTGTAAAAACTCCAGAGCAGAATGGAGTTGTGGAACGGAGGAATCGTACGTTAGTTGAAGCTGCTCGGACGATGCTTCTCTCCTCCAGTGCACCATTATTCCTTTGGGCTGATGCCATTGCAACTGCATGTTATACTCAAAACCGCTCCATTATTCACACCCGATTCAACAAAACACCTTATGAGATCATTAATGGACGAAAACCGGATATATAGTTTCTACATGTATTTGGGGCTCTGTGTTATCCAAATAATGATCGGGAAGATATTGGTAAACTTGAACCTAAAGGTGATATTGGCTTTTTCATTGGTTATTCTTCAACTACTTGTGCTTACATAGTTTATAATCGAAGGACAAGAAAAGTAATGGAGACTATGAATGTTACCTTTGATGAAATCTCGGGTATGGCCTCTCAACATAGAAGTTCACATCCCGAGCCTCAAGGTCAGACTTCTGGACACGTAAGTTCAGGACTCGCGCTTCAATTTGCACCGTCAGCAATCTCATCATTACAACCCTCGGAACGTGACTTGGAAGTTTTATTTGGTCCAATTTATGATGAATATATGGAGGGTCCTTCGTCATTTGGTGTTCCTCAAAATGCCACGGCTGCACCTGCTACGGTACTTCAAGAACCTCCGACTGCATCTACACCAACGGCATCTTCTTCTGCACCATCTACGTCAACCTCAACCATATTGACTCCAAATATTACAACCACTTCTTCGACTGCTGACGCAACTCAACAACATTCTCAGCAAATTCCTAATCATATTTTCATTTTCAGAATGAAATAGTTGCTGAAAAGGCAAACAATGCGATGCTCAACGAACATGAGTTTGTTAATCCATTTGTGGCTTCCACAAGTACTACTTAGCCTTCAACACCATATGTGGATCCGTCAAGCTCGCATCAAGTTTCTCATACACTTCCACATGAACACAAATGGACTAAGGATCATCCTTTGGTTCAAGTGATTGGCAATCACTCACGACCAGTCTCGACACGAAATCAGCTGCGTACCGATGGTGATATGTGTATCTATGCACTATCAGTCAGCACAATGGAACCAGCAAGTGTTAAAGAAGCAATGACCGATGCATCATGGATTGAGTCTATGCAAGAAGAGCTCGATCAATTCATCCGGCTTGATGTATGGGAGTTAGTACCACGCCCTGACAATATCGATCCCCTTACCCGGAAATGGTTATTCAAAAACAAGTTGGATGAAGAGCAAACGGTCATCAGGAACAAGACTCGGTTAGTTGTGAGAGGTTATAAACAGCAGGAGGGAATTGATTTCGCAGAATCCTTCGCCCCGGTTGCTCGGATGGAAGCTATTAGGATTTTCTTGGCATACGCTGCTCACAAATCATTCACTGTGTATCAAATGGACGTGAAGACGACTTTCTTGCATGGGCCGTTAAAAGAAGATGTGTACGTATGTCAACCTGAAGGTTTCATCAACACCGAACATCCAAGCCATGTCTACAAGTTGAAAAGGAAATTTATGGTTTGAAACAAGCACCGAGGGCATGGTACGACGAATTATCATCATTTCTTCTCCAAAACCACTTCAGCAAAGGAACCATTGATCCAACATTGTTTATCAAGCACTACGGTAACGACATCTTGGTGGCTTAGGTCTATGTAGATGATATAATTTTTGGTTCTACAAACCCAAAATATTCCATATTATTTGCCGACCTTATGAAAAGCCGATTTGAAATGTCCATGATGGGGGAAATGACGTTCTTTCTTGGTCTCCAAGTTCACCAATCCCCCGTGGTATTTTCATAAATCAGTCCAAATATGTGCTCGAGATTCTAATAAATTTTAGAATGGAAAACTGTGATCTAATTGGTACTCCAATGGACACTAATCACAAGCTAGATTTGGATAAGAAAGGGACATTTGTAGATGCTACAAAACACAGAAGTATGATCGGGTCCCTTATGTACTTAACCTCAAGTAGACCGGACATTGTGCATGCTACTTGTTTATGTGCTCGGTATCAGGCTAAGCCAACCGAGAAGGACCTCAAGGAGGTTAAAAGGATCTTTCGTTATCTCCGGGGAACCATTCACATGGTCTCTGGTATACAAAGGATTCTGGTTTTAATCTAACTGGTTTTTTAGATGTTGACCATGCAGGGTGTCATGATACATTCAAGAGCACTTCCGGTGGATCACAATTCTTAGGCGAAAAACTAGTGAGCTGGTCCTCAAGAAAACAAGATTGCACGGCGTTGTCCACCGCGGAAGCAGAATATGTGTCTCTATCCGTGTGTAGTGCTCAGGTCCTTTGGATGAGAACACAACTCACGGATTATGGCTTTCACTTCAATAAAGTTCCTATTTATTGTGATTCACAATCAGCCATAGCCATATCATGCAACCCGGTCCAACACTCCAAGACCAAGCACATTGCTGTCTGATTCCATTTCATAAAGGAGCATGTGGAAAGAGGAACGATCGAACTGTATTTTGTCAAGACGGACTACCAACTAGCCGACATCTTCACCAAAGCTCTATCTCAAGACAGATTTGAATTCTTGGTTCGTCGACTTGGTATGCGTAGTTTCACTCCAGATGAACTTGAACGTCTTGCACATTCGCAGTAATCTTGTATATATCTATCAGAAAATCAAAATACAAAAATATAAAACCTATAACAACAAAATAAAAAAATGAGAAAATCTTTCAAAAATACCAAAAATATTCTTCTCTGACATATCTCTCAGCATCGATAATATGGACGTACTTAGAAATGTCGTTCAATAACGCCACGGGTACGTACATAAAGTTCGAATGAGAGTTCAAATGTTTTCAAAACATGTCTTTTTCTACTTTCTTCTCATAATGGCTTATAGTCACATGTCAGACTATAACCCGGTCCCCAAAGAAAGGAAAGTCTTTGACTTATCCTAAAAAACGAGAAATTAATTTTTCTCGGTCATGGGCTTATATCAAAACATTCAAAGTTTTAAGCTCATGAACACAAGGAAAATGTTCATTTATGTACATTATTCCTTAACAACGTGAAAGTAAGTTTTCTCGGGTTTTTGAGCACAATTTTTCAAAGTATTTCAAAACTGTGTGCTCATATACTCCCCTAATTTTAATTAGAATTTCTTTTCGAGGGGGAGTACAAACTTTCATGCAACATTATTCTCTCCATGTTTCATCACTAGTTTCACAAAACTTTCAATGTCATGCAATTTTTGAGGGGGGAGAATAGTGATTAAAATGTGTTATCTTGGGTAAGATCTTTGATATAAGTGCTTTCTCTTCCTAATATGTGCAAAAACCTTTCCTTTTATGATGCACATATGTAGGGGGAGCGTTTTGGTGATACAAAAAACCTTCAAGGTGTAAACACTGATTTCATCAACACCTTGATTGCTTTTTCAACAGGTTTTTCTGGTTACGATATCTATACCCTTCAACACATTAATTCACTACGGTATTGGTGTCAAAAGGTGGTTAGGTATTCGTCCTATGATCCAACCAGAATCGAAGGGATCTTCCCAGGGACAATCCATTAGAATTTAGATGTCCTTAGGAAAGATGGAGTAGTTGAGTGTACGGGAAAAATGCCGACTAATGACTTAAGCTAGCACTGGAACAATCACAACAAGGTGCTAGTTATGACGTCTTGGTAAGCATTGAAGGGGTTGAAGAATGAAAAAGAAATGTAAGGATAAAGGGTGTAAAGAAAGAAGCCCTCCATACAACTTAGGCAGAAACCGGGTCAATACATCTATTATCAGAATCACTTTGATGATTTCTGATACTGAAGACAAAGCATCATGGACCCAGTGATGCAATGCACAACCCTTCCCAGCCTACGCAAGCTTCTCTCAAAAGAAGTTTGTTTTATTGTCACGGAGTTCAACTCATTTCTATCAACTTTCTCACTCCGAGATAGTAGATACTGAAAAGGTGGCAGTCTGCTCCAGCCTCCGATCACCAAATAAACGTGCACTTATAGAGTCTAGAGCCAACAAGATTCATCAAAAAATCTCATTAGGACACTTATTACATATATCAATTGTTGTTCATCATTAGAACACAAGATATTATTTACAGAGTCCTACGCTCTATCCTTTTGATATTGCCAGAACATTCAGAGTGATACTCTTTAGTATTCACAGTGATGAATGGAAATCCTTCCAGTGTTAACATCAAACGGCACTGTGGTAGGTCATGTGTAAGATTCACTTGAATTGAACATATGTTAACTGGAAAGCAACAATGGTTTGATTCTTTTGTGACTCAAACTCGTTCCAGGTCTCGACGCAATATCTTTATGACCGTGCCAGAACATTCAAAGTAATACTCCTGAGTATTTACAGTGACGAATGGAAATCCTTCCAGTGTCATCATCAAACAGCACTGCGGTAGGTTACTTGTGAGACTCTATTTGAATCAAACTTGTGTCAACTGGAAAGCAACAATGGTCTGATTCTTAATTGAATCAAACTTGTTCCAGGAAATTGAATTGATGACTTAATCAGCAGAATGGAACTGCTTGATTCACTCTTTACGATGAATTATCTTTCAAGATATTCAAGTACTGAGAACGGCTACCACAGCCGGAAACCCTGTCAAGGAAGTTCTTTGAACTTACCTAATCACAGGTACAGTATTCGTACTGTATAACGGGAAACCGGAGGAATGCAAACGGTGGTGTAACTTCAAGAGTCGTAATTCAAGACCACGTGCTCATGTAACTGAAGAAAGCTCAAAAACATCTAAAGACAAAGACTTCCGCTACTCTGATGATCAAGGGAGATTCTTAACAAGCTCTCATATCAAATCGAAGTTTGAGTATGTGGGGAAAGACACAAGAACACAAGATGGAAAAGTTTTAAGATTAAGTCAAGGCAAAGATCAAAGATCCAAGCTCACAGGTCATGAAAGGAACTATGAAAGAACTCTCAAGACAACGAGCTTCAAAGTCAACAACACCAAAGAAGTGAAGTTACATATTACATGACCACCCCTTAGGGGGAGATTGTTAGCCGTATTTAAAGTGATGGTCATATAATATATCGTTGCGAAGCTCGTGGAAAATGCTACATAATGGTGTTGAGAGTTCTAGTATAATGTTTGGTATGTAACGGAAATTAGTCCCAAACACACAAATAAGGAAGGCCTTCTACTCTTACACTTGTAGTATAAAAGGCACTAAACACCTCATTTGTGTGTGTGTGTGTCTTCCATTTCATAGATTGTAGAGAGAGAAACATATGTCTTTCTCTCACTAGGAATTCACAACCATTTTGTTCTTCTCTTTTATTCTTCTTAATCTAATCTTTCTTTTTGGTTTATTCCATGATGTTATTCGTATTGGGTTAAGTCGTGTGCATAAGTCATACAAGTGCTTATTTGAAAATTAGCTTATTTTCATTTTTGCTTATTTTTGTTCTTATCCGGATTCATAAACCCTCTTAACCCGAATTAGATAGAATTTTAGTTATCCCGAATTGAATACAAACACATTATTCTGAATAGTATGCATCTTCATTATTCCGAATAGTAGTAAGTGCCATTTATTCCGGATTAGTTCTAAATAACCCATATTCCGGATTGAGTATAACAGCTTCATTCCGGATTGCATTTTGAATATACATTCCGGATTATATCCGGAATAAAGTATTTCAGATTAAGATCACTTTAATTTTCCCGAATTGTGTGTAGGATAAGTACATTATTCCGGATTTGTCCATTTACACTGATTCCGGATAAGGTCAACATACTGGATTCCGGATTGCTTCACAAGTTCATATTCCAGATTGTTTAATAAGTTTGAATTCCGGATTGCTCACAATCTTGGCATTCCGGATTATATGTGGAATATGGATTCCGGATAAGAACACTTTTCTTATTCCAGATTGCTTAATTACTTGATATTCTGAATAGTGTCAAACTTTTACATTCCTGATAAGGCCATTTCATTATTTCCGGATTGTGTTCATTTTATCATTCCGTATATCAAGGTTAGATTTCTCTATTTTATTTTTATATTTATGTTTAATAATTTTAGCGTCTATTTTACAAGTAGAAATAGATAATCAAAAGCTCCCCCTTTTAGTTACCAAAAACGATAAGTCCACCCTAAACCGTGATCAATTCGAATTGAATCGAGTATGAACAACATAAAAATATACCATATTTGTGTGCCTTGATCAGTGTAGAATGATGTCTTCTATTCATCCTCTTCGTCCATCTGGACTTGGTGGTAACCTTTGTAAGCATCCAAGAAACACTTGTACTTGAAACCCATTACTGACTCTATCTTGAGGTCAATTTCTGGTAGGGGGTAGTAATCTTTTGGGCAAGCAGAGTTTAGGTTCTTGAAGTCGATGCACATCCACCATGATCCGTCTACCTTCTTTACTAGGACCGCGTTGGATATCCATGTAGGATACCTTATCGGCCTGACTATCCCGGCTTTGAATTCTTCGACCTCCTTAGCCACTATTCGGCTTTTCTCTTCTCCCAACATCCGTCTCTTCTGAGCAACTGGAGCTAGATAAGGGTTCATGTTTAGCGATTGATTGATCAACCGTTTTGGGACACCTGTCATATCGGACAACGTCCAGGCGAACACATCTTGTCTTCTCCTTAGCAGGTCAATCAAGCGTGCTCAGCCTTCCTTTGTGAAGTTCTTCCCAATTACTACTAGCTGATCCGAGTGATCCGGATTGACCATCACTTCTTCTGTGTGGGTACTTTATGCCTCGTCTTTCCCTGCTATCGACTTTTCTCTGTTCTGCTCTATGACCCCTCCGTCGTTCTTCTCGCTGCCACTTTTCTACTTGCCTTCTAACAGCCTACATTCGGCCACTATGGACGCTCTGGGAACCAGAGTAGCAATTCCCTTAGGGGTGGGGAACTTGAACATTGCGTGGGAGGTGGATGGAGCAGCCCTTAGCGCCCTGATCCCTGTTCTTCCTAGGATAACGTTGTACGACGACATGGCTCGGGACACCATGAATTTCATGTTCACTTTTCGTGTTAGCCCATGCGATCCAAACAGTACTGCTAGCTCTATCTTCCTTAAAGGAGTCAGTTCTTCCCCGGAGAACCCGACGAGGCTTGACCGTGTTGGCTCTAATCTCTTTTTGATCGATGGGCATAATTGATCAAAGCAGTGTTCGAACATGATTTGTATGGATGCTATGTTTTCTATGAGTATCCGTCGTATCAGATGTCCTTCTATGTCGGCCTCGACGATCAATGGTTCGTCACAGGCGTCGCCCCATTTAACGGATGGAAACTGATGGGAACCCGCATCCATGTTGAGTCTTGCAGGGTGGGCTCCTTTCTTTTTTCCCTCGACCTGCGTGACCGAACCATGTTGTTCGTCCTTCTTCCTCCCCGGTTGTCACCTCGGGGTTTCGGAGGGTTCTCTCTGTATCCTCCTTTCGGTTTATGGTCTCGGACCAGATGGTTGAGCTTTCCTGATTCTAGCGTCGCCTCCAATTGCCTTCTCACCTGGAAACAGTCGTTAGTTAGATGACCCTTTTGACCATGGTAGTCACAATGATTATCCATGTTCTCCTTTCTCACGATTCCCTTGGTAGGTTTTGGTCGTGGTAGTCGGAGATGAGTCTCGAAGGCCAATATCTCTTTCGGAGTTCTGGACAGCGAATCTATTGCTGAGATGGAAAGCGGTTTTCGCGCTTCGTATGGGCGCGGTGGTGGATAAGGCAGATACGGTTGGTATAATTCCTTTCCTTTATCAGGCCTTCGGTCATGACGACCATGCCCTTTGTGACTTCCACCTCCGGATCTTTCCAGCTTGTGGAAGGGTTTTTGTCCTTTGTCTGGGTATTCCCCCTTGGCAATTCCTTGGTGCGGAACGCTTCTTCTGATTTGAAGTAATCGTCCACCCACTTCATCATCTACGTGATTGTATGTGGGGTTTTGTCTGCGAAACGTCGGGCTAACTAGGGAAATTTGCAGTTGCTCACGAAGGAGGAGATCAACATTATCTCTATGGCCCCTTCTTTAAAGTCTGGGAGGGTCTCGTGAGCTCTTCAGACAATCTTGGTCATGTCGATAGCCTCCTTGGTGCACTTCCTCCTTAGTACGAACCTCCTTACAAATTGATCCCTTAGATCCACCCAGTTTTCGATGCTCCCATTAGGTAGGCGATCTAACCATCCTCTGGTCGCGTCGTCTAATGTCTGCTGGAACATCCGGCACCATACTGGCATCGGCCAATCCCCTTGGGTCGCGACCCCGATGAACCGAGTGACATGGTTATCCGGGTCGGTACTCTCGTACAACTTGAGGTGTGGAGGGAGGATATGCATCGGGAACGAATACTGGATGATTCACGCGGTAAATGGTGAGTGGGACATTTCCTTATATGGCTTCGACAGATCTTCTTCCGGCTCCTTAGCTGGATCTGTCTCGACGACCGGTCCTGCTGCATTTCGCCTCGGTTCGGTTTCTTCGAACGACAGACTAATGGGTGTAACCTCGGGTCCGTTACGGGCGTTGTACCGGGTTATAAGGGCGTGGAGGCTGTTTAAGTGGGCTTCGGTTTCGTCGTTGTGTTGTTCATGGTTTTTGTTATTCCCTCCGGAACCTGAGGGTCCGGACAGGGTAAGTGGTGATTGAGAAGGACCCGCCATCAAATACTCGAGGTAGTTTGAAGTTTGGGTCCCACGGATGACGCTAAAATGTTAATGCTAAAATCCTCCAGTAGGGCATATGGGACAAAACTCCTTCCATGTAGACTAGAAGACTGTGACACACCTACACACAAGTAACAACACACCTACACACCTACACAATGGTGAGTGGGACATTTCCTTATATGGCTTCGACAGATCTTCTTTCGGCTCCTTAGTTGGATCTGTCTCGACGACCGGGCCTGTTACATTTCGCCTTGGTTCGGTTTCTTCGAACGACAGACTAATGGGTGTAACCTCGGGTCCGTTACGGGCGTTGTACCGGGTTATAAGGGCGTGGAGGCTGTTTAAGTGGGCTTCGGTTTCGTCGTTGTGTTGTTCATGGTTTTCGTTATTCCCTCCGGAACCCGAGGGTCCGGACAAGGTAAGTGGTGATTGAGAAGGACCCGCCATCAAATACTCGAGGTAGTTTGAATTTTGGGTCCCACGGATGACGCTAAATTGTTAATGCTAAAATCCTTCAGTAGCGCCTACGGGACAAAACTCCTTCCATGTAGACTAGAAGACTGTGACACACCTACACACAAGTAACAACACACGTTAGCTCGCCCTGAGTGTTATCCCAGGACCAAGCTCTGATGTGAGAATAAGTATGGGGTATCAAAGATGTGGTATTAAGTATGTTGTCAGAGTATTCAATGCGTGTGATAATAAATGTGGGTACTATTTATAGGTACTGTGGATACCTGTGATGTGGACAGTTCATACCTGCTATCTTTCCCAAAACGGGACTGTGTACTCTTTGGTTCTGACACTTTTTCTTTTCTTCTTTGAGTATGCGCCAAAACCCTAGGTGGGACCTAGGCTCATGTGACGTCATTGGTGTCATCATGATTACTGTTCATGCCACATGGACCTTGTTCCGGTATTGCTCCGGTGTTGCCTCCGGCGAGTGACACGTGTCGTGGTCTCCGGAGCCTTTCCGATACCACACATGAACAATTTTATAAATAAAATTTCGTTCAACCTTCTTTTCCAGTTTCTTTTCCTATCTAAAAAAAAACTAAAGAACACAAAAACATTTCTCTTTCCTTTCATTTCCTCTCTTATATCATCCTGAAAACACAGTGTAAAGTGTATTCTTTTGTTTCTTTTAATGTATTTGGCATTTGTAAAGTGTCTAGTTGTGTTAGTATGTGTTCCAACATCCTCGGTCGGTGTCTTATTGTAAGTTTTTGTTTGTTCCTTTTTAATGCAAGGAGCAAAGGACCGAAAAATGCTACGTATACAAATAATTTTCACCAAACTTAACGAATTTATATTGTACAACAACATATTTACGTTTTGTATCGCGCCACAATCGCAGGCAAATGGATCTACTTTACATACAAGGTATATTTGTAATAAACGGCTACTAAAATCTCTTATTAGTACTTCTATGTATATTAAGCAACTGGTCGCAAGCTTAGAGCCTCTTAGATCTTGCGAATGAAATTTGTAAAAGAACCGACACAGTCATCACAAATTCATGAAATGATGTACGTAAGAGTTAATAGTGATTAGCCCAAACACAGTTGTGACGTTAGTTATTAGGGGTGTAAACAAGTCGAACTTTGGCATGGCCCGACTTGACTCAACAATATTATGTGTAATTAGGGGTGTAAACGAGTCGAATCAAGTAGAACTTTAAAATGGCTCGACTCGACTCAACAATATTATGTTCGGCTTGAGCTGGACTTGATAGCTCAATGAACTGAGCTTCCATGAGAAAAGCTCGAGCCGGGGTCAAGAAAGTTCGAAATATATAAGATAAATTTTGAATCTGGCTTCAGCTCGGCTTGTAAAACTCATCACGTCCATAATAAAGTATTTTTTTAAGTGTTATTCATATAAGCCCTTACAATTAAAAAAACTATATCTATAAGATATATTACTATAACTCGAGGATACATAAGCTCGAGATCGGTAAACTTTTCAAGCTCATTTTATGGGCTCGAGCTCAAAACTCGATAAAGCTTGGCTCAAAAGAGCCCAATGGAAAAAGCTTAACTCATTTACACGTCTACTTGTAGTAGCTACCTCAACTAATCATCACAGACAATACATTTGGGGATGGATTAAAAAACCCCATCTTTGCATGCTCCATACCAAAAGGCCTCTTTGCCCAGCAGGGCCCCACCAACTTAAAAGTTGTGTGTTCAAGTCTCGTTGGAGACACGTGAGATAGGTTCTAAAAAATTGGCGTTCTAAAAAAAATATCCTTGCAGGCTCCATAAAATTAAGACGAAACATATTAAATTTGGCAAGTGGCAACATGGATTGCCACAGAAGTAACTACACCGCAACTACCCCCAAAAAACACAACCATCTTTGATAAAATAGTGTTCTGCTCAAGCCAAACAGATGCAAACTAATATTTATTTCAAATGCCAGGCGATATGAAATTTGGTATTGCAGGTATCCAAATCAAAAAAAAAATATCTACATGAGAAACCTAGTTAGTGGTTACGATAGCATGAGTGCTTACAGTTTAACCAAACGCTTGAATCATTAGTGCTTCAAAAGAGTAAAAAGTCTCAAAGTTGATGAAGCCTTGTGGACTTTAGACACCTGATTCAGTGTCTCTGTCGACTTTTCATGGTACTTCACTTCGTTACTCCAGCTGAAAACCATTTCCTCCAAGGCATCTGCATACTCCAGTAACCAACGCGCGATTACGAATTTATGTTCTTCTCCACCAAATTCAAGAAACTCGATCCTTTTCAGATGACAAGTCAAGATTTCCCTTGTTTCAACTTCATCTAACTCCCAATATTCTGGTGTCAATGATTCCTACATCATCACAGAATTGCATTATTAGTTCATCTCGAGGTCGCAAAACCTTAAACTATTTAGTGGAAGTTTTGAAACGTGTATTAGATGCTTAATTGCGCTTTTGAAGCTTTCAAAGTATAACTTCTGTTTTTCCCCACCAAATTTTTTGAAGCTTTCAGGTCAACTTATCCAAAATAAAATTTTCACCCTTTTTTTTCAAATAGATCCTGTCCTTCCCCATCCAATAGTTTTATGATACAACAAAGGAACTTATGAGGTGAGAAGGAGTAGACTACCTCTTGAATGATCAAATGAAGAGACTCCAAGGCTGGAGAATGTCTGATAATCTCGATGATAACTTTCAAGGTGAAGGCATCAATTGTTGTGGTTATCTCCAGGTTCTTCAGATTGGGAAGAAAAATGGAGAAATCTCTTATCGGGTCATGTGCAGCATCCATACACTATCAAAGAAAAAACACAGATTCCATCAGCAGGGTTTAGCTATATCAAGAATGTCTTTCTATATGGTTTATTCATCATATTATAACGGGTTGGCGCTACTACTATTCATGTCTCCACTTGTGATTAAGTATGGTCGAACAGATGATTAAGAAAGAGTAAAAAAATAGCTCGCCTATAGTTGCAATGTGGGAGCCACCTTGCCATTACAAATCCCGTTTCCATAGCGTGGGTATATTTGTATTGTTTTTCCACAATTGTGAAAATATAAGCACACAGAAACCATATAGTACGGATACGGAGACTAAAATAAGGAAAAACACAAGTCTACACCGCAAAAAACAAACATGGTATGCAATCACATACCAAATGGACCACAAATTGAGAGCCTGAAGTTGGCAAGCACAAGCACTCTATATATCTGTCTTGCACCAAAAATTGTGCCAAATGTATGCACTAGTGGACCACATACTTTGAAATCTCGAAGTTGACTTGTGCTTAAGCAATCTCACATTACACTTCTTATATTGCATATATAGTTATAGATGAAGAAATAAAGAAGCATGCTTAAAAGAGAAGATGTATCCACCTGAAGAACATAAAGATTAAGCGACAAAGAATCCACGTGAGAAATCCCAGCTAGCAAATCGGATATGTATTCGCCCAATTCAGGCGATACTTTTTTCTGTGAGAGGTCCTCAGGATGTATGACAGCTTTCTTCAATGAATGGACGTCTTCGAGGATTAAATGGCATTTACGGCCAACATACTCCAAATTCACAAGTTCTGGAAAACAAAGTTTAAGACAACCCCAAAATTCCGTCTCTCCTCTATTGATAATGTTTATCCAGGTACGAATTGCCAAAGTCTTTAGCTTAGATAAAGATATATAGATAAGATAAGGTATTTGTGTAAAACAGTCTATCAAACTCAAGTCCTCAAGTAACTAACACTTTTTAAGTAACTCTAGTATTGCATCTAGATTGCAACAATGAACTTTATTGAGCTCAAGAACCTTAAGTCTTGCAAACCCAGTACAATCATACAAAGATATAGGACGCTGATACAGAAAAAGCCTTAATGACTCCAAAGATTCACATTCTATTAGACAATCAGGCAATTCATAATTCATAGGTTTGGGGTAAAACTTCAAGTCATTGCGGTTTACAGCTGCTTTAATCAACATCTCTACAGTCGAAGACTGAAAGTAATTGGCACAACATAAACGAAAACTATCCAAATCTACAGTTTTGTTAGCTAAAGCCCAAGTAACAAATATGCTAGGCAACACTGAAGAGGGATTCGGTAGTCGATGACAATCTAAGTTTCGAGATGGAAAATAGGGAATTGAAGTCCACAAATACCTCCATCGAGTCGATAAAACGCTGGTTCGGACAACTTCTTCGGTGTTTGGAAGACCTTGAAGGATCAACTGAAGAATGGGGTCCGGCATGTTACTGATGAAATCGACACCATCTTCGGATCGCTTGGATTTGTCCATAAACATTTTATCAAACAGAAAGAGAAACAAAAAAAACACCCACAATTCATATGCCAATCCGGTTCAGCAAACCCTAACTTTTAAAAGCTAAAATCTATGGTACAAATACGAATGAGAATAAAAGATTTGGGATTTTGGGCCTTAACCATTTTGTTGCGGATCGGGTTATGGAGCAAATTCATACGTGGGTTAAAATGACAGGTCCGGTCCTAATAAGGGGCCGTTTGGTTCAAGATTTTAAAATTCTAAAATTCTAATATCTAGTAAATTAAAATTCCTAAGAATTTAAAATTCTAGAATTTAAAATGCCTAATTCTATTTGGTTGACAGAATTTTGTAATATTTTAAACTCTTGAATTTGTATTAAACAATTAACGAATAAATATTTTTTATAAAAATTTTATTGAAAAATTAAAAATCGAATTTTAACTTTTTATATATATTTTATAAAATAATTTATATAGTTTATTTATAAATTTTTTATAAAAAAATTATATAAATTTTATAAAAAATTTATATAAAGTTTACAAAAATTTTATAAAAAATTAATAAAAAGTTTATAAAAAATGTATATAAGTTTTATAAAAAAATTCAATAAACTTTATAAAAACTTATATAATTTTTTTTAAAAAATTTATAACTTTTATAAAAAAATCAATATTTTTTATAGAATTTATATAAATTTTGTAAAAAATTCCTATAAACTTTATTAAAAATTTCTATAAATTTTATAAAAAATTTCTATAAATTTTATAAAAAAATTCTATGAATTTTTAATATAAGTTTTATTTTTGCTATTTAAAAGAGTAAAAATAAAAAAAATAATTTTTATATAAATTTTTTTAATTTTATAATTTTTTATATAAACATAAAAACCCGAATAAAAATGATTAGAAAAAAAGTTTATAAAATAAAATTTTCAAGTAAATTAAAATTCCTCATTTTTTGGAGTAATTTCAATATCCTTCATTTTGGGAATTCGGAGAATTTTAAATTCCTTCGTTAGTTATACCAAACACAATATTTGGGGGAAATTAAAATGTCAAAATTTTGAATATCCCCAATATCCTCCAATATGCCCCAACCAAACGGCACCTAAGAGTATTGGATGTTTTGATTTTTCAAAATTAGGATCTTACTTATAATCATTTTCTTTTCTTTTTATAAGATTACATAAAATTACACAAATATTTCGTAAAATTTTGGTTCTAAATTATTATTATGAAATAGATATAAGAAGATTTACATTTTGTATTTTAAATTATATAAAATAGATCTTATTGTTGTTCTTTAAAAGTAAGATCGAGTCTTAGTATATCTTAAGATCTTATGACCAAGGTCGGGATCTTATAAGATCTTAAGCATACAAATATTTTATGTAAAATCCGGATCATTTTTGTTATGCAGTATTATAAAATCGTAAGATCCTGATATTAAAATCGAGATCTTGACAACCTTGCTTTTGATAATTTAAGATTTATAAGTCAACGTCGTCTCAACGACATGTTATTTAAGTTCCAAAATGAACCGTCTTTAATCGGTTTTTACTTCAATGCTGTGCGTTCATGTCCTTTTTTGTAACCGTCTTTAAACGGTTTTTCGTTTTCTTGTCATCTTTCGTAAACTTTTTTTTTTAAATCTTCATGTATCGGAACGTTTCGTAAAGTTCTTTTTTATTAAATCTTTATACTGCGTATTGGAACGTTTTGTAGGCGTCATGTTTTTTGGTTATGGGAGGCTTTTTAGACATTATATGAATAAATATTGTATTTTAAGGTGTCATTACAAAATTTATAACATTTGTTTATTAAATAAAATATAAAAAAAATAAGTAAAAAGGGGGAGGGTGTGCTAAAAGCATGGTTCTAAATAGCACGTTATAGCGCGCCTTATAGCGGGTTATAGCGTGAAGCGTGACCTCCATGTTACAAAACAGACTAACGCGTCGTCTCTAGGCGTAGCGTGATAAATAGCGACATAAAGCGTCATATAGCGTGATTTTACAGGGCTTGTCTACTAATTTTGAGCTTAGTAATTTTAGAATGAAAATAAATCCTTTAGTAACTATTAGCCGATTTTGTTTTAAATTTAAATTGAAGTATTCCTCCAGTTTGTAAAGTCGCTAAATAAATATTAATTTATAAATCATTTGTGCCGCTATATATCACGCTTCAGAAAACGTCGTAGCTCCGCTATAGCTTCTGTAGCTTAAAGTTTGGCAATACCGCTAAGCTACGCTTCACGCTATTTACAACCTTGGCTAAAAGTATCTTCTATCAATTTCTAGACACGTCTATCATGAGGGTCGATGTCATGGACGTCCAGGACTCGCTCTTTCGTCCTTATTACGCGTGATCTAACGTTGCTACAAAGTTGGCGATCACACCCCTACAATAAACACACTCCAAGTGAAAGTAATTTGATTTACCATCCGAGCCAATTTAGCGGGACAATGACTATCATGAAAAGAAGAGTACTAAAATAATATAGGTAGCAAAATAGTCGGTCTATCAAGTTAAACACAGCACCTACGAGTTACCCGTTTTGACCCCAATACATTTTACTTCATTATCCGAGGTATCAGAAAGCCCAAATCCAAAGAGAACTTCCTTTAGAAATCTATTCACCACATAACATGACTACGTACGCACATGTTATGTATCATAAAGCTCTTCTGATCAGTCATCGACAGAGATGAATTTCACAGTTGGAGAAGCCTTGTAGGATGTTGACAATTTATTCATTATCATCTTTGACTTCCCATTGTGCCTGAATTTGCTAGGCCAACTGAAAACCATTTCCTCCAATGCATTTCCGTGCTCGAGTAAGAAACGCGCTATAACCATTTTCCCTTTTTTTCCATCTAATTCAAGGAATTTGACTGTCTTCAAATGACAAGATGAGATTCCGCTTGCTTCAACTTCATCAAACGCCCAAGATTCCGTCGTTAGATGTTCCTAGATCATCAAAAAGGGCATAAGTTGTTGTTCATCTTGAGGTTGTACAAATTTGAACCAAATTTTCAGAATTACTGGAAAATGTATTATGGGTGATGCTTACTTTAGTTCTTGAATCTTGCAAACGATAACCTAAAGGTCCCAATTTAAGGTCATTATTATTTACACAAAATAGTACTAGTTGTTTTAAGGTTTTGTCCATGGCTTAGATGTAGAGTTGAAAATGTTAATCCGTCCATATGAAAGCAAGTCGACTTCACTGGTAGTATATTAATAACAGGTCATACAGTTAGCTTAACAAGCATGTCACTGTGTACAAGTTACTCAAAGTATAATCAAGTGTCACAATTCCCTAATTGCTAAAAAATCAAATCATAATTTCAGTAATTAGTATAATCATAACTGATATACTAAATAAACAATCATAAATGGACAAAAAAAGTGCTGAAAAACAAAGTCAACCCTACCCGTCTTGACCCATCCAAAACAATATACCCCGCAAACAATTACAACACCCGACAGTTTTCCAGCTATAATACAAGGTTTGGCATTAACCTATATGAGTATATGATAGATTGTGTATCCTTTCTATGCATATGCTAAAAAACCAGATATATATAAGTAGACAAGAAAACATGTTAAAAGTATTCCATGAAACTTCAATATTATGATACAAAGAAGAATTACTATTCGAGACAAAGAAGTACCTTTTGAATGATTAAATGTAGAGACTCCAGATTTGGAGAACATCTGAGAATCTGGATTAGTACTTTCAAGGCGAAGGCATCAGTTGTTATTGTTACCTCCAATGTCTTCAAATTAGGAAAAGATGCAGGGAATTTTCCTTCCTCGTCCCGTGCAGCATCAATGCACTATCATCATGACAGCAAGCAAAAACTTGGAATAAATATTTATAGAAAAGCTGAGCTTGGAAATACCATAGAATGCGTGTAGGTAGTCAAATAATGGAGATAACATAGACCAGAATAAACCCCAAAGAAAAGCTACTCGTTGAAGACATTGAATCTTCATCAGAACCTCAAATTTCACTAGTGAAGTATAAGCTAAACATAACAAGTGATCACAAATTCATATCAAGAAAGTATAAAAACATTAAGGGGGTGTTTCTTTTTCCACTAAATTGTATGAGTGGAGAAAGATGTGGGACCAAATATTATTTTAATATTAAAAATTTATTAAATCTTCCATATGTACAAGGCAACTAAAACCCATCTCTCCCCATTATGATGTTTTAGTGGATGTAGGGTCCACCTTCCATATGAAAAGGGAAAAAAAAATAAACAAACCCTAACACTCTGTTCTCGAGTCTTTTTTTAAAAGAATAGAAAGGGAAGGGACAGGAAGAGGAGGGGAAAGGATCATATTAGGAAAGGAGGATCTATATTAATTTATGTTCTCGAGTTTATTTTTTTATTTGAGAGGAAAAGAAAGGGAACCGAACATAATTACTAAATTACCCCATTTTTATGTCCAGAGTTATTATTACGTACCTTTTTTCATGCCACGCTCCTGAATCTCGTCTACAATAACATGTGTAACACACTTTAAGTTGCTATCAACCAGTAATCTTTTCAACAAAATTCCTGTGTAATTAAAACTAGTAATCAGTTCACTAGCTGAAAACACGTACATATATTAGCTCTTATAGCTCTCTTCACCAAGAGATATTGTTGACAAAATAAATACCAAACTAGCGTTTAACGAAACATGTACATATATTACCACTACCCCTGGTTTCCAATGCAGTTGCAGCATATGTATCCTCTCAACCAAATCTGAATCTTTGCAATTCATTTGACTCAAATAACATTACTGAATGGTCATCAATGAAGCAATCATTATAATAAGTTTATGATTATTCTATAGTTAAAATCAATTAGTAATATATACAAAGATGATCATGCATGTAACCATATTATACAACATGCAAATTAAGATGTCATTGACTTTTTGCAATTAAATACTAACCTCGTAGCACATTGTGAGGGAATATAGTTGAGCCACACACATTATTATTGCCATGAACAGCATCGATTCTGTAGAACATTGGAACGCCAAGCCTCGATTCTAGCGCCCCTTTTCTGCAATCCATCCACCATATCTGCCCAATCCGTTGACGTAGATTTATCAAACGAAAAAATGGCGACAAAACTTTAAGACATCGTATGGAAAAATAGCGACACCGCTTCCTTGTAGTCTCAAAAGGGCTGTTTGTGCGTGATGAAAGACCATATGTTCGATTGCTAAGCATTTTCAATACAATACTTTGATTTTTTTGGTACAAAAATCTTATTGTTGTAAAGATGAAATTTTTGTTACGGTAACTGATTCTTGGTTCTTATCGCAATTACATGGTTGATCACTGATCTCAGTGATGAAACTTGTGAATTTCAGATTTTCAGTTTATATTATGGATCACGTGATGAGTTTCTCACCAATCGGTTATGGTTGCTGCAAACATCACAGTATGTAACATATATAAACAAATGAGGGTTTAATGGTAATTTTACAAAGCCCATGTTGTTAATCCTTCACTTCCCTTCCTAATCCTCCCAATTTTGGACGGAACATATATACACAAAAAAACACATACCTTCCATTCCCATCCCCTTCCCGTCCCTTACCTTTCTCTCTTAAAAAAAACTTAAGAACACCAAAGTTTTATGATTTCCCTTCCCATCCCCTTCTATCCCTTTAAAAAAAAACTTGAGAACAGAGAGTAAGATTATGTACGGTACCAGCTATAGATTGTTAAAAACATAGAATTACGTTTAGAAACATCTCCAACCCTCTACGTTCCAATAACTAAAGACCACAGCTAAGGTGTCCACATTTAAGTATTTCCAAATATAATACTTTATCGAGATACTAAATTACGAATCTACCAAGTTCCGGAAGACGGTACTTTAGAGTCAGTCAAGTAAACCACAAAATAAGATAACATAGGTGATCTTAAGTCTTAACATCACTTAAGTGAGTATTGTTTATAGAAGGACCTTTACAGTGAATATATACCATGATTTAGGAACCAAAGCATAAAATTTGTTACATCAAGGATAAATCACAGTTCCAATCAAGGTGCAAACACACCTAGAGTAATTTTTAAGTCAGGTACCTGCTGCGGTTTGGTGGTTTGGTACAATTACATTCAAAAAAGACCACAACTCAAGACCGTCCACATTTCAGAATTCAGATACTCCTTACATAATATTCTCCTAAATGAATTATAAGTTTGTCCACCAATGAGTGACATGTTTAATAACAAAGTATGGCATATTTTAAACATTAGCCCCTGATGAATCGTTACTGAACTACGTCAAACCCGAGCATGAAGAATAAAAAGATAGTTATAAAAAGGTTGAATTTAGCAAATTCTGCTGAAACCAGGTGCTGTAGACTACACAGGATAACTCATTTGTTGATAGAACTGACAGACAGTTGCTAATACAAAACAACGGATTTCATAACGGGATGTCGGGATAGAAAGTAAATTACTAAGATATTGTTTTATACCCTAAATGTTCTATTCTAGTTTAATTCTTATGTTTAACAGAATTGAAGAGCATGCATAAAGAGACTAAGAATTTACCTGAATCAAATAAAGATTGATGGATAAAGATTCTACATGAGACATGTCAGCTAAGGTCTCGCATATATCGTCCCCTATTTCAGACGGTATCTTCTGATGCATCTTGTCTTCAGGGAGAATCACAACTTTCTTCAAGTTATCTAAGCTATTAAGACATAAAGGACCTCTAGGGCCAACGTACTCTAACAACACGAGTTCTGGGCAATCAATCTCAATGCCACTGCAATATTCCTTATATCCATTCTTCTCCCAGTTACGAAGGATTAGAGTCTTCAGTTTCCGAGAGGAAATCCGAGCAGGAACTTTGATTATTAGTCTTCTAGAACATTCTATTAAACTTAATTCCTCGAGTAATGGACACATTCTGATAAACTGTTCTGGTAAATCAGAATCATAACAGTGAACACGGTTGAGCTCAAGAACCTTAAGTGTCTTAAACCCTGTACGATTAGGCATATATATACGCAAAGTACGCCGGTACAAAAGCAACCGTAATACTTCCAATGATTTAAAAGTTATTAAACAAATAGAAGGTAGTAAAACATTATGTGCGTTTTACAGCTGCCTTAATCCACTCTATAACAATATACTTTTTATAGTAACTAGCACAACACAAACGAAAGCTATCCAAATCAATGGTCGTTTTAGCTAAAGCCCAAGAAACAAACTTTTTGAATTTTTTCTTATTAAACTTTTTTGGGGGCTTGAATACCCGAAAACAATATCCAAGTCTAGAGATGGAAAATACGGAATAGAAGTCCATAAATAGTAAATACCTCCATCGATTTGATAAAGCGCTGGTTTGGAAAACTTCTTCGGTGTTTGAAAGACCTTGAAGGATCAACTCAAGAATTGGGTCTGGCATGACACCATTGTCGATGTTTGAAGGGTTACCTCGCTCGGGTTTGTAATTGTGTTAGTTTGATGATGGAAACTATGGAAAGAATTAAACCCATTCAATGTTATAAAACCCTAACTTGTTGCGGATCGGGTTTTGGAGGATCATTGCTTAAAATAAAGCTTTTTTAGCTTTCTATAAATAAAGGTCCCAAATCTAAACCCTAACTCAAATTCGAGAATCCAAAAATTAGGGTTTTAACAAACTATGGGTTGTGGTTTATCTAAACTTCCTCTCTGTTGGGAGGTTGTTGCCAATGGCGCTGATTACACAAATCACGAATTCCCTTCACCCGCCGTGTATAAAGTGTTATCCAATGATGCTGATGACACAAATCACAAATTCACTCCACCCGCCGTGCATAAAGTGTTATCCAATGATGCTGATGACACAAATCACAAATTCACTCCAACCGCCGTGCATAAAGTGTTATCCAATGATGCTGACACAAATCACAAAACTTCACCCGCCGTGCATGAAGTGTTATCCAATGATGCTGATGACACAAATCACGAACTCCCTTCATCCATGCATGAAGTGTTATCCAATGATGCTGATGACACAAATCACGAACTCCCTTTATCCGTGCAGGAAGTCTTATCCAATGATGACCTTTTAATGGAAATCTTAGTTCGATTACCATACTCTCACTTCATCTTTTCAAACCGGTATGCAAACAATGGTTATCTGTCGTAAGATCTCATACTTTCACTTTGACACAAACCCGAATTCGTACCATCCATCCTCCTAGTCTCTTTATTGGACGATCTTTTAGGGATTTGGATCCCTACGAATATGATTTTGTGTCACTTGATCCTAGAATTGGATCGAAAAGGTCAGTACTCTTTAGTTTTAATAAGTTAAAGGCACAAGTTATGCAGTCGTGCAATGGTTTGCTTTTGTGTTATACATCCGCTGGTACGTATAGTATTTACAATCCATTGATTAGTATGTTTAAGATGCTTCCACCCATGCATAATGAATATCGTGCTGATGACATGAACATGACTTTTGATCCTATTATATCACCTTTTTACAAAGTCGTACATGTTGGAAGAGTAAAAAATGGTAACACGAGAATACAAACTTACTCTTCCGAAACTGGTGCTTGGAGCGTTTGGAACGATGATCGATTTTCTTTTAGCTGTTTTGATGGTTTTCGTGATGGAATATATTGGAATGGCGCCATTCATTGGTTAAATGATTTGAAGCCTTTTCATGTAAAGTTAGATATTGTGGACTGTCCGGTTTTAACAATCATACAAACTCCCCCTGATGTAGCTGTCCAAGGGGACGTGCATCAGGATCGTAAAATTTTGAAGTCTCATAGTAGTTTGCTTCTTCTTTGTAAGGATTATTCTCTTCCCCGACTTTTGAATATCTATGAGATGAAGAATGGGAATTCTGAATGGTCGGTTAAGTACTTTGTTAGTCTTGATGGCATGATGAGACCACATCCAACATGGAGGATGCCCAGTAAGTGGCGTTGTCATGATATATTGAGTATCGTTTTGGGAGGACGGGACGAGGATTCCTTTATGGTAATTAAACTGTCTGGAAAGGTGTTGCAATACAACTTCTTGTTAGGGACTGTCAGTGAGCTCTTTTATTTGGGAAAATTGATTAGGCGATTTAATTGCTTTGAGTTCATTGCATCTTTTGCTCATTTGTGATCATGTCTTTCTTCAGGTTTGGCTTACCTTTATTCTGCCACTACATGAGTTTTTATTAACTATTGCAATATTTATAAGATTATCAACTCGTTGACTTCCTTGCAGAGAAAAAAAAAAAATCAGAAACTTAAGTTAAAAAAATTATGATTGTTAAAGCACCTGCAAATTCTAAATGTTTTGTCACGGCTTATTTTTTTCTTGAATAAGTTCTTCTACAATTATCTATAGAAGTTTTGAACTCACCAAGCTTACCGATGTACATTCTTTTCAGGTCGTTAGCATGAAGGTACCTGCAGTAGAGGAAAAAGGCAGTCATCTCTTGAATTTTGTTAAATTTCATGTGTTTGTTCTTTTTTCGGTGAAGCATCCTTCATACCATGTTTGGTTAAATCATTATATGCTTATTTTGAAGTTGTAACATGCAAGTATATCCACTTTTTTAGTTGTAAACCGATAATAACAGTGCGTTTGGTTCATGGGTTTTTGATGGCATTGGGATTGAAATACATCCTAAAGGTGTATGGCAGCAAAATGACAGAATTTTATTTCCAAATAACTTTCATCTCAATCCTGAAACTCAATTTAACTTTCATCTAAGTGATATGTTATTTGCCAGTTTTAGTTTCTGTTGAGTTTTCTGATTTGGTTTGTAAGTCGGATATTTTGATGGATGTTGTGTTCTATCTATTATTCTATAAATGCACTTAACATGGGACTGTTCGGGGGTTTCCGGAGAGCTGCCTGTAGTGTTTGCTGGTAGTTTGACATGGGAATACATAAAATTTGGTGACTTAGTCCCATGCTTAAAGGTTATAACCAAGTGTTGTTATATATATATATATATATATATATATATATATATATATATATATATATATATATATATATATATATATATATATATATATATATATATATATATATATATATATATATAGTGTAACTTTATTTACAGAACCCATCTTATTGGCAGAACTTGCAGAACTCTTATTTTTGAAGAAAAACATGTATGTCTGAAGGAGTACATGTATGTTTTTAAAGAATATTTGTATTCGCGAAGCATATTTAAAGTTCTTTTTATCAAAATTAAATTAAATTAAAAAAAAATATAAAAAACATACATGTTTGAGGGCGTGCATGCATGTATATGCACGCATACAAAAACATACTTTTTTGAAAGCGCACATGCATGTATGTGCACCGATCCAAAAACATACATGTCCGCTTTCAAAAACATACATGTACTCCTACAGACATACATGTTTGCCTTAAAAAACAAGAGTTCTGCAAGTTCTGTCACTAAGATGGGTTCTGTAAATAAAGTCCCCCTATATATATATATATATATATATATATATATATATATATATATATATATATATATATATATATATATATATATATATATATATATATATATATATATATATATATATATATATATATATATATATATATATATATATATATATATATATATATATATATATATATATATATATATATATATATATATATATAGTGTAAGGTTATTTTCAGAACCAAATAAATGTACAGAACTGCGAGAACCACCTTTATACTCTTAACAATGCATATGTATTTCATTATTATGTTTAAATTATCATTTAATAATTGTTTTATTGGTTATAGATCCGAATACGATGTGCGATATGAAGAGTGCACATGTGTTTTCATATTATCCAACGAAAAGAGAGTTATAATACATACAAAACAAATACATGTGCATGGTCATAGGATACATGTTCCTAATGACCTACGACAATGAAAATTCATATATTTTTACCTAATGAACTAACCCGATGAATATACATGTGCATTTTAAGGATAAAAAGGTGGTTCTCGCAGTTCTGTACATTTATTTGGTTCTGAAAATAACCTCACCCTATATATATATATATATATATATATATATATATATATATATATATATATATATATATATATATATATATATATATATATATATATATATATATATATATATATATATATATATATATATATATATATATATATATATATATATATATATATATATATATATATATATATATATATATACTCATATGGGTCATGTTTAGCATACTTGTTACTAGACCAACTGAAGCGGGATTCATATGTAAGATTATTGTCACTAACCTCCTTCGTCAGTCTAACATAAGAGTGCACACCGCACCCTTTGCGAGTCTTATGTGAATGTTTCCATGAATTAGAGTCTTTATCTAACTTCTTTTTAAAGATGAACGATACTGGTATAAAGTTAATGGTAATCACATAAGCAGGTATCCAAATGTCACTCAACAAATTAATCCTGGTGCAGTTGCCTAATGGTATAGTGGTACTACATCTTTATATGGAGATACACTCACTAATTTGCTAAGACCGGACCGAGACCAAAATGGTCCAAAACGCCGGGCCAAAATGGTCCGGTCCAATCTGGTTAGGTCTTCGGCTTGGTCCGGTCCTATTACGCATAATCGACGGGTTTTGGTAAGACCTACCGGACCGACAGGACCAAAGACTGAATGTGAGGAAAATCACGGACCGAGGACCGGACGATCCGGTCGATGGTCCAAAATGCTCTTCCTACAAACAGTATTAAAATGTTATATCTGGAAAACTGGGAGGGTCAAACGAGTAACAAGCACTTTGAAGAATCACCAATTTTGGTACAAACAGGTTTACCCAACCCACCAGTTTTACCACTTCTGACACACTATATCTTACAAAAACTAAAATAATGCAAATATCCAAATCCAAAAAACATCTACATAAGAAACCTGATTGGTAGTTGTCATAGCATGACTTCATATTTGTTACAGTTACATCGAAAGTTTGAACTATCAGTACTTCAAAAAGTTTGAATTATCAGTGCTTCAAAAGAGTAATCAATCTCGCACTTGAAGAAGCCTTGTTGAATTTCGACAGTAGATCCATTGTCTCTGTTGACATCTCATGGTACTCTTCTTCATTATGCCAACTGAAGACCATTTCCTCCAACGCATTTGCATGATCCAGTATCAAACGGGCTATAACTAATTTCTCTTCTCGTACTAGTCCATCAAATTCAAGAAACTCGACCCTTTTGAGACGACGAGTCAGGATTTCCCTTGTTTCAACTTCATCTAACGCCCAATATGGAGGTCCATAGGAATCCTAAATCATCAAAGAATTGCATTAATGGAATTCTCGAAGCATGTATGATGTATGATGCTTACGTTTTCGAAGCTTACAAAGTAAAACTTAATGTAACAATTTCAAGACTCTTTCACGCACACATGAAAGATTGTGTATTAAATTCAAGTGTAGATGGAAAACTCAATCAATATATGTAAAAATAAGTCATTATGGCTAATGTTTTATTGATAGCGGTCAAACGGCCTAGATACGAAGATTTTAGCAATAGGTATCAAACGGTTTTCAAATTGCAGGAAGTATTCCAATAATTACATCACTATTCCACTGGTAACTTTTGTAATCATAATTAATCTATTAACAACTTACCAAATAAAAAAAATACAGGGCAGGTCAATTAAACTAAACGACGCAGCTAACCAATCCATAAATTTTATAGCTATTTTTCCGAATACAACCTACCTTTTCCCATCCATAATTCAATGTATTCTGTTCTAAAGCCAATACGAGAAGTATGTTCAAGTTTCTTTTTATTTTCCGCACACGTTGTAACCTATGATATGGTCAAGATTAATTAAGACTAAGTGAGCCATGATCTTTCAAGGGACTTCTAATCAGGGACGGAGCTAGGGAGGTTCCCGCGGGTGCCCGTGACCCCTATGGAATTTTTCTGTGCAGTGTTAATTTGTGAAGAAAATATCGATTTGCTCTAAATGTATATTAAATGCACCCAGTTAATCAGAACGTGTTTCTACCATTCGTTTTAATTCATTTTTTACATTTGTTATGTTACGGTTCAAAAAATTTATGCACCCGATTATATATCGTACTGGCTTCGTCCCTGCTTCTAATGAGATGAGAAAGACTACCTCTTGAATGATGAAATGAAGAGATTCAAAAATTGGAGAACATCTGATAATTCGAATGATAACATTCAAAGTGAAGGCACAGATTGTGTTGGTCATCTCAAGTTTCTTCAGATTGGGAAAGATGCAGGAAAATCTCTTATCCAGCCACGTGCAGCATCCATGAACTATCAAGAAAATAACAGATTCCATTAATAGGGTGTAACCACGTCTAGAATGTCTTTCTATATCATTTATTGGTGGCTTGGTGCTATTAAAGTCAGCAACACTTAGGAAAAAAACAGTGATATTCACAAAACTGACAAAAGTAATTGAAAAGATGAATGCAAAAAAAAAAAAAAAATTGAACGCCGGAATTATGTTAAAAAGGAGAAAGCTAGCAAGAAGCTAGGAGCACAAAGGACATAATTAATATGAGGCCTATTAAACCACTCAATCCAATTCAAACTAGACTTTTTATTTTTACATGAGATCCAATTAAAGGAAGCTAGTTTAGTATTGTTGAAATGAGATCCTTTGATGGCCTTTTTAAACATAATCCAATTGAACATACATATTTACATGGATCAATCAAAATTTGACTTGTATTACGCCACACTAGCACTCTTGATAACTTGGTCTAAAAGTTCAGAATTAAATGATATATGAATATGTGGAGAAGTGTTATATAGGCTGGATATCGCAAGGACGCTATATTCCAAATATTTGATTTGATCTGTGTTGAAGCAAAGTTCTCCGGCTAGACTGATGCTAGCGAATTCACTTCGGTCATGATGATAGTATGCTTGTCTTTTGATCTCAAACCTAGAAACACAAAGTAGCACATGTTAGCCTCGTCCCAGGTTTGACCCCGAGACCAAGCTCCGGCGTGTGAGTAAGTAACTAGCAATTGGTATCCGGTGTGGAATATCGGAAGATAGAAATATATTAATGGTGAGTATTTAGTTCAGATAGCTTGTGTGTGTCTTAAATGTGGAAGTATTTATACTACTTTGCAGTACATAGATGTGTGGTCACATCAGTAGACTAGTGTTGTCCCATATATTTAGATAATAGAGCACGAATTAAAGTAAGAAAATAGACGAAGAAGATGAATTCTAGAGAGAGAAAGTAGAGAGAGAAAAGAGAGAGAATTGGTTGGAACTAGGTGAATATTAGATTAAGTGAGAGAGAATAAAATGAACCAACACCCTTCCTAACATGCTAGGAAGGGTATTTATAGTCCCCCTACATGTGGGCTTGTATGGACTATACTACATGGGTCGGGCTTTCCTTTAGGCTTTAGTTACTTATGAATGAACTTTAACTTAAAGTTGAGCCCGTAAAACACGACTAATCCTACTACCTATTACAACGTTCTAAAATACGATACATAATAAACATATGACCGATCATTCTTGTTTGACTCGATATTTTGAGGCTAACAATCTCCCCCAATGAGAGGTCATAAACCTTGGTCATTTAGGAAATTTGTAGAGATTACTAATATCGCCATAAATGAGTCTTGAACGTGTAATCGTAGTCTTGTTCCTTCATGTTGTGATCTTTGAGCCTTTGTCGTTGTCTTTCGACTTAGTCTTTAATCTTGAGATCTTCAAATCATCCTTGACTTGTCTTTGCCATCTTGCGATCTTGTGTCTTCATCCACATGCTCACACTATTAAATGTTGAATATATCTTCAGACATGAGTATGTGGTTTTGAATCTTTGACTTTACCGAGTACACCGTAACGCCACCTTCTTGAGATAAAACATAGACGCGGACTGAATGGCTTTGACATTCGTCCTAAATCGGTAGCGTTTTACCTCCGGTCGGTGAAGACCGTTATACGATATTAAATATCGTAACTGTGATAGGTAGATTCAGTTAAAAATCTCTTTGACAGGGTTTCACGGCTTTACTAGCCGTTCTCTTTACTCGACCGTCTCAAAGCAAGACTACGAACATAAAGAGTGAATCAATTGGATATATATCCGATTTGTTAATGCAATGATGCCTAAACGTTACTTGCATTTTTCGGTCTCGCTTAGTATTACGACAATATGTAAAAACAAGCATTTACGAAAACAATGAAAAATGAATTCTTGAGTTCAAGTATTTTTCATTTTACCCATTTTCACTTAAGGTATGAATAAACAAGTACTAACCTGAATCAAGTGATCAAGTGATTTAATCTTTTCTTAAAACTCACTTTTTATTAAGTGTGACAAGTTTTTAATTAAACTTTCTTTTTAAGAAAATGAATTATTAAATTAAATATTTGAAAATTTGAAAATGGCATATTCTTTTTTGATTTGGAATATTCTTTCAGGATATTTTATAATCAGATAAGACCTCCGCCACTAAAGGACAAAAAGGGAGCGGAGTCTACTCCGGCGGTTCCCTAGCGCCTAGGCGGTTCCTTATCGATAAGGTACCGCCGGCTGAGATAAGGAACCGCGGGCAGATATAGCCGTTGGCCCTTTGTCCTATAAATAGTGGACTTTTCTCAGATTTTCAACTCACCTCTTTTGCACACAAATTTCCAGATTCAAACATACTTCTTAAATCACTCAAATCCTTGATCATTTGATTAATTACTACTTGTTTAGAAATGAATCTATCTCATCCATCCCTTCCTCTTCAAGTGCAAAGAGAAGAACACTATCATTGTGAAGTGTTGAGTCCACCACCTAAGATCCTTTGAAGATCAAATCTTATACATTTGTTGTTGTGTAATAGTTGTGAAGATCCAAGTAGTTGTGTCTATTTGGTAGTTGTGTATGTACTAAGTATAGTTGTGTAGATTGTTCCTAGCTACGATTAGGGCTCGACTTTTAGCTTAGAGTCGGAAATTGGTTAAGCGACGTGTACGGTTTTCTCCACCATAAGGAGCTTGTTGTGTAGTGAACTCTCGGGTAAGGAGTACTCGAGGAGTGGAGTAGGAACGAGGGGTGAGCTTTGTTTTCGAACCACTATAAATCCTTGGTGTTTGGTTTGATCTTTCTTTACCCTTAACTCTTTACATTCTTTATTCTTTGTGCATATATATATTAGTTAGTATTAGTTTAGTTACACTATCATTGTTTATATTGTGCATAAGAAGATTTCACTTATTTCCTTAAGTCTAAGTTTTTGAGAAAAAAGATTTTTTGAAAACCATCATTTAACAAGTAAATATAAGAAACTATTCAACCCTCCCTTCTAGTTTCTAGAATTGGTATCAGAGCGGGTTGCTCAAGTATTTTTAAAGTATATTGTATTTTAAAACTTGAATCGATCTATGGATTCCAACAATTACCTAGAAGGGCAATCTATGCAAAGACCACCACTTTTTGAAACCGATAGTTTTATTTATTGGAAAAATAGATTTGAGACTTATGTGAAATCAAAAGATTTAGATCTTTGGCATGTTATTACCAATAGTGATTTTTTACCTTATCAATTTAATGAAGTTTCTAAAACAAAGGAATTGGTCACTTTTGACAAAGCTAATGACGATACTAAAAAGAAACTTTCGAAAAATAATGAGGCTAAAATGGTGATTTATAATGCCTTACCTAAGAAAGAGTATGAAAGGATTTTTATGTGTGAAACCGCTAAAGATATTTGGAACACTCTTTTAGTAACCCACTATGGTAATAGTCAAGTCAAAGAAAGCAAAATCGATCTTCTTGTCCAACAATATGAACAATTTGTCATCTTAGAAGATGAAGCTATTGATAGTGCTTTTGCTAGATTTAACACTATTATACTAGTCTAAAAGCACTTGATGAAGGTTTTTCTAGCAAGAACAATGTTAGGAAGTTTCTAAGGGCCTTACATCCGAAGTGGAGAGCAAAAGTCACGGCGATCGAAGAATCGAAAGATCTCTCAACTTTATCACTCGATGAACTCATAGGAAACTTGAAGGTTCATGAGATGATAACTTTGAAGGACTCGGAATTGGTGAAAACCAAGAGTGAAAGGAAGTCTCTTGCACTCAAAGCCAAGAAGGCACAAAGCGATCATGATAGTTCCTCGGATAGTGATGACGAGGAGTATGCATTGGCAGTAAGAGATTTCAAGAGGTTCTTCAAAAGACGAGGTCAACACGTGAGGCAACCCAACAATGACAAGAAACCATTCTTAAAGAATCGGTTTACCAAGAATGAAAAAGGTGATAGGAATTGCTTTAGATGTGGTGATCCAAATCATTACATTAGTGAGTGTCCAAAGCCTTCACGGGATAAGAATCACATGGCATTCGTTAGTGGTTCTTGGAGCGATAGCGGTGAAGATGTTGATGACAACCCCAAAGAGGAGAAATGTCTTATGGCTCACACTTCTAAAGAGGTACATTCTGAAACCGAATATTATAGCAATGATAGCTCCACCTTAGATGATATTAAATTAGAAGTCCAATATGATAATTTACACATACTTAGCCTTAAATTCATAGAAAAGAACAAAACCTTAAAATCAACTAAAACTAAGCTTGAAAATGAGATTAATGAACTTAGGGAAAAATTATCCAAGCTTGAGAAAAATATAGAAGTTGATGTAGGTTGCGTAAGTTGTGAGAAACTTAGGTTAGAGAATGAAGATCTCAATAGCACCTCCATTAAACTGGAAAAGTTCATGAAAGGTACTAGTGCTCTTGATGATATGTTAAATAAACAAATTCATTCTAAGGAAAGACTTGTTGTAGGTTTTAACTCAAATGAAACATCAACCAGTGAACCTAAACAAGTCAGATTTTCAGAACAATTGTCTGCTGTATGCGGTCCCAGATTGTATGGGGCGGTTCCTTATCACTATGGAACCGCCACCATAGATATGGAACCGCGGCCAGAAAGTGTTTTTGATGAAAATCTTGAACTTTCTGAAAAGTCAAATTTAGGTGAACATCCTAAGCATCTTATTGTTAACAAAGTCAAATTACCCATACTTGACGACAATGCTGTTGATAAGTTCTATAAGCCTTTGAGTAAACCTCTAATGAGAAATAGAATTTTATCAAGACCATCTTCTACTCCACCAAGAGTACGGAATGAGTCTAGGCCTAGAAGTAGAACGACAACACCTAGAAGAGATAGTCAAAACAATTCGCGACCTAGAAGTAAAACTCCAACACCTAGAAGGAATGACCACAACTCTAAACCAAGATCAAATACACCTAGGAGAAATAATGAACAACAAAATGGTTATATGAATTATTATCCTCCTCCCTTTTGTTCCACATGGGGAACCCCTCCTCCATTCATGCATCCCAACCAAATGCAAGGGATGTTTGGAACTAACAATTTTGGACCCATGAGATATTGGGGACCAAATGTTTGATCGTGTGTGTTGTTACCTAGATATGCTTGGGAATTGATTTGGAGCCCGACGAGTGGATTAAAGATAGTGGTTGTTTTAAACACATGACGGGTAATCGAAGTTTGTTCTCGCGCTACAAAGCATATGATGGAGGTAACGTCACATTCGCTAGTAGTCTACGTGGTAATATCATTGGCAAAGGTACGGTTTCTATTGACTCCATGACTATTGAAAATGTTGAGCACGTAGATAATTTAGGGTTTAACCTTTTAAGCATAGGTCAAATTTGTGACAATAAGTGTAAGGTCATCTTTTCGGAAAATGACAGTGAAATCGTAAAAGATGGAAAGGTCATTGGAAAAGGTGTTAGAAAGCATGGGCTTTATGTCATGAAGGTCAATAAGAAGTCAAAAGACAACATAAGTCTTGCGAATATAGATGATAGTTCTACTCTTGGGCATAGGAGATTAGGTCACGCTAATATGCGTCTAATTCAATCTTTAGTCTCTAAGGAGTTGGTAAGACACCTCCCCAAGATGAAGTTTGATAGTCACTTTTGTGATGCTTGCAAAGTTGGAAAGCAAGTTCACTCAAGTCACAAAGCAAAGAATTTGGTTTCAACCTCTCGGTGCTTAGAACTCCTACATATGGATCTCTTTGGACCTATCGCCATACGGAGTTATGGAGGTAACCTTTATACCCTAGTTATAGTTGATGATACTCTAGATTCACTTGGACTAGATTTTTGGCATCTAAGAATGAAGCTTTCGATCATTTAGAAATCTTTAGTCGAAGAATTCAAAATCAACTAGGATGTCCAATTGTCTCTATTAGGACGAATCATGGTAGGGAATTTGATAATGAAGTGCAATTTGGTGCTTTTTGTGAAGCTCATGGTATTACCCATAACTTCTCGGCTCCTCGCACTCCACAATAAAATGGGGTAGTTGAAAGGAAGAATAGGACCATCCAAGAGATGAGTAGGACGATGTTAAACGAGCAATCTTTGCCTCAAAAGTTTTGGTGCAATGTCGTGGACACATCGACTTATATTCTCAACCGAATTCTTATTCGACCTTTTCTAGGAAAGACCCCCTTATGAGATTCTTAAAGGTAAGAAACCCTCATTGGAATACTTTAGGGTGTTTGGAAGCAAGTGCTTTATCCTCAACACCAAAGACTACCTTACCAAGTTCGACCCAAAGTCTTACGAAGGTATCTTTTTAGGTTATTCTCAAACTAGTAAAGCCTACATAGTCCTCAATAGAACCTCGGGCGTAATTGAAGAATCACTTACCGTGACTTTTGATGAAACCCCTCCTTTAACCAAGACACCACCATTGGTTGATGATGACTTGGATGAAGTATAAGTAGTTAAAGACAAAGAGGTTAGAAAAATAGGAGTTGAAGACCTTAGTGTTGAAAAGGAAGTAAATATTAAGGAGTCTAAGGATCATGCTCTCAATAATATCATTGGTGACTTAAATCAAAGGACCCTAAGATCTCAAGTCCAAAACCAAAGCAACTTCTTTTGTTTTGTCTCCTTGATTGAACCAAAGAATGTTAAAGAAGCTTTGACGGATGAGAGTTGGGTCATTGCGATGCAAGAAAAATTGAATCAATTCGTTGCTAATGATGTTTGGGAACTTGTTCCTCCACCTAGAAGTTCTACCATTATAGGAACCAAATGGGTATATAGGAATAAGCTAGATGAGAATGGTGTTGTGTCTCGTAACAAAACTAGACTTGTAGCTCAAGGCTATAATCAACAAGAAGGGATTGATTATGATGAGACATATGCAGCGGCAGCAAGATTAGAATCCATTAGAATCCTTTTAGCCTACGCTTGTGCCTTAGATTTTAAGCTTCAACAAATGGATGTAAAGAGTGCATTTCTTAATGGTTTGATCAATGAGGAGGTATATGTGGCTCAACCTCTCGGCTTCATTGATTTTGAGAAACCGGATCATGTTTACAAGCTTAAGAAGGCACTTTATGGTCTTAAACAAGCACCCAAAGCTTGGTATGATAGACTTAAAGCGTTTCTTGTTAAACATGAGTATACCATGGGGATGGTAGACAACACGCTCTTTACAAAGAAGAAAGGTTCTCACCTCATAATCGTGCAAATATATGTTGATGACATTATATTTGGCTCAACTTGTCAAGAATTGTGTGATGACTTTGCCAAAATCATGCATGATGAGTTTGAAATGAGTATAATAGGCAAACTTAACTTCTTTTTATGACTCCAAATTAAACAAATGGACGATGGTATTTTCTTTAGTCAATCTAAGTATGCTAAAGAAATGCTAAAGAAATTTGGATTAGAAGAATCTAGACCAATGAAGACCCCAATGGCCTCGGATACTAAACTCACCGTAGATGATGATTGTGAGTCGGTAGACAACACCAAATATAGAGGTGTGATTGGTAGTTTGTTGTACCTAACGGCAAGTCGACCGGATATCATGTTTAGTGTTTGCCTTTGTGCTCGCTTCCAAGAGGCTCCCAAAACCTCTCACCTTGAAGCGGTTAAGCGTATCTTCCGATACATTAAGGGAACTATACATTTAGGATTATGGTATCCTAAAGGGACCGGCACAGAAACCATTGTCTACGCGGACTCAGATCATGCGGGAGACTATGTGGACCGGAAAATCACTAGTGGTGTTTGTACCTTCATGGGTTGTTGTTTAACTTCTTGATTCTCCACGAAACAAACCGCTCTTGCGATATCCACCATGGAAGCCGAGTATGTGAGTGCCGGAAAAGCATGCCAACAAGCTCTATGGATGAAGCAAGCGCTTGTTGATTACGGGATTTGTCTTGATGATGTTCCCATCATGTGCGACAATAAAGGTGATATAGACCTTAACAAGAATCTCGTGCAACATTCGCGAACCAAGCACATAGAAATTCGTCACCATTTCCTTAGGGATAATGTTCAAAAGGGGAACATTTCAATAGAGAAGGTACCCTCCGAGGATAACTTAGCCGACATCTTCACTAAGCCACTTAAGAGGGAACCTTTTAATTACTTGCGTCTAGGTCTAGGATTAATGAAACATATTCCTTAATTTCTTTCCCTTTATTGAGTCTCTTATTTTCTTTTGAGTCTTTTATCACTTTGAGTCATTGAGTCTCCTAAACTCTTCTTGAAAATCTTCTCTTCTCCTTTTCAAAATCCTCAAAGTCTCTTTCAAAAATGGTCAAGAAATGTTTTGACATTGTTAATTCAATCTAAAAACGTTTTTCATAGATTCTTGCTATTAATCTCGAGCTTACATAATTCATATGTATGATTCTCTCAAACATAGCAAGAACAAGATAGAATCATGGAGGATCATTGTGTCGTGACTTAAGGTCTTGTCTTACACACCTCCTACATCGATTTTTATTTTAAAATCCATGTATTTTGGTCAAATCCATATTTGGTGAGTTAGTATGTATTCTCTTTGTCTATCTTTGCTTTTAAGCATATCCCTATGATAAGTTAGACTAGAAAAATAAGATTTGCTGAAAAATATTCCTTCACCACCAAAACACAGCCTCTGTAGGCGGTTCCATATATGAACCGCGGTCCCTTATCAATAAGGAACCGCCGGAAGCAATAAGGAACCGCGTACAATGTTTCCTTTTTCGGGTATTTTCTAAAATTCCAAATTTGTTCCAACACTCTTGAGAATCTTTGCTTCAACCCTTTGACCACCCCAAAAATACCTTGAGCCTTCCCTATTTAACCATAAGCATTTTGCCATACTTCACATCCCAAAATGTCTTATTCTCCCAATGAAAGCCTTCATTCTCCTCCATTTTCCCCAATTGCTTTCAATCCCAACTCACCCAAGAACACATTAAATCCAAATTCACCCAAGAACACTCTTAATCACATTTCCCCTATCAAGAATGTTGATTGTGGAACATCTTTTCTTCCACCACCACCCTTTAGTGTTCTTCCTCCTTCTCATGATAATGTCATGCACCATGGGACATATTGTCACTGTTGTCAATATCAACATCTTGCTATGGCACACATCTATGAGGAGTTGAGCTACATCCAGAGTCTCTTAATCAAGCCTCCTCTTCACTTTGATTATGAGATCTCCACCAAGCCACCACCACCACCTTCCGCCACTACCTTGTCTTACATATAAGCATTGGTTGCTTATCCACAAGACACCTTATTCAAGCAAATCTTAGAATTATAGATTAACTAGGATTAGATTTATGCTTTTGGCTTGTTTCCTCTTTCATACATCTTTGTATGATTCTTTTTATTTTATATGACTTCACTTGGATCTTAGTCTTTGTGTTTTCTTCTCTTTTTATTTTATTCTTTTTGTGACGTATAGCTATCTCTTGTTGGTTGTCTCTTTTGTTCAACTAACCCTTCTATGTAGCTTGTCACCATATCTCGATTCCTCGGTGCCCCAAGCAAAACGGAGTAAGCACCAAGGGGGAGTCTTTTCAAAGTCCGTCTCTTCAACACCGACTTGTGCAACCTTTTTGCTTCGACAAAGGGGGAGAAATAAATAAACTCGTCTTCGAAAATCTTGTTTTTGTGTGATTGAGTTTATGTATTGTCGGAATCAAAAAGGGGGAGATTGTTAATGCAATAATGCCTAAAAACGTTACTTGCATTTTTCGGTCTCGCTTAGTTTTGATTACGACAATATGTAAAAACAAGCATTTACGAAAACAATGAAAAACGAATTCTTGAGTTCAAGTATTTTTCATTTTAACCATTTTCACTTAAGGTATGAATAAACAAGTACTAACCTTAATCAAGTGATCAAGTGATTTAATCTTTTCTTAAAACTCACTTTTTATTAAGTGTGACAAGTTTTTAATTAAACTTTCTTTTTAAGAAAATGTTTTATTAAATTAAATATTTGAAAATTTGAAAATGGCATATTCTTTTTTGATTTGGAATATTCTTTCAGGATATTTTATAATCAGATAAGACCTCCACCACTAAAGGACAAAAAGGGAGCGGAGTCTACTCCAGCGGTTCCCTAGCACCTATACGGTTCCTTATCGATAAGGTACCACCGGCTGAGATAAGGAACCGCGGGCAGATATAGCTGTTGGCCCTTTGTCCTATAAATAGTGGACCTTTCTTATATTTTCAACTCACCTCTTTTGCACACAAATTTCCAGATTCAAACATACTTCTTAAATCACTCAAATCCTTGATCATTTGATTGATTACTACTTGTTTAGAAGTGAATCTATCTCATCCATCCCTACCTCTTCAAGTGCAAAGAGAAGAACACTATCATTGTGAAGTGTTGAGTCCACCACCAAAGATCCTTTGAAGATCAAATCTTATACATTTGTTGTTGTGTAATAGTTGTGAAGATCCAAGTAGTTGTGTCTATTTGGTAGTTGTGTATGTACTAAGTATAGTTGTGTAGATTGGTCCTAGCTAGGATTAGGGCTCGACTTTTAGCTTAGAGTCGGAAATTGGTTAAGCGACGTGTACGGTTTTCTCCACCATAAGGAGCTTGTTGTGTAGTGAACTCTCGAGTAAGGAGTACTCGAGGAGTGGAGTAAGAACGAGGAGTGAGCTTCGTTGCCGAACCACTATAAATCCTTGGTGTTTGGTTTGATCTTTCTTTACCCTTAAATCTTTACATTCTTTATTCTTTGTGCATATATATATATATATATATATTAGTTAGTATTAGTTTAGTTACACTATCATTGTTCATATTGTGCATAAGAAGATTTTACTTATTTCCTTAAGTCTAAGTTTTTGAGAAAAAGGATTTTTTGAAAACCATCATTAACAAGTAAATATAAGAAACTATTCAACCCTCCCTTCTAGTTTCTACACGCTTGATTAAAGTCGTCAATTCAAAATCTTGGAACAAGTTTAATTCATTAAGAATCTTACCATTGTTGCTTTCCAGTTGACACAAGCTTGATTCATAAGAATCTCGCAAGTTACCTACCGTAGCGCTGTTTGATGTTGACGCTAGAAGGATTTTCATTCGTCACTGTGAATATTAATGAATATCACTCTGAATGTTCTGGCAAGACCATAAAGATATTGCGTAGAAACCTGAAACGAGTTTGAATCAATTCAGAATCAAACCACTGTTGCTTTTCAGTTTTACACATGTTCAATTCATAAAGAATCTTACATATGACCTACCGTAGTGCTGTTTGATGTTAACACTAGAAGGATTTCCACTCATCATTGTGGATACTAAGTAGTATCACTCTGAGTGTTCTAGTAATATCACAAGGATATAGCGTAGGACTATCTTGTTCGTCATCCGTGTGTCCTAAAGAGATTTGATTGATCTCTAGGCTCTAGACTCGATTTGTGCACTTTTAATGGTCGAAGGCTGGAGCAGATGCCACCTATTCAATATCAACTATCTCGGAATGAGAAAGCTAATAGAAGTCATGTTGTTCTCCATGACAATAAAACAAACTTCTTTTGAGAGAAGCCTGAGTAGCTAGGAAAGGGTTGTGCTTCACATCACTAGGTCCATGATGAGTTGTCTTCATGATGTGTTGACCCGGGTTCTGCCTAAGTTGTATGGAGGGCTTCTTTCTTTACACCCTTTATCCTTACATTTCTTTTTCATTCTTCAAACACTTCAATGATTACCAAGACATCATTACTAGCACCTTGTTGTGATTGTTCCAGTGCTAGCATCAGTACTTAGTCGGCATTCAGCTACGTTCACATTCTACTCTATCTTTCCTAAGGACTTCTAAATCCATTGGATTGTCCCTGGGAAGATCCCTCCGGTTCTGGTTGGATCATAAGACTTAAACCTAACCACCCTTTTGATACCAATAATCTCGTGAATTAAAGATGTTGTGGGTATTTGATCGTAACAATGACAACCACTTCAAATGTCTAACAAGATGTTTGAAAAAAATTTAACACCTTGATAGTTTTGTCGTTTCAGAAATGCTCCCCCTTCACACGTGCATCGATAATCGAAAGTGTTTCGCACATGTAGGTGAGAGTTAAAGTGCTTGAGTCTTATATAAGATCAAATTTTAATCACATTTTCTCCCCTATCTCTAATATATAAAATCTTTTGATATTAGAGGTACCATATTTGATTAAAATATATTTTGAAAAGTAGTCTTGAAAATCTCCGGGAGAAAGATGTTTTAATCTTTTGCATGAAGTTGAAATGCTCCCCCTCAAAAATTGATCCAATTGAATTGTCATTGTGAGGATATGAACCACATTTTGCTTTTTGAGGATGGGAGTTGTTGAACACACAATTTTTGAAAGATTTTGAATAATCATTGAGAAATTCTTGAAAAAATTGTGTTCAACGCTTTTTGAAAAATCCTATTTCTTTTTGGCGAAGAGGTTTTTTTTAAAGCATAAACTTGAGTTCATAGACTTTGAATGTCTTGATGAATCCACTCAAGTGTAAGAAGATTTCTCTTCTTTTGCTGAGGGTAAGGGCACTAAAGCGTACACTCCCCCGTTGAATATAGAACCGGGTTGCAATCTGAAAGTGATTACAAGCCATTGTGTTGAGCTCAAAATGTTGAATGTTTTGTGACAAGCTCAACCCATGATAGATTGCTCTACCCGTTGATGGAAATATTGTCCAAAAGAGACAATTTCCTTTATAAAAGATAGAAATGACATGTTTTGAAAAATATTTACAACTTCCATTCGAGCTTTATGTACACACCCGTGTCGTTATTGAGCGACATTTCTAGGTACGTCCATATTATCGACACTGAAAGACATGTCGAGAAGAATCTTTTTGGTTTTTTGAAAGATTTTTAATTTTGTGTTTTGCCTTTATGTGTTTTATATTTTTGTATTTTGATTTTTCAAAAATATTTACAAGTAGATGTTTGATAGGTGAATCAAGCAGGCTTCTTTGCCAGAATCTCCAGTTCTGCTGGAGTCAAACATCTCATACCAATTTGCCTAACTAGATACGCAAACCTCTCTTTCGAAAGAGCTTTTGTAAACAAGTTAGCTAATTGGTAATCAGTTCCAACAAAGTATAGTTCAACAATACCCTTTTCAACTTGTTCCTTAATGAAGTGATATCGGACATCAATGTGCTTCGTGCGGGAATGCTGTACCGGATTGCAGGAGATGGCTATGGCGGACTTTGAGTCACAGTACATAGGTAATTTATCAAAGTGGAAGCCATAATCCGTGAGTTGTGTTCTCATCCATAGAACTTGAGCACAACACGCAGATAGAGACACATACTCCGCTTCGGCTGATGACAGTGACGTACAATCCTGCTTCTTGGAAGACCATCCCACAAGCTTATCTTGACCTAGAAATTGTGCACCACCAGAAGTACTTTTACGTGTATCAAGACACCCTGCGTGATCAGAATCTGAATAGGCCGTTAGAAAGAAACCGGTTTCCCTCGGATACCAGAGTCCCAAATGAATGGTATTCTTTAGGTACCGAAAGATCCGTTTAACCTCCTTGTGGTGCTTTTCAGTGGGTCATGCTTGATATCGTGCACAGTAACACGTATCATGTGATATATCTGGTCTGCTTTCTGTTAAGTACATGAGGGAGCCGATCATGGAACGATATTTCGTTTGATCTAAGGCATCTCCCTCCAAATCAACATCTAGGGATGTGGTTGATAATGGTGTCCCAACGGGGTCAAATGAGGTCATACCATGCTTTTTGCTTATCTCTTGACAATACTTAGCTTGGTTTATAAAGATACCAATTGGGGATTGGTGAACTTGAATTCCTAGAAAGAATTTTAGTTCGCCCATCATTGACATTTCAAATTTACTGTGCATGACTTTTTCAAACCATTTTGAAAGTTTTGGGTTTGTAGACCCGAAAATAATGTCATCAACATAAATCTGCACGAGCAAAATGTCATCCCCATATTTATAAGTGAACAAAGTTAGATCAATAGAACCTTTTGAGAAACCTTTGGAGACCAGAAATTCGAGAGCTCGTCGTACCACGCCCTTGGAGCTTGCTTGAGTCTATAAAGTGCTTTGTGGAGACGATACACCTTGTTAGGATAATGAGGATTGACGAATCCTTCCGGTTGCGTGACATAGACTTCTTCCTTCAAAGGCCCGTTAAGAAACGTCGTCTTTACGTCTATTTGATAGACGATGAATCCCTTATGTGCAGCATAAGCAAGGAAAATCCTGACCGCTTCCATTCGAGCTACTAGTGCAAATGATTCTTCAAAATCAATACCCTCTTTCTGACCATACCCTTTAGCTACTAGCCTAGATTTATTCTTGATGATCGTGTTCTCTTCATCCATCTTGTTTTTCCAGATCCATCGAAGATTTAATGGTATTACATCGTATGGTTTGTCAACAAGTTCCCAGACTTTAAGTCTTTCGAATTTTTGAAGTTCATTCATCATCGATTCAATCCAAGCATGATCAGCCATGGCTTCTTTGATGTTTTTCGGTTCAGTTGAGCTCACGGCGAGTGCGAACATACAAACATCGCCATCGGTGTTAAGCTGTCGTCTTGTACGAACGGGCTGTGAAGGGTTTCCAATTACTTGAACCAAAGGATGATCTCGGGTCCAATGATGTGTTGAAGGATGTCGTTGGTATAACGTGTTCATATTTGACGGGTCAACATGGCGAGTAGAAGACTCTCCAGTTTTGTGTACCGGTGTACCGAATGGGTTGATAAATTCGTCTTCGTCAGATAATGCATTGTCTGCTTGATTTGTGTTCTCTGGAGCAATGACAGTAGTTGTGGATGTTGTAGGAGCGATTGGTGATGTGATATTCTTAGGAGGTAAATCTGCAGCAACCCGTGTTGAAGTAGATGAGGTTGTATCCTTTTGTTGACAATGATCGGTATCTTCATTCTTATCATGAGTGACAGTGGAAGACTTTGATACAACTTGTTTCTCCCCCGTGAAATATTCATCATACATTGGTCCGTATAACATTTCCAACTCTTCAAGTGTCGTGTCCACTGTCGTATCTGCTCTAGGAACATGTTCAGGAACCAGCTTTGTACTTGACGGTTCATTGCTGTGGTCTTGAGTTCCGAGTTCTGTGCGGTTGTGTACAGAAGTCTTTCGTCGTTGTGGATCGGGACTTAAACTGCTTTGTTCAAGTGCCATTCTTGTAATTCATCAAATCTGATATGAATAGTCTCGACTATCAATTTTGTTCTCTTGTTGTATACGCTGTATCCCTTAGACTGAGTTGCATATCCCACTAGAATGCATGCATCACCTTTCTCTTTCATCTTGTCTAAATTTTCACCATCTCGAATAATGTAACACGTACATCCGAAAACATGAAGGTGTTTGAGTGAAGGTTTGCGATCATTAATTATGTGATATGGTGTCTTTTCGTGTCTAGTAATAATTAAGGATCAGTTTTGAGTGTAGCATGCGGTTGATACGGCTTCGGCCCAAAAGAATAATGGTAGTTTTGAAGCAGATAATAATGTTCGAGCAGCCTCAACTAAAGTGCGATTTCGTCTTTCAACAACTCCGTTTTGTTCATGTGTTCGAGCAATAGATGTTTCATGTTCAATCCCTTCGGCTTAAAAATATTTCTTTAGAGTTGAATTCAAGAATTATGTGCTTGTGTCAGTACGTACCATTTTTACTTGATCTTGAAGACCACGTTGTATGAACTTAAGGAAGTTAATGAGAACCTCAGGTGTTTCCTCCTTGGAACTTAAGAAGAGGGTCCACGTGTACCTTGAGTAGTCATCGACAATTACCATAACATATTTCTTCACATTGATGGTTTGAACACTCATGGGGCCACACAAATCTATATGAAGAAGATCTAACCGTCCTTTAGAGCTTGGTGTAGTCTTTGTCTTGAAACTACTCCGTTTAGCTTTACAAAACTCACAAGAAGAACAAAGATGATATTTGATGAATTTCAAGTTCGGAAGGCCTCGCACAATATCTTTCTTGGAAAGCAAGTTGATGGTATCAAAGTTAAGATGAGATAAACGTTGATGCCATAACCAAGCTTGAGTAGTTGAAGCTTTAGCCATGAAACAGATTGGAGTAGAAGATGTGGAGTCTTGTAGTGAAATAGTGTAGAGATTAGTACCCCGTGTTCCGGTAAGTAAGTCATTCCCATCCTAATCACGAACAAAACATGTCTTCTTTCTAAAAGCAACCTCCAAATCCGCATCACAGAATTGACCGACCGAGAAAAGATTGTGATTGAGCCCTTCGACGTAGTAAACCCTTTTGATAGTGATATTCCCCTGAACCAAGTCTCCATATCCTAGGATCGGTGCAAATTGATCATTTCTGAATCGGACCGTACCCAGGAACTTCTCCACGAAGTTAATTAGAAGCTTGAGATTCCTCGTCATGTGCTTCGTGCATCCGGAGTCTAGTATGAAGAGAATTATTTCGATCACCTGCAGAAGAATTAGAACACGATGGAGCATTTGCTAAATTGGATTCCATGTTAGTTGTGATTTCCGATTCATTAGTTTCCCTAGTTTCATCACTTAGAGGCATACTTACACTCGTTGTCACATTTTCTGTCCTAACCTTAGGCATCCATTTATATCCTAGAGGACATTGATTAGCAAACCACCATTTCCAAGACTTGCTAGCAGACTCATATAATTCCCGAATTTTTCTTCTAGGGTTCTTAGTGGTGGAGTCTGATGCATTACTTTTCTTAGGAGGGGTTGCACCAGAATGGTTCACTTTGCGTTTGGGTTTTCTAGCAATAATAGGCATCGCAGTTTGCTTCTTTGTTCTAGTATCTACGCCTTCGACATTATTCGAAACACACATAGCATGATTAGCATTAGCACACTTTCCACATTTCACACAAACAAACTTAACATTCAAAGCATTCAAAGTCGAATCATTCAAATCATCATTACACGCGATTACAGACGTTTTATTCTTAGAAACATTGAAAATCCTAGGGTGGTCTTCTACTTCCTTCATCTTCCCTTGACTTTTGTTTTGCCAAACCTTTTCATTCATTCGAGTGCTCTTAAGCTGAGGCCGGCTAACACTAGCAGTGGGGACTACTCCTGTAGTAAAAGACACACGTCTATTAGTGTTTCTAGAAGTCTGAGGTGATTGACTTTATTTGTTTTGTGTGGGTTTAGTGGCCAATCTATACATCCCTGGTTTAATCACATTAGTGTTCTTAGTGCTTTGTGATCGAATATTTTTTTTTGGGAGTATTCTGTGGTAACCTATCCTTCCCATCCATCTTGGGGGCAAACCCAGGTTTTGCAAATGCAGAATTAGAGAAAACATATGGTTTTCCCAAGACAGAGGGTCTAGTCACTTTTTGCGCATTGGGTTGTCTCACAACAGGTTTCTTAACATTAGGTTCCACAATTTTCCCACCCATCTTAGTAACGACTTTCTTCAACTCAGCTATCGCTAGTTCCCTGTCTTGTAACTGAGCTTTCAACCCTTTAATTTCCAAACTCTGTTCATTCATTGCACGAAACGTTTTGGAAAGTTTTTCTTTCAAGTTATTATCATGTGGAAAACTACCAACGTCTTTTTTCAAAGCAAGTTCAAGAGAATGACAATGTTTTTGAAGGAAATTAGTTTTGTGTTGAAGTAACTCAAAAGCCTTTTTATCAACATTTTCTTTACGTTTCGAAAGCTCAAGTTCAAGACGCTCACATTCTTTGATTTTATCAAGATATTTTTATGCAACATCAGAATATTCATTGATATCAGCACAAGATTGAAGAGTAACACACTAAATATCTTTGGAGAGACATTCTTCTAAGAGTAGATCATATTCGTTTGAAAAATCTGATTTGTCAGTTTGGAGTTCATCAATTTCTTTTTCAAGAGACTCAATATATTTCAAATCATCAAACATTTCAGACCGAATCAAGTTTTCAAACTCAAGAACATGTTCTTTTATTATCTTCGTATTTGGTATTAGAAGTTCTTTCACAAGCACAGTTATGTCGTGAGGAATCTCGGTTTTCCACTTATCTTTTTGACGTTTTTCCCAATCGCGTTCGACAATTGATTGAACATTTTCAATGTGGTGCTTAAGAAAACCAAGTGTTTTTCTACTTTTGCTTTTAGAAGCATCCAGAGGAAAATAGTTAATATATTTAAAAACATTAGTTTTCCTCTTAGCGGCAAACGCTTTCTTCCATTGAATTCTTCGTTGTTTGCATTCTAAAAACAATTCCTCACGAGACTTCTGTTTTTGTGGAGTGAAATGACTATAAAGACTGTTTAGATAAGCATAGTTATATGGTTTCACAAAATCTTTATTGACCGGTGATCTACTCTCCTCATCCCAAAGGGACGTTTATTCACTATCTAGGTTAGCTACTGGGCAGTCATTATCAGTCCATTCGGACTCATCAAGATATAAGTGAGGGTTAGTAGCTTGAGCTTATTCGAGGTACTTGGGGGTGGTAAAGCTAGGTTGACCCTTGAAAAATGACGGAGGTGCTATCATTCTAACAGTTTGAATAGAGTCATGCGTTTTATAAACAAATTTTTTCAAAAAGTCGACTTGTTCTTCGAGATCCTTTACTTTTTTAGTATCTTTGCCTTGTCTATTTTTGAAATCTTGTTTTTATGTTTCAACCTCTTGTTTCTTCTCGTCAAGAATTTTAGCAGAATCGGTGGCATTCATCGAAAGCCTCTGTTCAAATTCATTAACTTTTGTTGTGGCAAGGTACGTTTTTTGACGCTCATCACTTAATAAAACATTAAATTGACGTTTTCCTTAGTTAACAAAGCAAGAGATTCGTTGTATTTATTTCAAAATAGTCCTTTTTAACATTGATGACACGACATTTGTACCCCTCAAGCTCTTTGGTCTTTTGAAGAAGCTCAGCCCTATAACTATCAATGATCTCACTAGCTTTTATGAGAGCGGCTTTGCTTTCATCAATGTTTTGAGTGAGCGCTGCGTTTGCCTTCTTTAATTGCTTCTAACTCTTTCTATTTTCATTGAAATCCTTTTGTAAACTAGCAATTAAATTAGCAAGCGCGACACGCTCCTCGTCATCATACTCATTTGCATGTTGATCATCCTCAAACTCATTATTGCACATGTCTGATGAATCGGGTGTGGCATTGCTATCAACCGTTTCCATCATACACGTGTCAGTAATTATTGTTGGTAGATCACTATGCTCATGTGTATCACCAAACACATTATATTCATCATCATGTTGTACCTTATCAATTGGCTCGGTATCAAAGATAGGACCATTGTCATCTTCAGTGACGTTAAGGACCTCTTGAATCTTTGCCATGTATGAATAATGTGCCTCGAGTTCTTGGTCGGAGAGTTCATCATCTGTATCGTCAAGCATCTCTCCTTCCTCAGCTGATAACTTGATTCCAGCTTCCATTTTCTTGCACAGCAACATTTTTTCCTTATGATACCCATAATTTTTTACCCTCTTTGGCTGCCTGCATTCCCTAGCCAAATGCCCAAAACCTATGCAGTTAAAACACTGAATCCCACTTTGTTGCACAACTTGAGTATCAACAGTTTCCCTATTTCCAACAACAGTAGCCACCCTCTGATTATCATATTTAGGTTGTCGATCATACTTTGGAGGACTCTCAGCACGTCTTCGTGTGTCATACCTTGGAGGACTCTGTGCATAGGTGTTCCTCGGGTTTGAAGATGTTCGAAGGTTGTTAGTGGTGGGTTTGTAGATTTTCTTATATTGCTTCATAATGAAGGCCATTTGTTTCTTGAATTCCCTATCCTTTTAAGCTAATTCTTCATCACTGTCTTCTTTAGATGATTGCTCAGGTGTGGGTGATGGTGCTCTTGCAACTTCTTTGCCTCAGGATCGTGTTGGAGCATGTGACTTGGAGACAGTGGATGATCGTGGTGATGATGATTGAGTAGAGTAGGTCTTTGAAGTACGAGAGTGATAATCTGGGTAATGTTAAGTGGTAGACACCAAAGCAAGTGGATTGGAAACCTTTGCAACGCGTTCAGCTTGAAGTTCATTTGCCTCATTTTGAAATTGTTTCAAAATGTCAAAGAGCTTGTGATATGAAACTTCGTCTAACATTTTTTGTTGTTTCACCAAGGTGACAAACCGTGTCCTCTCTGGTTGAAGTTGTTGTAGAAATTGGACATTGACTTGCATGGTGGAAACTTGCAAGTTGTTTCGGGTCATATCATTCATCATTTTGTATAATCGGGAGTAGTAAGAATCAATTGATTCCCCATCCTTTGATGTAAACTTGCCAAAGTTCAAAAACATCTTAGTTTTCACATCTTGTTTGTTAAGTGATTCACCTTGTTGTAATCTTTCAATAGCCGTCCACATTTCTTGAGCAGTAGGGCATGCATCAACCGCTGAATAAATATCATCTCCATTTCCACTGAGAATTTAGTAGATTTCTTCCTTCTCTGCATCAAAACAAGCACGGTTCTCTGGTGTGAGGTCGTTCCTCTTTTCATCACGTTCATAAGTTGGTTGTTCTTCAGTAGTGTCTGTGGCTGGTACTCTGGGAACTTGAATCCTTGAGAGTTTATAGGGTCCTTCCAAAATACATTACCTTAAAGCATCACCGTTAGGTTTTGTGTCAAGATAAAGTAGAAAACGAGATTGCCATTGATCATATCGACCTGGCACAAGCATTGGTGGTCTTTCTTTGTTACCCGCCACCATTATGTTGTTGTTCGTCACACGATATTCGGCAGTAGAATCCATCCCAAAATTCTTTGAAATGATGAAGTGAAAATGGATCTTAAGTAGATGAGTTGTGATTGAGTTGTGGAAGAAATCCGAAAATTCCGTTTTTTCTCAGTCCGACAATAAATTCCTCAGTCCGACAAAACGGTAGACCGAAAATTTTGTATCGCCAAATTTTGAAATTGAGTCAGAAATAGCCAAAAACTAGTAGGGAAAAAATTTGATTTTACTTGACCTAAAAATTTTAACTTTTTTTTTAATCTTCGTGTAAACTATGTTCCGGGACTAGTCTAGATAGTGGCTAAGTCTAAAAAATACTCAAAAAAAATTAACTAAACAGATCTCAATATCCCACCGCAATGTTTTCCCATCGCAATATCTATCGCAATAACTGTCGCAATGTCTGTCGCAATGACCCCTGTCGCAATAACCTGTCGCAATGTCTTGTCGCAATGACCTGTCGCAATGTCCTGTTGCAGTGACCCCTGTCGCAATAATCTGTCGCAATATTCCTATCGCAATAATCCCTCTATCGCAATGCAAATTCTATCGAAATGTTCACTGTCGGAATATGAAGTCTATCGCAATGTGGCAAATGAAATTTTGACAGAGTAACGTTTCACTTTGCCTTAATCCCGTCGCAATCCACGATCGCAATGAGCGATCGCAATCCTCGATCGGAATAAGGGGGTATCGTAATAATTGATCGCAAAGTAGAAACCCTAGGTTTATTGCGATCACTTTGTACTTACCTGTACTTTCCGATGGAATTCAGTCGCAATGAAGGAATGAAGTTCGTAACGTTAGGAAAGAATTTCGTGTTGTTAACCAAACCAAAATACCGAAATCACTACTACAACTATAGAGAAGATTTGTAGCAAGATTTAGAACACGAAAAACACAAAAAAATCTTGAATTCGTAGATGAAATAAGGATCAAATCAAACGAATCAAATGAAAACACAACAACCAATCACAAAACTACCCCATGGCGATTGATACCAATTGTTGTCCCATATATTTAGATAATAGAGCATGAATGAAAGTAAGAAAATAGATGAAGAAGATGAATTCTAGAGAGAGAAAGTAGAGAGAGAAAAGAGAGAGAATTGGTTGGAACTAGGTGAATATTAGATTAAGTGAGAGAGAATAAAATGAACCAACACCCTTCCTAACATGCTAGGAAGGGTATTTATAGTCCCCCTACATGTGAGCTTGTATGGACTATACTATATGGGTCGGGCTTTCCTTTAGGCTTTAGTTACTTTTGAATGAACTTTAGCTTAAAGTTGAGCCTGTAAAACATGACTAATCCTACTACCTATTACAACGTTCTAAAATACGATACATAATAAACCTATGACCGATCATTCTTGTTTGACTCGATATTTTGAGGCTAACAACTAGGCACCAAGTCCTAGGTTAGACAAATCCCTGTAATCGAGGGATTTGCTTCTCCAAGGGCGGTGGTGCTTCAATTTATCCACTACGTAGACGAAGGTCACCTGGATAATGTGGTGGGTTGCTTTCACTTTTCCTTAGTCCTAGGCTTGGTCAATAAATGCTTTACTGTTCACATATCGACCCTATTAAATGTTGGGAGACTCCGGATCCGTTCCGGGGAAGTGTATGTATCCGAAGGCATTGGCCGAAGACATACGCGAACATGTCCCCCCCCCCAGTATCGTACGCTAGGAATAGCAAGCGGTATGATACTTTAGATGTGTCCTACCCGAACAGTAACGGGCCTAATTTGTAGATCCCAAACTTAGATCGATTAAGCTTGTGTAAACGAGATTAGATCAAGTTATACACGTAGAGAAATTTTGTTTATGTATAAAGTAATCTAAGTGTTATGCGGAATTAACACTTAAACAAGAACACACAAAGATGTAAAACAAACTTTCACTTGATTGATAATAACAAACTTGCTTACAATGAAAGTGTTTAACGTATGAAAACTTATATGAAACATAACCTAAAGGTCTTCTTTTATAGACATAAGAAGCCTTGTACAAGAGTCTACGTATCAACTATTCTAGGTAAAGATAATTATAGAAAATACAATGTTGATCCTATCTTTACTAGAAATAAACTAGAAACATAATACGCGTAGACCATATCTTTCTATCAGTGCTTGTCTTCAACCTATCAACGCTTGACTTCTTCTTGTCAACGCTTGATCTGTCAGCGTTTGTTTTCTTCTTATAAACGCTTGTTTTCTTCTTGTCAACGCTCAAGTGGACTGGCTACATTTTATTCCCAACAATCCTCCCCTAAACTTGATATCTACTCTAGTAATCAAGTTTCTGAATAAAAATTAAGAACTAGGAGGAATCTTACAACGCTTATCATATTGGTAATAAATATGCCTAATCAAATCTTTGGACACGTCACTTGAATAGTCAATCTCCAAATGTGTTGTCTTCATATTTTCCAAAACATCTTTGGACATGGGATACTGACCATCTACAAGAAGATACTCAGCAAACTTTGTAGAGCTCAAATAATACTGTTGTCCCATTTATTTGATGATTAAGAAATGAAGAAAGAAAGAAAATAGATGAAGAAGAGATGAATTCCTAGAGAGAGAAAGTAGTGAGAGAAAGTAGAGAGGAGATGATTAACTTGGTGAGATTAGATTATGAAAAGAAGTTGTTACAAATGACCATCCACCCTCCTAACATGCTAGGAGGGTAGTATATATAGTCCACCCACATGCGGGCTTTAATGGACTATATATTGGGCCGGGCTTGTCTTTTGGACTTTAATTAGTTTAAATCCAAGCCCGTGAACCACGACTAAATAACTACTTATTACAACGTTCTAATAAATATTACAATAGAAACCTATGACCGAACATTCTTGTTTGACTCAATATTTTGAGGCTAACAATCTCCCCCAATGTAAGGTCATTCCTCTTTGATATTTGGATTCAAATGGAGATTTATGAATTTCGTCATAAATGAGTCTTGAACGTGTAACAGTAGTTTTGTTTCTTCATGCTATGATCTTTGAGCCTTTGTCGTTGTCTTTCGACTTTGTCTTTTAGTCTTGAGATCTTCAAATCATCCTTGACTTGTCATTGCCATCTTGCGATCTTGTGTCTTTATCCACATGCTCACACTATTAATTGTTGGATAAGTCTTTGGGCATGAATATGTGGTTGTGAATCTTTGACTTTGCTGAGTACACCGTGACGCCACCTTCTCGAGACAAAACATAGACACGGACTGAATGGCTTTGACATTCGTCCTAAATCGGTAGCGTTTTACCTCCGGTCGGTGAAGACCGTTATACGATATTAAATATCGTACCTGTGATCAGGTAGATTCAATTAAGAATCTCCTTGACAGGGTTTCACGGCAGTACTAGCCGTTCTCTTTACTCGACCGTCTCAAAGCAAGACTGCGAACATAAAGAGTGAATCAATTGGATAAATATCCGCTTGATTAAAGTCGTCAATTCGAATTCCTGGAACAAGTTTGATTCATTAAGAATCTTACCATTGTTGCTTTCCAGTTGACACAAGTTTGATTCATAAGAATCTCACAAGTCACCTACCGTAGCGCTGTTTGATGTTGACGCTAGAAGGATTTCCATTCGTCACTGTGAATATTAATAAATATCACTCTAAATGTTCTGGCAAGACCATAAAGATATTGCGTAGAAACCTGAAACGAGTTTGAATCAATTCAGAATCAAACCACTGTTGCTTTTCAGTTTTACATATGTTCAATTCATAAAGAATCTTGCATATGACCTACCGCAGTGCGGTTTGATGTTAACACTGGAAGGATTTCCACTCATCATTGTGAATACTAAGTAGTATCACTCTGAGTGTTCTAGCAATATCGCAAGGATATAGCGTAGGACTCTCTTGATCTTCATCCATGTGTCCTAACGAGATTTGATTGATCTCTTGGCTCTAGACTCGATTTGTGCACTTTTAGTGGTCGGAGGCTGGAGCAGATGCCACCTATTCAATATCAACTATCTCGGAGTGAGAAAGTCAATAGAAGTCGTGTTGATATCCGTGACAATAAAACAAACTTCTTTTGAGAGAAGCCTGAGTAGCTAGGAAAGGGTTGTGCTTCACATCACTGGGTCCATGATGAGTTTGTCTTCATGATGAGTTGACCCGGTTTCTGCCTAAGTTGTATGGAGGGCTTCTTTCTTTAGACCCTTTATCCTTACATTTCTTTTTCATTCTTCAACCCCTTCAATGCTTACCAAGACATCATTAATAGCACCTTGTTGTGATTGTTCCAGTGCTATCATCAGTACTTAGTCGGCTTTCAGCTACGTTCACATTCTACTCCATCTTTCCTAAGGACTTCTAATAATCTATTGAATTGTCCCTGGGAAGATCCCTCCGGTTCTGGTTGGATCATAGGACTTAAACCTAACCACCCTTTTGACACCAATAACGTCGTGAATTAAAGATGTTGTGGGTATTTGATCGTAACCATGAAAACCACTTTAAATTCTAACAAAGTGTGTGAAAAACATTTAACACCTTGCTAGTTTTGTCGTTTCAGAAAAACTCCCCCTTCACATGTGCATTAAAATGCGAAAGAATTTAAGTAAACATTTTGCACATGTGGGTAAGAGTTAACGTGCTTGAGTCTATAGATCACATTTTAATCACATTTTCTCCCCCCTATCTCTATTATATAAAATCTTTTGATATTAGAGATACCAAATTTGATTAAAATATATTTTGAAAAATAGTCTTGAAAATCTTCGGGAGAAAGATGTGTTAATCTTTTGCATGAAGTTGAATTGCTCCCCCTCAAAAATTGATCCAATGGAATTGTCATTACGAGGATTTGATCCACGTTAAACTTTTGAGGATAGGAGTTGTTGAACACACAATTTTTGAAAGATTTTGAATATCATTGAGAAATTCTTGAAAAAATTGTGTTCAACGCTTTTTGAAAAATCAATTCTTTTTGACGAAAAGGTTTTTCTAAAGCATAAACTTGAGTTCATAGACTTTGAATGTCTTGACGAATCCACTCAAGTGTAAGAAGATTTAACTTCTTTTGCTAAGGGTAAGAGTACAAAAACGTACACTCCCCCGTGAATTTAGATCCGGGTTGCAATCTGAAAGTGATTACAAGCCATTGTGTTGAGCTCAAAACGTTGAATGTTTTGTGACAAGCTCAACCCAAGATAGATTGCTCTACCCGTTGTTGGAAGTATTGTCCAAAATAGACAATTTCCTTTTGAAAAGATAGAAATGACATATTTTGAAAAATATTTACAACTTTCATTCGAGCTTTATGTACACACCCGTGTCGTTATTGAGCGACATTTCTAGGTACGTCCATATTATCGATACTGAAAGACATGTCGAGAAGAATATTTTTGGATTATCAAATATTTTTTAGTTTTGTATTTTGCTTTTTGATTAATATTTACAAGTAGATGTTTGATAGATGAATCAAGCAGGCTTCTTTGCCAGAACCTCCAGTTCTGCTGGAGTCAAACATCTCATACCAATTTGCCTAACTAGATACGCAAACCTCTCTTTCGAAAGAGCTTTTGTAAACAAGTCAGCTAATTGGTAATCAGTTCCAAGAAAGTATAATTCAACAATACCTCTTTCAACTTGTTCCTTAATAAAGTGATATCGGACATCAATGTGCTTCGTGCGGGAATGCTGAACCGGATTGCAGGAGATGGCTATGGCCGACTTTGAGTCACAGTACATAGGTACTTTATCAAAATGGAAGCCATAATCTGTGAGTTGTGTTCTCATCCAAAGAACCTGAGCACAACACGCAGATAGAGACACATACTCCGCTTCGGCTGATGAAAGTGACGTGCAATCCTGCTTCTTGGAAGACCATCCCACAAGCTTGTCTTGACCTAGAAATTGTGCACCACCAGAAGTACTTTTACGTGTATCAAGACACCCTGCATGATCAGAATCTGAATAGGCCGTTAGAAAGAAACCGGTTTCCCTCGGATACCAGAGTCCTATGTGAATGGTATTCTTAAGGTACCGAAAGATCCGTTTAACCTCCTTGAGGTGCTTTTCAGTGGGTCGTGCTTGATATCGTGCACAATAACATGTAGCATGATGTATATCAGGTCTGCTCGCTGTCAAGTACATGAGGGACCTGATCATGGAACGATATCTCGTTTGATCTATGGGTAATCCCTCCAAATCAGCATCTAGGGATGTGGTTGATAATGGTGTCCCAACGGGGTCACATGATGTCATACCATGCTTTTTGATTATCTCTTGACAATACTTAGCTTGGTTAATAAAGATACCACTTGGGGATTGGTGAACTTGAATTCCTAGAAAGAATTTTAGTTCGCCCATCATAGACATTTCAAATCTGCTGTGCATTACTTTTTCAAACCATTTTGAAAGTTTTGGGTTTGTAGACCCGAAAATAATGTCATCAACATAAATTTGCACAAGCAGAATGTCATTCCCATATTTATAAGTGAACAAAGTTAGATCAATGGAACCTTTTGAGAAACCTTTGGAGACCAGAAATTTCGAGAGTTTGTCGTACCACGCCCTTGGAGCTTGCTTGAGTCCATAAAGTGCTTTGTGGAGACGATACACCTTGTCAGGATAATGAGGATTGACGAATCCTTCCGGCTGCGTGACATAAACTTCTTCCTTCAAAGGACCGTTAAGAAACGCCGTCTTCACGTCCATTTGATAAACGATGAATCCCTTATGTGCAGCATAAGCAAGGAAAATCCTGACCGCTTCCATTCGAGCTACTGGTGCAAATGATTCTTCGAAATCAATACCCTCTTTCTGTCCATACCCTTTAGCCACTAGCCTAGATTTATTCTTGATGATCGTGTTCTCTTCATCCATCTTGTTTTTCCAGATCCATCGAAGATTTAATGGTGTTACATCGTATGGTCTGTCAACAAGTTCCCAGACTTTAAGTCTTTCAAATTGTTGAAGTTCATCCGTCATCGATTCAATCCAAGCATGATCAGCTAATGCTTCTTTGATGTTTTTCGGTTCAGCTGAACTCACGGCGAGTGCGAACATACAAACATCAGCATCGGTGTTAAGCTGTCGTCTTGTGCGAACGGGCTGTGAAGGGTTTCCAATGACATGAACCAAAGGATGATCTCGGGTCCAATGATGTGTTGAAGGATGTCGTTGGTAGAACGTATGCATATTTGACGGATCAACATGGCGAGTAGAAGACTCTCCAGTTTCGTGTACCGGTGTACCGAATGGGTTGATGAATTCGTCTTCGTCAGATAATGCATTGTCTGCTTGATTTGTGTTCTCTGGAGCAATGACAGTAGTTGTGGATGTTGTAGGATCGATTGTTGAAGTGATATTCTGAGGAGGTAAATCTGCAGCAACCCGTGTTGAAGTAGATGAAGTTGTATCCGGTTGTTGACGATGATCGGTATCATCATTCTTATCATGAGTGACAGCGGAAGACTTCGATACAACTTGTTTCTCCCCCGTGAAATATTCATCATACATTGGTCCATATAACATTTCCAACTCTTCAATGGTCGTGTCGACTGTCATATCAGCTCTAGGAACATTTTCTGGAACCAGCGTTGAACTTGACGGTTCATTGCTGTGGTCTTGAGTTCCGAGTTCCGTGCGGTTGTGAACGGAAGTCGTTTGTCGTTGTGGATTGGGACTTAAACTGTTTTGTTCAAGTGCCATTTCTTGAGATTCATCAAATCGGATGTGAATTGTCTCGACAATCAATTTTGTTCTTTTGTTGAACACTCTATATCCCTTAGACTGAGTAGCATATCCCACAAGAATACATGCATCACCTTTTTCTTTCATCTTATCCAAATTTTCACCATCTCGTATAATGTAACAAGTACATCCAAAAACATGAAGGTGTTTGATTGAAGGTTTTCGATCATGAATTATGTGATATGGAGTCTTTTCGTGTCTTGGGATAATTAAGGAGCGGTTTTGTGTGTAGCATGCGGTTGACACGGCTTCGGCCCAAAAGTACAGTGGAAGTTTTGAAGCGGATAGTAATGTTCGAGCAGCCTCAACTAAAAGTACGGTTTCGTCTTTCAACAACGCCGTTTTGTTCGGGTGTTCGAGCAATAGATGTTTCATGTTCAATCCCTTCGGCTTCAAAATACTTTCTCAGATTTGAATTCAAAAATTCTGTACCTCTGTCAGTACGAACCACTTTAACTTGAGCTTGAAGACCACGTTGTATCAATTTAAGGAAGCTAATGAGAACATCGGCTGTTTCATCCTTGGATCTCAAGAAGTGAGTCCATGTGTACCTTGAGTAATCATCAACGATGACCAGAATATATTTCTTTCCATTGATACTCTAAACACGCATGGGACCACACAGATCCATGTGAAGAAGATCTAACCGTCCTTTAGAGCTTGGTGTGGTCTTTGTTTTGAAGCTACTTCGTTTAGCTTTACAAAGTTCACAAGAAGAACAAAGATGATCTTTGATGAATTACAAGCTTGGAAGGCCTCTCACAATATCTTTCTTGGAAAGCAAGTTAATGGTATCAAAGTTGAGATGAGAAAGACGTTGATGCCATAACCATGCCTGAGTCGTTGAAGCTTTAGCCATGAAGCAAATTGGAGTTGATGAAGTTGTGTCTTGAAGTGAAATTGTGTAAAGATCAGTACCCCATGTACCGGTAAGTAAGTCATTCCCATCATAATCACGAACAAAACATGTCTTCTTTCTGAAAGCAACTTCCAAATCCGCATCACAAAATTGACCAACCGAGAAAAGATTATGATTGAGCCCTTCGACGTAGTATACCCGTTTAATCGTGATATTCCCCTGAACCAAATCTCCATATCCTAGGATCAGTGCAAATTGATCATTTCCGAATCGGACCGTACCCAGGAACTTCTCCACGAAGTTAATTAGAAGCTTGAGATTCCCCGTCATGTGCTTCGTGCATCCGGAGTCCATTATGAAGAGAATTATTTGTATCACCTGCAGAAGAGTTAGAACACGATGGAGCATTTGTTAAATTGGATACCACATTAGTTGTGAGAGTAGAATCATTAGTGTCCTTATCGACATTTAAAGGCAAACTAACACTCGTTTTCACATTTTTTGTCCTAACTTTAGGCATCCATTTATATCTGGGAGGACATTGATTAGCAAACCACCATTTCCAAGACTTACTGGCAGACTCATATAATTCCTTATTTTTCTTCTAGGATTCTTAGTGGTGGAGTCTGATGCATTACTTTTCTTAGTGGGGGTTGCACCAGAATGGTTCACTTTGCGTTTGGGTTTACTAGCTCTAATAGGCATTGCAACTTGCTTCTTAGTTCTAGTATCTACGCCTTTGACTTTATTTATAGCACACATAGAATGATTATCATTAGCACACTTTCCACATTTGACACAAACAAATTTCACATTCATAGCATTCAAATCATTCACAGCATTCAAATCGTCATTACACGCGATTACAGACTTTTTATTCTTAAAAACGTTCAAATTCCTAGGGTGTTCTTCTACTTCCTGCATCTCCCCTTGATTCTTGTGTTTCCAGACCTTATCATTCACTTGAGTGCGCTTAAGCTGAGGCCGGCTAACACTAGTAGTGGAGACTATTCCTGTAGTAGAAGACACACGAATATTAGTGTTTCTAGAAGTCTGAGGCGAGTGAGTATCTTTGTTTGTGGGCTTCGTGGACATTCTATACATCCCTGGTTTAATCACATTATTGTGCTTAACGCTTGGTGCTATAGGATTCCATATAGGTTGAGCTTGTGGTAACCTTTCCTGTCCATCCATCTTGGGGGCAAACACAGGTTTTGCAAACGAGGAATTAGATAAAGCAGATGGTTTTCCCAAGATAGAGGATCTATTCTCTTTAGAGGCATTGGGTTGTCTAACAACATTTTTCTTAATGCTAGGTTCCACAATTTTCCCACCTATTTTAGCAATGAGTTTCTGCAACTCTGCTATCGCTCTGTCCCTGTCTTGTAATTGAGCTTTCAACCCTTTAATTTCCAAATTCTGTTCATTCATTTCTCGAAATGTTTGGGAAAGTTTTTCTTGCAGTTTATTATCATGTGGAAAACGACCAACATCTTTCTGCAAAGCAAGTTCAAGTGAATGACAATGTTTTTGAAGGAAATCAGTTTTGTGTTGAAGTAACTCAAAAGCCTTTTTGTCAACATTTTCTTTACGTTTCGGAAGCTCAATTTCAATAGTTCACATTCTTTGATCTTATCAAGATATTGGCATGCAACTTCAGAATATTCATCAATATCAGCACAAGATGTAAAATAAGCACACATAACATCTTTAGAAACGCATTCTTGCAAGAGTAAATCATATTCATCTGAGAAATCAGACTTCTCCATTTGAAGATCATCAATGTGTTTCTCAATAGATTCAACATATTTTAAATCATCAAACATTTCAGTCCGAATGAACTCCTCAAGTTGAAGAACAGTTTCTTTAATCAATGCCGTGTTTGGAATTAAGAGTTCTTTGACAAGCAAGGTAATGTCGTGAGGAATCGGACGTGTCCACTCAGCATTTTCACGTTTTGCCCAGTCTCTTTCAACAATAGATTTAACATTATCTATGTGGTGTTTAAGAATTCCTAATGTTTTCCTACTCTTGCTTTTAGATTCATCTAGAGGGAGGTAGTTTATGTATTTGTAAACATTAGATTTCTTAGGGGCAAATGCTTTCTTCCATTGAATTCTCTTTTGTTTGCATTCTAGGAACACTTCCTCACGAGTTTTCTGAGTTTGTTTGTTGAACAGGCCATAAAGACTATTCTTATAAGCATAATTATATGGTTTAACAAACTCCTTATTAACAAGTGGTTGACTATCAGCATTCCAAAGGGCAGTCTCTTCACTATTGGCACTAAGAGGCATGCAATCAAGATCAGTCCTTTCAGTCTCATCAAGATAAAGATGTGGGTTCGCAGCTTGAGCTTTGGCAAGGTACTCAGGACTTGCAAAGCTAGCTTGACCCTTAAACATCGAAGGAGGTGCCAGCATTCTCACAGATTGAATAGATCATGCGTTTTATAAACAACATTCTTCAAAAATTCGACTTGTTCTTCTAGTTTCGTTACTTTTTTGGTTTCTTTATCATATCTACTTTTGAAGTCTTGTTTTAACGCATCTACCTCTTGTTTCTTATCCTCAAGAATTTTACCAGAATCTGTAGTGGTCATAGAGAGCTTTTGTTCAAGTTCATTAACTTTGGTATTGGCAAGGTACGTTTTTTGACGTTCATCCATTAAGAAAACATTATATTGACGCTTCTCTTTAGCTAATAACTCAAGAGTTGTATTATATTTGTTTTCAAAATCGTCCTTTTGACTTTTTAACGCACTTCCCTTGAACCCCTCAAGCTCTTTGGTTTTCTGAAGGAGCTCATCTCTATAGCTTTCAGTCATCTCAGTAGATTTGATAAGAGCAGCTTTACATTCTTCAAAACTTTGAGTGAGCGTAGCGTTTGCCTTCTTTAATTGCTTTTGACTCTTTTTATTTTCAGTGACATCTTTTTGTAAAGTAGCAATTAGATTAGCAAGCGCAATACGTTCCTCTTCATCATATTCATTTGCATGTTGATCATCCTCAGACTCATTATTGCACATGTCTGATGAATCGGGTGTGGTATTGCTATCAACCGTTTCCATCATACACGTGTCATTAATGGCATTGGGTAGATCAGTATGCTCAGGAATATCACCAAACACATTATATTCATCAGTAGTGTGTACCTTATCGATTGGCTCAGTGTCAAAGATAGGGCCATTGTCATCTTCAGTGACTTTGAGAACTTCTTCAACCTTTGCCATGTACGAGTAATGTGCATCAAGCTCTTGATCAGAATCTTCATCATCAGTATCATCAAGCATGGCTCCTTCCTCAGCTGACAATTTAACCCCTGCTTCCATTTTCTTGCATAGCAACATCTTTTCCTTGTGATAGCTGGAGTCTCTAACCCTTTTCGGCTTCCTGCATTCCTTTGCCATATGCCCATATCCTTGGCAATTAAAACATTGAATCCCGCCCTGCTGAACCACTTGACTTCCAACCGTTTCCCTATTCCCAGTAGCAGCAGCAATCCTCTGAGTATCATACTTTGCAGTTTGTCGATCATATCTTGCAGAACCCTCAACATGCGTTGGATTATGTCGATTATACCTAGAAGGACTTTCACCATGTCGACGTGTGTCATACCTTGGAGGACTCTCAACATATCGGTTCTTTGTGTTAGATGATGTTCGAAGATTGTTGTTGGTGGGTTTGTAGATTTTCTTGTAAGTCTTCATTATGTAAGCAATTTGTTGTTTCATCTCTCGGTTCTTTTGAGCTTGGTCTTCATCACTATCTTCTTCAGATGATGACTCAGATGGTGGTGATGGTGCTCTTGGCGCTTTACCTCGAGATCTTGTGGAAGATGAAGACTTAGATGATGTGGAATATCGTGGTGAGGATGATGTATTGGAGTATGGCTTAGGAGCACGAGAGTGAGGATCTTGAACATGTTGAGTGGTAGTCAGTAAAGCAAGTGGATTAGCCGTCTTGGCAACACGTTCAGTTCGAATTTCATTTGCTTCATTCTGAAATTGCTTCAAGATGTCAAAGAGTCGATGATATGAGACCTCGTCTAACTTTTCTTGTTGTTTCACCAAAGTGACGAATCGTGTCCACTCGGGTTGAAGTTGTTGAAGAAATTGAACATTGACTTGCATGGTGGAGACTTGCAGATTATTTCTTGTCATGTCATTCATCATCTTATAAAACCTGGAGTAGTAAGAGTCAATTGATTCTCCATCCCTTGAAGTAAACTTGCCAAAATTCCAAAACAAGTTTGTTTTGACATCTTGTTTGTTGAGTGATTCTCCTTGTTGCAAGCATTCAATAGCAGTCCACATTTCATGTGCTGTCGGGCATGCATCAACCGTGGAGTAAATATCATCTCCAATCCCACTTAAAACCATATAGATGGCTTCCTTCTCCGCATCATGCCAAGCACAATTTTCAGGTGTGAGATCAGCTCTTGTTTCATCACGTTCACTTGCAGGTATTGGATCAGTAGTATCTGTGGCTGCTCTTGGAGGAACTGAGATCTTCTTAAATATATATGGTCCATGAGTAATACATTTCCTCAAGGCATCACCATTAGGTCTTGTATCAAGATATCGTATGAAACGTGATTGCCATTGAGCATACCTACCAGATACAAGCATTGGTGGTCTCTCTTTGTTACCCGCGACCATGATGTTGTTGTTCGTCACACGATATTCTGCAGTAGAATCCATCTCAAAATTCTCTGAAATGATGAAGTGAATATGGATCTTAAGTAGATTTGTTGTGATTGTTGTTGTGGTTTAAATTCCGAAAATTGCAATTTTTCTCTAGGCCGACAATAAATTCTCCAGTCCGACAAAACGGTAGATCAAAAAATTTTGAATCGCCAAATTTTGAAATTGAGCTAGAAATGTCCTAAAACTAGTAAGGAAAAAATTTGAATTTACTTGACGGAAAAATTTTTAACTCTTTTTTTTTTTTTTTCTTGATCTTCGTGTAAACGATATTCCGAAACTAGTCTAGATGGTGGCTAAGTCTAAAAAATACTCAAACAAAATTTAGCAAAACACATCATCGGAATGTCCCCTAATCGGAATGTCTAATCGGAATCCCAATCGGAATGTCTAATCGGAATCCCAATCGGAATGTCTAATCGGAATTCAATCGGAATGGCTAATCGGAATCCCAATCGGAATATCTTCGTCGGAATACCCAATCGGAATGATGATCGGAAAGACCTTGTCGGAATACCAAATCGGAATGATGATCGGAAAGACTGGTCGGAATACCAAATCGGAATGTCTGATCGGAAAGGCTGGTCGGAATACCAAATCGGAATGTATGATCGGAATGATAAAACCCTTTTCCGATTGCACTGATCGGAATATTTCCCCCTTTTCTCGGATAAAACTCAACCAATACGTGATTTTAATCCAAAAAATGATCAAAACACCCAAAAATTTTGTGTTTTTAGCCAAAGTAAATATACCAAATCACTACTACAACTATGTAGAAGATGTAGATGAAGAAGTAGAGCACGAAAAACACAAAAAAAATTTGAATCCGAGATAATTTATGAATTAAATCATTCGAATCAAATATAATACCAACAATGAATCACAAATCTACCCCATGGCGATTGATACCAAATGTTGTCCCATTTATTTGATGATTAAGCAATGAAGAAAGAAAGAAAATAGATGAAGAAGAGATGAATTCCTAGAGAGAGAAAGTAGTGAGAGAAAGTAGAGAGGAGATGATTAACTTGGTGAGATTAGATTAAGAAAAGAAGTTGTTACAAATTACCATCCACCCTCCTAACATGCTAGGAGGGTAGTATATATAGTCCACCCACATGCGGGCTTTAATGGACTATATATTGGGTCGGGCTTGTCTTTTGGACTTTAATTAGTTTAAATCCAAGCCCGTGAACCACGACTAAATAACTACTTATTACAATGTTCTAATAAATATTACAATAGAAACCTATGACCGAACATTCTTGTTTGACTCAATATTTTGAGGCTAACAAATACACACCAGCAGCTGAATACAAACGCCATTGAAGACCACTGAGATCATCCTCATGATCCTTCCAAACAGCAGGATCTTCTTCTGTTGGTCCACACATTCTCTTGAATGTTGACCAAAGTTTTATTCCACTGACTGAAGTAGGAGCTTCAGTCTCATACTTGGCCTCCAACAACCTCCAAAGGTCTACCAAGTCTTCTCTATCCACACTTGCAAAAAGAGACAAAAGAGTAGTAAATGTGTGTACCTCTTTTCCATACCTGCCAATCTTCCAAAACCCACTTGCATCTTCTTCATAGCTTATGATAGGGTTTCTGGCATCAAGAGGTAACACTTGTACCATATCTGAAGCTTCCAAGGGTGAGAGCTTGATGCTCCTTCTTATAACAGCTTCACTGGGCTTCAATCTATCCATATCTTTAGGAAACTCAAGAGGAACTCCCTTCTTCAAAGGTCTTGGAACAATCATTGCCTTCTTAAGCTCCATCTCTTCTACAAGTTCTTCTTTCCTTTCATCTGAAAGAAGTCTGATAGTATTCATTTCCTGCACTTTTGCCCAAATGGGATAAGCCTTATACTCTAAATCTTCAAAGGATAATCCCAACAATTTCTTATAGGTCCATCCTTTTCCATGACATATGAGTAGCATGTAGTAAAGCTCCCTTCTATCCCTATTTAACATTGAGAGAACATTGCTAGCTTTGTGTTTCAGAATTACCTTGTAGTCTTTTTGAACTCTTAGAAGAATCTCCAAACCCCAAATTTGGTCTGAAATAGTCAAATCTGGATTCTCCATACACCTATCCTCCCAAGCATGGTACATCTGAACAACTTCTGGCATATCAAAATCTACTTGCAATTTCAACTCTCTAAGCTTCTCTCTTGCCAAATTATCACCATATTCAAGTCTTTCTGGTTGTTCTATTATCATCACACTTGAATCTGAACTTGCTTCATCACTCCCTTCTTGTTCCTCTAAAGTGACAACAAATGGTGATTCACCAACCTTCTTTATTTCTTGTTCCACAAGTTGTGCAGCCAACCTTCTATCAAACTCTACCTGTGCTGCATCCTTTGGAACTTCTACTTCTACCATGATTCCTTTACCCTTATCTAATGGATCAATGATGGGTAAGGATGATGGTAATACCTGTGAAGATACTTCTTTGATGATAGCTGATGACTGGAATACATCAATCTCATCTGCAGGTCTGTCAACGCTCAAATTCCTTGTGTCAGCGCCCAATTTGCTCATGTCAGTGCTTGGTGTGTCAGCGTTCAAATTTTGCTTGTCAACGCCTAACTTACTTGTCTCATCATCTCTTGTAAATTTCTCCAACATAGCTGTAAAAGACAAGTTTAAATTTGTAGGGGTTACCAGAGATGTATCAAAACCTGGTTGTTTCTTCAATGCAGTAAGTGCTTCAGCAACACCCAAAGATTCTCCATCATGTGAGCCTTTATCACTCACATTAATCTGCTCATCCTCCCCTTTGGAAGATTCCTCCATCCCATGCCTTTTGCTAGCATTCTCCAAAATGACAATCCTCTCCCTCAATTGCTTGAGTTCAAGGCCTTGTGTATTGACAATTTGTACCAAGTCTACATTTTGCTTTTGCAAGCTAATGCAGACAGCCGTCAATTCTATTAATGTGTATGGTTCCAATCTGCCCTCCTCTAAAATGGGTATTTGACCTCCCATGTTAGATTCATGGGGCATGGATGAGGTCTTAAAGATGTTAGGACTGTCTTGGCCTGCATCTAAGCCAGAACCAATAGTCCCAGCCTCATCCATAGCACCAACCAAACTTGTGGTGGTGGTTCTCTCTGCTACATGGCTAGGACCACTAAAGGAGAACACTCCGGTAGTCCTTTGGCGTTTTTGCAACCTATATTGTGTTGGGGTAGAAGATGATGTGGATTTGGTGGATGTTGGAAGGTTAAGGGGTGTTTGGGTCTGTGAAGGAAAGGTGTCAACGGCTGGATTACTTGTGTCAACGCCAACATTTAAGGTGTCAACGTTGAAGGGTTCTTGGTCAATTTCTATGCGTTGAGGTGAAGGTAAAGGTTCTGGTATTAGGTCAAGTTATGGTTGTGGGTCTGGTTGGGGTTGTGCTGCTGCAATAACAGCAAGCATAGCTTGGGTGAGGGGTAATTCACGGTGAGGGGGTGAGTTCATCTTGGTAAAAATAGCTTTCTTTTGCACAGGGATCTCATAAAAATCATCATGATCCCTTGTGCAATAATTTTGCACATCAAAAACCATTTGCAAAAATCTGGGATAAGCCAAAGTCATCTTATTCCCTTTGTTTTTACACATGCCATCAAAAATCATTTTTGAATAATTAAACTTTTGCCCATTTGCAATGCACACAATTGCACTAGCAATTGATCTGTTAATTTCATTGTGTGCAGTACATTTGGGACTCAAACATTGTAGGATGACATGTATGAGGTACTTCCAGGCTGGGGGAAACTCTTGTTTATGATATTTGTTTAAAGTGCCCTCATCAGGGAAAGGATACCCCAAAGCCCTTAGTCCTTGTTCTATTTCATTAATGGGAAGGATGGTTATACCATCAGCATCATCAAGATGCAAAGCCTGGCGAACCAAGGCTTCAGTAACCACCCATGTACGCCCATGAACAATAGCTGATAATGTAGTCACATTATTAACTGTTGAGGAACTAACAGTGTTCCAAAACTGTTTAATATGCGTGACAGAGATGAGAGGAGCATGAGAAAGAGCATACCTAATTGGGGATGCATTCAAATACGCCACCATCTGGGTGTATTGTGGAAACAGAGTGTCATCAGCGTCCAAATATGCAATCATGTTGTGTTGACTCCTGAATCCCAACACCAAGTCACTTGGTTTAAATTTTGGTGCCATTGTAGAAGAAAGCTGTTTGTGAAGATTTAGAAAGATGAATTATAGGAGAAAATTGTTAGACAAGAATATGAGGTACCCTGTTTAAAAATAGGAGCCAAATATATAGGAGAGATAGGTGCATGTGATTGGTCAAAAATGAGGCAACTATTTTCAAAATATAATGATGAAAATATTGAAAAGAAAATAAGTTATCTCATGCATTAATTAAAAGTTATCTACTCCCAAAATTACGGCCCCAAAATTTGTCAAAAAGTAACAAATGGGTAGGTCCGAATGAGTGTCAACGGTTAAAAATAACCCATCAACGCCCAACGGCTATATTCTTGTAAACGTTTGCCAAAGCCATGTCAGCGTCTAAACTGGTCATAACAACGCTTGGAAAAATACTTGTCAGCGTCCAAAAATAAAAGTAATAAAAATGAAAAAGGACCTTAACAAAGTAATTTATCCTAGTGAAGATAACCTATAAGTTGATAATTATTATAGGGCGGCAAGCACTGTCCAGTTATGCACACTTGCTTATACAAGATAGACATAACAGTCCTCTAGTGTCTCTTGCTAACCAAAACTCTTAACAACTAAGTTATCTCATAAAATTCCTTGTAACTCCCAGGTAAACCCATGATAAAATCATTCCCAAGTCTCCCAATAGACCACACCCAATTCTAGGCCAAAAATGTCTTGGCAGCATGCATAGTATATCAACTTTGCATGCTACAGTGCCTCATGATTTAGTAAAACTAACTCATACTCACCTGTGGACACAATCTAGAATTATGATAAGAGTATTATAAGAATACCCAAAAGTCCTAACGGTTCCTAAAACCTCCCCTTAAACTGTGATACATATGTTGCTCAAAAATATGAATGAACATAAAAATTTATGTCAAGATAGGAATATAAATATTCCAACCATCATCCATAAAAAAAAAAAACATGCTCAAATGATTCTCCAAGGATCCATAAGCAACTCTGTATCCAATGGTACAATGCTAACACCACCTGCACATTTAGATCAAAAACCACAAAACTAACATTGTTGCTGACAACGTCCCGATAACACTTATCAGCGTTAAGGGAACCTTTGTCAGCGTTAGACAAATATAGTGGAAAATCTAAATCCTCTAAAAGACCAATAACAATGCATTATCCTGTACATACTTTTACAATAAGACCCCAAAACACATATTATGTGAGATTGATCATTCCAATACTTGTTACCTAGTATTGAAACCTTCCAGCATCAAAAGGTTTAGTTAATAAATCAGACACATTTTCTTCTGTGTCAACCCTATCTGGTTGTATTAAACCCTTTTCAAAACAATCCCTTATAAAATGATGTCTAATTTCTATGTGTTTTGTTTTAGAATGATGTACAGGATTTTTAAGAATGCATAAAGTGCTGTTATTGTCAACAAAAATCTTGGTATGCCTGAAATTATACCCATAATCCAACAGCTGGTTCTGAATCCATAAGACTTGTCCACAACAAGCAGCTGCTGCAACATACTCTGGTTCAGTTGTAGAATTGGCCACCACTGTTTGTTTCTTGCATTGCCAAGAGATCAACCTACTCCCAAGAAACTGACATCCACCAGTTGTGGATTTTCTATCAAACTTATCACCTCCATAGTCACTGTCTGAATATGCAATAAGCTCCAATGGTGAATCTTTTGGGTACCACAAGCCAAGATCTGGATAACATCTAAGGTACCTAAAGATTCTCTTGACAGCATAAAGGTGACATTCTTTAGGAGTCACTTGATGGCGTGCACATGCACACACAGCAAACATAATGTCAGGTCTTGAGGCTGTGAGATACATCAATGAATCAATCATTGATCTATAGTGCCTGACATCCACATCTTTTCCATCTCCAACTTTTCCCCAAGGGTGTTCTCTATCCATAAGAGTAGTAGCCCTCTTTTCATGTGGAGAAAAGCCAAACTTCTTCAAGATCTCTACTACATACTTATCTTGAGAGATGAAGATACCATCTTTTTTCTGCTGAACTTGTAACCCTAGAAAGAAGTTCATCTCCCCCATTGCACTCATCTTGAATTTGTCTGTCATAAGCTTAGAAAAGTCTTCACTCATCTTTGGATTGGTGGAACCAAAGATGATATCATCAACATAAACCTGAACAAGTAAGACATCCTTACCAACCTTCTTTGTAAATAATGTCTAGTCTATGGTGCCCCTTTTGAATCCATTTTCCACTAGATAAGTGGATAACGTGTTATACCATGCTCTTGGGGCTTGATGAAGTCCATACATAGCTTTCTTGACTCTATACACCTTGTCTGGATTTTCTGGATCTTCAAAACCAGGAGGCTGCATGACATATACCTCCTCAACAATTGTGCCATATAAGAAAGCACTCTTCACATCCATTTGATAGACAGTGAAGCCCATGTAGGAAGCATAGGCTAGAAATATCCTTATAGCCTCAATCCTTGCAACTGGTGCAAAGACCTCCTCATAGTCTATCCCTTCCACTTGTGTATATCCCTGAGCCACTAAACGTGCCTTGTTTCTGACCATAATGCCTCTTTCATCTTTCTTGTTTCTTAGAACCCATCTTGTCCCAATAGGTCTGACATATCAGGGACAATCAACCAGCTCCCAAACATCCTGAATAGCAAATTGGTGAAGCTCATCCTGCATTGCTTCCACCCAACTTGGTTCTTTGAGAGCATCAAAAATCTTCTTGGGTTCCTGTTGTGACAGAAAATAGGAAAACAAACATGCTTGAACAAGACGGGTATCAACCTTCTTGTGTATATTGGCAATAAATCCACCAAGACTCTGATGAGATCTTCTAGTCTGAACAGGAGACATGACATCCCCAATAATTTGAGAAGTAGGGTGATTCTTCATAGTAGACGTGAGAACACCTCCCTCAAAAAGTCTGTTGTCTTCAATCTCATCATCCATATTTCTAATATCTTCTTCAGAATCTCTTCCATCAATATTAGTATGAAGCTCTTCATGTCTATTTGAAGGTTCACCTTGTTCAAAATTGGAAGAGAAAACATGCTCAAAAGTGTTATCAACGCCTGAACCAAGGTTGTCAGCGTTTGTTCCATCAACGCCTGAAATGGTGTTGTCAACGTTTGAGCCATCAACGTCTGAGTTTGTCCTGTCAGCGCCAGATTTTCCTTTGTCAGCGCCTGAAGGACCATGCATGTTGTTAACTGGTGATACTTGGGGACCACCATTTTCCTTTCCAGCAGCAACAGCAGCAAAAGCATCTGTCCATATGGGAATAGTGACATACTCTTGTATGGGAGATGACTTGTCTGCTTGTGATCCAACCTCTTCATTAACCTATGTACCTGAAACATCAACAACTGATTCTTCCACAACATGTGAAGTTACCTTCACAATGTCTGGATTAGTAACAGGCATATAATTCAAAGTCCTAGATAGAGGTTCCAAGTCAAACAACCAATTTGGATCACTAGGTTTACTCTCTAAAAACCTAACATGTACTTTTTCAAGTATAAGTTTTTCCTTCTTAAGGTAAACCCTATATCCCTTACTCTGTACTGAATAACCCATGAAATAGCCTTCATCACCTTTAGCACTAAATTTACCTAAGGCATTACTAGTATCTAATACAACTACATGACAGCCAAAAGGTTTAAGAAAACCAATATTAGGTTTCCTTTCCCAAAGTAACTCATAAGGTGTTTTGTTATGTATCTTGTTGACCAATGCTCTATTCTGAACATAACAAGCTGTATTCACAGCCTCAGCCCAAAAAGCTATGGGAAAGTGAGCATCAGCCAACATAGTCCTGGCTGCTTCAATTAGGGTTCTATTCTTTCTCTCAGCAACCCCATTTTGCTGTGGGGTTCTGGCAACACTAAACTGCCTAGTAATCCCTTTCTTGGCACAAAAATCATCCAACAGTTTATTTCTAAACTCACCACCATTATCACTTCTAAGCATCTTAACTTCATTACCAGTTTTCTTTTCTATTTGGGTAATAAAGCTAATTAAAGTATCAGCAGTGTCACTTTTCATAGCTAAAAAGAAAGTCCAAGTAAACCTAGAAAAGTCATCTGTGATGACAAAGCAGTATGATTTACCATTCAAACTCTCTATATTAGTTGGACCAAACAGGTCCATATGCAGCAAGTGAAGTGGTTTAGAACTAGAGTGCACCTGTTTAGACTTAAATGAGACCTTGTGTTGTTTGCCTTTAAGGCGTGCAACACAAGAGTGGTCATTGTAGAAAGCCTTTTCAGGAAAACCATCAACCAAGCCAAGTCTCACAAGCCTATTTATATTCTTAAAGTTAATGTGCCCTAGTCTCCCGTGCCATAGATTACTCTCATCAACTGAAGCTTTAGCATAAAAACATGACATATTATTATTCATCCTAATACCATTAAGATTCACATTATAAATGTCTTTATGCCTAGGTGTTCTACAGTCAATAAATTTCTCATCTGGAATTTTAAAATCCTTGCTCAACACCAAGCATTCAGTATCAGTAAAAAGAACCTTATTTTTGTTATCACAGACTTGTGATACACTAAAAAGATTTTAATCAAGTTCTTTTACCAAAAACACGTTTTCAAAAGGCAAGTTCTTGGTGAGAAGAGTTCCTTTGCCTGTGATAGTTCCATATCCGCCTCCAAAGTAAACCTTATCACCATCCTTAATGGGAGTGAAATTAGTCAGATAATCTTCCTTCCCAATCATGTGCCTAGAGCATCCACTATCCCAATATCCATAATCGTTCACCTGTTTTTGAATGCCCTGCACATAAAGAAAACAAATTAGCTTTCTTTGGGAACCCAAGCCTTAGCAGACTTGGATTCATCTGGTTGTTCAACAAGAACATACTTAGTTCTCATAACAACCTCTTGTTCATCCCTTTTTGGATGAAATACCCAGTTAACCCCAATTGGTTTTGTAATGACCTTTGAAATATAATTAAATCTGTTGCAGGTCATAGAAATCCCATTAGAATTAGGGTTTTGATCTTGCTTAGGTCTCCATGTCAAGCTAGAAGAAGCTTTAGACCCCTTTCCCTGTGGTTGCAAATATTTAGGTCTGGCAACATTTTTGTCAGTGTTGGATTTGGTCTTGTCAACGCTGAAATTACCCTTGTCAGCATTGAACCGAGGGTTTGCTACAGAAACCCATTGCCTATTAGACCAAGTATTGGTCTTCTGAAATGGTCTTTGTCCATGAGTGTTAGACCCTTTAGTGAAGAATGGGGCTGGTCTAACAACTTGTGGACTTTGCTCCACAAAAGTTTTGGGTCTGACAGTGTTTAACCTTTTAACAGCGTTGACCTTGGAAGCGTTGACAGACTTATATGCTAAATGTGAAAAGCTACCACAAGTGTAACAGGCTTTTCTAGACACAACTCTAGGTCTAGAAGAAAAGAAACATGTTCCATCATTACTAACTTGGCTTTTTGGTGACCTAGTATTCCTATACATTTCTGCATACTTAATGCTAGGTTTTCTAACAGTGTTTGAGCCAAAGTCAACAGTCTTGCTAGTGATTGGGTTTGTTATCTTAATAGGGGTAGACTCATTTGGACTTTCACACAACATACCACCCTTAACAAACAAGGTAGGGTTGGCTTTCTTCCATTCATCCAAATCAGTCAACTTTTGCCTATATTCCTCAACTGGGGTAAGGACTCTTGGTGGAGGAATAAATTCCTCTTCTTGGAGTTCTGGTAAACCAGTCCAAGATAAGTCCTTTCTTTGGACACCATAGAAGTCCCCAGCTGGTGGTGGAACAACAGTATAGTCTTTCATCCCAATCCCAGTTATGTCCTTAGGATCCCTTTGTTTATTGACACATTCTCCTATGGTTTGTGAGGCCTTATCAAATCTCTGAATTTTAAGGTCAACATTATCCTTATTCTTGATAGCCTCATCTAACTTAGCCTGTAATTCAACATTGACCCTTTCCATGATGTTTCTAACATCATTGCTAGCATTTAAATCATGTTTTAAGATATTTATTTATCTTTTAGGTCAAGCTCCATTTTCTTATATTCAGAAACTGTCTTTTCAGTTTGAGTGAGAGCAATTTGATAGTTAGACAATTTGCATCTCTCAGTACTCACATCACTTAACAGTCTTAAAACCTTTGTGTTAAGTTCTTCTTCTATCTCAGCAACCAAAGCTTTATCCTCTTCCCCATCCTTAGCCAAATAGCTCCAGTCCCATCCAATACCATCAATTTCTTGCACTGTCACCATGGCCTTAGGATCCTGAGCCTTAACATTTTGGCTTGAGGGTTTTCCAGCATTAGATCTTCTTGGAGATCTGCATTCCCTCATAAAGTGCCCCATACGATGACAACTATAGCACTCAACTTTGGATTATCAAATCCAGCAGTGTCCTTTGCATTAAAGGTCATCTTCTTCTTAAACCTTCTATTCCATCTGTTTACTCTTATACTTGCAAGAGCCATGTTCCACTTTATATCCATCTCCTCCAAGTGCTCATCACTTATTTGCTCAAGGTCCTTATATGTAATCACGGAACCATTGGGCAATGAAGCAATGTATGCACACACAGTATCTAGATCCAAACCAGCAGGCTTAACTCTTTGTGAGTCAATTTTGTATGTGTCAGCGTCTGAATGTGAGGCGTTGACAGGATATGATCCAGTGTTGACACATGTTGATCCAGTAACTGGGTGCATGTATGAGTCCTTCTGATCAAATTGAGCTTCACTATGTGAGAAGAAGGCCATGTTACTATTGGTAGACTTACTTCCATGCTCCAAAAGAGTTTCATTCTCCAACAGCCTCAGTTTGTTGTAGATATCATCAAAAGTAGAACTTTTGTGAGTGTTATTGGCAATTATAGATCTTGCCTCAATCTTCCACGCATCACCAAGGTTTTTAAGAAAAGTGGCAATAATGTCAATATCACCAACTTTTGCCCCATGAAGGACAGCTTGCTTGTAATGTCAAGCAGTCTGCTTCTCACACTGCTAAGCTTCTCATTAGGTTGAGCCTTAAAAACAGCATACTCATGCAAGAGTTGCTTCTTCTTCTCTTCCTTAGTATCAGAACTACCACCATATGCAACTTCAAGGGTTGCCCAAAGGTCTTTTGCAGATTCATAACCTCTGTATTTGTGCTGATTTTCTTGTCCCAAGGAGAGTTTTAGAATGTTTAGGGTTTTCATATCAACCCTTTTCTTTGCTATGTCTTCAGCAGACACAGCTCTACCATCATCAGGTTTTTCTTTCTTATCTTTTTCTGAACATCCTTGAACAGCTGATCTTGTAGCAATGGCATTAGCAATCTTTTGAGCTTTATTGAATGTGTTTCTATATTCAATAATCTCTCAGAGAGTGTAGTCATAGATCCCCAGATATTGCTCAAAGTTGAATTTCCACAGCTTAAAGTTGTTTGCATCTAGCATGGGAATCTTGATGTTGTGGTTTGAGGAGGTGGAGGTTGATTCTGGAGTGGACATGATGTTTTTAGGGTTTTGTGAAAATTAGGGTTTTGGTGATTTTTAGGGTTCTTATGTTGTTTTAGATCAAAGTTTCTCAACAAGCTCTTATACCACTTGTTGATCCCAAACTTAGATCGATTAAGCTTGTGTAAACGAGATTAGATCAAGTTATACACGTAGAGAAACTTTGTTTATGTATAAAGTAATCAAATTGTTATGAGGAATTAACACTTAAACAAGAACACACAAAGATGTAAAACAAACTTTCACTTGATTGATAATAACAAACTTGCTTACAATGAAAGTGTTTAACGTATGAAAACTTATATGAAACATAACCTAAAGGTCTTCTTTTATAGACATAAGAAGCCTTGTACAAGAGTCTACGTATCAACTATTCTAGGTAAAGATAATTATAGAAAATACAATGTTGATCCTATCTTTACTAGAAACAAACTAGAAACATAATACGCGTAGACCATATCTTTCTATCAGTAATTGTCTTCAACCTATCAACGCTTGACTTCTTCTTGTCAACGCTTGATTTGTCAGCGTTTTTTTTCTTCTTATCAACGCTTGTTTTCTTCTTGTCAGCGCTCAAGTGGACTGGCTACATTTTATTCCCAACATAATTAATGTGAGTCTTCCCTTTGACTCCGCACTAATTGGTTTTGTCTTCTGGGTTCTTGGATTGTCGGCCACCCAAAACCTCGGTTTTCGTTTCATTGTTCATGATCTGTTTCCACGTGTCTTACTTTCTTTTCAACGGTGCAAATTTAATATGGGGAATTATGAAACGTCTCTTCAGTGTCCCCTTTCCCAGTATAAATGTTTGCCTCATCTCATTTTACTTTACTTTCTTCTCTTCTGTTTCCGCCATTGTTGTTCCTCCTTCAAGAATTACTTTTTCAGCAGGTGTGCACTTCTTCTTATTCCGACTTTTTGCTTCGTATATTTTGTTATGTCTAATGACGGTTCCGATGACGAAACCTCCTTTCGTGATCCTAAATGTGACATGCACATTAGAGTTTCTACTCTGACCGGTGATGATCTCAAGAAGATACGCAGGAAATAGCATATCCCGGATGAACTTCGTCCCCGTTTACCTGATCATCTTCTTACCATGAATAACCTCCCGGATCGCTTTATTGGAATCTATGAGGACTATTTGAAGCATGGAGGGCTTCAGATCCCTTTTTCTACCTTCTTTTTATCCGTGATTCGACACTTCCTCGTACATATTTCTCAACTAGTTCCTATGAGTGTTAATCGTGTCACTATGTTCGAGATTCGTTGTCGAAGTTTAAACATAGCCTGTACAGTGAATTTGCTCTGTGTTTTCTATAGACTGAGTAAATAGGGACACTTGTTTTCATTCGAAAGTCGATGGCCTCCCCGGTACGGTAAGTGTTTGACGGAAACCACTTCTAGTCTGAAATTTTAGAAGCATAAGTGGTTGCTAATTGACAGGAGGGCAATCCCTCGTGCTATGCCTTAGAGGGATAGAGATACGGACGTCCGTGACGACTTTCCTACTAATTATAATGCGGATCATGCGCAGTTACTTACTGATAACCCTATCTTGCTTCGCCCTCCTCACAGACATTTGTTGTTCTTGGCCGGTTTATGGTTTCCTTACGAGAATCCTCCCTTCCGTCGGATTGTAGTTGATCTTGACAAAAAGGGTATTTTGCATATATATTTTTCTTTTCTTACCGCGGGCTCTTGTTGCTCGCTCTAAACGCTACCTCTTTTTCCTGCAGAGCTTAATATGGATGAGTTTATCAAGCTGCCCTCATTTGATAATGCCAAAGTTGGGCGAGATGAGAATGCGACTATGGCTACGCCCCCGCCGAGGGTTACACAACCGCTGCCGTTGAATACCCCCATTCCTAACTTGACTCCTCGTCAGGAGGTTGTTACCACTCCGGATCCTAAGATTTTAGCAGCTCGGTTACGTCACGAGGGGAAGAATCCGATGATAGTTACAAAGAAAAGACCTGCTGGAGGTGAGCCTTCTGGGCATCGCTTGAAGAATAATGCTAATAAGGCACAAGTCTCGTCCGATACTGAGGACACCGAGGTTCATTCGACCACACCTCTTAATCATTCTCATCCCTCGGGCTCCAGTGGTGACCATATCAAAACAAGTGGCAAAGGGGTGAAGACCCCTCCTCATATCAATTTGAGGGACCATTCGTCTCCTCTTAATGACGATGTTCATGACGACGATGCTGCAGGTGTGTTTCAGTTTCTCATAGCTCAGTTTGTCTTAAATATTTATCTATTCCCTTTTTTTTATGTTATTGTACTTCCTTTTTCTAGGAGACGTGCAGGGTCCCTCTCGCCGGTTTGTACCTCCATGGCGTTTGGATGAGGATGTGCGCATTGACTCTCATTAATCCTCCCGAGAATTATTTCACCTGGGCACCCCTGCGGAACAAGTTGGATTATCTTCCCTTTCGAATTATGATGTTTTGAGTCGCGCCTATCAAACCCTTGCCCGGAGCACGCTCACTGTGTCCAAATTGATGAAAAGGTATGAAGCTCTTAGCCGGGAACATTCCCGTTTGACTGCAGCTCAGCAGGGGACTCAAGGGAACTTTGCCTCCGGTAAGACGATGCTCGACCAAATGGCCCTTGCGCACAAAAGCTTGAGGATAACTACAATGGTTGTTTTGCCCGGGAGCAGGAATACCTTGGTACTATTGAGAGGTTGGAGAAAGAGGCCGAGGACTCTGGAGCTATGGTTGCTGCTAAAGACAAAAAAATCACGGAACTGGAACATCTCTTAGGTGCGAGTGCTCAAGATCACATCAAATATTTTGATAAGATTAAAGAGCTTGAGGCCAGCAAAAAACACTTGACCTCCCTTCTTGCCCAGGCTGAGGTGGTTAAGCAGGTTTTGGTGAGGGATGGCTTCCCCATACTTGTGCGCAAACTTCTTGCTAGCTACGAGTATAGGAGGTCTCTTTCTTTAGGTGCTGGTGGAATGTACAATGCATGGTTTCTCAAAGCTGTGGAGTTTGGGCGCACACTAGAGCAGGTTGCAGCTGCTATTGCCGCTGCCGACAACCTAAACATAGAGATGGCCAAATCTTAGAAGGAAGACTTTACCGCCTTGTTCTCGGCAGAATACCCTTTCGTAGCTAAGGTAGCAGCGGCCAAAAAGCTTTCCGTGATTGACATTATGCAGCTTACTCCAGCGGAAAAGCCCATTGCCATTGTGCCAAAGAATCCTCCTGCAACCAGAACCTCTGATGCTTCCAAGCTTTCGGCGAGTGGTCCTGATGGTGATACTCAAGAGACACCGGTGAATGATGGAAGTGCTCCGTGAATTGAAGGCCCGGTATGCCGGCGTATTTTGTAATCTGTTGTCTTTTCCCACACACTAGTTATTTGTAATAAGTTTTTAATATTTCTGGCCTTCCGAACAAGTTCCACCCCGTATTTCATGTATGACATTTTATCTTTATTGCTAATGATTATCTCTCTTCCTTACACCGCATCTTTTTCTTTGCCATGAGTATTATGCTTGTTACCTACTGGTCCGAGGACTCGATACACCGAGGAGTATAGTACCTCTCAGAGCGTATCCATACGGTATGCCTAACATTTGTGCATTTAGACTTGTGTTTTATATTTATGTGGGAGACATCGGCACCAGGCCGCTTTTGATTTGTCTCTGGATTGCTCCTCAAGCGCATCCAACACTTGTACGTCTACAATTGTGTTTTCTATGTGGGAGACATCGGCACCGGGCCGCTTTTGATTTGCCTCCGGATTGCCCATTGGGCGCATCCAAATATGTGTATTAACGCTTGTGCCTTTTTTTAGGTTTATGTGGAAGACATCGGCACTGGGCCGCTTTTGATTTGTCTTCGGATTGCCTCTCGAGCGCATCCAACACTTTAAAGCGTATTTACATACCGTTCGGTTAGCTAGGCCGAGGTCTATAATTACTGCAATTAAATATGCTTAACGAAAGAGTTCATTCATTGAAAAATAACAAAAGGAGTTAATACACTATTGTTCTCATTACATAAAACATTTCTGCAAGTTGGTTTCATGCCAAGTGCGCGGTATTTCCTTCCCGTCCATGGTTTCCAACTTGTACGAGCCGGTTTGGTAGGCTTCCACGACCCTGTAGGGTCTTTCCCAATTGGGGCCAAGTTTTCCTATCTTTTCCTGTCGGCTAGCCATGTTGCGGCGATAGAAAAAGTCTCCGACCTTGAAGGAGCAAGGCCTGACACGCTTGTTGTAGTATTGTTCGACCTTCTTTTTGTATTTAGCTTCCTGTATGGCCGCGGTCTCCCTCCTCTCTTGGAGCAGATCCAGGTTTAGACGCAACTCTTCCTCATTTGTGTTTTTATCAAAAAAAACAAATTTCTCGCGGAGGGAATGCCTATTTCTGTCGGGATGACGAATTCACTCCCATAGGTGAGGCTGAAAGGAGTTTCTCCATTGCTGGTTTTGAGCATAGTTCGGTGAGCCCATAATACGTGAGGCAATTCGTCTACCCATCCGGTTAATCTTCTTCCCAATCTTGCCTTCAAACCATGCATGAGCCACTTGTTGGCTCTCTCGACCAGACCGTTAGCCTGTGGGTGTGCCACCGAGGTGGTCATCTGTTTAACATGCCATTTATCACACTATTTCCCGAAGGATCCATCTATTAGCTGCTTGCCGTTATCAATTACTATCACTCTCGGTAATCCGAACCTGCAAACAATGTTTTCCCATGCAAACTTCTTGGCTTCTTTCCCGGTTATCTTGGCCACCAGTTTGGCTTCAATCCATTTGGTGAAGTAGTCAATGTCTACTATCACAAATTTGATGTTACCAGAGTTTCCGCTGATCGATCCCAAGATATCCATCCCCCATTGGTAAAAGGGCCATGGTAACGTCACCGAAGTCAAATTAGTCTTGGGAAGCCTTGGTATGGGACCATGTATTTTGCAGGAGTCGCATTTAGAGATCTCGTCCCATGCGTCTTGGTGCATTGTGAGCCAAAAGTAGCCTTGACGCATTATTTTCGCAACCACCGATCTTGCTCCGGCGTGCATTCCGCAGGCTCCTTCGTGGACCTCTCGGATGATGTAATTTGCTTGCAATGGTCCAACGCACCTTTGCATTGGAGATAGGTATGACTTTTTGAATAATACCCCGTTTTCCATGGTATACTGGGGTATTTTCATTCTTAGGTTCCTGGCCTTCTCTGGATCTTGTGGCCATATCCCTTCTTCCAAGCACCTTTTGATGGGCGACATCCAACATTCCTCTTCCTCTTCCACTATATCATTGACTTCTTGTACGTCGATAGACCTTGCGTCCAAAGCTTCAACCAATACTTCCTTGGTTAGGTGGTTGAACGCAACTGAGGCTAGTTTTCTTAGGACATCGGCCTTTTGGTTTTTATTCTGGAGGATGTGTTCAATGTTGAACTTTGTGAAGGTGAGGAGGCGTTCTTTGACCTTGGCCAGGTATTTAGACATCCTATCATCGCTTGCTTTGAATTCTCCTTTAATCTGACAAGCTACTAGCTTTGAGTCTACTTTGGCTTGCAGCTCCTTTACCCCTATCTTTTCGGCTAACAGGAGTCCAGCCAGGAGAGCCTCGTATTCATCTTCATTATTTGAGCAATTGAAACTAAATCTTAAAGCATATGTGAATTCTACTCCTTCCGGATTTATTAGCACCAGTCCGGCGCCGGCTCTCTTACTGTTGGCTGCTCCGTCTGTGAATAGCACCCATTGAGCCTCCGACTCCTCTTCCTCGGATATTTCATAAATCGTCGCTGCCTCTTGTTGATCTAAAGGAGCTTCATTCAGGAAGTCCGCTAACACCTGACCTTAATAGAATTTCGAGAGACATAGAAAATTTCATATGTTCCTAGTTCTACCGCATATTTTTCCAATCTTCCTGAGGCTTCGGACTTGCTTAGTATTTGTTTCAAAGGTTGGTCCATTATGACATGGATGTCGTGGGCTTCAAAATATCTCCTCAATCTTCGGGACAAGGGCAACAATCCAAGCACCAACTTTTCTAATGGAGCATACCTTTTCTCGGCGTCATGTAGCGTCTTGCTCACATACCTCACCGGCATTTGTATCCCGTTTCGTTTCGCTAGAAGCACAACAATAACTACATCTTTGGACGCGGCAAGATATACATACAAAACTTCCCCTTTGACGGGAGATGTTAACAATGGAAGATCTAGTATTTCATTTTTTAGTTGTTGGAAGGCTTCTTCCGCCTTGTCCGTCCACCGGAATTCCTCTTTATTTTCTTTGGTGATATTCTTCAATGTTTCGAAGAACGACATTAACCTTTCGGCTGACCGAGACAAGAAGCGATTGAGTGCTGCTAGCTTACCGCTTAATGACTGCATTTCTTTCAAAGTTTTCGGAGACCTCATTTCTGTGATTGCTTTTGTCTTCTTGGGGTTTGCTCTTATACCTTCCGACGTTACCATGTACCCCAGAAATTTTCCTTCCTAGACCCCGAATGAACACTTCTTTAGGTTTAATTTCATGTTAATTATTTTCAGATTATCAAAGGTTTCTTGGATATCCGCAAGCATGTCTTCCTCGGTTTTACTTTTGATCATCAAATCATCCACGTATGCTTCCAAATTCGTGCCAATTTGAGAACGGAATGCTGAATCCACCAACCTTTGGTAGGTGGCTTCGACGTTCTTCAGACCGAAGGGCATTTTGTATAGCAGTATGTACCTTCGTCAGTGTAAAATGTTGTCTTCTCTTCGTCTGCTTCGTCCATTAGCACTTAGTGATATCCCTTATAGGCGTCTAGGAAACATTTGAATTTGTATCCCATGACTGACCCTATCTTTACGTCTATGTCTGGTAAAGGATAGTAATCCTTCGAACAGGCAGAGTTGAGGTTCTTGAAATCTATACACATTCGCCAATCACCATCTGACTTCTTTACTAGAACAAGATTTGAAATCCATGTTGGGTACCTCACCGGTCGTATGATACCAGCCTTTACCAACTCCGTCACGTCTCTTTTGACTGCTTGGCTCTTTTCTTCCCCTAATGTCTTTCTTTTTTGTGCAATCGGAGCAGCCTCTATTTTGACATTCAGCGAGTGTTTGATGATCCTCCTCGGTACTCTCGCCATATCCGAAGGCTCCCATGCGAATACATCAGCGTTACTTCTTAGCAAGTCTATTAGCTGCAATCGACATTTCTTAGTAAATAATTTTTCGATGGTGACCAACTGCTCCGGGTATCCGGGGTTAACACAGATCTACTCTGTCATATCTCCCGCTACCCTTTGTTGCTGATTGAACTTTTCATGGGCGATCCACTTGTCTAATTCTTTTCCCACAACCGTTGCTTTCATTTTTTCTATCTTCTGCCCATCCTCTATGACTCTACACTCGTAGATTGCTCGTGCTTTAGTTCTCATTGTTGCAATTCCATTAGGGGTGTGGAATTTCATGGCTGAGTGCACGGTAGAGGGTACGGCCCTTAATTCCCTGATCCCGGTTCTTCCAAGTATGATGTTATAAGGAGACGTTACCCTAATCACCGTGAAGCTCATCACTGTTTGTCTTGTTAGGTCATGTGATCCGAAGGTTACTTCCAAATCAATCTTTCCGAGAGGTGTGTTTTCCTCCCCTGAGAAACTTAAAACCTTTTCATGATCGGGGGTCAACCTTCCTCGGATCGAAGGATCCAAATTCAGAAAGCAATGTTCGAACATGACTTGCATTGTGTCCCCTTCGTCCACGAATACCCTTTTTACCCAATATCCTTCTACTTCATCTTCAAATATCAAAGGATCATCGGATGCCTCGACATTAGAAACCAGAGGGAAGGTGATGTGGGCGTTCATCCAATCAACTTCGATCTTACACACCTCTTTCGTCTTTATGCCGCTATACCTACCTTCTATCATGTTTATTGTTTTTCCTTTGAATTCTCCATTTCCTCTCCCCTGATTCCCTTTATTCACCCTTCCTCGTAAGTCTTTCACGAGATGGTTTAGCTTACCGGACTCCAAGGCTGTTTCCAACTGTTTTCTCAACTGATGACAATCGTTATTCAGATGACCTTTCTCTTGGTGATAATCACAGTATTTGTCCATGTTTTCTGGTCGGACTGTTCCCTTGGTCGGCAGTGGTGGGGGAAGGCACAATTGCAATTCAGTGGCCAGAATTTACTTGGGGAACTTGGTTAAAGATTCCAAACCGGGGCGTTGGTATAATGCCCTTCTTCCTTGATTTTAGTTTGCTGGAGGTACGTACGGGGAGAACGAGGGCTTAGATCGGTAATCATTTCTTTGGCGACCTCTATGACGTCCACGTGATCCAGAAGGGGTATATCTTTCTTCCTTGTTATACTTTACATTTCCGTCACCTGTTTCCCCTGACGGTAATTCCGTATTTCGGAAGGCATCTTTGGATTTTATGAAATCATCTACCCTTTGCATCATTTCTATCACCGTCACAGGGGCGTCGTCTGTGAAACGTCGAACTAACTCCGGGCATTTAGCACCATTCACGAAGGCTGATATCTTCATTACTTCCGGGACTCTCTGAATATAGCTCGCCTCATCCGTCCAACGTTCTTTGAATACTGTCAAGGTTTCGTCTGCCTTGCGGGTGATGGTGGTAATTTCCATTGGCGTTTTGAGACTTTTCCTTCTTAGAGAAAACCTTTCCAAGAATTGGTCCTTTAAGTAATCCCAGTTATCTATGCTACCTCTCGGCAATCTTTCGAACCATCCTCTTGCGACTGCGTCCAAAGTTTGCTGAAAGAACCTGCACCACACCGGCATTGGCCATTCTCCAGAATTGGCTGCACCGGCGAATCGGGTGATATGGTCGTTAGGATCAGTGGCTCCCGAGTATAGTTTGAGAGTCGCGGGTAATATGTGATTTGGTGACGATAATTGTATAATCCTCTTGGTGAAGGGGGAAGCCATCACATCCTTGAAAAGTTTTTGTAAATCATCCACCGGGAGGTTGGCTTCCTTTTGAACCTTTCGTCCTTCATTTTGGTCCCTTGATGCGTCTTACGGGTCGTCCTCGAAGACCAATCTTGTAGGTGAGATGGGCCTTTTGGATACAGCGTTATGGTGTTCCACCAAATTTTGCAACACGCTCATACTTTCCAAGATTTTTTCTCGTAGGTTTAAAGGTGTTTCCGTCTCTTTCTCCACTGTCGCAGGATCGCGGTCGGGAGATGATGGTATGGGTGACCCTCCCGAGACTCCTGCCATAAATAGCTGTTTTTGTGGAGATTCGAGTTTAAGGTCCCACGGATGGCGCCAATTGTTGAAGCAAAATTCTCCGGCTAGACTGATGCTAGCGAATGCACTTCGGTCATGATGATAGTATGCTTGTCTCTTGATCTCAAACCTAGAAACACAAAGTAGCACATGTTAGCCTCGTCCTAGGTTTGACCCCGAGACCAAGCTCCGACGTGAGAGTAAGTAACTATCACGCAATTGGTATCCTGTGTGGAATACCGGAAGATAGAAATATATTAATGGTGAGTATTTAGTTCAGATAGCTTGTGTGTGTCTTAAATGTGGAGGTATTTATACTACTTTGCAGTGCATACCTCGATGTGTGGTCACATCAGTAGACTAGGCACCAAGTCCTATGTTAGACAAATCCCTGTAATCGAGGGATTTGCTTCACCAAGGGCGGCGGTGCTTCACTTTATCCATTGTGTAGACGAAGGTCACCTGGATAATGTGGTGGGTTGCTTTCACTTTTCCTTAGTCCTAGGCGTGGTCATTAAATGCTTTACTGTTCACATATCGACCCTATTAAATGTTGGGAGACACCGGATCCGTTCCGGGGAAGTGTATGTGTCGTGAGGCATTGGCCAGAGACATACGCGGACAATCTGTCGTGTGAAAATTGAAATGTCTCCCTTTTTGGAAGAATTTAGGTCTAGCATTTGAAACATTTTCTCCACACACTTTTACACTATGTGGCAGTCAAAATGGGAGAACCTAGCGACCACATTGCATATTTTACCAGTTATTTTGCTTATATCGCACATAAATGACATCAAATGAAGAATTCTACATAAATAAAAATAATATTTTACCCGACTGATATACATGTTAAATGACAAAGATTCCACATGAGTTATTCTAGCTAATATCTTAGATATGGTGTCAGCCACTTTAAATAATAATGATTTCCAGAAGACGGCTGGAGGTAGAATCACAACCTTCTTCAAGGAATTTACATTCTCCAAGATAAAATGATCTTTCACTTGAGTACCTACACACTCTAGAAGCTCCAAATCTGGGCATGAAACCTGAAGGCCAAGTTCAGAGATCCCACTTCTATAAAAATCATTATCTTATCTGATAAATTCTTAAAGCCTTGAGCTTTGGACATGCAATACAAAGAACCTGCCCTGAATTGTAATATGTAATGAAGCAATTTATCAAACATACTCGAACGAATTTTTGGAAACCTCTCTCCCATATCAAGTTTCGTAACGTTATTGTTCAGTTTAAGAAACCTTAGTGTTGGAAAAGACACACCATCAGGAAATACTAAAAAAGAACGTGGATACAAATCCAACCTTAATGAATCCATTGAATCGCACGTTACCAAAGAACGTGGCACTTCATGACATGATTCTCCCTAGTGTAAAACATCAAGTCAAGCCTTTTGACTTTGCGCATCACAGCATCAATAACCCACCGCCAGATTGTGGCCGGCATGTAGTAAATTAAACGTTTTAAACGAAAACTAACCAAATCTAGGGTTTGGCTTTCTAAAACCCTAAATACAAACTCTTTCAATCTTTTCTTCTGTGGTTTTGTAGGGTTTTTGGGTCCGCGAGAAATATCTAAATCTATAGAGGGAGTAGAAGTCCATAAATACCTCCATCTGGTTGACAAAATGCTGGTTCGAGCAACTTCTTCAATTGTTGGAAGGGATTGAAGGATCATCAGAAGAACAACGTCCGACATGATGCTGATGTAATCAACACCATTTTTGTGTTTTGGAGGTTGATCAGCTCGCTTGGATCTCTTCATGATTTTTTGTTGTTAGAGCACAGGGTACAGGGCGTTTTCGCCCTGCGTTTTCCCATGGCGCCACACCAAAACGCGAAAGACCACACCCCGTGTGGCGTTTTCGTGTCTCGAGCCGAGGGCACGGCACACGTTTTTGCACGAAAACGCGAGACACGAAAAAGCGAGACCGTACCCGGTCTCGCGTTTTCGTGCATATATATATATATATATATATATATATATATATATATATATATATATATATATATATATATATATATATATATATATATATATATATATATATATACTAGCGGCGTAACCCGCCCAACGGACGGGTTCGTTTCGTAAGCCTTTTCCTAAAAGTACGTTTGTGTATTAGTTATATCTGTTGGGAGCCGTTTTGTTAAACAAAAACCAAAAGGACACTAATCTTTGATATTTTTAGGCGTCGGTCCACCCAACAGACATGTTTTGTATCATGTTAATCTGTAGACACACAAAAATAAATGGGTGAATTTTTATTTGTGAATAAATATTTTAAACAATCTTTAAAACACTATCTTGAATTAGTATATATAGATGTTTTCGAGTAGTAACTGTAACCAGGCCCTTCTTCACACACATATTGAAAAAATGTTGAGCTGGTCAATAGCTGGCAAAAACAATAGGTAGCAAGATTTGGGTCAAACAGGTAGATTTAAATTTGACAGGTGAATGTAATTATGGTTCAAACAATTTCAAAAAGAAAGTTTACAATATTTTCAATTCAAACAGTTTTAAAACGGAGGTTTACATCGACCCACAAACACATACTTGTCTATTTTAAGTTGTTTCATATTGAATTTGATGTGCTAATTACGATTACAATATCATTAGGATAAAAACAACAGTCCTAACTTTTTGAAAAAAGAAAAAGGTTAGATGTTGTAAGCATATTATATCAACTTTGGAACTTTTTGGTCTACTTTCGGTCTTTTTTGTGCACTCCTCTTGTACAAAGTCTTTCATTGTGAACTATTCGAGATAGACCATAGGCCATATCTACCCATTTAGAGATAAATATCTCCAAATTGCCACCTATAGTGTTAATTGAGTTTGGGTTAGTCGGGGTTTCGGGTTAAACAGGTCGGGTCTAAACAGGATCTAGGTTAACATAATATATCCAAACCCGTCTCTATTTAAACTCGGGTTAGTCGGATTTGAATCAAACTAATAGAGTTTTTGTCGGATTGGGTAAATTCGGGTTACGATTAGTTCCATATCTAAAATAACATAATTTATTTTCTTTAAGCAACAAGTTATTTCGTGTAATGTAAGACACTAAAGTGTTTTAGTAGAAAAAGTTGCATTAGTAGGTAAATTTGTTTTTTGTGGCGGTATTTTTGTAGTGGTTCTTTTGCAATTGTGAATGAGGATCGTGTTTCACGAATGACAATGATGATCGTCTTTTGTTGTTGCTTAATACTAATAATAGTATTATTAACCGGTTGACCCAGTTTCGGACGAGAAAACAGGTCATATTGACCCGGGTTTTATAATTTCGAAACCCGGTTCGACCCGTCGGGTTTGGGGTGACCCGGGGTCAATCCGGTTCTTAAGACCCGGATGTGTTTCGAGTTATTCGGGTTTTTTCAAAAAAAATATGTAAATTTACGTATTTACGATAGAATTTTATGTTTACATAATATATTAGTTGGTAAACAATTTATATTTTCAATATACGAAAGTTTTTAATGATTTTTTCACATAATTTTTATTAATTATTAAAAATATATAAAAAATTTAAAAAACCGGGATGATCTGGTTCGACCCAGGTTGACCCGGACCCGGTGACTCGACCGGGTCGATTTAAAAACCGAGTTTTAAAACATTGCTTGTAAGAGGTCATTCAAAGTGTCGACAATATAGTAAACTATAAGAGACAAATGCCATCCCATAAGATGTTCTACAAATATTTTTTGCACTGGTCAAGTAGGTTGAGCCAAGCCTTTTGTCAACTGGTGAACTGTTATATAATATTAGTATGTGAAATATGACCGCAACCATTATTTAAGCATTGTTAGTAACGTACATGTAGTGGTAAAGCTGTTTCATGTTTCATAGATCGAGACTTAAGCTCATAGTACTCCTGGTCGTGGCTTTACCTGGGACCTACTGACTGATGTGGCAACATGTCCACCATTTCTGAGCTTGAGTTGCTGCACACACGTCTTACATCTGCACGAATAGTACATTTTAAGAGCCACCAAACCACCAGCAAACCAGTACAAACTCAGGCATTCCCTGAACACTTACGGCGCTTGCTCGTCCATAGGACCCAACAAAGGATCACACGATCCTCCTGACATCGGTGTCCCAACGCTATTGAGTAAAATAGGATTCGTAAACTTTAACAAACTATGTTTCCTGACGTCTTCATCCACCTTGAAACTGAACTTAACATCTTCCACAATCTCAGACGCACCCTACAATAATAACGTTTATTGATGACTTGGCTCATATTCGGCCTGCAGCGAGCTGAGTATCGGACACATACTGCTACACACGATACCATCCTAGCCATCTCAGTGTTGTTGTATTTATGTGGTAAACGTGAGTCGACAATGAGGTCAAAGCCATCTTCCATTGCTCAGGTTAGTAATGGCCTTGCCTGCAATTTCATTTAGGAAATACAGATAAGCTTTGGGGTATATATATATACCCAAGGGGATTGGAATTGGACGTGTGTTTTTGAATTATCCAAACCGACACTAAAAACTGCTAATTATGACTTTAAGCCGCAGTAGACATATGATCAATATATATATATATATATATATATATATATATATATATATATATATATATATATATATATATATATATATATATATATATATATATATATATATATATATATATATATATATATAGGATACTAACCAAGTAATACTTTATACAATCGTGCACCCTCCTACAACAACTTTCCTCCTGCTACAACAACTTTTCCTCCTGCTAGAAAAGAAATAAGACCAATGAAAAAAATGAGAGAACTAAAAAGATACTGTATAGCTTAAGGTACTGTTACTCAAATTAAGTGACCAAATACTCAAAATTCCATTATTTTAGCATCAAAGTCCAACTACCAAACACCCCTGTTATTAGAACCTCCAAAAAAGCTGAATGTACCCGTATCATAAAAAAGCGGAAAATTAAAAAAAAACAATTGAAGGTAAAAGTAAATATGGCCAAAAATCATTCCTTGCCTGTCACAAGGTCACTCCCATATACTCACACACACTCAGACTGCCAAGTAGGATTCAACCTGACCCTATTGCATCCGTTATAATATTTCATGAACTTATAAGAAATTAAATAATTCGATATGTGGCCCAAAGTACATATCGCAAACAGTAATATATTGGTTTTTTAGGCATACCTGTCGACATTTAAGTAGTTCAAAAGTTGCTCGTTCAACTTGGTTATCTAATTTTGACCACTTGACCTATTATATAAGTGGTTCTTCATCTGATTTCTCGTAACTGCTTATGATGGCAGGTTAGGTTCCTTTTCTCATCATGATGCGTAGAATATTTTGCAAAACATTTTCAACTTCTTAAGGATGTAAAAGAGCCACTGGCCTTTTAATATGAAACACAACTTTGCTTATATTTTTTTATCAATATATGTTTCTACTACAAAATTGAATTGCTGCTTGAATGCAGTTTGATCTATTAGGCTTAAGTTTAATGACATTTATTGTTAAAGTGCATGTATTCAAAGAAATTATATCATTGAAGTTCAGGTATCGCTTACCATTATATACCTTAAAAGTCAAAAGGCACATCAACTGCTGCATTGATGTTGCTGATGCCAAACATACGTCTTCAATCACATCTAAATGTCGACGGCACTCCCTTAATGCCTACACATGTTATGAGTTACAATAAAATGCATTTATGCCGACTTATGCCGTTAGATCCTATTATATATAACAAAGGAAAGTTATTATCATGTCAAATGATTCAAAAAGAGCAGACATAAAAAGATCAATTGAAAATCAAGAAAGAATGACTTATGGGTGCGGCAAAGACATAATGATCAGCGCAACAAAGTGCAAAGTTAACAGTATATAGGTCTTCATGATTCTGGTGACGTGGTTTCTATTTCATCAAGTTCTATATCAGCAGGATCACCAATCCATGGCTTTCCTTCTCTCCATTGAAACTTACTCCTTAACTCTTCGTTTGCATCGTTCATTTAGCTGTTTAAAAGCATACGTTCACCATAAAACTGAACCTAATCTATCAAATCAAATTAAATATGGAAGTTGAGATTAACAATCAGTGGTTAACATTTCACCTACAATGCCTTTTATAGTCCCGTAAACTTTGTCTTATTACCTGGGCATTTAACCTTGGACTGTTAACATACCGTCGAAATTTTTACTAATAAAATGGCAACAAATGGCTCATGTTCCTACCTCATATCTTTACAAAAATTGAACATAGCCTGCATAAAACAACGCTTGCATAAACTTATGGCATAGTCACGAATGACTTATAAAAGTATGTCACACTCGTACGGAAAGAGCAAAAAGCTTAAAACTTTACCTCTGGCTGGTAACTGGGGTCACAGAAACTTATTGAAATTGATATGTGTTAAATTGTGTGTCAAATTACATGCTACAATTATTATTCGAAGGAGTTGATACACAGAATTCAATGTAAATAAAACCTGATGATTGGCATACTAACCTCTCCAAAACCTAAGAGACAGTGGGAGTGCTAACCCACATGCCTCGAACTGCAGCATCCCTGCGTGTGATAGAACAGGATCAGTGCAATTGGATCCTGTTTTATTTATTAAGGTGAGTACAAAATATAAGTAAAAAACTCAAGCACAATTAGTTTGTACCTGAATTGGATCATGTTTTACGAAGGTGAATAACTTTTTTCCTTGTCCAAGTTCTCTTACATCTTTCTTCATAGCAATATTTGTTTCTTTATATTATGTTAGGAGATTTTTAAGGGTTTAGAACCTATATTAGTGGTTTTAAGAATGTATTCAAAACCTTTATCTCAAAAGGTTCCTTACATGTACAGCTGCAAAAACGAATCACCAATTTTAACATATTGGGATTTGTAAATTAATCATTAGATAATCTAAAATATAACATAGTTTCATTAGGGTTTCGAGAAAAAGTTATATACCTTCGAAACATGCAGATGACCAACCTGGTGGTTTTGCGATCAACTGGGGGATATAGAGAAAAAATGAGTCTTGTATGTTTTCATTAGATAATCTAAAATATAACATAGTTTCATTAGGGTTTTGAGAAAAATTATATACCTTCGAAACATGCAGATGACCAACCTGGTGGTTTTGCGATCCTAAAGCTATTGACCTATAGATTTAAGGATAACCAAAACTGGATCTATTTATGAAAAATATGCGCAGGAATAAATTTATTTAGGATATATATGACATTTATAAAATATTTTTTCCGATTTTTTTGAATTTGTAGCCAATGAGAGACCTCGGTATTTTAGGATATATTGTAGCCAATAAGATAATGCCACGTAGGATATGACATGGCGCATACTTATTATCCTATGTCAAACTTAGCCCCATATATATTTTATATATATATATATATATATATATATATATATATATATATATATATATATATATATATATATATATATATATATATATATATATATATATATATATATATATATATATATATATATATATATATATATACATACATACTAGTTGCGTAACCCGCCCAACGGGCGGGTTTGGTTCGTAAATCTTTTTTAAAAGTATGTCTGCTTATCCTTTATATTTTTTGTCATTTGGACCCGCTTTTATTAAAAGGTAACTCATCTTTGATATGTTTAGGTATTTGCCTATCCAACGAATGTATTTTGTCCAACGTGAATCTTTGTTTGTACAATACAAATTGGCGGATTTCGGTTTGTATATTGCTTTTTAAGAAAAAAATTATAACATTGCTTTCTAATTGGGGGTGACCTTTTTTTCAATAAAAGGTTTTTTAACTGTTAAAAACTTCTTTCTCGGTAAAAGATTTTGAGTAATGCTATTTAGACCTAAAACACATGCCTAAATACATGTGTAATGCATAAATCACTTTTACATGTGTATTATACATTTTCTCTCCTCAATTTCACACCAATTATTTATTTAAACCAACTAATCAAATCATTAGGCACATAAGTAGGCATCATTCTTAAGCATAAGGATATTTTTAAATATTTTTAAAGGAAAACTTAATATATTACAATTAAAACATTAAAAATATATATATTATTATTAAAAGATTTATTTGACATGTTGTGAAAAGAATATTCTACTAACACCTACTTAGAAATTTTAAGTTCATCATTTTTACAACAATGATGAAACATTCCCACACATAATCGTATTAACTTAATTTAGTACCTTGAAAGTCAACCGAGGTATTGTATACCTTCTTGTTTTTTTCTACTTGTTCCTTTTATGCAGCTGTATTTTTTATTGCACTTATTTCTAATAGTTATTGCATTTCAAAATGAAATATCGACATGAAGGAAAAAGTTCAATATACACCATTTTCTTAGCATAAACTCAATCAACTAATCACAACCCTCCATTTTTTATCTAAAAAATCTATTTTTTAAAAATTGAATATCACACAAACCATTAATCGTTACAGAAAACAAAATATACCATCGTGACGAGAATTCAATCATCTTTCTATCGAGGGGCAACTTTGTATACTTTCGACAAATTTTTTTCTAAGAAAATCATATATGATTCGTATCACGAATCATATATGATTCTGGAAAGTCATATATGATCCGTGATACGAATCGTATATGATTTTTTCAGGAAAAAAAAAGTCTGTATACATGTGCCCCTCGATAGAAAGATGATTTAATTCTCGTTGTAATGATGTATTTTATCACTTAACGATTTACCGTTTGTGAGATATTTAATTTTTAAGAAAAAGATGAAAGATTTGTTTGGATAAATATGATTGGTTGATGTGATATATGAAACATGGTTTACGTTGATCTCAACTAACCATCCTTTTTTACACATGCATAACGGGATTCAATTTTTATCTCTCCACAAAAGTTCAATGCATTTTACAAACTGTGAAAAAAATACGAATAAGAGCTTATGAAAAAAATACGAATATGTGTAACTATTGCTTGTATTACATTGTGGATTTTGGATATTTGTGAATTTATGTGATGATATTAGTCACAAGTGGTTATATTATAACATGGAACATGATATTATAACATTGGAACCTGTTTAAGGCATGAGTCAAGTGTTAATGTTTTCTCTATAAGTGCTCATGAACATCATGTTAGCATTAGTCATTAGTCCAGAACACGTGCACTGGTATATAACGTTTCTCGTTTCGGTTTCACGGTATTGCCTCTTTTAGTAATTAGAAGTATGTTAACAATGGTTGTTTGTTTAGCCGTTCCAAACTCACATAAATTTGATGACTTTCATGCATAAAGTTTTTTATACGTATTTCTTCATAGAGTATTAAACCCAATAGTCAAAATTGAGCATGTGAAAAATAAGCAGAAATCACATAAGCAACCTCTCTAATGGATGTTCCATTTGACCTACCATTTGGTGAGTGGCAGATGCATCATTTCACTGGTGGTTAGCACCAAAATTATTAGCAACCGGAGTAGTGAGATCTTTCTTTGGTGCGTCCACGTCACCATCATTTTTTTTTCTTCAGGGTTATTTTCTTTGGTTTCCATATAACCTAGAGTAACATGAATAATTTATGGAAATAGTACAGATTAATAGGATACTATAGTCTGCAAGACCAAAGTTTAAACCTAAATGTTTAATTCACGTAAAAGTGATGAACCTTTTAACTACTTCCTGAAATAGCATTCAACCTACTTTTAATTTGACAAACTCGTCCAAATTAAGCGTACTAATCTTTGTAGTCATGTAATCCAAAGCTGGATACGCTTTTGTTTTCAACGTCCTTTCCTAAATCATAATAAGATGGGAAGAAAGTAGCTTTCGTAGATTAGTCGACCAGAAGGTCGGTACCCATGGTTGCCCAAAAAAAGTGCTGTTTGGTTACGGGTCAGATTAGACCCACTCAGTACCTGCATTTTGGTGTATTGGAAATTATTCTTTATGTAAATCTAATTTCAAAACAAAGTTATAATTGATTATATAGCTTCTTAAAAAATTATTTTTGACATTAACTCCCTCATGTTTTGGTTCTCTCAATCATACAAACGTGTCCAACCTTTGTCATCTGAATTTGATGTTCCTACCTTGTTCAAAAACATTTCTAAAATAACTAACACTTACAAATTTTAGTGTAGGGATTTAAAGCTAATCTTACACAAAACAATATAGTTTTGTTCTCACTTAGGACTTAATAACCCTTTTTAATATCTTAGAACTAAAGTTTTGGACATTTCCATTTAGTTTATAAGACATAAAAGAAGCAATAAAAATGCATTACGTATGTTAATTTGCAAACTTGTACGTATACTCTCATAAAAGATGCACCAGGCCACATTAAGAAGTCCTTAATCTCCAAAACCTGATCAACAAAAAACTTTAATAAAGATTTAAGCTTTGGACCGAAATTTACATTAAATGTAACCTTTGTACTTCCCATCAATAAGAGTCCGCTAAAACTTTAAATGTCTAAGCCTACCCCCTCAGAATACTCGTAAACGCGTATTGATGGGCAAACTCGTATGTTTTATAAACTGTATCAAGTTCTTTTCTACCAACACCTTTTTGCTCAACTGGATTATCATCTTAATAGGAAAAAGACATCCGAAAACAGAATACAACATAACCACATTTGACTTTCAATATTCAAAATCAGTTACTTTCAAACTTAAAAATTACAGTATTAATGATCGGTTAAGTGTATAAATATCCAAAATACTCTCGTTTTTTTAGTATTTTCTGTAACTAAAACAATTTCTGACCAATGAGGTCACTTGTAATCAATTTTGACATTTAGTTATAATTCATTTGACTCTTAAAAGTCAAAGTCAAAAAGGACTTTTTTAAACAAAGAAGCAGCCTATATAACATTCAAATGAAAAGCGAGAAACATTTACTGTTTCAAAGATACTTGCTAATAAATCCACTTCTGACTAAGATCATTCAAAATCCGTAACCATAAGTTTCTATTAAAGTTCAGTACTATTTTGCTACATAAACACGAGGACATAAATACGTACCTTTCACATACTGTTGAGTTACCACACTCTTTTTAATTCTATGTCCTGCACTTTTATGCCGCTCCTAAAATATCAAACATACAATTAATGAAAAGGTAAGAAAAAAACCATAACTTTATAGGTATTGGATTTGCGTTTGGTAGCGTATAATCGCGTCTAAAATGCACATCCAAACAGCCTTTTAGTCAGGGACACTAATAAGGTTTCGGCCCATCTCTCAATCAAAGCTACTAATGGCACCACAAAGCTTGTACAACTGCCAAAAATAGTTGCACCTCTATGTGGCTTCTATGACCTATGTGCATCGATATCTAAGTCCTAAAAGAGCTTATTTTCCACTTGAGTAACTAATCAGAAGTTTCAAAAGAATAGTATCTGACACAGCTAAAGTGCCTCACCAAGTGACCAGATCCATAGAAGGGCGAGGCACCGCAATTGCTCATCACTTATAGTGTTACTTTTTGCAATTTTAGACATTTAATATCAGGGATTAGATAAACAATGGCTTATATCCAAATGTACTGAACTTTCACTAATTTGCAACTTCTAATGGTTTATACTTTCAAAATGGCCCACGCAAACCCAGAAATAAGTGATGTAAACATAACTAATAAGCTAAGGAAACAAATTACCAATAAAACTCTTCAATTCAAACACAAAACAGAAAATGTATTTACATGAGTATATTCAATATAATTTAGGAACCGTTCTTCCTCTTATTCTCTGATCTTGAAACTGGTTGAAGTTTTTTCTTTTGTTCTTACCTTTGATACGTTAGTTTTATACGAATTAACAACATTGAGCAAACTTTTATTAAAATTTGATTCTTCAGGACCAAACCCAAGAAAATCATTTAGGTAGTCATCCTACGGTTAGTCCATTTGCCTCAACAATTTAATCACCAAGGGTATCAAAACCAACTGGACTATACATAATAGTAGAATACCATATGTAGGCATCAAGTGATACAGCATAAGAAATAATATTGTTTGGTCATCATACGGTATAATAAAATTAAATGCATCCCAAGAGGCGGGCAGTCCAACCAACCAACACAGAAAAATCATAGTATTACATCTGAAAACACGTATACATGCTAACAAACACACATATGCATACACTACCACTAAGCAATCCTATCTTGGAATTAAAAACGTATAAAACTTAAGGCCTACCTAAGAGAACACTGTTCCAGTAATCTGCATCGCCTTCTTCTACCAGTTCAAGTGTGTGGCTACGTATAAGAGGCAACCCCGATTCATATGCATCGCCTTCTTTTACCAGCTTAAGTGTGTGGATTTTAGTGCAATTTGCATTGCTTTTTAAATACCCGTTGTAGGATACAATGTAATATATATAGATAACATTTCATCTTGTTTACTGCTTTTGTAGACCTGATTCAAGTGATTATCAGACTCGGGTGCAACAGGCACGAATTGTAGGTTAACTTTCATGTCGAACATTTGCAAGATATGTATTCCCTACGATAGACATCAGGCACTCAATTAAAATAATTATATTATAAAAGATCAAATACATACTTTACGTGGTTTTGATCAGTTGTGGAGAGTTTGGAGGAATAATACAACGTTTTTTTTCTTTTAGTATCTTTTTCATCAATTGGACAACAGATTCTTCAATTTCTTTTTCCTTTTGCTTTTGGACTTTGTTGCCTTTATCTATGGTTTTTTAGTTTTTGACAGATCTCCGAGTGATCTTCTATGTTCCTTCGTTCTCAACCGGGGTGGAAAATGTTGGTGTTATTAGTAATGATTTTTAGCTAGAGTCCATATTGATAGAGAGAGTTTAGTCATAATATTTGTAAATAGTCTTATGAGATTAATAGACCGGTTTAGGGTTTTCTAGCCAGTACGGGTCGTCATATGGGTTTGGTGAACCTTTCAATGATGGTGATTCTCAGTATGGCCACCTCGAAAATCCCAGCAACATCCTCCCCCTAAGCATAGGTCATGGCGGTTCTAGTGTCTACCCGCATCTCCCTACTGCTTAGATATTGCCTCGGTCCCTTGCTATTGCTGCAGCAGTTGGTGGTAGTGGTAGGGGTTCAAGTTCTGGTTCTGGAAGCGATGCGAACAGGGTCTTAATTGAGGATGTAGTTGATAAGGTGACCAATATGGGAATCCTAAAGATCAGGTGAGAGAGACTGCGAGGAAATTGAGTGAAAATGGTTAGGCGGTTGACTTGAATGTGGTGTTGGACAAGTTAATGACTGATGGATGAAGAGCCAAAACCCAAGAGCATGGTTTGGTCGTTGAGATACCCTCCTTGTTTGTTTAAATTGGTGATTTGGTTTTGTGATTATGTATATTACTTGAACTACTCGGTCTAAGGACGTTATATGGTTTGGTTTCTGATTCTAAATGCTAGGCTGATACAAGAAACCTTACGACTAAGATATGTCTGATCACAAAAGCCAATCATAAGCTCACTGTTCATAGGTTCACTAACAAAACTAACATTTTTTATCATATCACAATCATTCTGCTACTTATTCAATTGGTTTATTCAAAAATAACAAAAATTACAATTTTTTTTATCATTCTGCTATTTATCATATTGCAAGCATTCTACTATTCTTTTATCATATGGCAAGCATTCTGTTATTTATATCGCAAGCATTCACCTATTTATATCGCAAGTATTTTGTACCATCATACAGTTTGACTATTTATTCAATTGGCTCTAACCTATTACCAACCCATATGACACCCAAGGCCTTGCCACGACTAACTTTTCGACTTATGTAAGCCAATCATGTCGTAATAGTTATATAACCCGAAAAAGTCTCAATATAAGTCACAAAAGGTGGTTTTTTGGCAAATAAAAGTTGTCCTATTAGGCCAACACTACCACATATGAACATTATAATGATATTAGTTAAACCAAACCTGCAGGTCCACCAAAGCCTACACCTTTGGAGCTGCCATTCCGGAACCTCCATTATTTTTATAACTGTTGGAAGACGAAGCCTGCGAACCTGTAAAGTATAAAAGCAAATTAATGTAAATAGTAAAAAAAAGCATCCAACACCTTTGTAAAAAATTATTAAAAATTATTAATAAAAAAAATCATTAATAAAAACATACCATAGGAAGAAGATGATATTATTTTAGAATGATACCAAAAACATGTCATTGATTCGATTGGGTTTATTTTGGTAATACCCCTTTGTTTTCTTCTCGATCTTTTTTCTTAAATAAGCTTCTCAATCTGAGAAGATGAAGTTTATTTTGGTAATAAAGTTTTCTTTCTCTAAAAAATAATTAAGTTACCAAATAAAAAAGTCGACAAACATATATTACAAACCCAGTGCCACGTCATAATTTATAAATTATCCTAGTCAGCATTATCTAAGTCTTAGTTAGCCCCATATATAAGTAAAGATATATATATATATATATATAGGGGCGTGCTATTTGCAGAACCTCTTTTTTGGTACAGAACCTACAGAACCATTTTACACCAATCAAAATTTAGTATACTTAAATGTTTTTCTTTAATTCAAAAGGGCATTATAGTCAAAACTAATTTTTTATTTTTCCTTTTTGATTTTTTATTTATAAAACGTTTTTAAAAATAATTAATTTTCGGAAATTAAAAATAATAATTTTTTATTTTTTTTATTTTATGAACGTATATGTTTTTTTTAAAAGACGAGTACATATGTGTTTTTCTTAAATACGATAAACAGGTACATATATGTTTTGAGTGTATGTTTCCTAAATAAATGAGTCTAAATAATAATTACATTGATGTTTCTATCATATATTCTTTAAGTTTCATATATGTTTTTACCATATATTCTTTAAGTTTTGAAATTTATGATCAAAATATCTAAATTTATAATAAAAGCAATAACATAAATACAATTACACAAAAATTGATATCAAATAAAATACAATTCATGTACTGGTATCTTATTTAATACAAATGTGTAATCCATTTATAAACATGTTCGCAATCATGTCTTTCGATAAATACGTGCACGCCTTCCAAAAACATATATGTTAGCTTATAAAAAACATACATGTCCGCCTATCAGAACCATACATGTCCGCCTCACTTTTTCGTCAAATTTATTAGAATATGTGTGTACCCTGCAAAAAAAACATGTAAGTTTTAAATGAGCACATAAACTAAACTTTATGTTTAAAGTACTATACATGTTTTTTTAACTAACATATATGTATTCTACAAAAGTACTATACATGTACCATTAACTTTTACAATGATCTTTTCTTTTATTTAAAAAAATAACTTTTTAATCTAATAGACATTAACAATAATATAGACACTTATATACGTGTAGTCACCTCACTATCTTCACCGACCCATGATCATAACATTGCCATGACATTAATGATCCTTTGTGATCTCTATTACCTAAAAACACAATAACTCGCTTACATATCTGGGTCCCTTTTTCTCCTATATCCATTCATACATGTTGCTTTCATATTAAAAAATCAAAATTATCATTCGATATAGGCACATGTTAGTGCTTCTAAAACATATATGAACCCTTGACACTTACTGTAATATTTATAACATAGATTAGAAATGTTAACTAACCTTTATAAATCTTATTGTTCCTGAATCCTGATATTAAAAATCGTAAGAGTGGACATTTAAAAAACTTAAAACAATCTTGTCATCAATGGTAGGTGTGTAGTAAGGCTCTCGCGTGTCCCAGTTCTACATATAAACAAAATTCATGGTCCAGTAAAGTACATACTTAATTTGCTACACTTAATTCGTTAGAGAATCATAGTAGCATCTCATATCAAGAAGAAAAAAAAATTGTTATGAGCGACTATATAAAACAAATAGTTATAGATTCAGACTCGTCAAATCGGCTTGTTTCGATGCTCCGACCAACATTTAAAGATATGTGAGATTTTTGTTTACCAAAATCAGGAGATAATAGAAAAAATTCTTAATATTACCAACAGCGAAGACCGAATTCCTAAATCATTCTAGCCTAAAGAAAAGGATGCAAAAGCCTACCATCATTCCAGTTGATGACGCCTCATCTTCCTCCAACCACCGCCATCATCTTCCTCCAACCGGCGCACAGCTGTCCTCATCCAACCGCCGCCATCATCTTCCTCCAACCGTCGCGCCGCTGTCCTCATCCAACCGCCGCCATCATCTTCCTCCAACCGTCGCGCCGCTGTCCTCATTCAACTGCCGCCATCATTTTTCACCAACCGCCGCGCCACTATCCTCTTCTCCAGGCCACAACCGACTAGGTTCTCCTCCATTACACAACCATGATACACACAAAAAAACCCAGATCTGTAACCATGGTGCATAAAAACAATAGATAATAATTATTTTCTTATTCTGGCTAACGAACTACAGTTGGTGTCTTTATTTTTGTGAAGATCAATCATTTATCAATCGGGATTAAGGGACGGGTTTGTCGAGGTTTGTGAGTAAATTAGATTTGAAGATTTAAAAGATTTTTTAGGATGATAAGATGTGTTTGAATGAGAGAGAAATTTGATAAAAAAAAAGAATGAGAGAAAAAGAAAGGTATAATAAGCTTAAAGGACGGGTTTGATAAAAAAAGTTATAAATATTAGAATACCCAAATTACCCTTTAGCTTATTTTAAGGTATTATGTAATTTGAATTATTTACTAAAATGCCATTGTGCATTAATAACCATTGATTATATGATCTAAGGGTGTATAAGTGGGTTCTGTAAGTTCTGTACCTAAAATGGGGTTCTGCAAATAGCATAACACTATATATATATATATATATATATATATATATATATATATATATATATATATATATATATATATATATATATATATATATATATATATATATATATATATAGTGTAACTTTATTTGCAGAACCCATTTAAGTGACAGAACTCACAGAACCATCTTTTTTACTCTTAATAAAGCATGACGTACATCATATTAATGCGAGATGGCAATTATGTAATTAAGTGGAAAAAAAATTACTAACTTTAAACTTGGAAGGGCAATTTTGGCTTTACATATTATCCCTAAATTATGCTAGAAACCCCCTAAATAAAACTCTGAAACCTTTTTTGTCAAATCTATTAATTAGGAAAAAGAACACCGGCGACTTCTTCTCCTCTCAACTGTATCTCGTCGAGAATCACCATAACCAAATCCACCACAACCAACCCCATGAGACGAAAATGTTGTATTTTTCTACAAATTAAAGGTTCAATCAGATCCAGAACAGATGTGGCGGATGTGATAAAATAGGACGACAACAGGTTTGTATTATCATGATCAAAAGATTATTCAAGTAATTGATTATGTTGGTCTTTCTTTAGGCTACGTAAATATCTTTTAGATCCATGTCCTGATCTAAAGCATGTGGATGTACATGTTTCAAGGAAACAAAATTATCTATTATTATTATTTTTTGAAAGAAATTATTATTTTATTCTTCAATGGAACATAAGTAATAATTTTGAAAAAATATTAATCAAAAAAGTTAGCATTAAAAAGTTAGAATAAAATGCTTGGCTCGTGATTTTTTTCGAGTAGTAATAATTTTAAAAATAATTAATCAAAAGATTTAGCATTAAAAAGTTAGAATAAAATGCTTGGCTCGTGATTTTTTTTCATGTATATGTTTTTTGAGAACATATATGTTTTCTGCGAACATATATGTTTTCTGCGAACATATATGTTTTCTGCAAACATATATGTTTGTACCATGATAAGATTTTTGGGCATATATGTTTCAAGGTTAAATTGATAAGTAAGTGTGCGTATATGTTTTATAGTTGATATAAAATCAATTGAGAGGTGGCGGCCGATCATGGTTGTTAGGGGATGGATTTTGGTTGTCGCGGGGTAGGAACGAGTGTGGTAGGCGCACAGGGGTTTGGTGAGGGTGAGGGGGAAAAACGATGCTTAACCACATATGATTTTTTAATTGTGTATGCTGATCAATCATTACTTGTAAGAAACATATATGTTTTTATCAAAGTGGTTTTCAAGGAGATTTTTTTAGGTTTTACACATGTTTTTGTTATTAAGTATGCAATCTGTAGGGTATTTGAAATGTAAAACATGTATGTATTTTCAAAACATACATATTTTTAAAGTGTTTAAACATGTATGTTTTTAGTTTTAAAGCATGTCTATTTTATAAAAGTCCAATATAGCATGTATGTTTTTAATATTAAAACATGTATGTTTATTATTTTAAAACATGTCTGTTTTTAATTCTAAAACATGTTCGTTTTTAGTTACCAGTCATGAATAGTTTATAATTTGGCAAACATGTGTTATATTAGTTATGATTAAATTATTTTTATTTGTTCATGATTTGATGGTTTTTGTTTGTGCTTGTTTCAGATAAATGAAGATAAACATGAAGATGATAGTATCATTTGAAGACCCAGAAGAACACATATGTGTAAAGAAAGATAACTTGCCATTTTTTGAAGAGATACAATTATTATATATGTCTCTTTTGTACTTGTTATTTAATGAAAACATATATGTATTGTTTCTTCTTTTATAATTGTTCATGTTTTTTTATTTGTGTTTCAATCATAAAAAGTTACTTAAAGTGAAAATAATAGGTAACTGATAAAAAAGATTGCATACTAGAATCAATTCACAATTTTTAAAAAACATACATGTGCAAACGCAAACTGTAAAAACATATATGCACACCCTTTTTTAAAAACCCAGGCTAAAATTTCAAAATTGAAAAAAAAAAATTTGTTTGAAAAATTAAAGCTTTAAAAACGGGATTTCATTAAATAAAAAGAGCAAACTTTATATTTTACTATTATACCCTTTTGATTTAAATTAAATTTTTTAATAATACTAATTTCTGATTGGTAGAATAGAGTTCTGCAAGTTCTGTCAATAAGATTGGGTCTGTAAATAAAGTCCCCCTATATATATATATATATATATATATATATATATATATATATATATATATATATATATATATATATATATATATATATATATATATAAGGGAGCGTTATTGTGATGACCACTATTAAAATAAAAACAATAAGAACCGATCTGTACCATTAGATGTGCTATTAATGTTGAGATCAAAATAAAATGGATAGAGTGGCATTATTGTAAATAGAATCGACTCAATGGCACATTTTGGAAACTACTTTTGAGACATCGGGTGATCAAATATCTTTTCTTCTAAACTTTGAATTTTTCATAGTTATACATCCAAGAAAAGCAAATTTTTTATCATATACGTTTTTTTCATTCCGCGCTTTTTAATTAAAGAGTTTTTATTTTATATTATACCAGTAATTGGATATTGACTGTTTATTAATGACACAATTTAAACTCCGAAACATTTATACTACCACGTTAGATTTTGTAACACTTATATACTGACACGCTAATATTTTAAATCATCCGTATGAACGCATTCTTATTACTCAAATGACACACTAATGTTTTAATTCATACGTATGAACCCAATCTTATTACTCAAATGATACGTATTATATACATCAACTAAAAATGATTTGTATTTAAAAAAACTAACTAAAAAAACTCGAGTGATACGTGTAAAAAAACACATGATTAATTAAAAAAACCGAGTGACCCGTATTAAAAAAATACACGATCAAATAATACGTATCCGAAAAATATACGACCAAATGAAACGTATTCGAAAAAATACACGATTAATTAAAAAACCTAGTGACACGTATTAAAAAAATACACGACTAAATTATACGTATTCGAAAAATACACGACCAAATGATACATATCCGAAAAGTACATGACCAAATGATACGTATTCGAAAAATACACGACCAAATGATACTTATCCGAAAAATAAAGGATCAAATGATACGTATCCGAAAAATACACGATCAAATGATATGTATCCGAAAAATACACGACCAAATGATACGTGTCCGAAAAATACACAACCAAATTACACGTATATGAAAAAAATAAACAACCAAAATAAAAAATTATAGGACCAATGAAATTAAGCACAAACTTATACATAACTACAATTAGATGATGCAACATTATAAACTAGGTAAGGAAGAAAAAAAAGTTGATACATTTTTATAAAACTTAGATCACTAAAAGAACATAGTACAGAGTAAAAAAATCAAATTGAAATCTTGGGCTTATTATAAACGAACCATCCAATTGATATATCAAGAATTCAAGATCAATATATATTCAATTGGTATAGACATTTTTTTATTACAGATCCAAACAAATAATATATAAAAAGGTTGTAGTCATAAAAACAATAAGAAGGTTGACACATTTAAATGTATCATTAAAAAATTAAAAAAATTTAATGTATCACTAAAAGTTTGTAGTCATAAAAACGATAAGAAGGTTGACACATTTAAATGTATCATAAAAAAATTCAAAAAAATTTAATGTTTCACTAAAAGTTTATTGACACATTTATTTTCATTATACATTTCGAGTGACACATTAAAAAAAATACACAATCAAATAATAAAGACTCAAATGATACGCATCCGAAAAATACACAACCAACTTAAAAGATAAAGTGATACGAATCTTATTAAATACACAACAAAAAAAACCCAAGTGATACGTATCCGAAAAATACCCAACTAACTAAATGGACCAAAATAATAGGTATAAAAAAAACTCAAATGATACGTATCCAAAAAATACACAACTAATTAAAAATCTTAAATACTACGTATTCAAAATAATGCATAAAAGAACAATTAAATGATGCATAACAAAATATAGTAATTAAAATGATGCATAACCGATATACCACGTAGTACGTGTCTAGAAAAATACCAAAACATTCGGTACACCACGTCACTTAGTATAATAATATATGTTAATTATAAAAAATGCATCAAAGATAAACAAAAGTGACCAACTTACCAATTACATTACGTCATTATTTATTCTATATGTCCTCATGCCAGGAACGAAGTTTTAAATGAAAACCGTTTATTTATAATAATAAATTATTTGATAGTTAGGTGTTAATGTGTTATGATAATTAAGAAGTGGGCTAAATTCCTAGACTACCCTTTTAGTACTTTTATTATGTTATTTAAAGATTAAATACAAGGCATCCACGTGTCAATATATAATTGGTTCCTACCGTTTTTATTTTAAAACTAGTTCTTACATGAACGTAAATCTCTATATATATATATATATATATATATATATATATATATATATATATATATATATATATATATATATATATATATATATATATATATATATATATATATATATATATATATATATATATATATATATATATATATATATATATATATATATTTATTTTTTATTTTTTTTTTAATTTTAAAAAAAAAATTTGACCGTTGGAGGAGCGGGGGGAGACCCGAATTTTTCAAAAAAAACCCTATATTTTTCACTATAAAACCCCCCAAATCATCCCTTTTTTTATAAAACTAAAAATATACATTACAAAAACCAAACATAGTAGAAATGGATTTGAACAATGTGAACAATTGGGTCTACGAGTACTTCAAAAACACCAACGTCGGGTCTTCGTCTAACCCTAAAACACCATCTTCCGTTAACTCTTCTTCTCCTACACTTTCACGACCCAACATCCAAATCACACCCTTGATGATTAACCCGTTTGTTAATTGTTCCCCGGAGCAATTTCAAATGTGGATGCAAACACAAGGTATATGTAATCCCTCACAATCCCAAGTACCTTCAACTTACCCAACACATTCATCTCAACCACAAACCAAGCTTCGTGACGAAGATGACAATACCGTGGAGACGAGGAGGAGGAGGACGAACCACTCAAAAGAAACCGAACAAAATCTATGGCCAAAAAACAATCTAGTGGAAAAAAACCACGTGAGCCAAAAACCGACCGAACATATTGGACTCAAGCAGAGGAACGGCTTTTGGCCGAGTGTTTTATCCTAATTTCCGAGGATTCGAGAAACGGAAGCGATCAATCAAAGGATACTTTTTGGTACAAGATTATGGCCGAGTATAACAAGGTTGCATCGGAAAAGGATTACAAGAAGCGTAACAAAAACATATTAACGGGTAAGTGGACGTCGATGAACGGACTTGTTGGCAAGTTTAATGCTCTTTACGATGCTACCACGTTGGCAAGTGGTGAGAATGACGAGCTTTTGTACTCGCGGGTTTGCACAATGTTTAAGGAAACATACAAGACCGAGTTTAGGCATCGTGAAGCGTGGATTTTTTTTGCGAGACAAATACAAGTGGCAAAACCCCGAGTCAACACAAGCTCGTCGAACCCGCGGTCGTGTAACCGATGTCGACGAAGAGCCGGAAATGTTTGGGTACGACGCAATCCCGCGTCTTTCGGGGGCTCCACGATGAACAAAAAGCCGACGATCTTCGAATAGCTCGTCCGCCAAATCCTCTTCGTCCAAAACACGGGTTGCCGAAATGATGCAAGAACAAATCTTGATTGACCGAGAGGCGAAAAAAGAATCAATAGATCGTGAGTTAGCCGCAAGACTCGCGGTTTGCGATATTGCTAAACGGAATGAGGATTTAAAAACCCTTACGTTCGATAGTAGGGGAATGTCCCCGGAAGACGCGGAGGCCATCGAAGATTTGAAGAGGAAGACCCGAGAATTATATTTCGGGAAAAAATTAAGTTTAATTTATGTTTTTTTCGTATTTTTTTTAATTTATGTTTTTTTCGTATTTTTTTACTTATATATTTCGTTTATGTACTTTTTTTAATTTTAATGAAATGTTTTATAATTTTGTTTTATAATTTTAATTTTTTTTTAATAAGTAATGGGTCCCACATAAACTCCATGGCTCAAGCCAACCAAGGAGCCCCATTTTTGGTGTTGTGGAGGTTTTGGTGTTGTGGGATCATTTACCCACCACACACCATACCCCTTGAAAAACCTCGTGTTTTCCCATGGCTCAACACGATAACTCAACACCATACCTCGTGCTCTTATCAAAACAGTTTGTTCGCAGGAAACAATTTGAGCAGAAACGAAATGATTTCTATTGCATCTGGGACTTTGGGTCTTTTGGGGATCGCACTAATAATTTCAAGGAGTTTTTTTTTTCTTTTTTCTTTTTTTTTACTTTTTGAGAGAACGGTTATGGGCGCATGTACGGGTTTATAAATAAATTACATTATTTTAATATTTTAGTTTCATTACGTATATATATATATATATATATATATATATATATATATATATATATATATATATATATATATATATATATATATATATATATATATATATATAGATATATATATATATATATGAAAACTTATATATATAGTGATTAATATTTTGTAATTGTGTTATTATAACTAATAATTATAAGCGTGGTTTTATATAAAAAAATTATTATATGTTTATTATGTGTGGAATAAAATTTAGTAGGTACAAAGTATAAGAGGTATTATTATTATTTTCCGAAGTTATTGAAAAAATATATTCACAGAACATTGTCTAATTTATTTAAATTTAACCATTAAAATTTTTTAATTACCTTTTGTTAAAATTTTATTTTCACAAATTTGACACTTATAAATATATGTTTTTTTTCTCCATCAAATTTCTCCACTAATTTTTAATTAACAAAATATATGTCGCTTTTTAAATTTATTTTATATATACTACTATATAAAGCATTTTGGACCTTCTTAAAATAGCAAGGCTGAAAATTCAGACTTTTTCCTACTAAATAAAACAAGTTGTTGATATGTTCATCGACATTATATACTATAATCTTTTCTAACAACTTTTTATAACAAACTTTTGTAAGAACTACTTAAATAACATTTTTTCTTTTAAATTGAAAAATCTTTTTATTAATTTGTTATTTTTATAATCTAATTTCACCATAATTTCTAAAAATTTATGCTCTTTAATTCAATATCCATCTTGCTATATTTTTATTAACTATTATTTTTTTTTAAATTTAGATGTTTTTTCGATTTTTTATAATTTTAACAATACAAACTTAATGGATAAGAGATCAATATTTGTTAGCCTAAAAAATGATTATGAGTACTCGCCGCCGTATTACGCGGTCCATGCTAGTTAGATATAAAGTATAAGGGTAGTTCTTAAGTTTACCAAGTTGTTATAAAAACATGAAAACTGATAATTTTATTTAAATTTATATAATTTGTTTAAAACAAGATTTTGGAGCCCGCGCTTCGCTGCGGGGCTTCTCGAGGTCAAAAAGTAAAGGCTGAACGTTGTGTTTTTTTATAGCCATATGTCAATTGTCGTGTGTTGATATATTAGGTCAAAAAGTAAAGGCTGAACGTTGTGTTTCTTTTTTTTATAGTTGTATGTCAATTGTCGTGTGTTGATATATTTTTGAAGAACGAAACATTGTTATAAGTAAACCACACTGAGAATAGATTATGGCCTTTCTAAAAAAATAGTTTATGTATTCTGCTAGTAGAAGAACTAAACATATAGAATAAGTAAGTGTGCAAGTGTGTTGAATAGTGATGATATATTTTAATGATATATGGAAATAAACATTAGGACATCGCATGGTTACCGCATAGCGCAGCTACTGATGTTCATAACAGTATCGATGGATTTCTGAAGAGCAACATGCTTTTAGTTTTATGTTACAAAAGAATGATTTTGGCAGTCTATATTAGCCTCCTTTGTACTCCAGTCACAGTAGAATTCAAATGAGCGTCATAGTTGTAGTTTCATGTTATATAAGAGCGAGTTTTTGCTGTTATGCAATCTGTCTTTTCTTAGCTGCCTAGATAACCGTTAAACTGTTTATATTGCTCCTAATGGTGCCACGGGTCTTCCTTTAGTCTTCTTTTGTTCCGGTGGTTGGCCTTGGAATAATGATCTTTTTAGTGTCGTTGTGGTTGTTTGGATAGTTGCTTCTGGTGTTTCAGACTCTTTGACTGTTTGGGATGGTGTTGCTTGCATTGGGGTGGCTGTCGAATGGCTGTTGCTGAAATAAGCACTTGTGGTGGTGTGGACGGTGTCGTTTTAGGTGGGCCTAGAAGGTAGAAGATGTCGGGTTTAGTAATCATACAGAACTTGTGTAGCATTCAAGAGAAAACATGTCGATGACATTTGTAATTACTTGTTGCTAGCGGCATGCTTGTGGAGGTGGGAGGGTGTTGGAGGTAAAAGCTTGAGCACTGCCAATACTGTCGATGTTTCACCTCTGTGGCTCTGTTTCCATCCAAATACCATAAAATTATATTATTTTTTATTTTATTTAGTTTTCTTTCTTTTTTAGAAGGAAATATAATGATAGGTAAGTTTACCTGTTAAATGTTGTTCTGATGTGGATCCTGTGATCTGCAGAGGCTTGTCAAGTATATCGTCTAAGTAAAAGTCAACCTTTCCTGTCTCGCAATCAATACGGATTATAGTGGAACTGGAAAATGTTAGCTTTTCCCTTGGTTTTAGGTGTTTTTTTTGGAAGTCACGTGGGATGTTGTACTATATGACTAACTGAAGTGATGGCATTCGGATCCAGTCAGATCTTTTACATTCGGGGTGAAGCAAGTTAAGGTTGATGTCCCTGACCCATCTGATATGAGGACCATAAGTTGTTTTGGCATTGCATCTAATCTATTTTTGTCAAATCGTTTTGCCATTTCAGCCCAGAGTGTCAGCTCAACAACATCACGACTGTGTACATTATAGAAACGGTATAGTTAGAAAAAATTGCATGCATTTTTTTAGATACTTAAGGTTTTCTAGTTCCACTTTTTGGATGACACTTTGATTTGAGCCGACACTTCCAAAAGGCCGCACCTTTCCCACACATGAAGTTTGATATATGATATGCTGCACCATCCTTAAGGGTCGAGCTAAAGTACCAAATATCATTTTTTTTCCATATTTGCTCGAAATCGCATTTCCTTATGTAAATTCAATAATTTTAGATGTGAACATAAGTTGTTACACAAAAATCTAAGGGAACTTATGTTATACATACCGCTCGGTCGGTTAGAAATGCAACAGGAGTCAGTTGGTGCCGATTTAGGTGGCCAACGGTTAATCCATTTTGTATACATATGCCTCAAGAATTTTGTTCTTCACACCAGGTTATAAGTCGGAAATGTCGCGCGTCATTATGCCTGCCTGCAACATAAAGGGTGTAAAGTTAGGGTCTTTCAAGAAATATTATGAAATAAGTGTAAATATCATACCAAGAAGCACCAATTACATGCATGGGATAAAATATATGCAAGTAGAATTTGGCAAGTAGCAAATTAAAGAACACTTAGATGCAAGAAAAAAATTAAAAGAGAAATAAATAACTAAAGAAAACTGTATGACCACACACACAATCGTTGGTTAACGGCAAATGGACAACTGAATTTTCGAAATCTAATATACCCTAGGTCCCATCGTGACCCACTCCAAGCATACCACCAGAATGGTAACGGCCAATGAGGCAGGACAACCCCGGGTCAACTCCAAAAGGAGATTTTCTCTTACTGACAGCGGATGCAGAGGACTGGCCTACACAGAAACACACATTTGTTACATACTTTTACACGCAGTCGCATTAAAATCAACAATTAAAAAAAATAACAAAAGTATTTCGTACCTCGTGTTTCCACACTCCCTGACTGGCGAAAGAGGCAATGGTAAGGACGTAAGGGTCATTGGACAAATGTACAGACATAACAGGTGTACCAAAAGAGAACTCGTCAGTAAGTGTAGAACGCATAAATGTCCATTGGCAGTTGGAAACCGTACAACCAAATACTCAAAATCCAATATAACACATCTGTTAACACGTCATAACCCCTCCCCTATTGGCCGACATTTGGCCTCATATTCATGGCCTCCTAAATCAGAACCATAAGGTACCGCACCACTCCTTACACTCTGTTGTCTTTTAGTTGTGACACCCAACTTCTCAACCTAACAATCGTCCCGAATAAATTATCAGGATTTGCGGGTTCATTATCTATGTTTTCACACTTTCGTTTTCCTTTCATATTCTAAATTAGTAACAAAATATATAACATAAACAAAAGGGTCCAACTACAGTAACATAGTTATTGGCACTTCATATTTTAATAAACCTATCAGTGGAACATAAACTGGAAGGTAACCATAACATGGTAATTAGTGTTTCATATTCGAGTATAGTTTGCATCATAAAAATTGAAACCATCTGGGAAACATAAACTGGAATCCATCAGTGGCATATATATTGGTAATTCATATTTCAATATATTACAACTTCACTTCAAAAATTTAAGCATCACAAAACATTGTAACACAAAGTATTATACATGATATGATATCATATATAGGCATGCATAAGATAAACAACATCATGTATTAAAAATTCTGCAGGAGAAGATATATACTAACACAAACATAAATTTAATGCACAATTACATACCGAGTCTAAGCAAGCCTTTAAAACAGATGAATTTGAGAGAATAGATTACCAATTGAGATATACACACACATTAGAAGGAGAAGGACATGTGTTAAGAAAAGAGGGTAAGAAAAATAAACAACGGATGTGGTATAAAACCACTTCCCACCCATGGGTAATCTCTTGGGTAACCAACCACCATCAATTTTTTAACTCATAATCAAAATCAGAAATTCCGAAATCGACGCCGTATGATTAAACCCTAAAAATATAATAATCCTAAGAATCGAATTAGGCGTATTTAACTTACAAAATTGATCTAGATAGAAACGTATGCCTGCAAAAGTTTGGATTGCGTGTGTAGTTGCATGTGAGTGGCTGATAATTTATTTGCTTTTGATTTGGTGTGTGTTCTTCATAAGAATTAACCACATCTAAATTTTTGTTTTTAAAAGAAAGATGAAGTTGTGAAAAGATAGCCATCAATTTGTGAGAGAGATGTGGAAGGTAGTGGACATTTGGTACATGTCTACCAAATGAGGTAAGAAGATTTGATCAGATGTTTACACCTGGCATCAAAAATTGTTTAATAATAAGATTACTGTTCATAAGATTTAAAAAGTATTATTTGTGCATTACTGTAGCATTTGTGAGTGTCACCGATCATCATATTTGTTATATATTATAATTTAACATTTTTTAATCACTCCTTTAATTTCTACGTAGTTTTTTTTACACAATCGACACTTCAGTTAGTTTTTCTGGATATTTATTTTGGGGAATGAAATTTAAATGAACATCACCAATTTGAAGTCGATTTTGACTTATATTAGTCGATAAGAATGGTCAGTTTTGCCACGTAGGTACAACTGTGTTGTCTTATTCGTCAAATTGAGTTTTTCAAATTTCTTTCCGCTTTTCAAACATCTATTATCGTATAAGAGAGGGATAATAGACAATAAAGAAGTGTATTTGGAACTTGAAGCGGATGAAAATTCAAGATTTTTTCATGGTCTTCTCAACAGCAAGACGAATCGCTCTAGAGTTAATGGTTTCAATATCAATGGTGTTTGGACCACGAACCCTATGGAGATTGTTAGTACAGTGATCGGTCGGGGTGATGTATGGATCTAAGCTTTTAGCGGGAGAAGCTAAGATGTCTTGGATTATGTTGGATCTTGTACTATCAAGAGACATGGTTGACGATTTCCTGAACAAATAAAGTATACTGTTAGTCATTACTGTGGGTACGGACCTTGATTAGACTCTGGCGTGAGAGTACGTATTCATATCGTCAGAGATATATTTGTGTGTAGAGATGAGTGAGAAAATCGTACCCCGTTTGGTCTGCAAAGAAGTACTATTTATAAGGGAAAGTATTGGGCTTTTCGTTAGTATTTCGGATAGTACTTGTAAGTGGGCCTTTGTGATACGAAGGTCCATTTTCCATTTGAGCGCTAATCGTGACCATCAGATTTACTCCTGAGAACTTATCCGCAGGGGTCCCGGACGTGCTTACGAATGTGCCTCTGGTGTTTGTGTAGCGTATCCATTCGCGGGGAACTGATCTGCTTAGAGCTTGCCACCATGGTGGGCTTTTGTGCACATGGGTCAGGGCCCAAGTTTTGGTGTATGGTTTTAGGCCCAATGGGTCGTATCCATGCTATACGTCATCAGAAGTTAAACAACATGTTTTAACCACTTTTAAGTCCAAATTTAAAGAAGATTTCTCATGGAGACCTCCTTCTTCAAGCAAATTTTTTTTAACTCTTTCCCCGAAATATTTTTCGCTACTCGACCATCCTTTATCTATCCAAGAAACTAATGATCCAATATGGAGTTGTGGTGGTGAAAAGGCACCCGGTCCAGATGGATTTTCATTTGAACTCGTCAAGAAACATTGGGACCTCATTAGTCCTGATGTAATTTCCTATGTCATAGAGTTTGAATCATCGAACTTCATTCATGCTGGTTGCAACTCATTATTTATAACCCTTGTCCCCAAAACCGAAGACCCACTTTCAATTAATGACTTTCGGCCTAGTAGTCTTTTTGGATATCAATATAAGATTATTTCCAAGATCCTTGCAAACTATCTCGCCTCTATAATATCTTTGGTTTTTAGTAAAGTGTAAATAACCTTCATTAAAGGTTTGCAAGTTATTGATGGGTCCTTTTGGTTGACGAGATCATTGCATGGGCAAAACTAAAAAAGAAAGATGTGCATCCTTAAGGTGGATTTTGAAAAGGCTTTTGATCTTTTAAATTGGTCATTTTAGATTCTATTATGTCTCAAATGGGTTTTAGTAACAAATGGAGAGGCTGAATAAATGCTTGATTGAACTCGGCATTTGCTTCACTTCTTGTCAATGGATTCCCCACCAAAGAGTTCAACTTGAAAAGGGTCTTCAGCAAGGAGATCCTTTATCCCCTCTTCTTTTAATTCTTGTAGTGGAAGCTCTCAATGTCGCGATGTTGGAAGCAAAATACAAGAGATTGTTTACTGAATTGAGAAGATTAATGTCTCGCACCAACAATTCACGGATGACGCAATCATTTTGAGTAATTGGTCATTAGGTAATGTCTAGAATATGTCAAGAATACTTAATTGTTTTCACCTTGCATCTGGTCTCAAAGTAAATTTCAACAAAAGTAAGATGTTTAGCATTGGAGTTAGTAATCCTGATTTTAACTCCCTTGCTTCCTCAATTGGGTGCCAACCATCCAACTTCCCTTGTACATATTTGGGGCTTCTTTTGGTTCAAACATGTAAAAATGCTCTAATTGGTAACCTCTTATTAAGAGATTTTATAAACGCCTTTCTAGTTGGAAAGCAAAATCCCTTTCTTTTATTGGGCGCCTTACTTTAACCAAAACCGTTCTTGACAGGCTTGGATTTTACTTCTTCTGTACTTTTAAAGCTCCAAAAAATATCATTAGCAATCTTAAAAGTATTCGAAGAAAGTTCTTTTGGGGTGGCTCTCGGATAACAGCAAAAAATAACTTGTATTTCTTGGTAAAAAAACAACCGCTCCTTTATGTCAAGGGTGTCTAGGCATTGGTAGCATGATGGTAACCAATCTTTAATGTAAAGTTGTTCGCCCAATTCATGGTGATCATGGAGGTTTACATGAACCTTCTTCTTTTAAAAGTAAAGAGGGGCCTTGGTTTAGAATCGCTAAGCTGGAGAATGAGTTATGTGATTTGGGAGTTTATCTCCCTTTGATGTTTAAAAATAAGCTTGGAAATGATGAAGACACGCGCCGCTGGTTGGCGTTTGGGTAGGCAACTCAATTCTTAAGGATTCCCATGTTTATATCGTCTTGAATCAATCCATGATTGTCGAGTGTGTGTTATAGACCCAACCTTTAATGATATTGACTTTGCACTTACATATGGGCATAATAATAAGCAGGCAATTGCTGATTTAATTTTCGCCCCCTAAATATCTCTTTTTTTACAAAGATAAAATATATTAAATAAAATAGAGTTATTTACAAAGAAAAGCCCATAACAAAATCAATATGGGACAAACTCCCCATAAAGATAGGTCATGGCTAGTAACATAAACACTAAAGATATAGGACAACCCCTATATCTTTTACAACTTATCAAAAACAAAAACCTGTAATAACTAAACAACTTCTTATATCTTGGACAACACTAAGAGATATCTCAGACAAAACTGAGATAGATATTGGACAAACGAGTAATATATGTCGGACATAACTGATGAACATAATAGCAACTTGAGCATTCCACCTGACCATACAACACCAATGAGAAAATACCAAACTCTATACATGAGCTTTAACTCACAAATACCATAAAAACTCCAAATATTTGCTTTTGACTTTAATAGTTAGTTACTAACCAACAAAACACTATAATACCAAATCTGGCCCAAAAAATAATTGTTACTATAAACAAGTGCAATCCAAGCCATGAAAACAGAATCATAACCAGAGAAGATTATATCATATGAAATTATACCAATAGCAGCACCATTATCAAGACCAAAAGCCATAATAAGATCATATCCTGAAAACTTATGATCAATGAAAACCTTATTTGTAGACCTGAAGCCATAACCAAAACCAGATTCAGGGGAAGTAAACTTGAAACCATCACTAGTAGAACTAAAATTCATCATAGCAGCATCAAATCCTAAGTTGTAACATCCCTCCTTGTGACTCCCTATAATGAAAGTTACACTAACCTTATCCCAGCTAGTGTTTTCCCAAATACCCTTAGAACTAACCCAAGAGAATCTATCATACAACATAAAATACATTATGCTAAAAATGAGCATACTACACTTCCCAAAAGTACTTAGAGTGCAACTAAGTACAAAGAAGTAGAACCTAACCCATACCAACAAACAAACCATCCAAAGGCTTAAAGTGAAGAGACAATTCCAATAATAGAGCCCCTAGATAAATATGAGAGACATCTAAGCTAGGCTTACACCCCTCCCAAAGCCTGCAAAAGAATAGTCCATTATTGGAAAAAAGATGACAAAAAAATTGCCACTTGTCTCAGCATAACCTATCCCCCCTGATACCTTCAATTCTAAAAAGAATCTAGTGAAAAACCCAAGTCAGAAGGCAACAAATACTTATGCAGCTAGAGAAGCAAAGCGCAACTCTAAACCAATGAATCCTAAGAAGATTACACTTATTCCAAGGTAGCAGAGTGTACCATACTCTATTAAACACCCATAAATACCCCCCCCCCCCCCCTTATGACTCCCAAACCTATTTGTCAAGACCATAACACTTGACCTTACTACTCTGCACTCCCTTATAACACCAAACCAAAATTGAGACCCAAACATAACCCATCCTACTACACATAGTATAAACATAAGCATAAGAATGATGTCTATATTCTCTTTCATTGGCCTTGGCGAAGGTAATTAAGGTTCTCTGATTATTTGATTGAACTTGAAGAACTCCAAAGCCTACTCTCGAACTTGTCCCTCTCAACAAGCCAAGATACATGGGAGTGTGTGACAAACCCTCATAGATTTTTTGCCATAAAAGGCATGCAAAATTACATTACCAACTCCTCAATTACATTGAACTCTACTCCCACAAGATGTAATAAACTTGTTCCTGTGAAATTTAATATTGCATCTTGTAGAATCGAAAGATTGAGAATCCCTGCAAGAGTAAATCTTAATCACAGAGATATCGAATTACACTTAGATGATCGGTGTGTGACGAAGATCTCGAAATGGAAGGACATGTGCTTGTGGATTGCTCTGTTGTAAAGGTTACCTGGTCCGAGGTTTTCAAATGGTGGAAAGTCCAACACGTCTAAATCCACAAAGTGAATGATGTCCTCAATCTCGAAAATCAAACAAACTTTTCTTCAACAATTTTATGCTTTTTGATTTTCGTTGTCCAATCAATTTTGTGGATCCTTTGGCGACTTCGTAACGTGTCAGCGTTTAACTTAAAACGTCTGAATCAAAGACTCATTCTCAACGACATCAAAATATTTAGTTATACATGGATTTTAAATAGGCGTATTAAAGCCTTAATTAATTGGATATAATGGTATTGTAATCTTTGTAATGCTTTGTTAAGCACGTAACTCTTTGCTAGGGTCTTTTTTTTAATAAATTATCGTTCGAATTTTTTGTATAAATGACATAAGTTAAATGTTAATTAATGTTGTAATATATTTTTTTCAATAACATTTAGCTAATACCAAAACATTAGAAAAAATACTCTTAAGTATAATTATATCTTTAAGTGTGACCTTTTGAGTTTTCTTAACTTCTAAGGCTGGACGGAATGGGAGGGCTTCTCACCGTGAGTTACAAACTCACGCGTGGAGTTGCCACTTCGAAAGCCAAACTCACGCGTGAGTTGTCGCCAAACAGGTAAGATCCTCACTTTGGTGAGTTACAAATTATCACTCCTGCAACAGTTACTTTTTACTTAAAAAATAAATTTAATATTTAAACACTTTACCCCTATAAATATCCAACCCTTTAAACTCTTTCCCTCACACAATGAAAACTTTATTTTACATCAAACTATTTTTATACCATATAAAAAATGGGTTCAAACCAACCGTGGACTCTCAATGAAGAGGTAGCTTTGTTTGAAGCTTTGATACGTGTTTCAGAGACGTACGTACCATGGTCAAGTCAACAGATGAAATTGTTTTGGTCGGAGGCAAATGAGTACTTTCATAGCAAAATGGGTGATCAAAAAAAGTTATGAATCCGTTAACTACAAATTGAAAAGTAAGATTCATCTTAAAGTTGGTCAAGTTTTTGCAATTTATAATAGTATCTTACTTAGGCATCCAAGTAAGACTTCTGACGATATTGTCTATCAATAAGCCACAATTGAATATCGCACTCAGCTCTTTATCATTCAGATTTCGCATTCTATGAATGTTGGAAAGTTTTGAAAACAAGTCCCAAATAGAACGAGGTTGAAATGCCACTGTTTCTTAAGCAGGGAGTTTAAGTTTTTAAATTTTATTATCATTATTATTATTATTATTATTTATTATTATTTTTTTATTTTTTAATAGAAACAAAAAGGGATTTACAACAAACTGGATGGGAGTCGAGATACTATCTGCGCTCCCACCCTTTTAGCAGTAGCAAAACCTATTTTATGGAAAATATGTACATCAGCGCGCGCTCGAATGTCTTGAGCCTTAGAAAATCTCTGGATCCGCTTCAGCAACACAACTGCATCTTCCTGTAACTCACCTAGAGAAGAGAAAGAGAAAGGAAGAAACCCATATCCGAGAGCTGCACACTTAGCCATATACTTGCATCGTTTACGTTGTGCAGCATCACTCACAGCTCGGCCGGGTACAAATTCATTCATCCCCGTTCGAGTCAAAGGAGAAGAACCAGTCAGATCAACACACACATCTTTAACTCCATCCCAAGAATAAAACAAAATATCTGCCGGACGCAAGGCATTATAAAGTCCTCCATCTAATCCGATATTAACTTCTTTTCCAACAGATATCCCTGAACGATAGCATATATCAGCAAGAGTATCACGTACCAAATTGTGACGATGCTTAATCCCAACGATACCAGCACACGATACCGCAGGATCCCTAAATATACCCCCATCAAAAACTCTCGAACAAGCTGAACAGGGCTTCGAAACAGAGAACAAGGGAATACCTAAGCGATAACACAAAACACATCGATAATTCCCCCGTTTATTATTATTATTATTATTATTATTATTATTATTATTATTATTATTATTATTATTATTATTATCACTTTTATTAACAACAAAAATGGGATTTACAATAAACTGGATAAGAGCCGAGATACTATCTGCGCTCCCACCCCTTTAGCAATGGTAAAACCTATGCTTATTATTATTATTATTATTATTATCATTTTTAATTTCAACCATCACTTTATTAGAAACAAAAAGGGATTTACAATAAATTAGTGGGAAGCCGAGATACTATCTGGACCCCCACTCCTTTAGCTATAGCAAAACCAATCCTGTTAAAGATATGAATAGCAGCACGAGCCCCTATATCTTGAGTCATGGAGAACTTCTGGATCCGCTTGATTATCATTATTATTATTATTATTATTATTATTATTATTTTTATTATTATTATTATTATTATTATTATTATTATTATTATTATGTTTTGTAATGTTTTTTATTTTAATGTAGTTCAATATTCGAGTTTATTTAATGTTTTTAGTTATTAAATAAAAGTTTAATGTTCGAATAAAGGTGTTTACCTTTTCGTTTATATTTAGGTTTTTAGTTTACGAACTAAAGTAATTAAGAAAAAAATAGGTTATGACGTGGTGGTGAGTTTATCACCACCAGTAAGGTAGAAAGGTAGGTTGGGTGAGTGGAGAGAGAAAATTAAAGTGGCGTTGAGGTGACGATGGTGAGTTATGTTGCCATTCTATCTAGCCTAATACGTTCATAAATTTACATATACTTATCCTTTATCTAGTAAAGCAAAAACGTTAGTAGGTGCTTTTGTATTTCAAAAAGAAAAATATTTCTTTAATAAAAACTTATCTTTTATTTTATTTTATTTTTTATTTTTTAAAAAAAGAATCTAAAAGTTTTCTTATTTGGCGAAATTTTTTAAAAAAAATTCTTAGAGAATTTAGTGGAGAAAAAAAAGACATTAAAACATAGATGTCAAATTGGTGAAAAACAAAAACATAAAAAAAGTAAATAATAAAACTTTAGTGGTTCAATTTTAATTAAATTAGATGGACTTAAGTAAAACATATAATTTTTCATACTTTTTAATAACTTTATAAAAATAAAGAAATACTCCTTACACTTTATACCCTTTAAATTTTATACCATACAAAATATCTATGATACATATTGAAATTTTTCTTGTTGTTACACGAAAGTAATTATTAGTTGTACTAATATCTCAATTACGGGATATTAATGATGGTAAATTATCATATATCGTATATTAAAATAAAATATTAAAATTTTAATTTACTTGTAAGTTACGTTCGTGCACAAGACTTATAACTAGTAGACTTAATAATATCAAATAAAAGCACGGGATGATTTGATAATGCAAATACCTAGATGAAATTACACGTATAACAAGGAATCATGTAAATTATTTATTATTTATTTAATTTTTCCGCAATATGTTTAAAACATGCCCCTCATAATAACTTTTTGAGATGGGTTGTTTTAAAGCTTCAGGTGTCATGAAGAGCAAAATGGTCTTCATTTGGGCCCCACTGAGTGCCATGTCACTTATTATCACTTTCAAAAAACCTAGGGGTGGCAATTTTTGACGCGACACGATAAACGACACGAACCCGATACGAAGTTAAATAGGTTTGGGTTGAGGATAAACATGTTTAGGTAAAAAAACATGTCAACCCGTATAACCCGTTTAATAATTGGGTCGTGTTTGAGTTGAGTAAGTATTATACAGGTCAACACGTGAACCCGTTTAGGTATATATAAGCATCTAAAAATAATATATATGACTTTAATTTTATGGTAGATTTAGATTAAATATATTTTTTTTTTGTAGTTAATAAAAGTGAATTACCATTATAATTCATATATTATTGATATTATTGCATAACTGTTTGTAATGTTTATCAGTTTTACATACTTATATTAGTTCTTTTGTATATAAATTAGTCAAATTGACAAAGCATCACCTTATTAACCGCTTGATATATTTTACTTAAACAGGTTAAACGGGTCAAAAACAGGTAACACGTGTTACGCAGATGTGGGTTAGGGTTGAGTTTCTTGACACGATTAACTAATGGGTCGTGTTTGGGTTAAGGTTATAATAATAATACGTTAACCCGCGAACCCGAACAGATCGACACGAACACGACTCGATTGCCACCCCTACAAAAAACCCATGTTATCACAACTAACACTCCCTCTTTATTTGGGCCCCACCACTACCAATTTTATTTGCTTTTCCATAATTTTTAACACAACTAAATTCATTTCATAAAAATAAAAAACTACAGTACAATAAAAAGAAATAGATAAACTAAAAAATCACGGAAAAAAATTACGAAAGAAAAAACGAAAACAAAATAACATTTTTTCCCGTTCTAGGCATTTGAGTATCACTTCATGATGTCTTCTTGCTTCTTTCGGATGAACGCGACTTCGTGTGTAGTGCGTTGGTTGGGATCCAACATCAGGAACTCCACGTAAGCAGATTCCGCAGCTAGACATTTGCGGTGATAATCTTCTTGAAAGATGTCCGAAGTCGTAGATCATGTGTTACTTCCACCGGTGCTCGCAGAAGTTTCAGATTTGTTTTCTTTGGTGGACGAGGCTTTTCGGCAGGACGAGGTAGTGGATCTGGGTTGAATAGTTCTTCAAGAGTGTCTAAGTCGATTGTTCTGCCGCGTCCCATTTTGGATAGTTTTTCAAAACGTTCCAACAATTGATGTAAGTAAACTTTTTTCTGTCGCCACGTTGAGAGTAAGTTTTTTTTGCGTTGTCGATATGATCACCCTCATTTTCACCTCTTCTACGTTGCAAATGCTTGTAAATACCATTGAATTTTTGGCAATCGCCGTTAATTCGTGGCCATTTATGGGTAACCATATTCTTCGTCCGATGCTCACTCGTTGTACGACGGTTAATCACTTCCACGATATGGTTCCAAAACGATTCCTCGGTTTGGTCATTCCCGAAGTCAACGTTTTGTGAAACCTAGATCAAAGTCTCCATTAGTGATGTTTCTTCATCGTTTGAACATCGGGTAATATGAAGTGATGGCTCGACCTCGACCGAGACCTCATCGTTATCGTCGTCTAAATTAATAGATTTGATTTTTTTCGATTTTGTTTTTTGCGGGACGTTTTCCTCTGCGTACGTCTTCTCGATCTTGGGGTACTTTGAGTTGACCTTGTGATTGTGTAGGAAATGGTTGTTGTGTAGGAAAGGGTTGTGATGGAAAGTAGTGATGTTGAGACGATTGGGGTGAAAAGAATTATGGTACGTTGTTTCTCGGATTTTTTGAAAGTTTTGAAATCCAAGTTATGGTTGGTAACTTTGATATCCAAACTGATGATGTTGGTCGTGTGAAAATTGGGATAAGTTAATCGGATACTGTTGGGACGATCCGGCGGAGTTTTTTGACGATGGAGTAGAGGGATTAGAAGGAGAAGAATATTGTGGAGGTTGGGTGACAAGGAGATGGGTATAGTAGCCTTCATTTGGATTTTGAGAAAAAGAATTTACAGTTTGAGAAGATTAATTGAGAAGTTTATGTGTGAAAATATAGATTTTGTAGTGTATTTGTATAGAAAATCGGGGATTAAAAAAAGTAACTGTTATGCAACGGTTAGAAAGAGGGTTTGATTTTTTTGTCTTTTTCCTCGCCAGTTACACGGTGAAACCTTTGCGTGGCGAGCTATCACGGTGTGGTGGCGAGCTACCATGGTGTGGTGGTGCGCTACCAGGGTGTGGTGACGAGCCTTGGCGAAGAAGTGGCGAGCGTCACGTCGATTTAGCGAGGGAAAAATGTTACCATACATTGAGCTCTTATATACCAAATATTTGTCACACATATCAAGATACAAATGAACCACTTTTTGGTTTTTGTTAAAAGAAAAAGAGAATATACTATTCTCTTTGTTATAAAATTATTCTCATTTAATTTCTTTTAATTTTAACATTAAATATTTTTGTGGGTGTTGTTGATACTTATTGAAAAATATATAAATTGATTAATTTTTAAATGTATTTTCATTGATATAATTTCATCAACTATTATATAACAAAAAAACTAAAGTCAAAATTAGGCAAAAAGTCATTAGGTGATAATAATTTTGGGACTGATGAAATAGTATTCAAAGAAAAAATAAAGTTACGTTTATCTTATATATTTTAAGTATCTCATAAATCGTTACTCGTTAAACAAAACAAATTACCCCACCACGACTACCATTTACTCTATCCATCCCATTTTAATAGTCCTTTAACAATTATCATTCAATGAATTTAGAATTCTTATGTATAAAAAGACAAGCTTACCATTTAATTACATTAAATATATAAAATTATTTTCCTAATAAAGAATTAATGACATGTGTAGAACTGGAAAAGTCATTATTTTAGACTTTTTATTTAAAAATTAGACACTGTTTTGAAAAAAAAATATTAATGAGGGTAATAAAAACAGGATGGAGGGATTAATTATCTTTTTATTAACAACCGCTTTTTGACAAAAAAAAAACAATTGTCTCCTTTTCACGTTTTCTTGTATGTACCAAAATTCCAATTGCATATCACATGTGAGTTAACTCCAATATCGAAGTTCCAACACTAGATATCCGTACTAAAATTGAGATTAGTATTTGCAACCGGAAACATACATTTTGTTTTTCAACCATATATTACACAACTATATCCGAACTATAGGTTATAGTAGTTCATTTGTGAAACTAATATAATCACAAGTGAGAACATCACATGTGATTTATCAGAATATTTAAACTAGTGTTTAATCACAATGATTTCTCGTTCAAGATTTAACAACTAAGGAAAACGAACAAGGATGAAAAGTGTAAGAAATAAGGTGAAAAAAAGAAAGATAATTGTTGGAATTATATTAAATTACTCAACTATATAAAGATAATTAAATGTTCGTCGTGATGGTGAATTTTCTTCGCTTAACGATTAATGGTTTAAGAGATTAATATATGTAGAAAAAAATTGATAAAATGAGTTTGTTAAAAATAAGTTGCTTAGATTTCCGTTTATGTAAGAAAAAATTTGATATGTAACCGAACTTAAAATATAACTTTTCAAAATGTTATAATGAAAAGACTTACGATATATAATTGTTCCCTTTCTTAAAGTTTAAGTAAAATTATCTGAAAATAAATACAGATAAAAGGTGACATTATATATAAAAGAATACACAACAGTTTTTTTAAAACGATAATTATTTCACATATATCTCACATTGATTTTATACACTTTTTCAACGAGACTTGAATCCACTAAATATAAGTATGTGAATAACTCACATACTTAAAGATATTTTTATGACCAACTCATCGCTTAATTGATTAATAAATAACATATTAGATTGATGCAAGATTCTTAATGTACTATTGATTTAAGTTTAAACTCCATACGGTATGCGACAGAAACAAAAACACAATGCTTAAATAAATACGGTCTATATTAATGTTACACCAGTCACATTATTATTGTGAATTTATCCTTTTTATTATATCTCATAAATATTGTACATTACTTAAAATAGTTGAAATTCTTTAAGTTCACTATATTGCACTTTATAAATTTAAATTTTATAAACTTAAAAGTACACATTAATTAATTGTCAAAGAGTAAAATCGTCTTTTGTTTAGATTTTGTAGAAATTAAAACAATAGTTAATGCATTTTATTAAAGTGTGTATTTCTAATTTATGGACAACAATTTTAAGGCAGAGGAAATAACTCTTTAGATTTACAGGGATATAATATTGTTTTAGTTAAATTTGTTTCTATGTTACCTTTGATATGACTATATGATGGAACTTGGAAAATATTGTATAAAATTGTTAGAAGGATAATCTTTTATCTATCATTGAGGGCTTTTACGTAATATAAAGATAGTTGAAGGGACAAGTTATTACTGAAGTTGTTGAATGTAAAGTTGAAGGATTGAAGTGTCATTTAACCATACTTGGAGGGCTTGTTAGCAACATACTAGTTGGATATATATACTCATCAACCTAAATTATTTGTTATCTTTTAGTTTTCGTTTATCAACATTACTGTGTGTATTGATCAATCGTCCCTGATTAATCTTGTGAGCTCTTGAGTGTTCAGATTGTTTTACTCGTTTTCTTTAAACTCTTTGTATTCATTGGTCTTAATAATAAAGTGAGCCAATGGATGGTTGGCTGATTTCACTATAATTAGTTGTTTTTGTGGTTGATATAGAGTCAATTGATACATTCTTACATGATGTCAGAGCCATGTTGCTCTATATCACTGGTTAAATCATTTTTTTACAAATTAGGGTTTGTTTGTTTTTTTAGCTTTTGATCTATTTGTTTAAATCGTTGGTATTCCTGGTTTATTAAATGTTCTTTGAGGGCTAACTGATCAGATCTTGATTTAATTAGGGTTTTTTAAATAAGGGTTCATAATTATAATTTTTTTAGAGGGTGGTTCTTGATTGTTTTTATTTCGATTGCGTGTGATTAATTGGTGTTTTGTTTGTCAAATGATTTTCGGTTGTTTGATTTCTAAAAAAGCCCTAAAATCAAAAGTTAGGGTTTTTCAAAAACATGTAGGTTTTGTTTTCTTTACTGATTATTGTGGTTTGTTCTTAACGTGTGGGTTGTTTTTTGATTAGTTGTTTCCGTTGTGCAAGTTTGTTGAGATCTTTTTTATCTTATCGGAAGCTGGCGTTTTTAACACCTCTCTTTCCTTATGTTAGGGTTTTTCCTAGGTTTCTAGTGGGTGTTAGGTGTCGAAAGGATTAGATAGTTTGATTGGTTTGATTGTGATTCGAGGTCAATAATTGCTATCTAGTAGTTGCTTGTAGGTGAGTTAAAAGGTGGTTTATTTTCTGTTATCTATGTTGGTATCCTGTTTTGTTCTTCTGGTTGATTATATGTCTTGTTTTTCATCATGGTTGATCCTACTAAAAAACAAGAGGATGTTGGTAGTAGTAGTAGTAAATTAAAGCTGGACATTTACAATCCTTTGTATTTGCACCCATAGGATATAGGTTCTGAGTTAGTCACTTTCAAACTTGAAGGTATCGAGAACTATGAGGTGTGGGATGTTGCTCCTAAATTAGCATTACAAACTAGAAAAAAACTTGGTCTTATTAATGGTAAATGTGTTAAGAAGATGTTGCTGGTCCCCTTCAAGATCACTGGAATAGATGTAATGTTGTTGTGTTATCTTGGTTACTAGGATGTGTGTCACCTGGTCTTTTTAGAGGGAAAATTATTTCAAAATTTGCTAAGAATGTGTGAGATGAGTTAAAGGAAACTTATGATAAACAGAACGGGTATATTATATATATAATATCTATTATAAGATTGACAACTGAACTCAATCTGGTATAGATTTGTCTCAGCATTATCATGAATGTAATTTTTGTGGTGGAAATTTGACTCCCTTGTTGATTTGCCTCGGTCTAATTGTGAAGGTTCTTATAAACTTAAAGAGCATGCTAATCTCCTTAGGTTGATGCAGTTTCTTATGGGTCTTGATTATACATATAGTGTTGTTAGAAGTCAGATCCTCACATTGAGTCTATCCCAGATGTGAAGACTACTTTTGCCACACTTTATAGAGATGAATCCCATAAAAACAGTCTTGGTACTTCTAAGAGTTCTAAATCTGGACCTTTTGCTTTTGTTGTTAAAACTAGTAATGCTAGTAATAATAACTAGAATAGAAATACTACTAGTAATTCTAATAGATCCAATAATACTTGGAACTCTAATAAGACTGGTAATGGAAACTACATAAACAGTATCTTGTATGTGAACATTGTAATATCAGAAGTTATACTATTGATAAGTGTTTTAAGTTAGTGGGTTATCCTGCTAACATTAAAGGAAACAATAATAATAATACTCAAAATAATGCTAATAATGTGAATATGAATGATAATAGAAATGAACAGAATACGAATATTCTCATACTCTTACTTTTGATCAATATAAGAGATTGATGAGCTTACGTAGTGTCTCAGGTGATAATGAGAAAGGTTCTGTAAGTGTTGCATGTACCTTTAAAATGGTTAATTGTGTCATCAGTTTTATCTCTTGTAGATTCTTTAACTACAACTTCAATATTAGTACTTATAGTACTTATATTGGTTGGGTTATTGACTATAGGGCTAGTCAACATATAAATTTTTTCTGAAAAAAATGTTGTTTGATGTGATTGATATGTCATGCTTGAATCAGAGTGAGGCACATCCTAATGGTACTATGGATTATGCTAAAAATATTGGTAGTTTTAAAATAAAAAATTTGGTAATCGAAGATGTGCTGGTTGTCTCAAGTTCTCATGTTAGTCTGTTATATGTGTTAAACTTTCTAAAGATAATAAGGTTAACGTGAATTTTAATGAGTCTAAATGTATTATTCATGATTTAATGCTAAGTTCCGTGATGGGGACAAGTGGGGAGAGAAGAGGTCTTTACTTTCTTGATGAAGGTAAGACTATTCATAACAACAATATTAAAATTTGTAATATTTCTAGTTCTATATGGCACAATAAGCTTCCTGTTGATCAACTTTTAGATGTGCTTAAAAGAGATGTTAAAGATATTAAACTTAATAATTTTGAACCTTGTGATGTTTTTCATAAAGCTAAGCACACTAGAGAGTCTTTTAACCTTAGTGATCACGAGATTACTAGTTATGGTGATATTGTTCATCTTAATGTTTGGGGGCCGTATAAGTTACCAGTACGGATGGTTATAAATTTTTTTACTATTGTTGATGACTACACTAGGTCGTAAAACTAAAATTTATGATTGTATTGTTGACTTTTTAACCTGGGTAAAAATCAATCTGGTAAACATGTTAAAGTGTTTAGAAGTGATAATTGGACATAGTTTGTTAATCATAAATTTGAATTTTTTATTAAAACTAATGGTGTTATACATCAGACTACTTGTTCTTACACACCCGAACAAAATGGTGTTGCTGAAAGAAAATATAAGAATTTTTAGAATATTGCTAGAGACCTCATGTTTCAAGGCGGATTACTTGTGAACATGTGAACTGAATCAATTCTAACTGCTACATATCTTATTAACAGGTTACCCGCTAATGTGTTATCAAGAAAAAGTCCTTATGAGTTGGTTTATAAGTCTAATAGTAGTCTTCTCTATTTAAAAGTTTTTGGATGCTTATGTTTTTCTGTTGTGCTGAATGAGTCTAATAAGTTTGGATCAAGGTCCGGAAAGTATGTTTTTGTTGGTTATGATTTTGATAAAAAAAAGGATATAAACTTTTTAGTTTAGATCAAAAAAGATTTATTTTTCAATGGATGTTAAATTTTATGAAACTGCGTCTCCTTTTATATGAAGTGTTTAGTAAAGAATATATTTTTAATGAAAATGGTATCAATGATTTAAATATTTTTTATAATGTAAGCAGTCATGAACCTAGTGAACCCAATAATGATGGCGGAGTTAGTTCATATAATAGTTTAAAGTCTGTGCCTATAGTTAGTATCTATAATCCTAGGGACAACAATGTAAATAATAGTGTTAATAAAGATATTCTTCATACTGCTGATACATATATTGCATCTGAGGTAGAAAATTCATTTAATATTGATACTACATCTAGTAGGAAGACACTAGTACAGATGTGTATGCAACAAAAACTAATGTTTCTGAGGGTATAAAGGATACTATAGTTGATGAAAACTATGATGCTGAGGGTGAACGTTTAGAGTCTTTGGGTTAGATTTTTGGTTGGTCTCTAGAACCAGCAACAGGTCAAACTATTAGGAGAATTAGTAGAAAAACTAATCTTCTATAAAAATATAAAGAATTTGTGCTTGATAATGATGTTATGTATAGTATTAATAAGGTTGTTAGTTATGCTAATCTAAGTATTCATAATTTTTTTTTTGCTACTAATCCAAATAAGATTTATGAACCTACCACCTATCTTAAAGCTATCAAGGACAATAGATGGGTGGATGCTATAGAAGCTTTAAAAAGAAATAATACGTGGATTACAACAGATCTACCAAACGGTAGAAAAGCTATTTCATGTAAATGGTTTGGAAAGTCAGATATACATCTAGTGGTGATGTTGAGAGGTTTAAAGCTAGATTTGCAGGTAAGGGGCTTAACCACAAGGATGGCACATAGGAAACATTCTCTCGTGTGGTGAAAATTGAAACTGTTATGTGTGTTTTGAGTCTTGTTGCGAGTAATAATTTGTCGCTATTTTAGTTAAGTGTCAATAATGCATTTTTATACGTTGAACTTGATGAGGAAGTGTATATAAATTAAATGAAGGGTATGGTGATAGTAATGATAAAAGAGTTTGCAAGTTAGTTAAGTCCTTGTATAGACTTAAGCAAGCTTCTAGAAAGTGGAATGACAAATTGGTATCTTTTTTACTTGAACATGGATTTGTGCAAAGTTTATATAATTTTTCATTGTTCATAAAACATAAAAATAATGTGCTTCTAGTTTTATTGGTATATGTTGATGATAAAATAAATTACTGGAAATAATCTTGAAAAGATTAATAAGTTTAAAGAATTTTTAAGTTTCAAGTTTCTTATTAAAGATCTTGGAAAACTTAAATATTTTCTGGGTATTGAAGTATTAGATGTTTCTGGTGGTATCTGTTTAACTCAAAGGAAGTATTATACAAAGTCATTGTCTGAGTTTAGCATGCTAGATTGTAAACCTTGCAGTACTCCCGTTGAAGTTAATCCAGAAAATAGAACGCTTAATGAAAAATTTGGTAATGATAAAAAATTAACTAAGATAACTCAATATAAAAAATTTATTGGTAAATTGATATATTTGACTATGACTATATTTGATATAGCTTATGTTATATATTGTTTAAGTCAAGTCATGCATAATTCTATGAAATTTCATCTGGGATAGGATTTTAGAATTCTGAGGTATCTGAAAAATGAACCTGGTTTGGGTATTACCTTTAAAGGAGGTAGTTGTGATAGTTTGAAAGTGTTTGTTGATTCTGACTGGGCTAATGTAAAGTTACCAGGAGATCTTTAACTACTTATTGTGTTTAACTAGGCAATAACTTGGTTTCATAGAAGAGTAAGAAACAAAATGTTGTTTATAGGTCTTCTAATGAGGCTAACTATAGAGCTATGCGTAATGTGTGTTGTGAGGTTATGTGATCAACAACGTGCTTACTGATTTAAAAGATTGATATTCTTCTACCTATTGAGATGAATTGTGATAACAACTCGGCTATTTAAATATCTTTAAATCCTGTACTTCATGAAAGATGTAAACATTTTGAAATTGATCTTTATTTTTTGAACGATATATGCGGGTTTTATAAAGCCTTTGAAAGTTAAATCAGAAAATCATATTGTAGATATATTTACAAATGGATTATTGATTTGTGACCATAACAAATTTTCAAGTGCTCTTGGTCTGTTTAAAGTTTTTTCGGGATAAAAGCTTATGGGAGCGTGTTAGAAGGATAATGTTTTATTTAGAGGGCTTTTATGTAATATAAAGATAGTCGAAGGGCCAAGCTATTATTGAAGTTGTTGAGTTATAAAGTTAAAGGATTGAAGTATCATTTAGCTATACTTGGAGGGCTCGTTAGCAACTAAATTTAGTTAATTTATCAAATTAGAATTTATTATAAATTATCTAAATTTATAACTAGTAATAATAATTGATGTATTAACTAAACTATAATTTGGTTTGTGTGTATTGATCAATTGATTTTGTGACTTACTAAGTGTTCAAATTGTTTTATTTGTTTTCTTTAAACTCTTTGTATTAATTGATCTTAATAACAAAGTGAGCCAATGGGTGGTTGGCTTCGCTCATTATAATCCGTTGTCTGTGTTGTTGATATAGTCATTTGATACATTTTTACATAAATGAAATATAACAAGTCGTCTTCAAAAGGGAAAATGATATAGTTATTATAGCTCAGGTGTTTTTGCGCTTGTTTTTTTTTACTTTTTGTATTATATGCATGTAGCTTTTCAATAACTGACACTGTAACTTATTACGTAGTATTTTCGTTCAGAAGAAGAAAAAACTAAACAAGACCAACAAGTTTCGGACGAGTTCGGAAAACAGCAAGACTAACAAGTTTGCATGCTTATCTAATTCCATGTTCTGCCAGTATATAGTTACCCATTTATTCCACTACAGTATTCCACAAGCTCTTGAAGGTTTATAAAGCTCATAACAATTATACAAAACCCTAAATAAGATCAAAGCACACATAGCGGAAGCGATTTAACAAGATCATAATAATAACACAATCATAATTAATTGAATAAAGGTTACATACCTTTATCCTAGCGAAGATCCACAAGATCACCAACGAATCACCAATTAGGGTTTATGACGAATTCTACCAAGATATAGTATAAAGTAAGACTACATTACGTTCTTGTACACACGTAATACAACGATCTAACCGTGATTCAAGCACGTGTAAACCGAGCTTCTACGCTTGTGGAAAATCTACCCAACAACCCTAGAGAGGGGCTAGGACTAGATTATTGCTAAACCAAAACCAAAGGATAAAATGAACACTAAAAAAGGTGTTTTCCTTTGGTGTTGATCAAACAAAGAAACCAAACAAACCAAACGAAAACCCTAAGGGTTGCGTTTGGTTGATCAGCCAAAACAGAAGAGAAAAGAAAAGTGGGGTGAGGAATTATAAGGGTAAGGGGTGTGTTATATAGGCTAGCAAATCTTAGAGCCCAAGTAATAAACCAAATAATGCAAGAAATCTTTGCTTCCTTTTCCTTGCTTCTCCACCACCGGCCCACCCACAAGGGTACTCCAGATCTTTCTTTAACTTCCGTTTAATATTCCACATTAACCATTAAATTTAACGACGGTTAAAGTTATTGCTCGATTTAATTTAATAAACATATAAATATATTTATTAAATAAATTAACTCTTTACGTATTTTGTGCAATCCCGAATCTCGAGTTCGATCCAAACACATGACTATTAAATTATGCCCATAAACTTTCAGCTCTCACTTGGACAAATTTAGAATATCGTGATTACATTGACTAGCGTCTAGTTACACCAGCAATGTCTCTAGTACAACTCGGGTAAGGTTTCTTGGATAAAACCTTTTAATGATTCATCATTATTATTATCTTTCATTTCTAATACAACATTAATAAGGATATGGATCTCATTCATTTCTTTCATTAACCATTCTGTTTCTCGTTCATCGGATTCAAGCAAGATTACCAAAACTTTTAAACATAGTTTAGAAAGACTTTGGGTACGGACATACAAACATCTTACTAATTCCACGAGGGGTCCAGCTGTATTAAACTTCAAAATATATTTGAAGGAAACAAATTCCATATTGACTACAAGCAAAACATATGAATTTTGCAACACTTCCGAAAATAACCCTTATAGCCACCAATTACGTTTAACGTTAGATTATTTCACACAAATGCACTAGATCCACGACAGTTTCCTGGTATCTCAGGTCTAAGGATAACTATTTATGATTTACTTGATGACAAAGATCCATAAAGTATAATCATATAGTTGGGATAAGTCCAATACTCGATTCATCGAATATTATCCAAAATTGATCAATATACTTTCAAGTATACTCTATCAATATTTTGATTTGTCTTAATTCAATAGTACTCCCATATTATTAATCGACAACGAACATTTAGAATAATTAAATTATTCATGGATTAAACATGTAAATATAGGATACAACATATTATAAATAAACTTACCAAGTAATTTATTTTACTATAATAATTGTCTAACATTACTTGTCCAAATACTAAATAGATTAATGCATAAAACTCGTACATGCATTATGCCTCTATTAATGATATTCATACTTGTTTGGCAAAGCATAAATCAACCAATCTTGACCTACTAGAATTTTGAGAATAGTTTCTTCAAGAATTCAATTCATTGAAGCTCTTGTACATGTGCATTCAAATAGTTTGATATTGTCACATAGTACTAAAATTATGAAACATCCTTGATCACTAGTTTATTATACTAAACTTCCAAAACAATATTTGAAGTTCAAAATATTCTAATTCTTTAATATATAATGCAACATGTCATCTCCAAAGATACCATGACTAATATTGAGTGTTACCTCAATAATATCTTTTATGTTTTTTTTATAACTTGTCATAAAAGTCATAAATACGTTACTTATGATATCCATAATGTAATGTTTGATTCCAACCAAACATACAAGTTTGTTGGCTATGATAATTTGCATAACTATTGACAAATTACTCATCTATAGAATATGGAAGCTAATCCAAGATTTAGGATGTTATTCTATATCCAAACATATTCCTTCAAAATATTCATTACACAAGTCATTTAATAACTTTCAAATAGATATTAATATATTCAAAACATCTTGCATTTTAAGCATGATATAAATACAACTTGATATACATGAAAATTTCTCAAACCAGATTTGGATTTCTTCATGTTCTAAATATCCATATATACTTACTACATGGCATATTATGTTGTATTTCCACCGCATAAACAAATAATTTTATTTGCTCCAAGGTTATGTTACATCTTATTTTCTAAATCTTTAAAGCAAAGTTTCACTTCAAATTTAAACCAAAATCAACATTTAATTTGAATGAAATTTACTTTCTTATATGTTTATTCGACACATATAAATTAAGAAAATAATCACAATACTCCCACTAGCTTTTAGGAATACTTAGAAATCATCTTATGTCAATTTTAAATCTAATCTTGGATTTCAAATTAAAAATAAGAATAATCTCCTAGATGCCTGCTTTCATACATTCATGGATAATTGCACTTTGTACTTTCCAAAAATTTATTTGAATTAATAAACTCCTTTCGATTACTTAAGTCCTTGCCCAAGTAGTCATTCAAGAAACAGTTCATATATATTCAATTTTGTCAATCACAATTAATTACTTAAGTGCGATTAATAATCTATTCATAATACATACATTAAATATGTGTCCAATCTCGTCCATATAATTTCGACAAAAGGTTTAAACCACCACAGTAGGCATTTTTCCTTCATTTGACGAAACTCATCTTTAATTTCTAGTCAAACTATTTTAAGATAAACCAAATCCGAAATTTGATTATCTTGTTGGACAACATCTATAACATTCATAGTATGAGTAGTTTACCCAAAACAATATTTGGTAATAAATCATAACGATTATTTGTAACTCATAATTCTCAGCATAATACTCGCATATCTGAGATATCCTTGCGGACCTATGACTCAAATTCCTTTATCTTGAGAGTTAGCATTTACACGCCTACCTCATGATAATTACTAGTGTATTTTAGAAGATTATGTATCTTGTAATTTTTTCTTTCAAGATCAAAACTCCCACTTGCTTTTAGTAACTTAAAGTTAATACATAGCAAATAGATCAACACTCCAACATTATCTATATGGGACTTTACAAAACACAATGATAGTTCCTACCTCTTTATTTTCTAAACAACCCACTTCATAAGTAGTTTAGCAAAATCCGAACTTTATTTAAGATATAATGTGATTCATCACATTCCATATATAATGGTATCTTATTAATCTTCTTAGCTCAAGTTATACTCAACTTTCTAACCTTGATATCTTTTTGGAAGAAAGGAATGTATAGTTATCTTGAATCAATCATCATATTGATTCTCCTAATGAACATACCATAACAATGTTGTATTTCAATCAGGGTTAATATTATAAGTCAATATAACAATATTTAAGATAAATATATATCTTTTGGCTTACCTATATACCAACTAAATCATCTCAATGGTATAACAGATTTCCTAACCATTTTGCATGCTTTATAACTCAAGTACTTTTAATACAAAGTCACTACATTTTCATGTTTTAAAAACATAAAAGTTATAATTCCATTATACGTTTTAAGTCATTTGAAAATGACTTCATGTATATGTCTTAGTGGAGTAGAGACAATACCTTAACGCCTTACTTTATATTATACATCTTTCAAGACTTTATGTTTGTGACTTTATACAATAAATCATAAACATGTATATAACTAAAGTAATCATGAACACCACTAGGTTTCAACAATCTTTTCAAGTTAATTCACTACTATGTATATTTATGTAATTCTAGGAATACACAACTTTTACTTTAGTAGTATAAGATTACTCTATGTATCTTATGTCATTCCAGGAATTTGTCCATCGTGAGAAACTACAAAATATTCCACGCCAGATCTCACGGCATGTGGATATTTTACCCTTGTGTTTACAATTTAGTCCAAGCACTCATATTACCAAATCCAAAACAACAAGTGTTTCTTAATGTGAATGATATATATACTTTTAAGTAGTCTTTTAATCATATTGACACATGATCTAACTTTCATCTAATATTAATTAGATTGTTAGTCTCTTATCTTAAAGACAAGAGAACCATATTTTTACGAGTTGTTTCTTGCACACAATGTTCATTTCTCCCACTTGTGCATGGAACAACCTTATATATTAGATAAACATCACGTCTAACATTCGTCTATACGAAATATGATTGTGTCATATATAGTAGCTTTTACAAGTAGATGTAGAACCACTTAATCAACAAGAAACAATACATGACTATCCTTTGAAGATAATAGTGTCAACAATTCGAAAGTAATTATCTTAGGACATACTAGAGATAATTTAGGTTATTACCAAGACGACAAAGCTTGTAACTCTCACTAAACTAGAGAATGTTTTAATAGACTCAAATTCAGTAATACAACATTGTAAATGTTTCATAATCGGTGAAACATATTAGTGTGTTGTTTACTTTCTTACACTTTTGAAAACGCATACGTAACAATTACTTACACTTTCGAAAAACACATTCGTAACGATTACTTGTAGTGTTTAAGAGTGTACTCTACTTCATAAATGATGACTTATCCATCAAATGCTTTTAACTTGAAAGATTTGGCATGCAATTTCTTCCTTAATAGGTCTACCAACCCCACAATGGTATGTAGTGCCTATAAATGGTCAAAGCGCAACTACTAGACAAATATGCTAGTTTGTCTTTAAACAATTAGCGGTAACCATAGCTCAAGATATGCACTTTTCTTAACTATTAAATTTTGCTATGAGTTATGTATTTGAATTTGACATTTCAAAATCCTTATTACTCCTTCTTCACTCATGGAAAAGAGCTTAGGTTTATCTTTTCATTATAAATTGACTCTATCCTTAACCATACGGTTTGTAGATCAATAAATGAATAAACCACGTTTACGTTGTAACGTTTCATTTATACATTTGTAAAAGAATTAACAAAACTCAATTTTAGTATTTTCGATAATATATATTCAAGAAAATAAAACTACCCAAGTAATATTCGTATAACCATAATATTTCCTTGAAAACTAGAATCCAAATTGATATAATTTCATTACATCAGTTGATCTTCTATCAATAAAAGTATTCAAGATGGTAACTTGTCAAACAATAATTGACAAAACAATTTGCAATTTCTAGATTCTTTAGGGACTTACATTGCCAAAAGTCATTTTGCATTGTAAACATGTTTCATCCCTACTTTATGCCTTAATTTTCTAGATCTCACTAAGTAACTTAATTAAGTCGACTAATCTAAAGAACGTAAAACTATTCATGTGCAATCTCATTCAGTCATGAAAGTTTTCTTTCCATTACAACATCGTCCAGAATCTCATATGACGAAAATTGTAACTTCAAGTGTTCGTCAGTTAGATGGCATATGACTTAAATTTAAGGTATAGATTTTTTGGTGTCAAAAATCATGTATGGAGAAGCATGTATACATCTCCATAGCATAAGTTTAATAAAATATTTAGTAAACTTTTTGGCGAGTCTAAAAAATTTCGCCATAAATTGTAAGTTGAGGTATTGGTTAAACCAATTAAAGATTTTACCCATAACAATTCATAACTTACGTTCCTAGAACTTGGCTAAAGCACAAAGCAATAACATTATTCATTGTGTTTCGGATGTGAATTTTCGACAAACCAACCTTAAGATATAATGCAAACAATAATCGTAGGTAATTTCAATTTGACGCATAGGCGAGCCGGGAATTTGGTCAGCGAATAATGGTATAACACCTCCTTCCTTAACCGGGTACATGACCAGCGGTGCGTTATACCCACTTTATAGTTTGTCAAAAGGAGTAGGCCGTTAAATTATTATTTTAAATTACCAATCAACACAATTCTATGTAATTTAGATCTCAAAACAATTTATTAATTTTGATATGATTTAGTCCATATTATTTTTCTCGAAAAAAATTACCCTTATTTACAACATACAAATAGAACGCATGAAAACAATAAGGTAAAAAAGAACTAAATCATAAGCACATAATAACAATTTATATATGCAATAAATAAATCAAATAGCCACATGCATACGATTTATTCAATAAACATCAAATCTAGGTTTTTATATCCATATAAAATCTTCCCTAATTTTAGATTTATTAAATCAAATAAAACAAGTAGCAAAACACGTAACAATTACCACATAAAATCATATGATCCATGAAAACATGCATGTTCATCACGGATCTCCCACATAACTTAACAATTAAATCTCTACGGATCGAGACATTAATTTACAAAACATAACAATTAATCATAATTCATCAAAGTTCCACCCAAATCACTTAACAATTTAATTAAATCTTTATGGATGTAGCCTTAAATACATGACATAACAATTAATCATGCAATTATCTAAAGATCAAAACATGCAATTTTAGGGTTTCACCATTTTTTTATAAACGGCTAAAAAAAAGAAACCGACCAAAAACAAAAAAAAATTAAATCGGATTTTTTTAAAAAAAACCTAAATTTTCTTTTCACAAAAAAACATGTAGTTTTAACTCAAAACAATTATTAGTTAAAAAAACCTTTAGATCTCGATAATTATAACATGTTAAAACGGCTCTCGATGCTACTGAAGGTTTATAAAGCTCATAACAATTATACAAAACTCTAAATAAGATCAAAGCACACATAGCGGAAGCGATTTAACAAGATTATAATAATAACACAATCATAATTAATCGAATTAGAGTTACATACCTTTATCCTAGCGAAGATCCACAAGATCACCAACGAATCACCAATTAGGGTTTATGACGAATTCTACCAAGATATAGTCTAAAGTAAGACTACATTACGTTCTTGTACATACGTAATACAACGAGCTAACCGTGATTCTAACGCGTGTAAACCGAGCTTCTACGCTTGTGGAAAATCTACCCAACAACCCTAGAGAGGGTCTAGGACTAGATTATTGCTAAACCAAAACCAAAGGATAAAAAGAACCCTAAAAAGGTGTTTTACCTTTAGTGTTGATCAAACAAAGAAACTAAACAAACCAAACGAAAACCCTATGGGTTGCGTTTGGTTGATCGGCCAGAAGAGAAGAGAAAAGAAAAGTGGGGTGAAGAATTATGAGGGTAAGGGGTGTGTTTATATAGGCTAGCAAATCTTAGAGCCCAAGTAATAAACCAAATAAGGCAAGATATCTTTGCTTCCTTTTCCTTGCTTCTCCACCGCCGGCCCACCCACAAGGGTATTCCGGATCTTTCTTTAACTTCCGTTTAATATTCCACGTTAACCGTTTAGTCCTTAACTCTTAAATTTAACGATGGCTAAAGTTATTGCTCGATTTAATTTAATAAACATATAAATATATTTATTAAATAAATTAACTATTTATGTATTGTATGCAATCCCGTAATCTCGAGTTCGATCCTAACACACGACTATTAAATTTATGTCCATAAACTTTCAGCTCTTTCATTAGTGGTAGATTTACCATCATGGAAAGGAAGGTGTATGACTAATTGCAAACATAATAGTAGTACTTTAAATATAATTGGCGCGTAAAATGGGCGGTCAATCAAGTAATACATACGTAGGTAACTAACGTTTGCAAAAAGTGCGCCTAAAGTAATAACGTTTCAAATCGTTCACTCAAGTTACTCAAGTATATGTTACCGGTTAATTGAGTTACTCATTTTTTTATTTACCCACGTTAGCCGGTTTTAGTAACTTATGCGCTTTTTTTTTGTAAACGTTAGTAACTTCTTTATGTATTAAGAGACCAAGTTTGTGTATTAAATCTTTGTGTAACATACTTAGCCGGTAAATATTCCACAAAATCCCTTTATTATAAAGTTTAACAATCTTTAGTAACCTACTTAGCCAACCCGTATACTTAAGTAACTTGAGTGAACGAATTGAAACGTTATTACTTTAGGCGCACTTTTTTGAAAATGTTAGTTACCTACGTGTATTAACCCTAAGCACATATAACTTGAACGTTTTAACCCATACTCGTTTTAACTGATTACCCAACCCACCAATTTTGTCGCCTCATATGAATAGTCTTTTTACTCGCACCAATTAAGCCAATGCAATTTTCAAAGTAATAAATAAAGTAACAAGAGTTAGGGTATTGCAAAGCCCGATTAAATCTATAAATCTAGGTAACCCATAACATGACTACGTATTTAAGTGCTAGTTATAGTTTAACAAAATGCTTGTCTCGTCGTTCATCAAGATGAGAGACCAGTTTCACGGTTGAAGACGGCTTGTAGAGTTTGGACATTCTCTCGTCAATTTCATTGACTTCTCATTGTACCTGACTTTGCTACGCCAACTAAAAAGCATCTTCTTGAATGCATTTCTGTATTCAAGTAAGAAACGGGCTATACCCACTCTCCACTTTTCCATTGAATCTAAGAAATTTTATTATTGTCTTCAAATGATCAGTTAAGAGTTTCCTTGTTTCAATTTCATGCAACGCGCAGTATTCTGTCATTAACTGTACCTGTGTTATCACAAAATGGTATCCGTTGTACATCTTGAGGTTGCAAAAAGCGTGTCAAGTGGTGTACAAGTTGCCTAAACTACAACCAAGTGGTCATGATTCCTTGAATGCTTACTTGTGAATGCTTCATAAGCGTAAAACAACCAAACTTTGTCATAAAGGAAAAAAACACTGGAAAGCCAACTCCAACCGGCCCATTTTGACCCATCCAAAATATTTACCCATTTATCTGGTCCAATTACCCAACCAATATGCTTTTCCACCTATAATATAAGGTTTTTCTTAAAAAAAAATAATCCTATATGGGATTATGTGGTAGCTTTATATGGATGTTAAAAAGATCAGAAAATAGAAGTACACCAGAAAGCAATTGTAATGTGAGATGTGAGGCTTCAATATTATGATACAAAAAAAGAGATAACTATTTGAGATGAGGAAGACTACCTTTTCAATAAGCAAATGGAGAGACTCCAGATCCGGACAACATCTGAGGATTCAGAGAAGTACATTCATGGTGAAGGCATTGATTGTTGGGGTGAGCTCCAATTTCTATTAGGAAGAGATGCAGGGAATATACCTTTTAGTTCACGTGCACAGCATAAATGCACTATCGTAATGAAAGTATACAAACATTTGAAATCATATTCCTGTTATCACTACAGCTCAAAGATACAATAAAATGCAGGCGTGTATTCAGTTATATAGATTGAATGAAAACTAATGAATTGCAACAAGAATACAGACGGATAGCTAATGTTCATTTGTATACTCATGCTCTTTAGTGAGCACCAAAGAGGAGGTGTGGTTGTACTAATATATGAAAGATGATCACATGATACAAAATAAGATGTGAACAATGAAATACCTAAATATACCTAAAAATAAGATGTGAACACATCAAGAGTGTTTGTATATATGGTTTATGCCTATGGTATGTGAGCCAATCCATAACAAGAATAAAGTAGAGATACCTAAAAATAAGATGTAAACACTCAAGCGTGTTTGCATTGCTATGGTTTGGTGCAATCACACACAGAAAAACTTGTGTGCTTGTTACGTACATTTTGTATGACCAATTAACACACATTAAGAACCATCCATATTTCCAGGTTTCAGCATTCTTGCGGAACAAGAGTATATAAAACATAATCAGTCACATACTTCTATTAAACCGCATATATGCCAAATATGAGAAAAGGGTGTACAACTAAAAGCGTAATTTTAAGCATGGTGCCAAAGAGCAGGTGTAGGTGTTGCTGCTGAGAGCCAGGCAAAATCATTGTTCCTATATGAAACTCTCTCATACATCCATATATCTATCTAGAGACTAGTGGGTTTGTGTAGATATGTGTACATGATACTCAAAGAACACAATAACTAGAGCAAAGTTAGCTGTGGATAATTTTATTTGTGGTCTCTTTAATACGGAGTATAACAATAACTTAAAAGGCTACCTGTATTTGTCGGGATGTCACAGTTTTTTTTCCCATCACATGCCCTGCATTTTACTAAGCTACAGATAGAAGGTTGGAAGACATGTTCCTCGCGGTGATGAGGAATGTTGGTCCTAGTTTAGCTGGCTAATTAAAGTATCTATATACATATTGAACACAAACAAGATAAGAAAGCAAAATATCTCAAGAAATTTAAGATCGAAACAAAAAGAAATAAGATTGGGAAAAGAGAATTAAGTATGTACCCGCATGAAAGAACAGTTGATTGACAAAGATATTAGATACCACATGCAAAAACACCAGGAAACGACTCGCACATATTGTCTCCCATCATCATTTCAGTTTATAAATCCTTATGTGACCTATCTTCAGGGTAAATCATAGTTTTCTTCAGTGAGTGTAGGTTTTCAGAACTAACCTATACTAGCAATTATAAGCCAGATTACATACTCCATACTCCAAGATCACCAGTTTTGGGCCAGAAATATGAAGATCACACATGCGCTCACGTTTGTACATATATCAACGAAAACAGACAAATTTTGTATGACCAATTACCACTTCCAGCACTACAAGAAAGTTGAGAACAGATGACGGGGGTTTCCCTGGCGACACAATGTCGCCAGGGATAACCCATTTTCCCTGGCGACAACGCTGACGTGGCGGAAAAGTAGGTTTACTTTTTGGTCAAACTTTGACTAGAGTTTCCCTGGCGACATGTCGCCAGGGATAATCGGTCCAAAAACAGATACCAAGTGAAAGAGCGCGAAATTTTCCCTCCAAGGTTTCCCTGGCGACTTGTCGCCAGGGAAAACCTAGTCAAACTTTGACCAATTTATCCCTGGCGACATGTCGCCAGGGAAAACTCGTCCATCGTGTTTAACAAAATGAATATTTGCTAATTACATGTCAAGTTTATCCCTGGCGACATGTCGCCAGGGAAACCTTCGCCATTTGGGATTAGTTTCAAAATTAAACACAAATGTTTAATTACATGTCAAGAATGTGTGGCGGGCTTTTACCCGCCAAATCCCAAATGTTTCCCTGGCGACATGTCGCCAGGGAAACTCCCTGACATATATTTATTTTTTTTTTGCTTGTTAATTATTATTTTAACTATCGATCCGATGTTATTTAATTTTTGCGACGTTTATATAATAAAAATGAGACATTTATAAAACAAATATTTATTTATTCCAAATAATTATTTATTCCAAATAATTATTATATTAACTATCGATCCGATGTTATTTAATTTTTGCGACGTTTATATAATAAAAATGAGACATTTATAAAACAAATATTTATTTATTCATAATATTATACATAGCCCTTGTGGAATCAAATGGAAAACTTAAAAACAGACATTACTAATCAACTTAAAGTTCGTGAAGTAGTGCAGCCGATTACTACTCAACGCTAAGATTTTCCATTTCATTTAAAAGCTCATGAAGTATTGCAGCCGATTGACATGCGTGGTCTTCAGGATGCCTTTCCATTTCTAGTCTTGCCTCTAACATCTTTATCTTTAGATCTTTGATCTTGCAATTTGAGCACTCAGTGGGTGCAGATTGAGAAGGACCTGTAGAAGAACTTGGATGTGAACCTTGAGGTGTTGAAGATCCAGGGGAAGATCTTATACGGAGTTCGAGATCAAAATCATCCTTCCATTTAAAATATTTACATCCATAATCATTTGTTTTTGGCTGTTACAAAGTAAACAAATAACATGACATGTCATTTAATAATCACACGTATTACATAACTAAAACATTTGATTGTTTACCTTCGAAAAAGGACATGCATAGTAGAGTTTACCAAAGCTATGAGGTTGATGTGACTGTCTCAACACAATATATCCCTTTCTACATGTACACTTATAAGCTTCACGGGGATCCATCTGCTACCAAATCAGGTGGTGGTGGTGGTGAGTTTGGTAGGAGATGATAAGTGTGTGTGTGTGTGATCTGCTGATGATAAGTGTGTGTGAATCATTTTATGGTCAAAAAGTGAGGGAAATAGTTAACATTTTCCCGCCAATGTTTTCCCGCCAACGTTTTCCCGCCAATAGTTAAACGTTGGATGTTCAATGGATGACCCGGTTTGTTATGGTTGTACGTTTGATGTTCAATGGATGATCCGGTTTGTTATGGTTATACGTTAGATGTTCAATGGACGACTCGACATGTGTTGGTTACACGTTAGATGTTAAATAAATGAGTCGGCATGTATTGGTTAGACGTTAGATGTTCAATGGATGAGTCGGTATGCATTTGTTAAACATTAGATGTTCAATGGATGAGTCGGTATGTTTTGGTTACACGTTAGATGAGCTGGCAACATAGCTATATTGAGCTGGCAAATGACTATACTCGTTGTGTAAGCTATTTTGGTGAGGTTACATCAAATGAAAAGCTTCTTTCTTTTGTTCAAACTTACGCGACTTGTTTGCCGGAACTCTTTTTGTCATCGATTCAAAACGGAAGCTGGTTAAAGATTTATTTGAATGGTTGTTAAATAAATGAGTCGGCATGTATTGGTTACACGTTAGATGTTCAATGGATGAGTCGGCATGTCTTGGTTACACGTTGGATGTTCAATGGACGACTCGACATGTGTTGGTTACACGTTAGATGTTCAATGGATGACTCGACATGTCTTGGTTACATGTTAGATGTTCAATGGATGAGTCGGTATGCATTTGTTAAACATTAGATGTTCAACGGATGAGTCGGCATGTCTTGGTTACACGTTAGATGTTCAATGGATGAGTCAGCATGTCTTGGTTACACGTTGGATGTTCAATGGACGACTCGACATGTGTTGGTTACACGTTAGATGTTCAATGGATGACTCGACATGTCTTGGTTACATGTTAGATGTTCAATGGATGAGTCGGTATGCATTTGTTAAACATTAGATGTTCAATGGTCGAGTCGGCATGTCTTGGTTACACGTGAGATGTTCAATGGATGAGTCGGCATTTCTTGGTTACACGTTGGATGTTCAATGGACGACTCGACATGTGTTGGTTACACGTTAGATGTTCAATGGATGACTCGACATGTCTTGGTTACATGTTAGATGTTCAATGGATGAGTCGGTATGCATTTGTTAAACATTAGATGTTCAACGGATGAGTCGGCATGTCTTGGTTACACGTTAGATGTTCAATGGATGAGTCGGCATGTCTTGGTTACACGTTGGATGTTCAATGGACGACTCGACATGTGTTGGTTACACGTTAGATGTTCAATGGATGACTCGACATGTCTTGGTTACATGTTAGATGTTCAATGGATGAGTCGGTATGCATTTGTTAAATGTTAGATGTTCAACGGATGAGTCGGCATGTCTTGGTTACACGTTAGATGTTCAATGGATGAGTCGGCATGTCTTGGTTACACGTTGGATGTTCAATGGACGACTCGACATGTGTTGGTTACACGTTAGATGTTCAATGGATGACTCGACATGTCTTGGTTACATGTTAGATGTTCAATGGATGAGTCGGTATGCATTTGTTAAACGTTAGATGTTCAATGGATGAGTCGGCATGTCTTGGTTACACGTTAGATGTTCAATGGATGAGTCGGCATTTCTTGGTTACACGTTGGATGTTCAATGGACGACTCGACATGTGTTGGTTACACGTTAGATGTTCAATGGATGACTCGACATGTCTTGGTTACATGTTAGATGTTCAATGGATGAGTCGGTATGCATTTGTTAAACATTAGATGTTCAACGGATGAGTCGGCATGTCTTGGTTACACGTTAGATGTTCAATGGATGAGTCGGCATGTCTTGGTTACACGTTAGATGTTCAATGGATGAGTCGGCATTTCTTGGTTACACGTTGGATGTTCAATGGACGACTCGACATGTGTTGGTTACACGTTAGATGTTCAATGGATGACTCGACATGTCTTGGTTACATGTTAGATGTTCAATGGATGAGTCGGTATGCATTTGTTAAACATTAGATGTTCAATGGATGAGTCGGCATGTCTTGGTTACACGTTAGATGTTCAATGGATGAGTCGGCATTTCTTGGTTACACGTTGGATGTTCAATGGACGACTCGACATGTGTTGGTTACACGTTAGATGTTCAATGGATGACTCGACATGTCTTGGTTACATGTTATATGTTCAATGGATGAGTCGGTATGCATTTGTTAAACATTAGATGTTCAACGGATGAGTCGGCATGTCTTGGTTACACGTTAGATGTTCAATGGATGAGTCGGCATGTCTTGGTTACACGTTGGATGTTCAATGGACGACTCGACATGTGTTGGTTACACGTTAGATGTTCAATGGATGACTCGACATGTCTTGGTTACATGTTAGATGTTCAATGGATGAGTCGGTATGCATTTGTTAAATGTTAGATGTTAAATGGTTATCGAATTAGAATAAATCGAGAAACTAAACGGAATAAATCGGAATGAATTTAGAAATTAAACTGACCGGGATGATATAGTTATTTTATAAATAATAATAATTATTTTATAATATGTAATAATAATAATAATTATTTCATAAATAATAATAATAATTATTATTATTTTATTACTAATTATAATAATACATAAGTAACAAGAACTTGATTTTCACAAAAATTATCCCTTGCGACATTTGAATCTATCCCTGGCGACATGTCACCAGGGATACTATCCCTGGCGACATGTCGCCAGGGAAACGTGTGCTCAACTTGACTTTCTAAAAAGTCAGCCAAGTTTCCCTGGCGACATGTCGCCAGGGAAAATTTGGCTCACTTGACTTTCAAAAAAGTCAGCCAAGTTTCCCTGGCGACATGTCGCCAGGGAAGGTTTGGGAGACACGACGAAAGTTATAGGTACGTGCATATGCGTTGAAAAGTCAAAGGTATCCCTGGCGACATGTCGCCAGGGAAACCTCGTCACACCCCTCCAAAATTTTTCACTAACGCGCGCTTTTGGCTAAACGACAAAAGGCAAAAGTTTCCCTGGCGACATGTCGCCAGGGATTGTCGCCGGGGAAAAAAAAAACCATTTATTCATCAGAAACCTTATCTTTTCTCACATACACTTAACAAAAAAAAAAACTTCATCCCTTACCTCTCTTCGCTGCTATATCCGGCCACTCACCACCACCACTCTCCTCCACATCCCGCTGCTATATCACCACCACCACCACTCACCACCACCACTCACCATCATTCTCCTCCACACCTGCACACGTGCACGCACCACCACTTACCACCATCTCCAGTCGCCAACACCACCACCACGCCATCTACATTCACCGGCACCACCACCACCGCAATATATATTAAGGTATTTTATATAATTTATATTGTAATTGTTTTGGTTTTTTTTTATATAATTTTTTTTATAATTTATATTGTAATTGATTTGGTTTTGTTTTTACAATTGATAGTATATTTGGTTTTGTTTTTACATATCCGGTCACCGCAGCCGAGTCCCGACCGTAGCCGAGCCCGACCACAGCCGAGACCCGACCGCAGCCGAGCCCCGACCACACCCGCGCCCCGACCACAGCCGAGACCCGACCACTATTTAAAGGTATGTTTTTTTATCTTTTAATTGTAATTGAGAATACATATTGTTTTTTTTTAGTTTTTTTTAGATTCCCTGGCGACATGTCGTCCGGGATGTTTAAAATTGTTAATTTTTTTAAACGTAAATCCAAACACTCCTTATGTTACCTATTTGATGAGAATAAGCTGTTTGATAACAGCTTATCCTAATAAGCTTATCAGGATAAGCTGTTTGATAACAGCTTATCCTGATAAGCTTATTAGAATACGCTGTTTAAAAACAGCTTATCCTTATAAGCTTATCAGAATAAGCTGCTTATCCTTATAAGCTTATCAGAATAAGCTGCTTATCCTTATAAGCTTATCAGAATAAGCTGTTTTCAAAAAGCTTACTTTGATAAGCTTATCGGGATAAGCTGTTATCAAACAACTTATTCTAATAAGCTTATCAAAATAAGCTGTTTGAAAACAGCTTATTCTGATAAGCTTATCGGGATAAGCTGTTTTCAAACAGCTTATTCTGATAAGCTGTTTTTATTATATGATATAAATGTTTTATTGGACTAAGCCTTAGGAATGTTTTAGGATTTTAGCGATTAATTTCGGAAAATTCCCGTCTGAAATTAATCAACCTATAGAAAACCCGTCCGAAGTTAATTTATTAGGAATTAACTTCGGAAAGTCCCCTGTTTGGGACTGCTTTTTGAATGTTTTGTCTCATTTAGGATATGCATGCGTATAACCGATTTAGTATTTGAGATGATTTCGACAGTGTTTCTCCTTTACTCCTACGAATATGTCTTTAAACACATATTTGGGGAGTTGAGGGGAAATGCTGCCGAAATTTTCTCAAATAGTAAATCGGTTATACGCATTCATATATGAGACGAAACATTCAAAGGGTGGGTTAGGATTGCCTTCCATAGTTGCGCTAGGTGAACATACTATTTTCTATACTTGATAATTATATCTTTTAATAAATATTATTATATAATTATATACTTTATAAATAATAATTATATATTTTATAATTATTTTTTATAATTTGATATAATACATATTATTATTTATGAAATATATAATAATTAAGTTGCATATAATAACTAAATGTATCGTTAAAACACAGTTATGGTACTCATTGATAAGAGTTGGACACGGTTAGAGCGTCATCAGCCAGAATATATATTGGGTCTTGCCAATTTTGTCAAGCATTCTAGGAAGTTTGTGAATCGTTTGAATGAGATACCATGTCCATGCAAGCGTTGTCGAACAAGACTCCTGGTAGATATTGACCTTCTTTCGAACCACGTTATGAAGTCCGGGTTTGACAACAGTTATACAACATGGGTACACCATGGTGAACCGGCTCCTCCTACACCTACACCTCCTCCACCACCACCGCCACCACTGCCAATAATAGATAACACAAGACAACCTTTTATAACTGACATGACATCGTTACTTGATGACCTTACCTATATGCCTCCGGACTATATTCCTCCTCCACCTCCTCCCAACTCAAGTAACAGACGGACTCAAGCTAACGAGTTTGAAGAGTTATATCGCAGTGCCAATGAGCCGTTGTACCCTGGTTGTGTAGAAGCGACTCGATTAGACTTCATGGCAAAGTTTACACATTATAAGGCCAAAGGTAAAATCACCGATACCATATTCAATGATATTCTAGAGTGGTTCCAAACTATCTTTCCCCCAAGCAGAGGATTCAAGCTCCCACCGTCATACTATGCAATAAAGAAGACATTTAAAACGATCGGGTTAGGGTACGATTCAATACATGCTTGTGAACACGATTGTTGCTTATTTCGGGAAGGATACGCCGATTTGGATTTCTGTCCGGTGTGTAATACAAGTAGATGGAAAGACACTAACACGCCGGGGAAGAAAGTTCCTAAGAAGGTGCTGCGTTACTTTCCGATCATTCCTAGACTGCAACGTTTGTACAAGTCTAGTAAAAGTGCAAAGGATATGATTTGGCATGCTACTGGAAAGTGTACGGAGCCCGGTAAGATGCAACACCCGTGTGATGGTGCGGCTTGGAAGAAATTTGATGCCAAGTATGGTGATTTTGCAGCGAAACCAAGAAATGTTCGATTAGGGTTGGCTGCTGATGGTTTCAATCCATTCGGCAACCTTAGTCAGACTTACAGAATGTGGCCGGTGATATTGACAACATACAACCTGCCTCCGTGGTTGTGTATGAAAGAGAGTTCTTTAATGCTGACGCTGTTAATTCCTGGCCCTAAATCCCCGGGCAAGGACATTGATGTTTACTTGAGACCTTTAATTGATGATCTAAAACTTTTATGGGATGGTGTGAGTACTATAGACCAAGCTACAGGCGAGGCATTCACCATGAGAGCGATGCTTTTATGGACCATCAATGATTTTCCGGCTCGAAGTAGTTTGTCTGGGTATAGTGGGCAAGGTTACAAGGCTTGCCCTACATGTAATGACGACACTCCATCTCTTCATGTGGCAAGCAAAATAGCTTATGTTGGCCACAGAAGATTCTTACCGCCCCGCCATAAATCCAGGACTTCACGTTTATTCAATGGTAAACCCGAACACCAGCCCCGTCCTAGAACATTTACCATGGACCAGATTGACGAGCAACACGCTTCACTGCCAAATCGACTGCCCGGTAAACATAAGAATTTTGGGGGTGTGAAGATAACACGCAATTTTCGTGTTGAGCCTAACTGGTCTAAACGGTCTATTTTTTACGAGCTTGAGTATTGGCCTTTTCTTTCACTAAGACACAATTTAGACATCATGCATATCGAAAAAAATGTGTTGGAGGCCATCCTGAACACTTTGTTGATGAATGACAAATCTAAAGACACTGTCAAGGCAAGACAATACTTGGAAAAGTTGGGCATTCGAAAAAGCTTGTGGCTCACCCAAAGTAAAAACGGGAAGTGCAAGAAGCCTCAGGCTTCGTATTCCTTCACACCAGAGAACAGGAAAAAGTTTTGTCAGTACATCAAGAGTGTTAAACTACCAGATGGGTTCGGATCCAACTTCAAGCACAAAGTGACCGATAACGATACCAATATAACGGGCATGAAGTCTCATGACTGTCATATAATGATGCAACGTTTACTTCCTTTCGCACTTCAGGAATACTTGCCTGCTGAGATTGCAAGACCACTGATCGACCTATGTAACTTGTTTAAGCAACTCTGCTCTGCAACTTTAATGGTGGATGACATGTTGACTGCTGTAAAAAAGGTGGTTGACATTTTGTGCGATCTTGAGCTCATATATCCTCCTGAGTTCTTTGACATTATGGTTCACTTGGTTATCCATTTACCTGATGAGGCCATTGAAGGCGGGCCTATCCGCCCCCGGTGGATGTATCCATTTGAAAGATACATGAAAGAGCTAAAAGGTTTTGTACGAAATAAAGCTAAGCCAGAAGGTTCGATTGCGGAGGGTTATGTTGCACAAGAAGCATTGACTTTCTGTTCTAAGTATTTTCGGGATGATGTTACCACTAAATTTAATCGTCTCGACCGTAATGTGGACCCCCCTCCCCCAACGTGTCAGTTTCAGGTGTTCCGATCGGTATGTAACCCGCTTGGGAAAAAGTCGTATATTCCGTTCCCTTATCAAGAGTTCAAGAAAGTGGAATGGTATGTACTAAACAACAGTCCTGAAATCGACAAGTATATTTCTGAGTTCAAGAGGTACGCGTTTTTTATTTTATTTTGAAACTTCTTTTTCTTAACAATAGCGACTTATTCTAATACCATGAACGTTTTTCAGATTATATCCTGACAAAGACGAGAAAAAAGAATTCTCCGCGTGGTTTGGGAAAATGGTAAACTTAGACTTATCTTGTGTACTTACCTGTAAAAAAATAATATTATTATAAATAGTTTTCTGTACCTAATCCTTTATTCCTCATAGATCCGTCAACGTCACGTAGATAATGACAAAGACCCAGAGGTTATCCAGACCAGCGAGTTATTCGCTTTGGCTTGTGGACCATCACCGCATCCAATCTCAATAAACTCTTGCATAGTCGACGGTGTGAGGTATGTCGTGCACAGTCGCGATGAACGTCGTACAACTCAAAACAGCGGCATTTGTGCGCCTGGCCTTGAGAACACAATGGCTTATGGTCAGCTTCAACAGATCCTCGTGTTTCGTTATTTGTCGTTCAGTGTTGTGTTGTTCAAAGTTAAGTGGTTCGACACTCGCCCCATGTTACGTAAAAAACGTCTTATCTATAGAAACAACATGACTCAACTCACCGACACAAGAGCTGAGTATTGGAAAGATGAACAATACATTCTCGCAACACAAGTCAAACAAGTCTTCTACATTGAAGATCAGAACAAACCCAACTGGAAGGTCGTTGAACATGTTAATCATAAAAAGTTTTCCAACGGGGGTGTCATAGTGTCAGATGCCGTTCCTGATATTATACATTTCGACAACTCATCTGATCTACCACTTTCCACTGATTTGAATGACTTGGGTGATGTGACCTTGAATATAGATGGCCACGAAACGGAGGTTGATGCACCGCCAAATATCATTGATGTTGATGATGAAGACGATGGTATTACTGATGATGAAGACGTCCCTCATGATTTAAGTGATGAAGAACGTGTGAATGATGATGATGGTGAAGACAGAGTTTATTCTAGTGAAGAAGAAGATTGACCTTTAGTTGTAATTTGCAAAAGACACTTATTTGTTTGAATTAATGAATCTAATTGTTGTGGATTTTTTAAATGTGTATATTTATTTGGATGTGTTGTATTTGAATTTGTGCATGCTTATATTATTTTGTTCATGAATTTGTCTATGTTATGCTAATTGTACTTGTACAGATGTCAGCAGATGTTGCAGGATCACACGGTGGTGACGGTGGTGGTGAGGATGAACCTCCTACGCCAAACATCCGCAGCGGTTGTTTCGCCGCATTTAGAAATAAAGGTAAGAATATTTGGATTATTGTAACACAATCAAAAATTTGGTGCATATATATGTTGCTTGCCTTGAATTTTTATTACTTTGTCACTCACTTGATTTTTGCAGGCAAAGGCAAAAGAAAAGAAAATTTGGGCGGCAGAGCGGCCGGTAGAAAGACTCGAGGCATTAGCCGATGTATCGATTTGTTGGAGGAAGTTGGTCAGCATGGCCCTGTCCCGATAGATTTTGAAGAAAAATCTCACCGGCCTCGCGGCACGCATGCTCAGCATTTATCTAATTACATCAGGGATTGTATCAGGAGGCTCGTGCCACTGTACTACCCAAGTTGGGCTGATGTCCCTGATGAGATCGAAACATTGGTTTGGGCGAACATAGAGGTCAGTTATCATTTTTATGTTCATAACATTATTGTGTTTATTTATTTAATGATGTATATATTTAAATAAATTTGTTTATTTATTTATATCATATAAATAAATAACAAATTTAAATAAATATACAAATTGTATCTTATTTATTTATATCATATAAATTTTTTTTAAATATATATAAAAAAATTAGAATAAATATAAAAAAATTTAAATAAATATATATTTGATGAGAATAATGTAATAAGCTTTTCGGATAAGCTGTTTTCAAACAGCTTATCCTGATATGCTTATCAGAACAGGCTGTTTGAATACAACTTATCTTGATAAGCTTATCAGAACAAGCTGTGTGAAAACAGCTTGTTCTGATATGAATACAACTTATCTTGATAAGCTTATCAGAACAGGCTGTTTGAATACAACTTATCTTGATAAGCTTATCAGAACAAGCTGTGTGAAAACAGCTTGTTCTGATATGCTTATCAGGATAAGCTGTTTTCAAACAGCTTGTCCTGATAAGCTTATCAGGATAAGCTGATTTCAAACAGCTTGTCCTGATAAGCTTATCAGAACAAGTTGTTTTCAAAAAGCTTATGCTTATTAGGATAAGTTGTTTTTATTATAAAAAATTAAATAAATGACTAAGCCATTAAATAAATAAACAAAATAATGTATAAATTATATCTCTAACTCTAACTCTGTTTTTGTTTTATTTGTTGTATATGAATGCAGAATCAGTTTAATTTGACGCCACACAAGAGTAATCCTGGTAGATGGAAGGAAATACGTGGCGGCATCAATCAAATGCTTACAAAGAGTTATAATTCTCGAAAAAATACCCTCAAGACAAAGCATTGGGTCCGAGACATCGATACCGGCAGGGTAGATATCGGCAGAGTCCGCAGCGAGCGTCCAGAGGAAATTACTGCAGAGGACTGGGAGAAACAGATCGCACTTTGGAGTAATCCGGATTACGAGAAAAGATGCCAGACGAACTCCCAGAACCGGTCTAAGCAGAAGACGCCGAGTCGGCAGGGATCCCGATCGTTGGCACGCCTTCGAGACCAAGTGGTGAGAAATTCTATAATTAATTTACATACATATATGTCTTTGATTATATGTTTTGGTGTGTTGTGATTTTTTGTTTTGAATTTGCTTCATTCTATATATGCGTGTCTATGTATGTACAGACGCAAGCTGCAATTGAAGCTGATGTGCCACCCCCGACTGTCATTGATCACTTCTTCATTGCGCACACCGACCAGGATGGGAATTTTCCTTGCGATGCGGACCGCGTTATGTATGTAAGTATTTTTTTTTAAATTAATTTATTAATTAATTTTTTTTTGGATATGCCTTGTTTTTTACTATTCCTTGCCGATAAATAATGTACCAACCCGACTAATATATAATATACTAACTGTCGTTTGTTTTTGTCACTTCATTAGGAGGAGATGCTTGCGATGAAGGCTGAAGGAAAATATACGGACGACGAGATCAACCGTATCGTCCGAGGTGGAAAGCAGCGAGGCCACATGCCCGGTGTCGGCCAGATAGTGCCGAGAAGGAGTACTCACTATATTCCTCCTCCTCCTCCCGTCGACCCACGGTTGGAACAAGCGTCTCAAGTGTTTAACTTTTTGAGAAGTGACGATAGGTTTGCCGATGCGTTCGGAGCATTTCTATCGGGTGGTGCTAGCGGGAGTGGCACGGGAGGCAGCGGTAGTGGCGCCGGTGGGAGTGGTAATGGTTAGTATGCTTGTCTTGTTTTTCCTACCTTAGCATGCAAGTTTAATAATTGTAAACCCCGAATTGCAAGTTTAATAAGTGTAACTAGGAACTTTGTACTCAAGTTGTGACATGTATTTGTATTGATCGAGAGGTTACATGTTATTGTGTTTTGGTACTAGATTCGTGGTAGATTTTTGGTATTTTTATCTTCAGGTTTTGTATTTGTATTCCCAGGTTTTGGTAGATTTTTTCCGGAAAAATTCCGGAAAAAATCTGGAAACAGCCTGCTGTGCAGGCAGCTAAAAAAAAAATGTCAAAGTTTCCCTGGCGACATGTCGCCAGGGAAACTTTGAATTATTTGACTTTCTAAAAAGTCAGCCAAGTTTCCCTGGCGACATGTCGCCAGGGAAACTCAAAAAAACATTGACTTGTCAACGCCAGGCGTTGACTCGTCAACGTTACGTCTAGTTTCCCTGGCGACATGTCGCCAGGGAAACTCAAGAAAAACATTGACTTGTCGACGCCAGGCGTTGACAAGTCAACGCCTGGCGTTGACAAGTCAATGTTCTTCTAGAGTTTCCCTGGCGACATGTCGCCAGGGAAAAGTGAGGTTTAAAAAACCTGTTTAACTTAAGTTCCTTAATCAGCCATATTTTCCCTGGCGACACATGTCGCCAGGGATACTATCCCGCACCAAGTCCGACGTGGCACCAATTTTTGAACCAAAGAGTTTGCGGGGCCCACTTGTCGCCAGGGAAATCAGAATTTGTCGCCAGGGAAACAATCCCGCACCAGCCTTTCTTGGCGTACGTTCCCTGGCGACATGTCGCCAGGGATTCATCTTCCCTGGCGACATGTCGCCAGGGAAACGTCGCGAATTTGGCCAGGGAAGGGTTCGAATATTGTAGTGCAGGTTATAAACTCTCAGTCTCTCGAGCTTTGTGCATGTAATAGGAAGAGTATCAAATCTGCTCATCACTGTATCATGGACTCAGGGTATATACCGCCACCCTCGCACAGTGTGAGGGTGTGACACTCATTATCTTTCTCTAGTCCTATGTGTGCACACCACTCCTTCTCTGATCTAGATTTGGTATATTGTTAAGTGATTATGGGACAACATAGTTTTAATACAGCACTCGAGCACTTAAGTCTTACTAAATAAACCAGAAAATCCTGCAATATGAAGCTTGTAGCCGTGTAATATGAAGATATAAGTATCAACTGATCAAATAACGACTAGTATATATCAAATGGTAAACCAAAAATACTATATGGACATCCATAAAACTTGATAAGATTAGCAACAGCAAATTCATAATAAAAAGTAAATCGTCACCAATAATCGTTACAAGAACATACTCCATTTTCAAAATGGTGGAACCTTCTTGCATCACGTGCAATAATCAGCCTTCCAACGATTTTAGAGATAATCTTCAGTGCATTGTGGCAATCACCACAAACACGAAGATTTTTTATGATCCGTATTGGTGCACGGGGTGAGCTGGTTAAAAGGGCCTGAGATAAAGCAAGTCTTTCACTATGTGCAAGAAGTGCCTCTTCCTTGCTTTCTGGGTCAATGTCATGAAGTACAAATTTCGTCTCAGGAACATATCCCGCCTCTTTCATATGCTGCTTTAAACATCTAAGCTGACTATATAATTTCTCGTGTTCAGGGTGAGATCTATCCCCTGCTCTATACTCATAAACTTTAGTTTTAATCTCGAGAGGATTATAGCCAGACAACTTCTTTTTTTCTCTCTCTTTTGCAGTGTCTAAAGCCTTTACAGGTATAAGACCTGCCTTAGACTGTTCATCCAAACGAGATGGGTCTAGAAGCTGAACAAGTTCACAGCAACGATCCCCAAGTTCTGTTTCCCCATTAACCCTACATTGTTTCAGTAAAGTTTCCCAGACTTCTATAGTTGGCTCCATTGGGATTTTCTCAATGAATTCCAACGCTTCATTCAAATACCCTACACTCCCCAGCATATCAACTACAATCTTATAATGCTCCATAGAGGGGGCAATATTATAATCCTTACTCATCGACTCAAAATGCAATAACCCCTCTTTCATATCTCCAACGACACTGCACGCCGTTAACACCCCATAAAACATCTGAGAATCAGGCCTCAATCCAATCTTCTTAAATTCAGTAAACATATCGATCGCATCTTCCCCATGACCATTTTTCGCAAACCCTGTGATCATAGTATCCCAAGTAGTCAAATTCCTTTGCGGCATATTCTGAAAAACCTTATACGCATCTTCCATAGACCCACACTTGGAATACATCTCCAAAACCTTATTACAAACACTAACATCAACATTATTCGCAACTGACCTCATAAAAAACTCATGGACTTGTTTAGCTTGTTCAAGTGCCTGTAACTCTCCACACTCATTCATCAAAAACAAATATCTGGGTACATCCACAGAAACCCCATTTTGCATTAGTAATCCCAATACTTCCACCGCTTCTTTCAATTTCCGCTCTTTGCAAAACGCATCAAGCTCCTCTATTGTACCGCGCAACCCCTCCTCCTCAACAACTTCATGAATCTTCGAAACGTTACCATCATATTGCGGTATTGTGTTCATGTTTTGGTAAGTATTGTTATAGTTTCCGGGATACTGAGATTCATTTCGATAAGTATGAGTGTTTTCGTAAACCTTAAAATTAGGGTTTTGGTGGAAGTGAGCATTATGAGACCAGTTGTTGACATCATAGTCATTAGGGTTTTGGGTGACTGCTGCAGTGCTAGTGGTATAATGATTTATAACAAATGAAAGGAAACGTGAATCATAATAACGTACCTTTTTGTAAACAAGATTCAAGGATTTCATTGTTTTGGTTCTTGCTAACCAATCAGGGTATAAGGTGTTTATGTGATCTTTTTTAATAACTTGCGCATTTACCCCAAAAGTTTCGAACTCAAGTAATTAATTAGATACTGCGGGTACTTGTGATTAACAGGATAATAACAAAAAGAAAATAATCGGAAGAATTTTATTTGCTAACCGAACGTGGTTCGAACGAAATTTATAGATATGCGCTTTTAATTGGTGTACAATGCGAACATATGTAGTTGTATTTTTAAGTAATTTAGTGAATTGTTTATAAATTAATTAGTATTAATTATTTTTCTTTGTGTTCAAAAATAATTATTTTTATTTCCATGTGTGTATTAACTAGTTTTAATGCCCGTGCACGCACGTGACTTGAATATAAAAAATAAATTAAGTAATAATTTTGTTATTACGATTTTATGTATGTTATGTTTTTAAAAGTCATCTAATGTTTATATGTTTGATTATTTTTTTGTTTTACTGTGCACCGTGTAATTTATTATAAACTCACCTCAAATTTTTTTCCCAATTTCATACTCTTTTTACTTTCGATATTTTTATTCTAAATAGTTATACCTTAATTATTAATCAACAAACCATTTACATCAACTTTACACGTACACGATTTATAAATTCACGATTTTGTAATGCTTAATATTTTTTTTTAAATATTTAAATATTAATATTTAAATAGTTACGATACTTATGGACCCACGAGTTTTACATTGTGATTTTTCATTATGTGATAATATTAATTGATATTTTGTATAAGTATTTGTTGCACGAAGGATTTGACTTTGTTTAACTGAAATGTTAGCTATGTTTTTCTAGACATTGTATGTTTAGTAATATATGATGACCTTAAAAAATATATATTGTTGTAATATGTGGAATCTCCTCTGTTTATTTTCATCTCATACTAATGTCTAAGGCCCTGAATTCATTTAAATAATTATATTCATGTTAACAATAATTTACGTATATTGCATTGTTTGACTTTATTAAGTGTCAAAATAGAAATAGACAATAATTTGGGTTTTTATTTGAATATTTATAATCACGTGATTTATTGATTTTTTTTAATATAACATATATGTTGTATTTTTAAATATAAAGTGTAGAAGGTATAAAGTTTAAGGGTTATTTTGTTTATTTTATAAATTTATTAGAAAAATATGAAAAATTATAAGTTTACTTTTAGTTACATTTAATTTATTTAAAATTCAAGCACCAAAGTTTTATTAATGCCTTCCTCATTTTTTAAGTTTTTATTTTAACAAATTTGACATATATATCTTTCTGTCTTTTCATCAAATTTCTCCACCAAAATTTTTATTTTGACTAAAGTGAATTTAATTTTGACTTTTTCCACCAATCATATCTCTCTATTTTGCTTATGTGTCAAAATCAAGTAATTTGATTGGTTTAATTGTTTTTTCCACAACCTCCACTTTTAACTAAAATTCTCAAATAATCTAATTCTTTTATTATATAAAAGATTATTAGTATGTTTTTTAACATAATTATTTAATTATGAGATTTTAAATATTGCTATTTCATATTTATAGACTTGTTTTGGTTGTACGCAATAAAGTTGTGAATTTAATTTGAATTTTTAAATATTTTATAAGTAAAAAGGCTAAATTTTTATATACATGTTTTATACTTATACATTATAGATTTCTATTTTTCAAATTCAGCTACTATTATAACCTATTTGTAGATGGCCATGTTTTTTTAGATTTTCAACACTCTTCAAAAACCTCCTCTTTTATTCAAGAGAACTTATCGAAATGAAGAAAAATCCTTTGAAGTTTTTAAATCTTTTCAAAAGGTTGTGGCATATAAAGAACAATTGTACAACGTAGTAAAAGATTGATGACGAATTGACGCCTATAATTAAGTGCATGATTCTTGGCATTCAAATAGCTCATTTAGTTGAACCGAGTCTACGAAATGCATCTCCATGTAATTTTTCACATTTTGATGAAAGCTTTTGAACACCACCAAGTGCTGCAACAAGAGGCTCAAACTTTAAATTCACGAACCTATACACTCCGTGAACAACAAACTGCATAAGAATGTTGATGCATGAGTATTTCAATGAGATGGCGTGATACCCGAATTACTATTCTAGGCATTGATACCGTATGAGCGGAAAACTATTTCCAGAAACAGTTGAATGTATATCTAATTATAATTTTGAACCTCTTCCATCCTTTTTTTTTTATATTTCTTTAGAGACCGACGTGATGCTACAGCGTTTTGACATGCCGCGACATCCGGTGCTCTTAATTTGCTTGATAAACCTTAAAACAAACAAACAAACATGGTGCTGCCAAAAGCTTTGTCTAAATATATGTCATGTCTGAATCTACATTCTACAAGCTCTTTCACTACTGAAAACAAACACAAAAGATGTGGGTGGCAAAATGAGTGGCCAATCAAGTTACAATAAGCACTTATAAGTTACTTGTTTTGGCCCAAAATAGTCTTTGACCCACTACCAAACCCACCCATTTTGCCACCTCGAACAACTAGCCTGTTACTCTTACTCGGAGGTCGGAGCAAGCCAATTCAAAGTTAGAAAAATATATTAAGGTGACAGGATCTTAGGGGACCCCAAACCCAAAAAGCACCTACATTTAGTATCTAATGACCCCATAACATAACATAAGTAATAGTTATTTTACCGGGGTGAAGTCCCTTTTACCCAAAAAAATAACATAAGTAATAGTAGCAGATGAACAGAAAGCTTGTGTGATTAGACCTCGAGAAGAGTGGTCAGTTTCACATTTGAAGACGCCTTGTAGAATTTCGACACTTCATTCAGTGTCTCCATTGACTTCTCATTATACTTGACTTGGTTACTCCAACTAAAAACCATTTCCTCCAGTGTGTTTCCATGCTCCAGTAAGAAACGGGCTATAACTGATCTCCTCTTTTCTCCATTGAATCCAAGGAATTTGACTGTCTTCAAATGCCGAGTTAATATTCTACTTGTTTCAACTTCATCTAATGCCCAGAATTCCGTCCTTAAATGTTCCTATATCATCACACAAGGGCATAAGTTCATTTTGAGGTAGCAAAAAACTAAACTAACTATTTATAATTCTAGAAAGATGTATTATAGGTACCAACTATACTAAAGTTACTGATGCTTGCAAAAGATGGGCTCACAGCCCGTTTATGTGGAACAGGTCAATGTGACCTGATAACGGGTCAGACAGCTGGCCTGATCAATTGTTTACAATCCCCTAATCTTCATTAAAAAAAACTAGATTATCATTTCAATAATAGCTTTTGTGATAATATTAGTAACTTATAAGAAATTGAAGAAAAAATGGGCAAACAAGAGTTGGCAAGCCCTGCCCATTTTGATCCATCAAACACATATTACAGTACTCGTTTTGCTTTTCCATCCATAATTCTGGTTTTCGTTATGTTAAAATTTAATCTGATATGATGTATCTCTTTCATCCATACCACACATATTTTTATTCTATTTGTGATAAAGAATCAGAAATACAAAAAGTAAAATATCAGAAACGCGAAGTAAACCAAGAAGCAAGTAAAAGCCTTATAGCTTCAATACTGCAATACATATATTACCAACTGAGATTGAGGAAGGCTACCTTTTGAATGATCAAATGGAAAGACTCCAAATTCGGAGAACATTTGAGAAGCTGTATGATTACATTCATGGTAAAGGCGTCAATGCTTGTGGTCAGCTCCAATGTCTTCAGATTAGGAAAATATGCAGGGAAGTTTCCTTCTTGATTACGTGCCGCATGAATGCACTATCATAATGACAGAAAGCGTACATATTCATAGTTATACAGTTTATATAGGTTGGAAATACCACAAGATGCATGTATGTACTCGACTAATGGATTGAATGAAAACCAATTATTTGCAAATAAAAAGCATAATCCCATAAAGAAGTTACTAATCATTTGATTTTAACATATTACAATCAATGTATGCAAAAACAGAACCAATAATGTATGTTGATAGAATCCAATATTAACTGATGATGTTTTTTTATGCAAATAAATGGCTTACATGAACTAGTATAAATATAGCGAATTAAGTATTTACCCGAATGAGAAAGAAGTTGAGTGACAAAGATTCCACATGAGATACTCCAGCTAACCACTGGCAATCGGTGCCATACAGTCGCGGATTAGATGATATATTCTGACAATTAATAGCGTCGGGTAGAATCACAGCTTTCTTCAAGCTATCTGAGTTTACAAACTTAAGAGTACGTATGGGACCAATATACTCAAATGACATGAGTTCAGGGCATGAAACCTTAACGAGAAACCATAAATCGTCAACCAGATTAACAACATCTTTGCAGTAACGGATTATCAGATTCTTAAGCTTCGGAGATGAAATTATAAGAGGATCTACCAAACAGTCTATCAAAGTTAACTCCTCGAGTAATGGACTCATTTTGACAAACTGATCTGTTGCATGTAAACTGATATTGATGAGCTCAAGAACCTTAAGTGCCCCAAACTTTTTAGAACTAGGAAAACCCAACTTACTATTAGGCAAAGACAACCTTAATAACTCCAATGAATCACAAGTTATCACACACTCGGGGAGCACCAAATCCACATAATCATGCCTACGCTCAGGGAAAAACAATAAGTCAAGTGACTTAACTTTGCGTGTTACGGCTGCCTCAATCCACGGAGCTACCTTTGAAATAGTGTAATAGCCGTCGCAACATAAGCGAAAACTATCCAAATCTACGGTTTGGTTAGCTAATGCCCATGACACAAAATTTTCAAATTTGTTCTTTTCCAAATTTTTTTGGGGTTGAAGTAGTCGGACACAATCGAAGCTTAGAGATGTAAAAAGTGGAATACAAGTCCATAAGTACCTCCACCGTGTGGACAAAACGCTGGTTCGGACAACTTCTTCGGTATTTGGAAGGCCTTGAAGGATCAACTCAAGAATTGGGTCCGGCATGTTACTGATTAAATCGATACCATTTTGGAGGTTTGAAGGGTTAGATCGCTTGGATTTGTTCATGATTGTGTTACTTTGATGATCAAAACCATAAAACTAGGGAAAGAATTAAAGAGACATTTTATCAAAACCCTAAGTATCAGCTACATGTAGCACGTGAGACGTATAGGTTGGGCACCTGAAAGGCAAATTTGATATGAATAAACTCGTTCATTTTGGTGGCTATAGTATGGACTTGATAGTAAAGTTAAGCCCACTAAACTTGGAAGACACAAAACTTAGCCCATATGGATAATTCAGTTAACCAACATGGATACTTCTAAATGACCACAAAGTTCGATACTTCTCCAATTGAAATTTTAGAAAATGAGGCATGCATTTGCCAACCTGAATGATGTGCACCAACACTACAAAACTACAGTCCTTCCCTGGCAAAATTTCGAGCGTTTCCTGGCGACATGTCGCCAGGGAAAATTCGCCAAAGAAAGCTGGTGCAGGAAAGTATCCCTGGCGACATTTTTGGATTTCCCTGGCGACTAATTGGGCCCCGCAGCTCTTGGGTTCAAAAACTAGTGCCACGCTGGATTTGGTGCGGGAAAGTTTCCCTGGCGACATATGTCGCCAGGGAAACTTTGGGTGATTAACAAACTTAAGTAAACATGCTACTTAATCCTCGCCAGGGAAACTATTCGTTACGTTGACAAGTCAATGCCTCGCGTTGACAAGTCAACGTTGTGCCAGAGTTTCCCTGGCGACATGTCGCCAGGGAAACTATTCGTTACGTTGACAAGTCAACCTCGCGTTGACAAGTCAACGTTGTGCCAGAGTTTCCCTGGCGACATGTCGCCAGGGAAACTTTGCTGACTTTTCAGAAAGTCAAGCGAGCCCCAGGTTTCCCTGGCGACATGTCGCCGGGGAAACTTTGTCATTTTTTTTTTGCAGCCTGCACAGCAGGCTATTTCCAGATTTTTTCCGGAATTTTTCTAGAAAAAAATCTACCAAAACCTGGGAATACAAATACAAAACCTGGGGATACAAATACTAAAAATCTACCACGAATCTAGTACCAAAACACAATAACATGTAACCTCTCGATCGATTAACTCGATCAATACAAATACATATGTCATAACTTGAGTACAAAGTTCCTAGTTACACTTTTTAAACTTGCAATTCGGGGTTTACAATTATTAAACTTGCATGCTAAGGTAGGAAAAACAAGACATACTAACCATTATTGCCACTACCGCCACTCCCATCGGCGCCACTACCGCTGCCTCCCATGCCACTCCCTCCGGCGCCACTACCGCTGCCTCCCGTGCCACTCCCGCCGGCGCCACTACCGCTGCCTCCCATGCCACTCCCGCTAGCACCACCCGATAGGAATGCTGAGAACGCATCGGCAAACCTAAATTCACTTCTCAGAAAGTCAAACACTTGAGACGCTTGTTCAAATCGTGGGTCGACTGCAGGGGGAGGAATATATCGAGCAGTCCTTCTCGGCACTATCTGACCGACACCGGGCATGTGGCCTCGCTGCTTTCCGCCCCGGATGATACGGTTGATCTCGTCGTCCGTATGTTTGCCTACAGCCTTCATCGCAAGCATCTCCTCCTAATGATGTGACAAAAACAAACGGCAGTTAGTATATTATTTATTAGTCGGGTTGGTACATTATTTATCGGCAGGGAATAGTAAAAAACCAAGGTAATCCAAAAAAATTAATTAATTAATTTAAAAAATAAAAAAAAAATACTTACATACATAACGCGGTCCGCATCGCAAGGAAAATTCTCAACCGGGTCGGTGTGCGTCAAGAAGAATTTGTCAATGACAGTCGGGGGTGGCACATCAGCTTGAACTGCAGCTTGGGTCTGGACATACATAGACACGCATATATAGAATGAAGCAAATTCAAAACAAAAAATCACAACACCAAAACATATAGTCAAAGACATATATGTATGTAAATTAATTATAGAATTTCTCACCACTTTGTCTCTAAGGAGTGCTAACAATCGAGATCCCTGCCGACTCGGTGTCTTCTGCTTAGACTGATTTTGGGAGTTCGTCAGGCATCTTTTCTCGTAATCCGGATTACTCCAAACTGCGATATGTTTTTCCCAGTCCTCGGAAGTAATTTCCTGAGGACGCTCGTTGCGGACTCTGCCGATGTCTTCCGTGCCGGTATCGATGTCTCTGCGCCAATGCTTCGTCTTCAACACATTTTTCGAGAATTGTAACTCTTTTGAAGCATGTGATTGATGCCGCCACGTATACCCCTCCATACCTCAGGATCACTCTTGTGTGGCGTCAAGTTAAACTTAAACTGCATTCATATACAACAAATAAAACAAACACAGAGTTCGAGTTAGAGATATAATTTATACATTATTTTATTTATTTATTTAATGGCTTATATATTTATTTAAATTTTTATAATAAAAACAACTTATCCTGATAAGCATAAGCTTTTTGAAAACATCTTGTTCTGATAAGCTTATCAGGACAAGCTGTTTGAAAACAGCTTATCCTGATAAGCTTATCAGAACAAGCTGTTTGAAAACAGCTTATCCTGATAAGCATATCAGAACAAGTTGTTTTCACACAGCTTGCTCTGATAAGCTTATCAAGATAAGCTGTATTCAAACAGCTTGTTCTGATAAGCTTATCAGGATAAGCTGTTTGAAAACAGCTTATCCGAAATAGCTTATTACGTTATTCTCATCAAATATATATTTATTTAAAAAAAAATATTTATTTAAATTTTTTTATATTTATTTAATTTTTTTATATTTTTTTTAAAAAAATTTATATGATATAAATAAATAAGATACAATTTCTATAATTATTTAAATTTGTTATTTATTTATATGATATAAATAAAGAAACAAATTTATTTAAATATATACACAATTAAATAAATAAACAAAATAATGTTATGAACATAAAAATGATAACTGACCTCTATGTTCGCCCAAACCATCGCCGTGATCTCATCAGGGACATCATTCCAACTTGGGTAGTACAGTGGCACGAGCCTCCTGATACAATCCCTGACGTAATTAGCTAAATGCTGAGCATGCGTGCCGCGAGGCCGGAAAGAGACTTCTTCAAAATCTATCGGGACAGCGCCATGCTCTTCAACTTTGTCCAACAAATCGAGACATCGGGTAATGCCCCGAGTCTTTCTACCGGCCTCCCTGCCGCCCAAATTTTCTTTTCTTTTGCCTTTGCCTGCAAAGATCAAGTGAGTGACAAAGTCATAAAAATTCAAGGCAAACAACATATATATGCACCAAATTTATGATTGTGTTACAATAATCCAAATATTCTTACCTTTATTTCTAAATACGGCGAAACAACCGCTGCGGATGTTTGGCGTAGGAGGTTCATCCTCACCACCACCGTCACCACCGTGTGATCGTGCAACATCTGCTGACATCTATACAAGTACAATTAGCATAACATAGACAAATTCATGAACAAAATAATATAAGCATGCACAAATCCAAATACAACACATCCAAATAAATATACACATTTAAACAATTCACAACAATTAGATTCATTCATTCAAACAAATAAGTGTCTTTTGCAAGTTACAACTAAAGGTCAATCTTCTTCTTTAATTGAATAAACTCTGTCTTCACCATCATCATCATTCACACGTTCTTCATCACTTAAATCATGAGGGGCGTCTTCATCATAAGTAATACCATCGTCTTCGTCATCAACATCAATGATATTTGGCGGTGCATCAACCTCCGTTTCTTGGCCATCTATATGCAAGGTCACATCACCCGATTCATTCAAATCAGTGGAAAGTGGTAGATCAGATGAGTTGTCGAAATGTATAATATCAGGAACGGCATCTGACACTATGACACCCCCATTGGAAAACTTTTTATGATTAACATGTTCAACGACCTTCCAGTTGGGTTTGTTCTTATCTTCAATGTAGAAGACTTGTTTGACTTGTGTTGCGAGAATGTATTGATCGTCTTCCCACCACTCAGCTCTTGTGTCGGTGAGTTGAGTCATGTTGTTTCTATAGATAAGACGTTGTTTACGTAATGTGGGGCGAGTGTCGAACCACTTAACTTTGAACAACACAACACTGAACGACAAATAATGAAACACGAGGATCTGTTGAAGCTGACCATAAGCCATTGTGTTCTCAGGGCCAGGCGCACAAATGCCGCTGTTTTGAGTTGTACGACGTTCATCGCGACTGTGCACGACATACCTCACACCGTCGACTATGCAAGAGTTTAGTGAGATTGGATGCGGTGATGGTCCACAACCCAAAGCGAATAACACGTTGGTTTTGATAACCTCTGGGTCTTTGTCATTGTCTTCGTGACGTTGACGGATCTATGAGGAATAAAGGATTAGGTACAGAAAACTATTTATAATAATATTATTTTTTTACAGGTAAATACACAAGATAAGTCTAAGTTTACCTTTTTTCCAAACCACGCGGGGAATTCTTTTTTCGTGTCTTTGTCAGGATATAATCTGAAAAACGTTCATGGTATTAGAATAAGTCGTTATTGTTAAGAAAAAGAAGTTTCAAAATAAAATAAAAAACGCGTACCTCTTGAACTCGGAAATATACTTGTCGATTTCAGGACTGTTGTTTAGTACATACCATTCCACTTTCTTGAACTCTTGATAAGGGAACAAAATAAACGACTTTTTCCCAAGCGGGTTACATACCGATCGGAACACCTGAAACTGACATGTTGGGGGAGGGGGGTCCACATTACGGTCGAGCCGATTAAATTTAGTGGTAACATCATCCCGAAAATACTTAGAACAGAAAGTCAATGCTTCTTGTGCAACATAACCCTCCGCAATCGAACATTCTGGCTTAGCTTTATTTCGTACATAACCTTTTAGCTCTTTCATGTATCTTTCAAATGGATACATCCACCGGGGGCGGATAGGCCCGCCTTCAATGGCCTCATCAGGTAAATGGATAACCAAGTGAACCATAATGTCAAAGAAATCAGGAGGATATATGAGCTCAAGATCGCACAAAATGTCAACCACCTTTTTTACAGCAGTCAACATGTCATCCACCATTAAAGTTGCAGAGCAGAGTTGCTTAAACAAGTTACATAGGTCGATCAGTGGTCTTGCAATCTCATCAGGCAAGTATTCCTGAAGTGCGAAAGGAAGTAAACGTTGCATCATTATATGATAGTCATGAGACTTCATGCCCGTTATATTGGTATCGTTGTCGGTCACTTTATGCTTGAAGTTGGATCCGAACCCATCTGGTAGATTAACACTTTTGATGTACCGACAAAACTTTTTCCTGTTCTCTGGTGCGAAGGAATACGAATCCTGAGGCTTCTCGCACTTTCCGTTTTTATTTTGGGAGAGCCACAAGCTTTTTCGAATGCCCAACTTTTCCAAGTATTGGCTTGCCTTGACAGTGTCTTTAGATTTGTCATTCATCAACAAAGTGTTCAGGATGGCCTCCAACACATTTTTTCGATATGCATGATGTCTAAATTGTGTCTTAGTGAAAGAAAAGGCCAACACTCAAGCTCGTAAAAAATAGACCATTTAGACCAATTAGGCTCAAGACAAAAATTGTGTTTTATCTTCACACCCCCATAATCCTTATGTTTACCTGGCAGTCGATTTGGCAGTGAAGCATGTTTATCGTTAATCTGGTCCATGGTAAATGTTCTAGGACGGGGCTGGTGTTCGGGTTTACCATTGAATAAACGTGAAGACCTGGATTTATGGCGGGGCGGTAAGAATCTTCTGTGGCCAACATAAGCTATTTTGCTTGCCACATAAAGAGATGGAGTGTCGTCATTACATGTAGGGCAAGCCTTGTAACCTTTCCCACTATACCCAGACAAACTACTTTGAGCCATAAAATCATTGATGGTCCATAAAAGCATCGCTTTCATGGTGAATGCCTCGCCTTTAGCTTGGTCTATAGTACTGACACCATCCCATAAAATTTTTAGATTATCAATTAAAGGTCTCAAGTAAACATCAATGTCCTTGCCCGAGGATTTAGGGCCAGGAATTAACAGCGTCAACATTAAAGAACTCTCTTTCATACACAACCACGGAGGCAGGTTGTATGTTGTCAATATCACCGGCCACATGTTGTAAGTCTGACTAAGGTTGCCGAATGGATTGAAACCATCAGCAGCCAACCCTAATCGAACATTTCTTGGTTCTGCTGCAAAATTAGGATACTTGGCATCAAATTTCTTCCAAGCTGCACCATCACACGGGTGTTGCATCTTACCGGGCTCCGTACACTTTCCAGTTGCATGCCAAATCATATCCTTTGCACTTTTACTAGACTTGTACAAACGTTTTAGTCTAGGAATGATCGGAAAGTAACGCCGCACCTTTTTAGGAACTTTCTTCCCCGGCGTGTTAGTGTCTTTCCATCTACTTGTATTACACACCGGACAGAAATCCAAATCGGCGTATCCTTCTTGAAATAAGCAACAATCGTGTTCACAAGCATGTATCGAATCGTATCCTAACCCGGTCATTTTAAATGTCTTCTTTATTGCATAGTATGATGGTGGGAGCTTGAATCCTCTGCTTGGGGGAAAGATAGTTTGCATCCACTCTAGAATATCATTAAATATGGTATCGGTGATTTTACCTTTGGCCTTATAATGTGTAAACTTTGCCATAAAGTCTAATCGAGTCGCTTCTACACAACCAGGGTACAGCGGCTCACTAGCACTGCGATATAACTCTTCAAACTCGTTAGCTTGAGTCGGTTTGTTACTTGAGTTGAGAGGAGGTGGAGGAGGAATATAGTCTGGAGGAATATAGGTAAGATCATCAAGTAACGATGTCATGTCACTAATCAAAGGTTGTCTTGTGTTATCTATTATTGGCAGTGGTGGCGGTGGTGGTGGAGGAGGTGTAGGTGTAGGAGGAGCCGGTTCACCATGGTGTACCCATGTTGTATAACTGTTTTCAAACCCGGATTTCATAACGTGGTTCGAAAGAAGGTCGATATGTACCGGGATTGTTCGACAACGCTTGCATGGACATGTTATCTGATTCAAACTATTCACAAACTTCCTGGAATGCTTGACAAAATTGGTAAGACCCAATATAAATTCTGGCTCATTACGCTCTAACCGTGTCCAACTCTTATCAATGAGTACCATAACTGTGTTTTAACGATACATTTAGTTATTATATGCAACTTAATTAAAACAAGGAATTTCAAAAAATAATTATTATATATTTCATAAATAATAATATGTATTATATCAAATTATAAAAAATAATTATTATATATTTCATAAATAATAATGTGTAAATGGGCTAAAACTAGTGTAACTAGTATGATAAGCCTAAGTTAACTAATACTTAGCAACTAATAATGTTGTAAGATGATAAAACCCCACTTGATCATCATGTTATGACATCATTACATATACATAACAACTTTTATAAAGTTATTTGTCGGTATTCTAAGACCGAGTATTATATGTTTAGGTTTCCGTGATCGAGGCACGTACCATACATCCTAATTGCCGATAACCCGCCTTCCCACACCAATGTGAGTTCATAGCCTCGCACTTTTTAAATATTTTATGAAATGTTTTATAAACCCGCGAGGGAGATAACATGCTAGTTTTAATAAAAATAGGACACTAGTTGTCCCGATTGTATGCTTATTGATATGGACCCGAATGATTATATGACCCAATGAATGAAATGAAATGGATTATTATTAGTTAGGTTATGTCACTAAAAGTCCCATTATCATGAATTGTGAACTACCGGAATTTGGTAGACGCTTATGCATATAATAGTACTATTTGGGGAAGATCACCCCAGTTCGCGCCTTGACGGTTGATCCCCGTCGTGCCACATTGATTGGTAAGCGAATTTATGTATGAGAAGATTTATATAAGCGTGATTATTGTGACGACACGCTGTTTTAGATGGGCAAAGGAATTACGGGTTAGCTACCCGATATATGTTATAGAAAAGTAACACTGTCATGCGGCTTATAATAATCCAATAATAAAAATACTGATATACGAATTGAACTACAATATATTGCCTGACTAGCAATACGGGGTCGTATTACTGATATTATGTTCGTGTTTTGGTTTTACATAACCATTTCCATATAACGGTTTTTATTAAACTCTATACAATGTTATAAAACGTATTGTATGATGTTTTTACGACAATGGTTCGTATAATGGTTTTGAAGGCAAAAGCCTATATTATGATTTACGACAAAGATTCGTATAAAATGTCTTTGGCCTGTTTTATAGCCTACGACAAAGAATTGTACAAAATGATTTTCGGTAATGATTATATACTGGTGATATATATATTAATGGTTTTTATTAAACTCTATGGATTCACTCGGCGTTTCGCTGACTTTTAACATGTTTTATCTCAGGTACTTGAAGGTAATTCTCGGGAAGACGACAAGAATTTATGGCCCGCATTCAAATAAAAATTTCCATTCAAATGTTTTGTAAATTTGTATGATATACTGTGACCTGAGGACCTATGTAATTTGATATTCATGAATGGAAAATGCTTTATTATCAAACGACGTGATTTTCAAGCGTTGTCTATGATTTGAGTAATGTGCTATCCCGTAACACTAACGACTCTTCCGCTGATTCAAAATGTGAATATTCAGGGGTGTTACAAACATAATCATATTAATCGAATTAGAGTTACATACCTTTATCCTAGCGAAGATCCACAAGATCACCACGAATAACCAATTAGGGTTTATGACGAATTCTACCAAGATATAGTCTAAAGTAAGACTACATTACGTTCTTGTACACACGTAATACAACGAGCTAACCGTGATTCTAGCACGTGTAAACCGAGCTTCTACGCTTGTGGAAAATCTATCCAACAACCCTAGAGAGGGGCTAGGAATAGATTATTGCTAAACCAAAACCAAAGGATAAAAAGAACCCTAAAAAGGTGTTTTTCCTTTAGTGTTGATCAAACAAAGAAACCAAACAAATCAAACGAAAACCCTAAGGGTTGCGTTTGGTTGATCGGCCAAAGAGAAGAGAAAAGAAAAGTGGGGTGAAGAATTATGAGGGTAAGAGGTGTGTTTATATAGGCTAGCAAATCTTAGAGCCCAAGTAATAAACCAAATAAGGCAAGATATCTTTGCTTCCTTTTCCTTGCTTCTCCATCGCCGGCCCACCCACAAGGGTATTCCGGATCTTTCTTTAACTTCCATTTAATATTCCACGTTAACGTTTAGTCCTTAACTCTTAAATTTAACGACGGTTAAAGTTATTGCTCGATTTAATTTAATAAACATATAAATATATTTATTAAATAAATTAACTCTTTACGTATTGTGTGCAATCCCGTAATCTCGAGTTCGATCCTAACACACGACTATTAAATTTATGTCCATAAACTTTCAACTCTTTCATTAGTGGTAGATTTACCATCATGGAAAGGAAGGTGTATGACTAATTGCAAACATAATAGTAGTACTTTAAATATAGTTGGCGCGTAAAATGGGTGGTCAATCAAGTAATACATACGTAGGTAACTAACGTTTCCAAAAAAAGTGCGCCTAAAGTAATAACGTTTCAAATCGTTCACTCAAGTTACTCAAGTATATGTTACCGGTTAATTGAGTTACTCATTTTTTTACTTACCCACGTTAGCCGGTTTTAGTAACTTATGCGTTTTTTTTGTAAACGTTAGTAACTTCTTTATGTATTAAGAGACCAAGTTTGTGTATTAAATTCTTTGTGTAACATACTTAGCCGGTAACCCTTCCACAAAATCCCTTTATTATAAAGTTTAACAATCTTTAGTAACCTACTTAGCCAACCCGTATACTTAAGTAACTTGAGTGAACGAATTGAAACGTTATTACTTTAGGAGCACTTTTTTGAAAATGTTAGTTACCTACGTGTATTAACCCTAAGCACATATAACTTGAACGTTTTAACCCATACTCGTTTTAACTGATTACCCAACCCACCAATTTTGTCGCCTCATATGAATAGTCTTTTTACTCGCACCAATTAAGCCAATGCAATTTTCAAAGTAATAAATAAAGTAACAAGAGTTAGGGTATTGCAAAGCCCGATTAAATCTATAAATCTAGGTAACCCATAACATGACTACGTATTTAAGTGCTAGTTATAGTTTAACAAAATGCTTGTCTCGTCGTTCATCAAGATGAGAGACCAGTTTCACGGTTGAAGATGCCTTGTAGAGTTTGGACATTCTCTCGTCAATTTCATTGACTTCTCATTGTACCTGCCTTTGCTACGCCAACTAAAAAGCATCTTCTTGAATGCATTTCTGTATTCAAGTAAGAAACGGGCTATACCCACTCTCCACTTTTCCATTGAATCTAAGAAATTTTATTATTGTCTTCAAATGATCAGTTAAGAGTTTCCTTGTTTCAATTTCATGCAACGCGCAGTATTCTGTCATTAACTGTACCTGTGTTATCACAAAATGGTATCCGTTGTACATCTTGAGGTTGCAAAAAGCGTGTCAAGTGGTGTACAAGTTGCCTAAACTACAACCAAGTGGTCATGATTCCTTGAATGCTTACTTGTGAATGCTTCATAAGCGTAAAACAACCAAACTTTGTCATAAAGGAAAAACACACTGGAAAGCCAACTCCAACCGGCCCATTTTGACCCATCCAAAATATTTACCCATTTATCCGGACCAATTACCCAACCAATATGCTTTTCCACCTATAATATAAGGTTTTCTATAAAAAAAATCCTATATGGGATTATGTGGTAGCTTTATATGGATGTTAAAAAGATCAGAAAATAAAAGTACACCAGAAAGCATTTGTAAAGTGAGATGTGAGGCTTCAATATTATGATACAAAAAAAGAGATAACTATTTGAGATGAGGAAGACTACCTTTTCAATAAGCAAATGGAGAGACTCCAGATCCGGACAACATCTGAGGATTCAGAGAAGTACATTCATGGTGAAGGCATTGATTGTTGGGGTGAGCTCCAATTTCTATTAGGAAGAGATGCAGGGAATATACCTTTTAGTAGCATAAATGCACTATCGTAATGAAAGTATACAAACATTTGAAATCATATTCCTATTATCACTACAGCTCAAAGATACAATAAAATGCAGGCGTGTATTCAGTTATATAGATTGAATGAAAACTAATGAATTGCAACAAGAATACACATGGATAGCTAATGGTCATTTGTATACTCATGCTCTTTGGTGACATCTAAAACACTTGGATAAAGTAAACATCAGTGAGCACCAAAGAGGAGGTGTGGTTGTACTAATATATGAAAGATGATCACATGATACAAAATAAGATGTGAACAATGAAATACCGAAATATACCTAAAAATAAGATGTGAACACATCAAGAGTGTTTGTATATATGGTTTATGCCTATGGTATGTGAGCCGATCCATAACAAGAATAAAGTAGAGATACCTAAAAATAAGATGTAAACACTCAAGAGTGTTTGCATTGCTATGGTTTGGTGCAATTACACACAGAAAAACTTGTGTGCTTGTTACGTACATTTTGTATGACCAATTAACACACATTAAGAACCATCCATATTTCCAGGTTTCAGCATTCTTGCGGAATAAGAGTATATAAAACATAATCAGTCACATACTTCTATTAAACCGCATATATGCAAAATATGAGAAAAGGGGGTACAACTAAAAGCGTAATTTTAAGCATGGTGCCAAAGAGCAGGTGTAGGTGTTGCTGCTGAGAGCCAGGCAAAATCATTGTTCCTATGAAACTCTCTCATACATCCATATATCTATCTAGAGACTAGTGGTTTTGTGTAGATATGTGTACATGATACTCAAAGAACACAATAACTAGAGCAAAGTTAGCTGTGGATAATTTTATTTGTGGTCTCTTTAATACGGAGTATAACAATAACTTAAAATGTTACCTGTATTTAATTTGTCGGGATGTCACAGTTTTTTTCCCATCACATGCCCTGCATTTTACTAAGCTACAGATAGAAGGTTGGAAGACATGAATTCCTCGCAGTGATGATCGAGGAATGTTGGTCCTAGTTTAGCTGGCTAATTAAAGTATCTATATACATATTGAACACAAACAAGATAAGAAAGCAAAATATCTCAAGAAATTTAAGATCGAAACAAAAAGAAATAAGATTGGGAAAAGAGAATTAAGTATGTACCCGCATGAAAGAACAGTTGATTGACAAAGATATTAGATACCACATGAAAAACACCAGGAAACGACTCGCACATATTGTCTCCCATCATCATTTCAGTTTATAAATCCTTATGTGACCTATCTTCAGGGTAAATCATAGATTTCTTCAGTGAGTGTAGGTTTTCAGAACTAACCTATACTAGCAATTATAAGCCAGATTACATACTCCATACTCCAAGATCACCAGTTTTGGGCCAGAAATATGAAGATCACACATGCGCTCACGTTTGTACATATATCAACGAAAACAGACAAATTTTGTATGACCAATTACCACTTCCAGGTTATAAACTCTCAGTCTCTCGAGCTTTGTGCATGTAATAGGAAGAGTATCAAATCTGCTCATCACTGTATCATGGACTCAGGGTATATACCGCCACCCTCGCACAGTGTGAGGGTGTGACACTCATTATCTTTCTCTAGTCCTATGTGTGCGCACCACTCCTTCTCTGATCTAGATTTGGTATATTGTTAAGTGATTATCGAGCACTTAAGTCTTACTAAATAAACCAGAAAATCCTGCAATATGAAGCTTGTAGCCGTGTAATATGAAGAAATAAGTATCAACTGATCAAATAACGACTAGCATATATCAAATGGTAAACCAAAAATACTATATGGACATCCATAAAACTTGATAAGATTAGCAACAGCAAATTCATAATAAAAAGTAAATCGTCACCAATAATCGTTACAAGAACATACTCCATTTTCAAAATGGTGGAACCTTCTTGCATCACGTGCAATAATCAGCCTTCCAACGATTTTAGAGATAATCTTCAGTGCATTGTGGCAATCACCACAAACACGAAGATTTTTTATGATCCGTATTGGTGCACGGGGTGAGCTGGTTAAAAGGGCCTGAGATAAAGCAAGTCTTTCACTATGTGCAAGAAGTGCCTCTTCCTTGCTTCCTGGGTCAATGTCATGAAGTACAAATTTCGTCTCAGGAACATATCCCGCCTCTTTCATATGCTGCTTTAAACATCTAAGCTGACTATATAACTTCTCGTGTTCAGGGTGAGATCTATCCCCTGCTCTATACTCATAAACTCTAGTTTTAATCTCGAGAGGATTATAGCCAGACAACTTCTTTTTCTCTTTCTCTTTTGCAGTGTCTAAAGCCTTTACAGGTATAAGACCTTCCTTAGACTGTTCATCCAAACGAGATGGGTCTAGAAGCTGAACAAGTTCACAGCAACGATCCCCAAGTTCTGTTTCCCCATTAACCCTACATTGTTTCAGTAAAGTTTCCCAGACTTCAACAGTTGGCTCCATTGGCATTTCCTCAATGAATTCCAACGCTTCATTCAAAAACCCTACACTCCCCAGCATATCAACTACAATCTTATAATGCTCCATAGAGGGGGCAATATTATAATCCTTACTCATCGACTCAAAATGCAATATCCCCTCTTTCATATCTCCCACGACACTACACGCCGTAAACACCCCATAAAACATCTGACTATCAGGCGTCAATCCAATTTTCTTAAATTCAGTAAACATATCGATAGCATCTTCCCCATGACCATTTTTCGCAAACCCTGTGATCATAGTATCCCAAGTAGTCAAATTCCTTTGCGGCATATTCTGAAAAACCTTATACGCATCTTCCATAGAGCCACACTTGGAATACATCTCCAAAACCTTATTACAAACACTAACATCAACATTATTCGCAACTGACCTCATAAAAAACTCATGGACTTGTTTAGCTTGTTCAAGTGCCTGTAACTCTCCACACTCATTCATCAAAAACAAATATCTGGGTACATCCACAGAAACCCCATTTTGCATTAGTAATCCCAATACTTCCACCGCTTCTTTCAATTTCCGCTCTTTGCAAAACGCATCAAGCTCCTCTATTGTACCGCGTAACCCCTCCTCCTCAACAACTTCATGAATCTTCGAAACGTTACCATCATATTGCGGTATTGTGTTCATGTTTTGGTAAGTATTGTTATAGTTTCCGGGATACTGAGATTCATTTCGATAAGTATGAGTGTTTTCGTAAACCCTAAAATTAGGGTTTTGGTGGAAGTGAGCATTATGAGACCAGTTGTTGACATCATAGTCATTAGGGTTTTGGGTGACTGCTGCAGTGCTAGTGGTATAATGATTTATAACAAATGAAAGGAAACGTGAATCATAATAACGTACCTTTTTGTAAACAAGATTCAAGGATTTCATTGTTTTGGTTCTTGCTAACCAATCAGGGTATAAGGTGTTTATGTGATCTTTTTTAATAACTTGCGCATTTACCCCAAAAGTTTCGAACTCAAGTAATTAATTAGATACTGCAGGTACTTGTGATTAACAGGATAATAACAAAAAGAAAATAATCTGAAGAATTTTATTTGCTAGCCGGTGGTCAGTATGTTTCTACTTGAACTCGTTTTCGAACGAAATTTATAGATATACGCTTATAATTGGTGTACAATGCGAATGTATGTAGTTGTATTTTAAGTAATTTGGTGAATTGATTATATATTAATTAGTATTAATTATTTTTCTTTGTGTTTAAAAAATAATTATTTTTATTTTCAAGTGTCTAAATTTTTAACATAATTATTTAATTATGAGATTTTAAATATTGCTATTTCATATTTGTATTGTTTTGGTTGTAAGCAATACAGTTGTAAATTTAATTTTGAATTTTAAAATATTTTATAAGTAAAAAGGCTAAATTTTTATATACATGTTTTATACTTATACATTATAGCTTAGATTTCTATTTTTCAAATTCAGCTACTATTATAACCTATTTGTAGATGGCCATGTTTTTTTAGATTTTCAACACTCTTCAAAAACCTCCTCTTTTATTCAAGAGAACTTATCGAAATGAAGAAAAATCCTTTGAAGTTTTTAAATCTTTTCAAAAGGTTGTGGCATATAAAGAACAATTGTACAACGTAGTAAAAGATTGATGACGAATTGACGCCTATAATTAAGTGCATGATTCTTGGCATTCAAATAGCTCATTTAGTTGAACCGAGTCTACGAAATGCATCTCCATGTAATTTTTCACATTTTGATGAAAGCTTTTGAACACCACCAAGTGCTGCAACAAGAGGCTCAAACTTTAAATTCACGAACCTATACACTCCGTGAACAACAAACTTCATAAGAATGTTGATGCATGAGTATTTCAATGAGATGGCGTGATACCCGAATTACTATTCTAGGCATTGATACCGTATGAGCAGCGGAAAACTATTTCCAGAAACAGTTGAATGTATATCTAATTATAATTTTGAACCTCTTCCATCCTTTTTTTTATATTTCTTTAGAGACCGACGTGATGCTACAGCGTTTTGACATGCCGCGACATCCGGTGCTCTTAATTTGCTATAAACCTTAAAACAAACAAACAAACATGGTGCTGCCAAAAGCTTTGTCTAAATATATGTCATGTCTGAATCTACATTCTACAAGCTCTTTCACTACTGAAAACAAACACAAAAGATGTGGGTGGCAAAATGAGTGGCCAATCAAGTTACAATAAGCACTTATAAGTTACTTGTTTTGGCCCAAAATAGTCTTTGACCCACTACCAAACCCACCCATTTTGCCACCTTGAACAACTAGCCTGTTACTCTTACTCGGAGGTCGGAGCAAGCCAATTCATAGTTAGAAAAATATATTAAGGTGACAGGATCTTAGGGGACAGCAAGCCCCAAACCCAAAAAGCACCTACATTTAGTATCTAATGACCCCATAACATAACATAAGTAACAGTAGCAGATGAACAGAAAGCTTGTGTGATTAGACCTCGAGAAGAGTGGTCAGTTTCACATTTGAAGACGCCTTGTAGAATTTCAACACTTCGTTCAGTGTCTCCATTGACTTCTCATTATACTCGGCTTGGTTACTCCAACTAAATACCATTTCCTCCAGTGTGTTTCCATGCTCCAGTAAGAAACGGGCTATAACTGATCTCCTCTTTTCTCCATTGAATCCAAGGAATTTGACTGTCTTCAAATGCCGAGTTAATATTCTACTTGTTTCAACTTCATCTAATGCCCAGAATACCGTCCTTAAATGTTCCTATATCATCACACAAGGGCATAAGTTCATTTTGAGGTAGCAAAAAACTAAACTAACTATTTATAATTCTAGAAAGATGTATTATATAGGTACCAACTATACTAAAGTTACTGATGCTTGCAAAAGATGGGCTCATAGCCTGTTTATGTGGAACAGGTCAATGTGACCTGATAACGGGTCAGACAACTGGCCTAATCAATTGTTTACAATCCCCTAATCTTCATTAAAAAAAACTAGATTATCATTTCAATAATAGCTTTTGTGATAATATTAGTAACTTATAAGAAATTGAAGAAAAATGGGCAAACAAGAGTTGGCAAGCCCTGCCCATTTTGATCCATCAAACACATATTACAGTACTCGTTTTGCTTTTCCATCCATAATTCTGGTTTTTCTTTATGTTAAAATTTAATCTGATATGATGTATCTCTTTCATCCATACCACACATATTTCTATTCTATTTGTGATAAAGAATCAGAAATACAAAAAATAAAATATCAGAAATGCGAAGTAAACCAAGAAGCAAGTAAAAGCCTTATAGCTTCAATACTGCAATACATATATTACCAACTGAGATTGATGAAGGCTACCTTTTGAATGATCAAATGGAAAGACTCCAAATTCGGAGAACATTTGAGAAGCTGTATGATTACATTCATGGTAAAGGCGTCAATGCTTGTGGTCAGCTCCAATGTCTTCAGATTAGGAAAATATGCAGGGAAGTTTCCTTCTTGATTACGTGCCGCATGAATGCACTATCATAATGACAGAAAGCGTACATATTCATAGTTATACAGTTTATATAGGTTGGAAATACCACAAGATGCATGTAGGTACTCGACTAATGGATTGAATGAAAACCAATTATTTGCAAATAAAAAGCATAATCCCATAAAGAAGTTACTAATCATTTGATTTTAACATATTACAATCAATGTATGCAAAAACAGAACCGATAATGTATGTTGATAGAATCCAATATTAACTGATGATGATTTTTTATGCAAATAAATGGCATACATGAACTAGTATAAATATAGCGAATTAAGTATTTACCCGAATGAGAAAGAAGTTGAGTGACAAAGATTCCACATGAGATACTCCAGCTAACCACTGGCAATCGGTGCCATACAGTCGCGGATTAGATGATATATTCTGACAATTCATAGCGTCGGGTAGAATCACAGCTTTCTTCAAGCTATCTGAGTTTACAAACTTAAGAGTACGTATGGGACCAATATACTCAAATGACATGAGTTCAGGGCATGAAACCTTAACGAGAAACCACATATCGTCAACAAGATTAACAACATCTTCGCAGTAACGAATTATCAGAGTCTTAAGCTTCGGAGATGAAATTATAAGAGGATCTACCAAACAGTCTATCAAAGTTAACTCCTCTAGTAATGGACTCATTTTGACAAACTGATCTGTTGCATGTAAACTGATATTGATGAGCTCAAGAACCTTAAGTGCCCCAAAAATTTTAGAACTAGGAAAACCCAACTTACTATTAGGCAAAGACAACCTTAATAACTCCAATGAATCACAAGTTATCACACACTCGGGGAGCACCAAATCCACATAATCATGCCTACGCTCAGGGAAAAACAATAAGTCAAGTGACTTAACTTTGCGTGTTACGGCTGCCTCAATCCACGGAGCTACCTTTGAAATAGTGTAACAGCCATCGCAACATAAGCGAAAACTATCCAAATCTACGGTTTGGTTAGCTAATGCCCATGACACAAAATTTTCAAATTTGTTCTTTTCCAAATTTTTTTGGGGTTGAAGTAGTCGGACACAATCGAAGCTTAGAGATGTAAAAAGTGGAATACAAGTCCATAAGTACCTCCACCGTGTGGACAAAACGCTGGTTCGGACAACTTCTTCGGTATTTGGAAGGCCTTGAAGGATCAACTCAAGAATTGGGTCCGGCATGTTACTGATTAAATCGATACCATTTTGGAGGTTTGAAGGGTTAGATCGCTTGGATTTGTTCATGATTGTGTTACTTTGATGATCAAAACCATAAAACTAGGGAAAGAATTAAAGAGACATTTTATCAAAACCCTAAGTATCAGCTACATGTAGCACGTGAGACGTATAGGTTGGGCACCTGAAAGGCAAATTTGATATGAATAAACTCGTTCATTTTGGTGGCTATAGTATGGACTTGATAGTAAAGTTAAGCCCACTAAACTTGGAAGACACAAAACTTAGCCCATATGGATAATTCAGTTAACCAACATGGATACTTCTAAATGACCACAAAGTTCGATACTTCTCCAATTGAAATTTTAGAAAATGAGGCATGCATTTGCCAACCTGAATGATGTGCACCAACACTACAAAACTACAGTCCTTCCCTGGCAAAATTTCGAGTGTTTCCTGGCGACATGTCGCCAGGGAAAATTCGCCAAAGAAAGCTGGTGCAGGAAAGTATCCCTGGCGACATTTTTGGATTTCCCTGGCGACTAATTGGGCCCCGCAGCTCTTGGGTTCAAAAACTAGTGCCACGCTGGATTTGGTGCGGGAAAGTTTCCCTGGCGACATATGTCGCCAGGAAAACTTTGGGTGATTAACAAACTTAAGTAAACATGCTACTTAATCCTCGCCAGGGAAACTATTCGTTACGTTGACAAGTCAATGCCTCGCGTTGACAAGTCAACGTTGTGCCAGAGTTTCCCTGGCGACATGTCGCCAGGGAAACTATTCGTTACGTTGACAAGTCAACCTCGCGTTGACAAGTCAACGTTGTGCCAGAGTTTCCCTGGCGACATGTCGCCAGGGAAACTTTGCTGACTTTTCAGAAAGTCAAGCGAGCCCCAGGTTTCCCTGGCGACATGTCGCCGGGGAAACTTTGTCATTTTTTTTTTGCAGCCTGCACAGCAGGCTATTTCCAGATTTTTTCCGGAATTTTTCTAGAAAAAAATCTACCAAAACCTGGGAATACAAATACAAAACCTGGGGATACAAATACTAAAAATCTACCACGAATCTAGTACCAAAACACAATAACATGTAACCTCTCGATCGATTAACTCGATCAATACAAATACATATGTCATAACTTGAGTACAAAGTTCCTAGTTACACTTTTTAAACTTGCAATTCGGGGTTTACAATTATTAAACTTGCATGCTAAGGTAGGAAAAACAAGACATACTAACCATTATTGCCACTACCGCCACTCCCATCGGCGCCACTACCGCTGCCTCCCATGCCACTCCCTCCGGCGCCACTACCGCTGCCTCTCGTGCCACTCCCGCCGGCGCCACTACCGCTGCCTCCCGTGCCACTCCCGCTAGCACCACCCGATAGGAATGCTGAGAACGCATCGGCAAACCTAAAGTCACTTCTCAGAAAGTCAAACACTTGAGACGCTTGTTCCAATCGTGGGTCGACGGCAGGGGGAGGAATATATCGAGCAGTCCTTCTCGGCACTATCTGACCGACACCGGGAATGTGGCCTCGCTGCTTTCCGCCTCGGACGATACGGTTGATCTCGTCGTCCGTATGTTTGCCTACAGCCTTCATCGCAAGCATCTCCTCCTAATGAAGTGACAAAAACAAACGACATTTAGTATATTATTTATTAGTCGGGTTGGTACATTATTTATCGGCAGGGAATAGTAAAAAACCAAGGTAATCCAAAAAAAAATAATTAATTAATTTAAAAAATAAATAAAAATACTTACATACATAACGCGGTCCGCATCGCAAGGAAAATTCCCATCCGGGTCGGCGTGCGTCAAGAAGAATTGGTCAATGACAGTCGGGGGTGGCACATCAGCTTGAACTGCAGCTTGGGTCTGTACATACATAGACACGCATATATAGAATGAAGCAAATTCAAAACAAAAAATCACAACACCAAAACATATAATCAAAGACATATATGTATGTAAATTAATTATAGAATTTCTCACCACTTTGTCTCTAAGGAGTGCTAACAATCGAGATCCCTGTCGACTTGGTGTCTTCTGCTTAGACCGATTTTGGGAGTTCGTCAGGCATCTTTTCTCGTAATCCGGATTACTCCAAACTGCGATATGTTTTTCCTAGTCCTCGGAAGTAATTTCCTGAGGACGCTCGCTGCGGACTCTGCCGATGTCTACCGTGCCGGTATCGATGTCTCTGCGCCAATGCTTCGTCTTCAACGTATTTTTTCGAGAATTGTAACTCTTTTGAAGCATGTGATTGATGCCGCCACGTATACCCCTCCATACCTCAGGATCACTCTTGTGTGGCGTCAAATTAAACTTAGACTGCATTCATATACAACAAATAAAACAAACACAGAGTTAGAGTTAGAGATATAATCTATACATTATTTTGTTTATTTATTTAATGGCTTATATATTTATTTAAATTTTTATAATAAAAACAACTTATCCTGATAAGCATAAGCTTTTTGAAAACATCTTGTTTTGATAAGCTTATCAGGACAAGCTGTTTGAAAACAGCTTATCTTGATAAGCTTATCAGAACAAGCTGTTTGAAAACAGCTTATCCTGATAAGCATATCAGAACAAGTTGTTTTCACACAGCTTGTTCTGATAAGCTTATCAAGATAAGCTGTATTCAAACAGCTTGATCTAATAAGCTTATCAGGATAAGCTGTTTGAAAACAGCTTATCCGAAAAAGCTTATTACGTTATTCTCATCAAATATATATTTATTTAAAAAAATATATTTATTTAAATTTTTTTATATTTATTTAAATTTTTTTATATTTATTTAAAAAAAATTATATGATATAAATAAATAAAGATACAATTTCTATATTTATTTAAATTTGTTATTTATTTATATGATATAAATAAATAAACAAATTTATTTAAATATATACACAATTAAATAAGTAAACACAATAATGTTATGAACATAAAAATGATAACTGACCTCTATGTTCGCCCAAACCATCGCCGTGATCTCATCAGGGACATCATTCCAACTTGGGTAGTACAGTGGCACGAGCCTCCTGATACAATCCCTGACGTAATTAGCTAAATGCTGAGCATGCGTGCCGCGAGGCCGGAAAGTGACTTCTTCAAAATCTATCGGGACAGCGCCATGCTCTTCAACTTCGTCCAACAAATCGAGACATCGGGTAATGCCCCGAGTCTTTCTACCGGCCTCTTTGCCGCCCAAATTTTCTTTTCTTTTGCCTTTGCCTGCAAAGATCAAGTGAGTGACAAAGTCATAAAAATTCAAGGCAAGCAACATATATATGCACCAAATTTATGATTGTGTTACAATAATCCAAATATTCTTACCTTTATTTCTAAATACGGCGAAACAACCGCTGCGGATGTTTGGCGTAGGAGGTTCATCCTCGCCACCACCGTCACCACCGTGTGATCGTGCAACATCTGCTGACATCTGTACAAGTACAATTAGCATAATATAGACAAATTCATGAACAAAATAATATAAGCATGCACAAATCCAAATACAACACATCCAAATAAATATACACATTTAAATAATTCACAACAATTAGATTCATTCATTTAAACAAATAAGTGTCTTTTGCAAGTTACAACTAAAGGTCAATCTTCTTCTTCAATTGAATAAACTTTGTCTTCACCATCATCATCATTCACACGTTCTTCATCACTTAAATCATGAGGGGCGTCTTCATCATAAGTAATACCATCGTCTTCGTCATCAACATCAATGATATTTGGCGGTGCATCAACCTCCGTTTCTTGGCCATCTATATGCAACGTCACATCACCCAATTCATTCAAATCAGTGGAAAGTGGTAGATCAGATGAGTTGTCGAAATGTATAATATCAGGAACGGCATCTGACACTGTAGAAACTAGAAGGGGGGGGGGGGGTTGAATAGTTTCTTAAAATTTACTTGTTAAAAAATGATTTCCAAAAAAATCCTTTTTCAAAAACTTAGGCTTGAGGAAATATGTGAAATCTTCTTATGCACAAATATGAACAATGATAGTGTAGCTAAACTAATAAATATATCCACAAAGAATAAAGAATGATATTGTAGCTAAACTAATACTAACAAAAATATATCCACAAAGAATAAAGAATGATAGTGTAGCTAATCTAATATTAACACATGTATATGCAAAAAGTAATAAGGAATGTAAAGAGTTAAGGGTAAAGAAAGATTAAACCGAACACCAAGGATTTATAGTGGTTCGGCAACGAAGCTCACTCCTCGTTCCTACTCCACTCCTCGAGTACTCCTTACTCGAGAGTTCACTACACAACAAGCTCCTTATGGTGGAGAAAACCATACACGTCGCTTAACCAATTTCCGACTCTAAGCTAAAAGTCGAGCCCTAATCGTAGCTAGGACCAATCTACACAACTATACTTAGTACATATACAACTTCCAAATAGACACAACTACTTGGATCTTCACAACTATGACACAACTACAAGAATATACAAATTGATCCTCAATAGATCTTTGGTGGTGGACTCAACACTTCACTAGGATAGTGTTCTTCTCTTTGCACTTGGAGAGGAAGAGATGGAAGAACAAGATTCACTTCTTAAACAAGTAATAATCAAATAAATTATCAAAGATTTGAGTGATTAAAGAAGGGGTTTGAATCTGGAAATAAATGTGCAAAAGAGGTGAGGTGAAAAGCTGAGAATGGCCAACTATTTAAAGGACAAAGGAGCCAACGGCTATATCTGCCCGCGGTACCTTATCACAGCCCGCGGTACCTTATCGATAAGGTACCGCCTAGGCGCTAAGGTACCGCCGGACTAGACTCCGCTCCTTTTTGTCCTTTGGTGGTGGAGGTCTTATCTGGGTATAAAAATATCCTGAAAGGATATTCTTAACAGCTATAAGAATATGCCATTTTCAAATTTCAAATAATTAATTTAATAAAACATTTTCTTAAAAATAAAGTTTAATAAAAACTTGTCACTTTTAATAAAAAGTGAGTTTTAAGAAAAGATTAAATCACTTGATCACTTGATTAAGGTTAGTACTTGTTTATCCATACCTTAAGTGAAAATGGGTAAAATGAAAAATACTTGAACTCAAGAATTCGTTTTTCGTTGTTTTCGTAAATGCTTGTTTTTACATATTGTCGTAATCAAAACTAAGCGAGACCGAAAAATACAAGTAACGTTTTTAGTCATTATTGCATTAACAATCTCCCCCTTTTTTATTCCGGCAATACATAAACTCAATCACACAAAAACAAGATTTTCGAAGACGAGTTTATTCATTTCTCCCCCTTTGTCGAAGCAAAAAGGTTGCGTAATCCGGTGTTGAAGAAACGGACTTTGCAAAGACTCCCCCTTGGTGCTTACTCCCCCTAGCTTGGGGCACCGAGGAATCGAGATATGGTGACTAGCTACATAGAAGGGTTAGTTGAACAAAAGAAACAACCAACAATATATAGCAATAGGTCACAAAAAAAAAATTAAAAGAGAAGAAAACACAAAGACAAAGATCCAAGATAGGTCATCATACAAAGAAGTATGGGAAAAAGAAACAAGCCAAAAGCATAAATCTAATCCTAGTTATTCTAGAATTATAAGATTTGCTTGAATGTGGTGTCTTGAGGATAAGCAATCAATGCTTATATGAAAGACAAGGTAATAGCAGAGGGTGGTGGTGGTGGCTTGTTGGAGATCTCATAATCAAAGTGAAGAGGAGGCTTGATTAAGAGACTCTTGATGTAGCTCAACTCCTCATAGATGTGTGTCATAGCAAGATGTTGATATTGACAATAATGACAATATGTTCCATGGTGCATGACATTATCATGAGAAGGAGGAAGAACACTAAAGGGTGGTGGTGGAAGAAAAAGAAGTTCCACAATCAACATTCTTGGTAGGAGAAATGTGATTAAGAGTGTTCTTGAGTGGGTTTGGATTGAAAGCAATTGGAGAAAATGGAGGAGATTCAAGGCTTTCATTGGGAGAATAAGACATTTTGGATGTGAAGTAATGCAAAATGCTTATGGTTTAAATAAGGAAGGCTTAGGGTATTTTTGGGGTGGTCAAAGGGTTTGAAACAAAGATTCTCAAAAAAGGTTGGAGCAAATCTGGAGTTTCAGACAAAAACCCGAAAAGGAATCCCACTGTAGGCGGTTCCTTATCTATACTGGTGGTACCTTATCAATAAGGTACCGCGGTTCACATAAGGAACCGCCTGCAGAAGCAGGGTTTGGTGTTTGGAGGAAGATTTTCAGCAAATCTTATTTTTCTAGTCTAACTTATCATATGGATATGCTTAAAAGCAAAGATAGACAAAGAAAACATATGCAAACTTACCAAATAGAGATTTGACCAAAATACATGGATTAAAAAATCAATGTAGGAGGTGTGTAAGACAAGACCTTAAGTCATGACACAATGATCCTCCATGATTCAATCTTGTTCTTGCTATGTTTGAGAGAATCATACATATGAATTATGTAAGCTCTATATTAATAGCGAGAATCTATGAAAAAATCGTGTTTAGATTGAATTAACAATGTCAAATGAATTTCTCAACCATTTTCGAAGGAGACTTTGAGAGTTTTGAAAAGGAGATGAGAAGATTTTTCAAAAGAATTTTATAAGACTCAAGGACTCAAAGTGGTAATGGAAAACACACAATAAGAAAGGAATTTAAGAAAGATGTTCCATTAATCCTAGACCTAGACGCAAGTAATTGAAAGGTTCCCTCTTAAGTGGCTTAGTGAAGATATCGGCTAAGTTGTCTTCGGAGGGCACCTTTTCAATAGTAATGTTCCCCTTTTGAACATTATCCCTAAGAAAATGGTGTCTAATTTCTATGTGTTTGGTTCGCGAATGTTGCACGGGATTCTTGCTTAGGTCTATAGCGCCTTTATTATCGCACATGATGGGAACATCATCAAGAGAAATCCCGTAATCAACAAGCGCTTGCTTCATCCATAGAGCTTGTTGGCATGCTTTACCGGCACTCACATACTCGGCTTCCGTTGTGGATATAGCAAGAGCGGTTTGTTTCTTGGAGAACCAAGAAGTTAAACAACAACCCATGAAGGTACAAACTCCACTAGTGTTTTTCCGGTCCACATAGTCTCCCGCATGATCCGAGTCCGCGTAGACAATGGTTTCTACGCCGGTCCCTTTAGGATACCATAATCCTAAATGTATAGTGCCTTTAATGTATCGGAAGATACGCTTAACCGCTTCAAGGTGAGAGGTTTTGGGAGCCTCTTGGAAGCGAGCACAAAGGCAAACACTAAACATGATATCCGGTCGACTTGCCGTTAGGTACAACAAACTACCAATCATACCTCTATATTTGGTGTTGTCTACCGACTCACAATCATCATCTATGGTGAGTTTAGTATCCGAGGCCATAGGGGTCTTCATTGGTCTAGATTCTTCTAATCCAAATTTCTTTAGCATTTCTTTAGCGTACTTAGATTGACTAAAGAAAATACCATCGTCCATTTGTTTAATTTGGAGTCCTAAAAAGAAGTTAAGTTCTCCCATCATACTCATTTCAAACTCATCATGCATGATTTTGAGTCATCACACAATTCTTGACAAGTTGAGCCAAATATAATGTCATCAACATATATTTGTACGATTATGAGGTGAGAACCTTTCTTCTTTGTAAAGAGTGTATTGTCTACCATACCCATGGTATACTCATGTTTAACAAGAAACGCTTTAAGTCTATCATACCAAGCTTTGGGTGCTTGTTTGAGTCCATAAAGTGCTTTCTTAAGCTTGTAAACATGGTCCGGTTTCTCAAAATCAATAAAGCCGGGAGGTTGAGCCACATATACCTCCTCATTGATCAAACCGTTAAGAAATGCACTCTTTACATCCATTTGTTGAAGCTTAATATCTAAGGCACAAGCGTAGGCTAAAAGGATTCTAATTGATTCTAATCTAGCTACCGGTGCATATGTCTCGTCATAATCAATCCCTTCTTGTTGATTATAGCCTTGAGCTACAAGTCTAGCCTTGTTACGAGACACAACACCATTCTCATCTAGCTTATTCCTAAATACCCATTTGGTTCCTATAATGGTAGAACTTCTAGGTGGAGGAACAAGTTCCCAAACATCATTGGCAACGAATTGATTCAATTCTTCTTGCATCGCAATGACCCAACTTTCATCCGTCAAAGCTTTTTTAACATTCTTAGGTTCAATCAAGGAGACAAAACAAAAGAAGTTGCTTTGATTTTGGACTTGAGATCTTAGGGTCCTTTGATTTAAGTCACCAATGACATTATTGAGAGTATGATCCCTAGACTCCTTAATGTTTACTTCCTTTTCAACACTAAGGTCTTCAACTCCTATTTTTCTAACCTCTTTGGCTTTAACTACTTCTAATTCATCCAAGTCATCATCAACCAATGGTGGTGTCTTGGGTGAAGGAGGGGTTTCATCAAAGGTTACGTTGAGTGATTCTTCAATAACCCCTGAGGTTCTATTTAGGACTATGTAGGCCTTACTAGTTTGGGAATAACCTAAAAGGATACCTTCGTAAGACTTTGGGTCAAACTTGGTAAGGTAGTCTTTGGTGTTGAGGATAAAGCACTTGCTTCCAAACACCCTAAAGTATTCTAATGAGGGTTTCATACCTTTAAGAATCTCATAGGGGGTCTTTCCTAGGAAAGGTCGAATAAGAATTTGGTTGAGAATATAAGTCGATGTATCTACAGCATTGCACCAAAACTTTTGAGGCAAAGATTGCTCGTTTAACATCGTCCTACTCATCTCTTGGAGAGTCCTATTCTTCCTTTCAACTACCCCATTTGATTGTGGAGTGCGAGGAGCCGAGAAGTTATGGGTAATACCATGAGCTTCACAAAAGGCACCAAATTGCACTTCATTATCAAATTCCCTACCATGATCCATCCTAATAGAAACAGTTGAACATCCTAGTTGATTTTGAATTCTTCGACTAAAGATTTCGAAAAGATCGAAAGCTTCATTCTTAGATGCCAAAAATCTAGTCCAAGTGAATCTAGAATAGTCGTCAACTATAACTAGGGTATAAAGGTTACCTCCATAACTCCGTATGGCGGAAGGTCCAAAGAGATCCATATGTAGGAGCTCTAAGCACCGAGAGGTCGAAACCAAATTCTTGGCTTTGTGACTTGAGTGAACTTGCTTTCCAACTTTACAAGCATCACAAAAGTGACTATCAAACTTAATCTTGGGGAGGTGTCTTACCAACTCCTTAGAGACTAAAGATTGAATTAAACGCATATTAGCGTGACCTAATCTCCTATGCCAAAGAGTAGAACTATCATCTATAGTCGCAAGACATATGTTGTCTTTTGACTTCTTATTAACCTTCATGACATAAAGCCCATGCTTTCTAACACCTTTTCCAATGACTTTTCCATCTTTTACGATTTCACTGTCATGTTCGGAAAAGATGACCTTACACTTATTATCACAAATTTGACCTATACTTAAAAGATTAAAACCTAAGTTATCTACGTGCTCGACATTTTCAATAGTCATGGAGTCAAGAGAAACCGTACCTTTTCCAATGATATTACCACGTAGACTACTAGCGAATGTGACGTTACCTCCATCATATGCTTTGTAATGCGAGAACAAACTTCGATTACCCGTCATGTGTTTAGAACATCCACTATCCTTAATCCACTCGTCGGGCTCGAAATCAATTCCCAAGCATATCTAGGTAACAATACACAAGATCAAACATTTGGTCCCCAATATCTCATGGGTCCAAAATTGTTAGTTCCAAACATCCCTTGCATTTGGTTGGGATGCATGAATGAGGTGGGGATTCCCCATGGAGAACAAAATGGAGGAGGGTAGTAATTCATGTAACCATTTTGTTGCTTATTACTTCTCCTATGTGTGTTTGATCTAGGTTTAGAATTATTATTATTCTTTCTAGGTGTTGGAGTTTTACTTCTAGTTCGAGAGTTCTTTTGATTATCTCTTGTAGGCGTTGTCGTTCTACTTCTAGGCTTAGACTCATTCCGTACTCTAGGTGGAGTAGAAGATAATCTAGATAAACTTCTATTTCCCATGAGAGGTTTACTTAACGGCTTATAGAACTTACTAATAGTATTGTCGTCAAGTATGGGTAATTGAACCTTATTAACAGTAAGATGCTTTGGTTTTTCATTTAACTTAGATTTTTCAGAAAGTTCATAATTTTCACAAAATTCAACTTCTGGACGCGGTACCTTATCTATGGCCGCGGTTCCATAGCGATAAGTAACCGCGCCATAAGATGTGGAACCGCGTCCAGAAGATGTTTTCTGTGAAAACCTGACTTGTTTTGGTTCACTAGTTGAGGCTTCATTTGAGTTAAAACCTAGACCAAGTTTTTCCTTAGAATGAACTTGTTTGTTTAACATATCATCAAGAGCACTAGTACCTTTCATGAACTTTTCCAATTTAATGGAGGTGCTCTTGAGATCATCATTCTCTAATCTAAGTTTCTCACAACTTAAGCAACCTAAATCAACCTCTTTGTTTTTCTCAAGTTTAGCCAATTTCTCCCTAAGTTCATTGATCTCATTTTCAAGCTTAGTTTTGGTTGATTTTAAGGTTTTATTCCTTTCTATGAATTTAAGACTAAGTTCGTGTAAGCTATCATATTTGCCTTCAAATTCAATATCATCTAAATTAGAACTATCATTGCTATAATATTCGGTTTCAGAATGTACCTCTTTAGAAGTGTGAGCCATAAGACATTTCTTCTCTTTGGGGTTGTCATCATCATCTTCACCGCTATCGCTCCAAGCGCCACTAACGAATGCCGTGTGTTTCTTATCACGAGCGGGCTTTGGACAATCACCAATGAAGTGATTTGGATCACCACATCTAAAGCAACTCCTATCACATTTTTCGTTCTTGACAAACCGATTCTTTGACAATAGTTTCTTGTCATAGTTTGGTTGCCTAACGTGTTGACCTCGTCTCTTGAAGAACTTCTTGAAATCTCTCACCGCTAATGCATACTCCTCGTCATCACTTTCCGAGGAACTATCATGGTCACTTTGTGCCTTCTTGGCTTTAAGTGCAAGAGATTTCCTTTCACTCTTGGTTTTTACTAATTCCGAGTCCTTCAAAATTATCATCTCATGAACCTTCAAGTTTCCTATGAGTTCATCGAGTGATAAAGTTGAGAGGTCTTTCGACTCTTCAATAGCCGTGACTTTTGCTCTCCACTTTGGATGTAAGGCCCTTAGAAACTTCCTAACATTGTTCTTGCTAGAAAAACCTTCATCAAGTGCTTTTAGACTAGTAATAATGGTGTTAAACCTAGCAAATGCACTATCTATAGTTTCATCTTCTAAGATGACAAATTGTTCATATTGTTGGACAAGAAGATCGATTTTACTTTCTTTGACTTGGCTATTACCTTGGTGGGTTACTAAAAGAGTGTTCCAAATATCTTTAGCGGTTTCACACATAAAAATTCTTTCATACTCTTTCTTAGGCAAAGCATTATAAATCACCATTTTAGCCTCATTATTTTTTGAAAGTTTCTTTTTAGTATCATCATTAGCTTTGTCAAAAGTGACTAATTCTTTTGTTTTAGAAACTTCATTAAATTGAAAGGGTAAAAAATCACCATTGGTAATAACATGCCAAAGATCTAAATCTTTTGATTTCACATAAGTTTCAAATCTATTTTTCCAATAAATAAAACTATCGGTTTCAAAAAGTGGTGGTCTTTGCATAGATTGCCCTTCTAGGTACTTGTTGGAATCCATAGATCGATTCAAGTTTTAAAATACAATATACTTTAAAAATTCTTGAGCAACCCGCTATGATACCAATTGTAGAAACTAGAAGGGGGGTTGAATAGTTTCTTAAAATTTACTTATTAAAAAATGATTTCCAAAAAAAACTATTTTCAAAAACTTAGGCTTGAGGAAATATGTGAAATCTTCTTATGCACAAATATGAACAATGATAGTGTAGCTAAACTAATAAATATATCCACAAAGAATAAAGAATGATAGTGTAGCTAAACTAATACTAACAAAAATATATCCACAAAGAATAAAGAATGATAGTGTAGCTAATCTAATATTAACACATGTATATGCAAAAAGTAATAAGGAATGTAAAGAGTTAAGGGTAAAGAAAGATCAAACCGAACACCAAGGATTTATAGTGGTTCGGCAACGAAGCTCACTCCTCGTTCCTACTCCACTCCTCGAGTACTCCTTACTCGAGAGTTCACTACACAACAAGCTCCTTATGGTGGAGAAAACCGTACACGTCGCTTAACCAATTTCCGACTCTAAGCTAAAAGTCGAGCCCTAATCGTAGCTAGGACCAATCTACACAACTATACTTAGTACATACACAACTTCCAAATAGACACAACTACTTGGATCTTCACAACTATGACACAACTACAAGAATATACAAATTGATCTTCAATAGATCGTTGGTGGTTGACTCAACACTTCACTAGGATAGTGTTCTTCTCTTTGCACTTGGAGAGGAAGAGATGGAAGAACAAGATTCACTTCTTAAAAAAGTAATAATCAAACAAATGATCAAACATTTGAGTGATTAAAGAAGGGGTTTGAATCTGGAAATAAATGTGCAAAAGAGGTGAGGTGAAAAGCTGAGAATGGCCAACTATTTAAAGGACAAAGGAGCCAACGGCTATATCTGCCCGCGGTACCTTATCACAGCCTGCGGTACCTTATCGATAAGGTACCTCCTAGGCGCTAAGGTACCGCCGGACTAGACTCCGCTCCTTTTTGTCCTTTAGTGGTGGAGGTCTTATCTGGGTATAAAAATATCCTGAAAGGATATTCTTAACAGCTATAAGAATATGCCATTTTCAAATTTCAAATAATTAACTTAATAAAACATTTTCTTAAAAATAAAGTTTAATAAAAACTTGTCACTTTTAATAAAAAGTGAGTTTTAAGAAAAGATTAAATCACTTGATCACTTGATTAAGGTTAGTACTTGTTTATCCATACCTTAAGTGAAAATGGGTAAAATGAAAAATACTTGAACTCAAGAATTCGTTTTTCGTTGTTTTCGTAAATGCTTGTTTTTACATATTGTCGTAATCAAAACTAAGCGAGACCGAAAAATACAAGTAACGTTTTTAGTCATTATTGCATTAACAGACACTATGACACCCCCATTGGAAAACTTTTTATGATTAACATGTTCAACGACCTTCCAGTTGGGTTTGTTCTTATCTTCAATGTAGAAGACTTGTTTGACTTGTGTTGCTAGAATGTATTGATCATCTTCCCACCACTCAGCTCTTGTATCGGTGAGTTGAGTCATGTTGTTTCTATAGATAAGACGTTGTTTACGTAATGTGGGGCGAGTGTCGAACCACTTAACTTTGAACAACACAACACTGAACAACAAATAATGAAACACGAGGATCTGTTGAAGCTGACCATAAGCCATTGTGTTCTCAGGGCCAGGCGCACAAATGTCGTTGTTTTGAGTTGTACGACGTTCATCGCGACTGTACACGACATACCTCACACCGTCGACTATGCAAGAGTTTAGTGAGATTGGATGCGGTGATGGTCCACAAGCCAAAGCGAATAACTCGTTGGTTTTGATAACCTTTGGGTCTTTGTCATTGTCTACGTAACGTTGACGGATCTATGAGGAATAAAGGATTAGGTACAGAAAACTATTTATAATAATATTATTTTTTTACAGGTAAATACACAAGATAAGTCTAAGTTTACCTTTTTTCCAAACCACGCGGGGAATTCTTTTTTCGTGTCTTTGTCAGGATATAATCTGAAAAACGTTCATGGTATTAGAATAAGTCGTTATTGTTAAGAAAAAGAAGTTTGGAAATAAAATAAAAAACGCGTACCTTTTGAACTCGAAAATATACTTGTCGATTTCAGGACTGTTGTTTAGTACATACCATTCCACTTTCTTGTACTCTTGATAAGGGAACAAAATAAACGACTTTTTCCCAAGCGGGTTACATACCGATCGGAACACCTGAAACTGACATGTTGGGGGAGGGGGGTCCACATTACGGTCGAGCCGATTAAATTTAGTGGTAACGTCATCCCGAAAATACTTAGAACAGAAAGTCAATGCTTCTTGTGCAACATAACCCTCCGCAATCGAACATTCTGGCTTAGCTTTATTTCGTACATAACCTTTTAGCTCTTTCATGTATCTTTCAAATGGATACATCCACCGGGGGTGGATAGGCCCGCCTTCAATGGCCTCATCAGGTAAATGGATAACCAAGTGAACCATAATGTCAAAGAAATCAGGAGGATATATGAGCTCAAGATCGCACAAAATGTTAACCACCTTTTTTACAGCAGTCAACATGTCATCCACCATTAAAGTTGCAGAGCAGATTTGCTTAAACAAGTTACATAGTTCGATCAGTGGTCTTGCAATCTCATCAGGCAAGTATTCCTGAAGTGCGAAAGGAAGTAAACGTTGCATCATTATATGATAGGCATGAGACTTCATGCCCGTTATATTGGTATCGTTGTCAATCACTTTGTGCTTGAAGTTGGATCCAAACCCATCTGGTAGATTAACACTTTTGATGTACCGACAAAACTTTTTCCTGTTCTCTGGTGTGAAAGAATACGAATTCTGAGGCTTCTTGCACTTCCCGTTTTTATTTTGGGTGAGCCACAAGCTTTTTCGAATGCCCAACTTTTCCAAGTATTGTCTTGCCTTGACAGTGTCTTTAGATTTTTCATTCATCAACAAAGTGTTCAGGATGGCCTCCAACACATTTTTTTTATATGCATGATGTCTAAATTGTGTCTTAGTGAAAGAAAAGGTCAACACTCAAGCTCGTAAAAAATAGACCGTTTAGACCAGTTAGGCTCAAGACAAAAATTGCGTTTTATCTTCACACCCCCATAATCCTTATGTTTACCTGGCAGTCGATTTGGCAGTGAAGCATGTTGATCGTTAATCTGGTCCATGGTAAATGTTCTAGGACGGGGCTGGTGTTCGGGTTTACCCTTGAATAAACGTGAAGACCTGGATTTATGGCGGGGCGGTAAGAATCTTATGTGGCCAACATAAGCTATTTTTCTTGCCACATAAAGAGATGGAGTGTCGTCATTACATGTAGGGCAAGCCTTGTAACCTTGCCCACTATACCCAGACAAACTACTTTGAGCCAAAAAATCATTGATGGTCCATAAAAGCATCGCTTTCATGGTGAATGCCTCGCCTTTAGCTTGGTCTATAGTACTGACACCATCCCATAAAATTTTTAGATCATCAATTAAAGGTCTCAAGTAAACATCAATGTCCTTGCCCGGGGATTTAGGGCCAGGAATTCACAGCGTCAGCATTAAAGAACTCTCTTTCATACACAACCACGGAGGCAGGTTGTATGTTGTCAATATCACCGGCCACATGTTGTAAGTCTGACTAAGGTTGCCGAATGGATTGAAACCATCAGCAGCCAACCCTAATCGAACATTTCTTGGTTCTGCTGCAAAATTAGGATACTTGGCATCAAATTTCTTCCAAGCCGCACCATCACACGGGTGTTGCATCTTACCGGGATCCGTACACTTTCCAGTTGCATGCCAAATCATATCCTTTGCACTTTTACTAGACTTGTACAAACGTTTTAGTCTAGGAATGATCGGAAAGTAACGAAGCACCTTTTTAGGAACTTTCTTCCCCGACGTGTTAGTGTCTTTCCATCTACTTGTATTACACACCGGACAGAAATCCAAATCGGCGTATCCTTCCCGAAATAAGCAACAATCGTGTTCACAAGCATGTATCGAATCGTACCCTAACCTGGTCGTTTTAAATGTCTTCTTTATTGCATAGTATGACGGTGGGAGCTTGAATCCTCTGCTTGGGGGAAAGATAGTTTGCATCCACTCTAGAATATCATTGAATATGGTATCGGTGATTTTACCTTTGGCCTTATAATGTGTAAACTTTGCCATAAAGTCTAATCGAGTCGCTTCTACACAACCAGGGTACAGCGGCTCACTGGCACTACGATATAACTCTTCAAACTCGTTAGCTTGAGTCGGTCTGTTACTTGAGTTGGGAGGAGGTGGAGGAGGAATATAGTCCGGAGGAATATAGGTAAGATCATCAAGTAACGATGTCATTCACTAATCAAAGGTTGTCTTGTGTTATCTATTATTGGCAGTGGTGGCGGTGGTGGTGGTGGAGGTGTAGGTGTACGAGGAGCCGGTTCACCATGGTGTACCCATGTTGTATAACTGTTTTCAAACCCGGATTTCATAACGTGGTTCGAAAGAAGGTCGATATGTACCGGGATTCTTGTTCGACAACGCTTGCATGAACATGTTATCTGATTCAAACTATTCACAAACTTCCTGGAATGCTTGACAAAATTGGTAAGACCCAATATAATTTCTGGCTCATGACGCTCTAACCGTGTCCAGCTCTTATCAATGAGTACCATAACTGTGTTTTAACAATACATTTAGTTATTATATGCAACTTAATTAAAACAAGGAATTTAAAAAAATAATTATTATATATTTCATAAAAAATAATATGTATTATATCAAATTATAAAAAATAATTCTAAAATATATAATTATTGTTTATAAAGTATATAATTATATAATAATATTTATAAAAGATATAATTATCAAGTATAGAAAATAGTATGTTCACCTAGTGCAACTATGGAAGGCAATCCTAACCCACCCTTTGAATGTTTCGTCTCATATATGAATGCGTATAACCGATTTACTATTTGAGAAAATTTCGGCAGCATTTCCCCTCAACTCCCCAAATATGTGTTTAAAGACATATTCGTAGGAGTAAAGGAGAAACACTGTCAAAATCATCTCAAATAGTAAATCGGTTATACGCATTCATATCCTAAATGAGACAAAACATTCAAAAAGCAGTCCCAAACAGGGGACTTTCCGAAGTTAATTCCTAATAAATTAACTTCGGACGGGTTTTCTATAGGTTGATCAATTTCAGACGGGAATTTTTCGACACATACCGACTCATCCATTGAACATCTAACGTGTAACCAAGACATGTCTACTCATTCATTGAATATCTAACGTGTAACCAACACATACCGACTCATCCATTGAACATCTAACGTTTAACAAATGCATACCGACTCATCCATTGAACATCTAACGTGTAACCAAGACATGTCGACTCATCCATTGAACATCTAACGTGTAACCAAGACATGCCGACTCATCCATTGAACATCTAACGTGTAACCAACACATACCGACTCATTCATTGAACATCTAACGTGTAACCAAGACATATCGAGTCATCCATTGAACATCTAACGTGTAACCAAGACATGCCGACTCATCCATTGAACATTTAACGTGTAACCAAGACATGTCGAGTCATCCATTGAACATCTAACGTGTAACCAAGACATGTCGAGTCATCCATTGAACATCTAACGTTTAACCAAGACATGTCGAGTCATCCATTGAACATCTAACGTGTAACCAAGACATGCCGACTCATCCATTGAACATCTAACGTGTAACCAAGACATGTCGACTCATCCATTGAACATCTAACATGTAACCAAGACATGTCGAGTCATCCATTGAACATCTAACATGTAACCAAGACATGTCGACTCATCCATTGAACATCTAACGTGTAACCAAGACATACTGACTCATCCATTGAACATCTAACGTGTAACCAACACATGCCGACTCATCCATTGAACATCTAACATGTAGCCAACACATACCGACTCATCCATTGAACATCTAACGTGTAACCAAGACATGTCGAGTCATCCATTGAACATCTAACGTCTAACCAAGACATGTTGACTCATCCATTGAACATCTAACGTGTAACCAAGACATGTCGAGTCATCCATTGAACATATAACGTGTAACCAAGACATGCCGACTCATCCATTGAACATCTAACATGTAACCAAGACATGTCGAGTCATCCATTTAACATCTAACGTGTAACCAAGACATGTCTAGTCATCCATTGAACATATAACGTGTAACCAAGACATGTCGACTCATCCATTGAACATCTAACGTGTAACCAAGACATGTCGAGTCATCCATTGAACATCTAACGTGTAACCAAGACATGTCGACTCATCCATTAAACATCTAACGTGTAACCAAGACATACCGACTCATCCATTGAACATCTAACGTGTAACCAAGACATGTCGACTCATCCATTGAACATCTAACGTGTAACCAAGACATGTCGACTCATCCATTGAACATCTAACGTGTAACCAAGACATGCTGACTCATCCATTGAACATCTAACGTGTAACCAACACATACCGACTCATCCATTGAACATCTAACGTGTAACCAAGACATGTCGACTCATCCATTAAACATCTAACGTGTAACCAACACATACCGACTCATCCATTGAACATCTAACGTATAACTAGGGGTGTTATCGGGTCGGGTTATCGGGTAATCGGGTCTTATCGGGTCGGGTTGAGTCGGGTTTTGGCTTTTAAAAACTCACCCGCAACCCGACCCTATAAGAAAAAGGGTTATCGATTCAGGTGGTATTCGGGTCGGGTCTTATCGGGTCGAATGATTCGGGTTGTCGGGTTATACTACACATAAAAACTTCTATGATCTGAATAAAAATAAAAAACTGATCAAACAGAATTAGTACTGGCAAAGTGAAGATTTGTGTATTTCTTTTTCTAAATTGCACCAGTTCTCTAGTAGAGGGTAAATTTAAACAAAACGAATTCCAGAAATCTCATATTGACACGCATCGAATGTGTAGAGTGCAGACTTCAAAAAGTAAACAACATACTGTATGATGTACTACGGTAATTATTAGACCAAATCATGCTATCTGACCAACATTTTTCAAATAAATCACATTATTCATGTAACATAGCATAGGAATTTAGTAAAAAATTACTTATAAAAAAATTAAAACTGACTTTCGGGTCTTATCGGGTTGACCCACAAACCCGATAAAAAAATAATTCAACCCTAACCCGACCCGTTAACACGATCGGGTTATCGGGTCGGGTCAGAAAACAACCCAACAAGATTTTTAACCCGATTTCACCCGACCCGATTAACCTTATCGGGTTCGGGTTCGAGTTCGGGTCGGGTCAACCTGACCCTCCTGACACCCCTACGTGTAACGAACACATACCGACTCATCCATTAAACGTCTAACGTGTAACCAAGACATGTCTACTCATCCATTGAACATCTAACGTGTAACCAACACATACCGACTCATCCATTGAACATCTAACGTTTAACAAATGCATACCGACTCATCCAAACATCTAACGTGTAACCAAGACATGCCGACTCATCCATTGAACATCTAACGTGTAACCAAGACATGTCTACTCATCCATTGAACATCTAACGTGTAACCAACACATACCGACTCATCCATTGAACATCTAACGTTTAACGAATGGAGGGAAAACATTGGCGGGAAAACATTGGCAGGAAAATATTGGAGGGAAAACATTGGAGGGAAAATGTTAACAATTTCCCTCACTTTTTTAGCATAAAAGGAGAATCACACACGCTCCTTATCATCACAACCACCAGCAGATCACACACACTTATCATCACAAACACATTGTTATTAGGAAGATGTTGAATCATGAAGCTTTTCCGTGTACGTGTGGACGTGGAGATGTAGTTCTTCGACAATCGCGGCAAGATGATACCTTTGGTAGACAGTACTATTCTTGTCCACGTTCAAAGGTGCAACCTTCAGTTTCATATGATGCGGATTTTTTTATGGAAAGATGAACGAGTCAGACTACTTGTCAATTCTCTTGGAGGTTCAATGAGCTTTTCTCCTCCAAGCTCTTCTTCAAGACCTTCAACGAGCTTTTCTCCTCCGAGCTCTTCTTCGAGACCTTCAAGGACTCCAATTTCTTCTCCAAGCTCTTCAACGTGTGCAAACTGTGTGCGCTTGAATGGAATGATAAAGGTACTTGAGAGTACAGTAGAGTTGTACAAAAATTGCGATAGGCACACAATGGATTCAGCTGCACTACTTCACGACCTTTACGATGACATGGGGAACCTTAGTTTGAACTAGTTTGTGATGTGTTTTTTTTCGTGTTTACGAGTCTAATATCGTTGTAATATCCATGTTTAATTAAGCGCGTGTTTAAGTGTCCGTGACGAATAAAATTATGTTTAGGAGTGTTTGTCTGTAAGTCTCCCATGTGATATTACAAAAGATTTTATGTAATATTTGGAATAAATAAATATTTGTTTTATAAATGTCTCATTTTTATTATATAAACGTCGCAAAAAAAAACATCGGATCGATAGTTAAAATAATAATTATTTGGAATAAATAAATATTTGTTTTATAAATGTCTCATTTTTATTATATAAACGTCGCAAAAATAAAATAACATCCGATCGATAGTTAAAATGATAATTATTTGGAATATATAAATATTTGTTTTATAAATGTCTCATTTTTATTATATAAACGTCTCAAAAATAAAATAACATCGGATCGATAGTTAAAATAATAATTATATGGAATAATTAATAATTTTTCATAACAAGCAAAAACTAATTATATATATGACAGGGAGTTTCCCTGGCGACATGTCGCCAGAGAAACTTTTGAGATTTGGCGGGTAAAAGCCCGCGACACATTTTCTGCTTAACTTTGAAGCTAATTATGTTTGACAAAGTTTCCCTGGCGACATGTCGCCAGAGATAAATTTGGCAGGTTATTATCAAAAAATAATTATTGTTAATTACGATGGACGAAGTTTCCCTGGCGACATGTCGCCAGGGATAATATTGGACAAAGTTTCCCTAGCGACATGTCGCCAGGGATAAATTGGAGGGAAAATTTCGCGCTCTTTCTTTTGGAATCTGATTTTGGACGGATTATCCCTGGCGACATGTCGTCAGGGATACCCTAGTCAAACGTTAACCAAAAAGTAAATCTGCTTTATTGCCACGTCAGCGTTGTATCCAAGGAAAAAATGTTATCCCTGGCGACATTTTTTCGCCAGGGAAACTTCGGTCACCTGTTCCCAGTTTTCTTGTAGTGCAACATACATACAGTATGTTATATGTATGTAATTGGGCTTGAAATATTGCAAAACAAAAATCAAATAAGGTTTATGCATTCGTCTGTTTTTGTCCTTTTTTGTCTTAATTTCGTACATTTTTAACGTTTTGACCATATTCGACCGTCTTTGTCCATTTTCTTACTTTGTTGTCCATTTTCGTAATGTTTTGTCTGTATTTGTAAATTCTGTACTTGTAAATTTTCATCAATTTCGTAGTTTTTCTACGTTCGTCCGTTTTCGTACATTTTGCCTTACGTATGCGTACGCTTGTATATTTTTTTCTCCGTTTCCATATGATACATTTTTGAACATTTTCATACTTTCAAATGGTCACGGAAGTTCACCTGCGACGACTCCGGCTATCCAAAAAGATAGTCGCCCTAGAATTAGTCGGCTTGCAATGTCGAGTCGCAAACCCACGTATACAAAAAAACGTACACAGTGAACGAAACGAAAGAAACGTAGGAAAGCAAAGAAAAATGGAGGAAACGTGAAAGAAAGGTACAAAATTGCACGAAAACGTAAGAAAACGGGAAAAAAACAACATATTATAACACGTAAAAGTGATGAAAATGAACGAAATGTTTATAAGCCGAGTAGCGGACGAAAACATTTAAAACGGACGAATACGTTGAAAACGGATGGAAACGATCAAAAAACAAGAAAACGGTCGGAAACAACCGAAAACGTAAGAAAACGCACGAAAACTGTCGTAAACGGACGGTTACGTAAACCAAAGCACAAGAAAGCGGCCGAAAACTGCCGAAAACATAATAAAACGGGTGAAAATATAAAAACGGTCGAAAACTAATGAAAACCTTGGAAAACAGTCGAAAACGGACAAAAAAGGTCGAAGACGATCGAAAACGTAAAGAACGTATAAAAACCAAATATGGTATCACTCCGGTTAGTACATAGAGCATTGTTGGCTTCTAGAAAAAAAGTTACAAAAAATCATCTAGGCGAGGACTTGACCTATTTAGACCTGACACATCTAAACACAAACCATATCGACCTATTTCCCATGCTCTTAGAAAACTCATCTATACCCAAATCTATTTAGACCCAAAACCCATATATATTTGTGACTTAAACCCGACCTGGCCTATCTATTTTGTCACCACTACTTTTGCTAAATGATGCTTATTAGGCACATATTAACGTCTAAAGCAAATTTTGTGCTTAGCTAAAAAAAGTTTGTATTTATTAGTTATATGCCAACTTGTGTATGTAAGGGTAAGTAGTTGTTAGCAAAACTCTTTAATTATTTGTTATCTTATCTTGTAAGTACTAATAAATTTTAACTATTAAAAGTTTTACATAATTTTTTACAAGTCTTTTTATAAGAAATAAATTTGAACCTTATAAGTCACCACTAATTATGAGATGTTACTCTAAGACCATTTGTAACGGTGCATAACACCGCGTGGAAAGGCAAATCAACCATGGGACAAGGCCTTACCGCCCCTTCCATCAACGCGTGGCTGGACAACTTTGGCACCCATATGATAATCTAAACCATCAAATATTTTTATATTCCATTTTTTGATTGTTGTCTTTGGTTTGGTGGTCAACACTATAGCTGTTTGATGGTTAGTGTGGTGAAGATTGTGAATATTCATGTGGTGGCGAGTACAGTGGCCATTACATCGAGTCTTATGCAATTATCGTTCCACGCAAACTTGATTTCAGCTTCCTGTTGAGCCTTTATTAGATATCAACTCAATGTACACCGTGTTAGTAGAGGTGCCGAATTCGTCGTTCATACAGAAAACATTTTTGTTCAGGAATTTTGACATATACTACCAAAAGAACATAATTATAGAATCTATGAACCGGATAGTGTGGTGCCAATCTGGTTGGTTTGGTTACTCAGTTTGTTCTTGGAGCACCGAGCAACCATTATAAAAATATGATACCAACAAATCATTGAGTTGGTCTACTGACCAATTAAAAGCAATAGCTTTTTTCTTTCATAAAGGTCCTCAAGACAACCACACACTGATACGACCCTCTCGGGTAGTATCGGGATAGGGCACCACTTTTAGCGTATGCGAGCTCCTTAAGAACGGGAGATGAGAAGACCAGACATTTGTGTAACTTTTACTTTGATTGATTATGATAATATGATTACAGAAAACCTTAAATACTAGTTAAAGGATAAACACTAGAATAAACGATAAACATAAAAGATACTAAACATATATCCTAAATAAATAAAAGATATCTTGGTTGTATCATTCCTCACTCCTTCGAATTCACCTTGCCCTCAAGGTGATATCTTGAAAAGCTCGTGATTCCGGGATCCCATAATCTTCTTTGAACCACATCGCACTCCATTCTTTCACTCATGTAGTTCTTCACCCATATAGTTCCCCAACCTAGATAATTCTCCAACATATTTAGTACTCGAACATAAATAGTTTTCCAAGATAATTTATTCTCCACCAAAATTCGTTCTCCATCATCCATGAGTTCGTGAAAATAAACATCATGAACAACCTCATTAACATTCGATTCTGTCGCCGACTCCTCAAACACACTAAACCCTTTTGTCCCATTATCATCGTCATCATTCACATTAGGATTTTTCATAACTTCTTGATGACAAACAATATTAACGACTTCCTCCTCTTTAATGGCCTGTACATTCTCCTCGATTGACTCAAAACGAGCCTCCATTATACGGGCACGAAAGAAGGTTTCTCCTAAAGTGGCAGGATTCGACCTCAATAGTTCTGAGAGTTCTAGGTTCGTGAATCGTGCTTCTGCTTCACGGGCTAATGAAAAAGCTTCGTCTAGTGTTGTGGGCTTTGACCTCAAGAGTAAACATTGTAGAGCCGGTTTAAGTCCAGAAATATAGTAACATTTAAGTAAACTTTCTGAGATCCCCGTTATTCGATTTGAAAGTGTTATAAAGTCACTTTCATACTCGGCCACCTTACCCTTGTGCAAGAGCTTAGATAGCGCGTCTCGATCATAGTCGCTAGATACCATAGCAAATCGAAAATAAAAAAAAAAAAAAAAAAAAATTTATTTTTATTCGGATGAACAGTGTTTTCGATGAACAGTGTCGGATGAACAGTAAGTGGAGGAACAGTAGTCTCGATGAACAGTGTCGGTGAACAGTAACTCATTCTGATGAACAGTAACTTCCGATATGAACAGTAACAAGTTTTTTTTTTTTAATGATTGGAATCTTAGATCAAAAATCCCCCTACGAATTGAGGGCTCTCAATGAAAGCACCAATTGATACGACCCTCTCGGGTAGTATCGGGATAGGGCACCACTTTTAGCGTGTGCGAGCTCCTTAAAAACGGGAGATGAGAAGACCAGACATTTGTGTAACTTTTACTTTGATTGATTATGATAATATGATTACAGGAAACCTTAAATACTAGTTAAGGGATAAACACTAAAATAAACGATAAACATAAAAGATACTAAACATACTAGACGCATACCCGCGCATAGCTGCGGAAATTGCCTAGCGGCAAATAGCTGTAGAAATTGCTTCTAGATGGCAAACCGGTAACCTGGTGATTCGACCGGGTTAATCCGGTGGTCAAGTCAGTGACCCAGTGACTCGACTGGCTTAGCCGATGGCCGTGACCCGACGACTTGACCGTGTGTTGACTCAATGGATGACTCATCTTGAGCAATAGTTTACTCATCAAACGCTTGTTACTCTTTTCCCACTTTCGACTTTCACTATGTCACTTAACTGAAAATAATTCATATATAATAATCCATTAAATACTTAAGAAACTTGATAGATATTTAAACATACACAATATCATAAGCAAGAATGAACACCACCATTCACGGAATGAACACACAAAACATACAACGTTTAATGATTGTGTTGTTGTATACAGAAAATACTTTCATTTTCAAATTCTTAGATTCTCTTTATAATAAATACTATTATAATGTTCACCGAATATGTATTCCTTTAAACATTTTTTCTCTTATTTAATATTTTTTCACTACAAACTTCAAAGTCTATGACACCAGATCTGTAAAAATATAGTAGTATAAGATAAATTTATAAAAAGAACCATAAAAAACTTGAAATAAATATAAAACCCGTAAATATACAACAAAATTTCGACGCGTCTAAGTAACTGCAACCGGTTATTTCAGCAACTTGGTGGCTTTTTCTGGCGATAGCTGGAAAAAACATAATAACTATTATAAAAACGCAGATCTATAAAACAAATTTACATATTTAAAAAAGAAAACTTTCAAAACTTAAATAGATATATTTTAAAACTCAAAACATACCTCAATCTTAAAAACCCTATTAGTAGTCGTTGGTGGTTCCGTGGTGAGTCACGGCGAAGCGAAATTCCGGTGGCGGTTTGCTGCGGTGGTGAAAGTTGAGTGGTGGTAAGGTCCCGCGGGGTGAGGTCAAATGGTGGTGGGTCGTGTGTGTGTTTTGGATATTAAGCTTTAGGTGTGTATTTGTTTTTATAACAAAGACAATTCTAACCCAAATGTTAACTCAAATTGTAACGTCTGGCAAATAAAAACTTGTATAGTTTCCTTATTTTATATAAATACGCAGTTATAGCAAATCAAAATGTATAATTTCCTTTTCTTTTTCAATTTCATAATTCCAAGATTTGTTATAGCATTAACTTTTTCAACAATTCTAAAAATACAGATTTTTTCAACAATTTCATAAATACAAGTTTTTCAACATTCAAGAATTCTCCTAATATGCTTTATAGATAGTACAGAAACCATTTTTCAACATTTCCTTAATTAAATCATTTTTCAACATTTCCTTAGTTAAACCATTTTTCAACATTCAAGAAAAACTCTAATTCTCTTTATAGGTAGTATAGATATCCTAAATAAATAAAAGATATCTTGGTTGTATCACATACTGGCCTAAGCATAATGTTGATGTCTGATTTGAAACAGTGGTAAGCAAAAGAGAAACTGATTTAGGATTTAGGGCTTTTTCATTAAACCTGCTTCTTTATGTTCTTCTCTTTTGTGTAAATGCACCTTTGTCCCTCAACTGTTACAGATTCGCTTATTTGGTCGTTTTTACCATGTGGCAAAAATCGTAAATCGGTAATCGAGCGGTGAACACTTTTGTAGCTTGTAATCGGTTTAGGCAGGATTAATCTGTGCTTTTCACAAAACATTCCTCAAAGTCTCTGTCAACGGATAAGCCGAACAGGCCCGCGACCCACATCTTCCACGAGTTATTTCAACTTCGGTTTATGAGTTGTGGGACTTCTTAGCAGTAGAGTGTAAGGCATAAGGGTATGTTGCCGCAAGATTACTCGTAGATAGAAAACAAGTTATTTATAAATAATTATAAAAAAGAAATAATTAATAAAACTGTAGTTGTTATAATTCAAAGAAATTAGATAAAATTAAATGAAATTTATAAGTATATATATTTTCCAATAATCTTACAACATAAATAAACAACTTTCGCACTTTAAAATCTAAAGACTGATATCGGTATATAATGAAAACCGACGAGAACACAAGAAAGCGGCTAAAAACTGACGAAAACATAATAAAACAGTGAAACACAAAAAAAATTTATCGAAAACTAATGAGAACCTAAGAAATCGGACAAAAAGGGTCATAGGCAGTCGAAAACGTACAAAACGTATAAAAACAAATAGCGTATCACTCCGATTAGTACATAGAGCATTGTTGGCTTCTGGGAAAAAAAAGTTACAAAAAGTCATTTAGACGAAGACCCAGCCTATTTAAACATGGCCATCTAAACACAAACCTATCTAAACCCATGCTTCTAGAAAACTCGTTTGTACTCAAACTCATCTAAACACAAACTCATATATAATATATATATCTATGACCAAACTCTGACCTATCTATTTTATCACCTCTATTTTTGCTAAATGATGCTTATTAGGCACATGTTAACATCTATTTAAAGCAGATTTTTATTAACTACATGCTAACTTGTGTTCGTGAGCATTTGTTAGCAAAACTTTTTAGTTATTTGTTATCTTATCTTGTAAGAGCGGAAGGTGTCATGGAGAGACTAAGCCTCTCCACTTTGTCCGCACAGCTGTCATATCAGCGCCACATCATCACGAAACAACTAACCAAAACACCTCTTCTATAGTTAAAAGCCAACCCCTCTTCATTTTGGCTTCACCAGTATCTTTTATTCTATTTTATTTTTTTCACACAAATTTAAATTTATTTTATTAAAATAAAAATAAAGTATATTAAATTAAAATACACTAAGAAAATAAAAATACAATCCTAAACTAAAAATGTTTTAAAAAATTTACGAAACTTATAAGTTTTAAACCAAAAAATGATATTAAACCTAAATGGTAAATATAATATTTATAAAAAAATAGAATAGATAAAAGCCTTCGTGGTCTCGCCTTTGTGGTCTCGCCGGTGCAACGAAAAAGGAACGGACAAAAAGGGGGCGACGAGCCCCGGAGAAACCCGACGAGGGTGACACCTCAACTTGGCGAGCCAACCGACGTCGTGACACCCTCCTCTCTAAGCAATAAATTTAAAGTATTAGAAGTTTTACATAAATTTCTTCAAGTCTTTTTATAAGAAATAAATTTAAACCTTATAAATCACCACTAATTATAAGATGTTACTTTAAGACCATCTGTAACGGTGCATAAAAACACGTGGAAAGGCACCTTAACCACACGAGTCACGGCTTCACGGCCCCTTCCACCAACGCGTGGTTGGACAAATTTGGCACCCGTATGGTAGTGTAAACCATTAAATGTTTTTATATTTTAATTTTTGGTTGTTGGGTATGTCTGTATTTATGTTTTTGTACGTATTTTGTTAGAATGTCAAAACTATAGCTATTTGATGGTTAGAGAGCAGAGTACGGTGGCTGGTGGGTTCGGTTGGCCACCATGGCGTGACCATGGTGCCGCCAACCACACCAGGCCTAACGTTATGGTGCTTCGGCAGGCAATTGCCTGCCGACATTATGGGTGATGGCGTGACACCATGGCGCAGCCAACCACACCGTGGCTCGCGCCATGGCTTGCATTACCAATTTTTTTTTCTGAATATTTGAAATTATTTGTGATGTTTTTTTTTAAGCTGGAAGATGACCGGGGAAGATGATAGGGATGTTTTATATAGAACCTGGAAGATGTTTTTTTAATAGCTTGTGATGTTCCTTTGGTGATAATGGTCCAGCCTAAAAATTTGTCTTTTTTTATTTTCGTGTTTTTTTATTAGTGTATTTTTTAAGATGTATTTTTTCTTATTAATGAAAATTAAGATGTATTTTTTCTTATTAATTAAAAAAATAATATAAAAAATAAAAAAAAATAAAAAAAGGGTGAGGTTACGATATCACAAGAAATTGTGGTGTTAACGAGAAAGGGTGTTTAGAGCGGGGGAAGTCTGGTGCCATGGCTTGGCGCCATGGCCACCACGCAGGAAAAGAAGACGGCGGAGGACTCCGTCGGGCTGGCGCCATGGCCACCAGCTCTCGCGGTGGTGAGTTTTTTTTTTTTTTTTCCTTTTAATTATTAAAGTGGGTATATGTGGACCCCTTATACCACTTTTTACTCCTATGGCACCACTTTTCCCACGGCTCAGGGTTACCATTGAAAACTGGTGCCGTGAGAAAAACTGGAGCCGTGGCAGCAATTTTTGTGTCATGGCACCAAGCCATGGCACCTGGATTCCCTGTGCTCTTACGGGGTTATGGGGTGTTTTGGTGTTATTGGAAAAAGTAGTGATGTGACACCACTTTTAGTCCACGACACGAGCTCGACGGCTCAGCCGTACCGTGCGCTCTTAGTGTGGTGAAGATTGTGAATATACATGTTGTGGCGAGTACAGTGGCCATTACATCGAGTCTTATGCAATTATCATTCCACGCAAACTTGCTTTTAGCTTCCTATCGAGTGTAGATTGGATATCATTAATGTAAACCGTGTTAGTCGAGGTGCCAAATTGGTCGTTCATACAGAAAATATTTTTGTTCAGGGATTTTGCCATACACTCCCAAAAGAACATAATTATGGAATCTATGAACCCGATAGTGTGGTGCCAATCTGGTTGGTTTGGTTACTCAGTTCCTTCTTGGAGGAGCAACCATTATAAAAATATCATACCAACAAATCATTGAGTTGGTCTACTGACCAATTAAAAACAATAGCTTTTTTCCTTCATAAAGGTCCTCAAGACAACCACATACTGGCCTAAGCATAATGTTGATGTCTGATAAGACGATCGACAATGTAAGAAAACGTAAAGTTAAGTAGTGCAGAACCCGTAGCATGACATCAAATATTATTACAGGTTTAACTAAAGCTCAGTCTTTAAGAAGAGCAATCAGTTTAACACTTGAAGAAGCCTTGTGAATTTTTGACACGTCATTCATCGTCTCCACTGATTTCTCATGGTAGCTGACTTCATTACACCAACTGAAAACCATTTCTTCTAATTCAGTTCCTTGCTCCAGCAATATGCGGGCTATGCCTAATTTATGCTCTTCTCCATTTATGTCAACAAACTCGACTCTTTTCAAATGACGAGTCAAGACCCCACTTGCTTCAATGTCGTCTAACTTCCAATATTCAGATGTTAACAGCTCCTAGACAATTAAGAAATAACATAAGTTGATTGTCTCAAAGTTGGGAAAACCACAACTAATTATTAGAAGTTTTAATAAATGTGTTGGTTAGTCCAACTATGATTACTCGAAGTTGTTGAAGCTTGCAGAGGATAACCTTAAGGTTACATTACAAGTTCAAACCTTTTGCACCCACAAAGGTTATCTGTATAAAGATTGTGTCGGTGATTAAATTTAAACTTTTAAAGGTGGGAATTTCAACCTAATAATATGGACAATGGGTCAAAGCTGCAAAATTATAGAATTAGCTAGAGGCCAGTGACCAATCATACTTTTTACAAATAAACAAAAGTGAACTCCAGAGTTAACAACATCCTAATGGCTGTACTATGATATACTGACCATTACTGTTAAAAAATGAGATAAACAAAAAACAATATTTTTCCCAAAACGTTTCATTAATCAAAACATCAAGAACAGTCCCCAAATGGATGCTGCTCAACATACAAACCAAATAGATAGTCCCCAAATGGATGCTATCTCAGAAATACATCAAGAACAAACAAAACAGTAAGCTACTAATCTACTTATGATCTAAACATCTACATCTTAGATGTTTAGATCTAATTAGGGTTTATTTGATAAATAAGATAAGCTATGAAGTTGTGTTTCTGGATGAAAGGTGAGAGAGATGAATGTGTGTGTGTGTTTTGAGTCGTTGGTGAGATGAGGTGTGAATGTGAGCGATACAAACAATGTTTCCCAAAGCAGAGTTATAACCAAGACTCAGTCAACAGTCAAACCCATATTTGCACAAGAACCCCTGCACAATACAAAACAATGAAAATAAAGCCTAACGGCTATATTAGTAGAAAAACAATTTCACAACCAGTCCCTCATGTTTAAGCACTTGTCACAAACACAACCAACATTTTCAACACCCTTCCTCAAGTGCATAAACCAAAAAAGTTTTTTAAACACAACCTGGAGCACAATTCATTGTGCTGATAACTGCCAAGTCCTTTAGTTAAGATATCAGCAACTTGGTTCTCAGAAGACACCTTTAAGGTCTTAATAAGACCAGAAGCAACTTTCTCTCTTACCAGATGAACATCAATATCAAAATGCTTAGTTTTTTCATGCATAACAGGGTTAGCTGCAATCTGAATAGCTGAGCTATTGTCACAGAATAACCAAGCAGGAATACAACTAGGAGCATTAAGGTCCATTAGAATTTTGTTAAGCCACATAACTTCACACACAGCAGATGCCATAGACCTATATTCAGCCTCAGCAGAGGACCTGGATAAGGTGGCCTGTTTCTTGCTTTTCCAAGACACCAAGTTACCATATATGAAAACACAATAACCAGATACTGACCTTCTTGTCATTTTGCACTTAGCCCAATCAGAATCAGAAAACACTTTTATGGTTTTGGAATTAGACTTTAAGTAAGTTAAACCAGCACCAGGTGCACCTTTTAGATACCTAAGTACCCTAAGAGCAGCATCAAAGTGAGACTGAAGAGGAGCATGCATATGTTGACTAAGGCAATGAACAGAGTAAGAAATGTCAGGCCTAGTATTGCACAAATATATCAGTTTCCCAACAATCTTTTGGTAACTTGTGATGTTGGAAAGAAATTTATCATCAAAGCTTTCTTTATGAGCCAAAATGGCATTTTCAGTCATGGGGGTACATACAGGTTTGCAACCAAGTAAACCATACTCATGAAGAAGTTCAATACAATACTTTCTTTGGTTTAAGCACAAACCATTGCTAAGCTTTAAAACTTCAATACCAAGGAAATACCTTAGTTCACCCAAATCCTTGATTTTAAAACTTTGACTAAGCAACATTTTAAACTTATCAATTTCACCAATATTGTTTCCAGTAACAATAATATCATCCACATAAACAAGCAAAACAAGAAAAATTCCATCTTTGTTCTTTGTGAACAGAGAGTGATCATTTTTGCTTTGTAAGAAGCCAACTTTACTAAGAAACTCAACAAGCTTTATGTTCCATTGTCTAGGAGCCTGTTTTAGACCATAGAGAGCCTTTTTTAGTTTACAAACTCTTTTTTCACTCTTATCAAAAAAACCAGGAGGGGGCATCATGTACACATCCTCACTTAAGTCACCATAAAGAAAGGCATTGTTGATGTCCATTTGAAAAATATTCCAAGCATTTTGAACAGCAAGGTTTAAAACACACCTAATTGTACTCATTTTAACAACTGGGCTGAAAATTTCATCATAATCAATCCCCTCTCTCTGCCCACAACCTTTAGCCACCAATCTGGCTTTATATCTATCAATCTCCCCATCAGGTTTATATTTGATTTTATAGACCCATTTAGAGGGAATAGCCTTCCTATTAATGGGCAGAGGGGTAAGAGTCCAGGTGTCATTTAAGTATAAGGCCTCCATTTCTTTGTTCATGGCATGCACCCAATTAACATTTTTAACAGCATCAAGAAAACAAGTAGGTTCAGCAGTCCTATTAAGATTGGAAATAAAGCATCTATTGACTTCAGAAAGTTTAGTGTGGTTAGCATATTTGTGCAACCCATACCTAACTTTGTTATCTAACACAAAGTCATTTAGCTTATCTGGTAATTTAGGGACCCTGCTAGACCTTCTTGGACTAATGGGAGGGCTATCATCATCTGCCCTGTTGCTGGAATCAAAGGTGGGAACAAGATTTTGAAAATTGCCCTCAGAAATAGATAAAGTATCATCCATTGATGATGCAGTATGGTTATCATTCCCAACTGGCTGCTCCTCTGCAGTATCAGTTGAAGAATGATCCACAATTACCTCACCTGCATCACCAGATGGTCCCATTCCTTCATCATTGGGTCTTGAAACATTTTGGTGTTCAAAATCAAAAAAATCAAAAAAGGTTTTATTATCAAACTCTTTATTCAAAATTTTATTCTTAGAACTCATTTTGTAAGGAAAAACATTTTCATAAAACTTCACATCTCTAGAAAAGAAAGAACTTCTGTTTTCTAAACTCAAAACCTTATAAGCCTTTTTGGTACTTGAGTACCCTATCAAAACACATTTTTCAGACTTAGGAGAAAATTTGTCATGATTATTTAAAATGCTAGCAAAACACAAACACCCAAAACATTTAAGATGGGAAAGGGATGGTTCCCTACCATAAAGCATATAAAAAGGAGATTTTCCAGCAAGGACAGAAGATGGAAGCCTGTTAATCAAGTATGTAGCAGTTAAGATACACTCAGTCCACAAATACAAAGGAATACTACTCTGAAACAAAAGAGTTCTAGCTGTGTTAAGGAGATGTCTGTGCTTTCTCTCAGCAACACCATTTTGCTGAGGAGTGTAAGCACAGGAAGTTTGGTGCACAATCCCTTTTTCTCTCAAAAAATTGTCCATTTTACTATTTATAAACTCACTCCCATTATCAGACCTAATCATCTTAACAATCCCTTTAAATTGATTCAAAATAAGATTGACAAAGTCCACAAAGTAGTTAAATACTTCATCCTTAGACTTTATCAGATAAACCCAAACAGCACGTGAAAAATCATCAACAATGGTAAGGAAATATCTGTACCCTTCCTTTGAGGTAACCCGGTAGGGTCCCCATAAGTCTAGGTGGATGAGATCACCAACCATTTTGGACTTATGGTCACTCAGAGGAAACGGTTCTCTGGTTTGCTTAGAGAAGTGACAGATTTCACAAGGACTGAAGTGTTCGGGTCTGCTTATATTGAGAGAATTTTTTAAGGTTTTCAATACATTATCAGAGGGGTGACCAAGGCGATTGTGCCAAACATTCTTAGAAGCATGATAACAAACAACAAACAAGTTACTCTTAATTTGGGGTAACTTACATTCAGAATCAAACAAGTATAGGCCATCACACTCATTACCAATCCCCAGAATATTTTCCTTTTTCAAATCCTGAATAACACAATTGTGTTCGTTAAAACCAACATGAAGCTTACTATCCTTGATTAACTTGTTAACAGACAAGAGACTCACAGTATAATCAGGAATGACTAAAACATCAAATAATATCACATTATTAGTAAGTTTTAAATTACCAACACAAGTGATTTTAGCAACAGTCCCATTTGGGTGACCCACAGTTATATCTAAATCAGAGATATCAATCACATTTGTCATGTTTTTAGTTGAATTAGTGATATGTTGATTTGCACCGGAATCAATAATCCAACCAAAATTAACTTTAATTCCATTGTAATTAATCTTAGCAACAAAAAACTTGTAAAAATGATTGTTAAAAAACACATTTCCATTAAAAAAACTGAATTCAGTACCTGCCATATTGTCTTGACCACCACAGTTCTCTTTTTCACTAATTAAACTCATAAGTTTAGCAATTTGGTCATTGGAAAAAGGTAAAGTGGTGTTAGAAACCTGAGTATCAACACTGTTACTAGAACCAACTCTGTTATTCACTTTAAAAGGAGTCCTATTGTTACTGGTATTAGAGTTCTTTTTATATCCAGGAGGATACCCAATTAACTCAAAACATCTATCAATAGTGTGACCCTTCATATTGCAATTAGTACATAACAAAGAATTGTATTGATTCCTGTTTCCCCCATTGCTGTTGTTGCTATTGGAAAATTGGTTAGAATGATTTCTGTTTCCCCCATTGTTACCATTAAAAAACTGATTCTGGTTTCTATTGTTAGAAGATCTGTTTTGATTTTGATTTTTGGGAAAATCATTAGCCTTAACAGCAAAAGAGGAAACTTGGGGTTTTGAAGCCCCAGAATTAGAGTTAAGACCCCTATGGGACTCTTCTCTACACACAATCACAAACGCATCTTTAACATCAGGTAACACAGGTTGAGTTAAAAGAGAACTTCTTATAGGTTGATAAACTTCATCCAAACCCATCAAAAATTGCATTAATTTCATTAATTGTTGATGTTTACTAGATTCAGCCCTAGCTATGCAAGTACAAGGAGAAAACTTGGTAAGAATATCAAATTCTCTCCAAAGAGAATTCAATTTGTGATAATATTCAGAAACAGACAGACCACTTTGTTTAAAGTTGTTGATCTTTTGAATTAAGTTAAACAGAATTGAGCCATCAAGTTTATCATAAGTGTCCCTAAGTTCATTCCAAACCTCAGCAGCATTTTCAGAGTACACTTGACTCAAATAAAAATCTTCAGATATACAACTTAACAACCAAGATAAAACAACAGCATTACATTTATCCCATTGATTGGAAAGAGGTTCACTATTAGCATAGGTAGACTTAACACAAGTACCATCAACAAAACCCATTTTATTTCTAGCTTGTAAAGCAATTTTGACAGCATTAGCCCAAAGTCTATAGTTGTCACAACCAGTAAGTTTAATGCTAACAAGAGTACCAATATTATGATCATTAGGTTGTAAATGCAAAGGATTACCAACATCCAAAGAACTAATCAAAACAGGAGTAGGAACAGGAGTAGTCATAGTGACAAACAAACAATTAAAAGCAAACAGTACACAAATAAAAGCACACCAACCAAGAACAGGAAAAACTGAAAACAATTAAAAGAGAGAGAGAGACTTGTAAATCAAGAATCACCAATTCTAGCTTGTGGACTGGGGTTGGCCAGAGCAGGTATCCACACCAGTCAAGCTGGAGGGTCAAGGTGTTAACCGAACCCGTTTGCACCCACTTCACTAGATCAATGATCAAGAGGAACAAGTGACTTACAGCGGAGTAAAAGGATGATAAACACCACTTGTGCTCTTGATTCACTTAGTCAAGAGACACAGATGGTGGAAGTAACAACAAAGTCACCAAGAGCAAAGGGACCAAGAATCAACAATTAGGGTTTCACAAACCCTAATTTCAAGTCACCAGCAATGAGAAAGTCACCAAGCAAAAAACCCCCAAAAGTTACAAATTAGGGTTTCACAAACCCTAATTTTAAACTTTCAGAAATTTAACCAAACCAACACCCAGAGTGACAAAAGAGCAACACAAAGGGTTAGAAGTAGATAAATAATGAAATAAGACTTACCAATGAAAAACCCTAATTTCTGATTTTAGGGTTTTTCAAAAAAGATTAAAGAATATGTAAATTAAGACTATTAATCAACGATTAATAGTCAATAAATAGTCCCCAAGCCAAAAAATAAGAAACCCCCAAAAAAAGTTTGAAACCCTAATTTTAATTAATCAAATTAAAAATATAGATCGGAAGTAAGACAGCAAAAAACATGTTTATAAAAAGGATTTATCCAAGAATTAGAGCCATAAGCTCTGATACCATGTTAAAAAATGAGATAAACAAAAAACAATATTTTTCCCAAAACGTTTCATTAATCAAAACATCAAGAACAGTCCCCAAATGGATGCTGCTCAACATACAAACCAAATAGATAGTCCCCAAATGGATGCTATCTCAGAAATACATCAAGAACAAACAAAACAGTAAGCTACTAATCTACTTATGATCTAAACATCTACATCTTAGATGTTTAGATCTAATTAGGGTTTATTTGATAAATAAGATAAGCTATGAAGTTGTGTTTCTGGATGAAAGGTGAGAGAGATGAATGTGTGTGTGTGTTTTGAGTCGTTGGTGAGATGAGGTGTGAATGTGAGCGATACAAACAATGTTTCCCAAAGCAGAGTTATAACCAAGACTCAGTCAACAGTCAAACCCATATTTGCACAAGAACCCCTGCACAATACAAAACAATGAAAATAAAGCCTAACGGCTATATTAGTAGAAAAACAATTTCACAACCAGTCCCTCATGTTTAAGCACTTGTCACAAACACAACCAACATTTTCAACAATTACCTTGTTACAGATTAGTAGCTTTAGTAATCATATAATGATAATTTAACACATATGAGAACCAGAACATTGGACAGAAAAGTTTAGGCAGGCGAAAGAACAAAATCTTAGCAATCAAGTTTATTGCTATGATTTAAGTTGAGTCTTATAGTTATAAAGTTCATATTTAAATACTTTACTCTTAATTAAGTTACTTAGAAAAGTTTTAGCTTTAAAGGCATATGAAACCTGTTTTTATCCAAACCAGTCACTGAACCTGCCCATTCACTTTACGTACAATCCAATGGTTTCTATCTACAGCATATTTACGAAAATTGTTATCAACAAACCTTCAGCCTAGTGTTATGTAAGTGGCCCATCAACTAAGAGGTCGTGGGTTCATGTCTCAGCTGAGACATTTGTGAATTAATAGTGTATATTTTTGAATCTGCAAGTTTTTTTTTTCACTCACACTTGCGCATCACAGTTTAAGCGCAAGTTAATACTGTAATATGGTTGAAAGTGATATGCGAGGCTTCAAGATATTAATCCAGAAAATAAATTACTAACTCAGAATATCGGAAGACTACCTTTTGAATGATCAAACGGAGACACTCTAGATTAGGAGAACGTCTGAGAATGTGGATGAGAACTTTCATGGTGAAGGCATCAATTGTTGTGGTCAACTCAAGTGTCTTCAGATTGGGAAAAGATTCAGGCAAATCTCCTTGAGGATCATTAGCAGCATCAATACACTATAACAGTGACAACAAGTCAAATTTAGATATCATTATGTGCAGTAGGACTATAAACTGGGAACACATTAACAAGATATATAGGCATGCAGGGTAAGGTTATGATATATATGTGACAGAAACCGATGATTTGTGAGTGTAGGCATGGTATAAGCAAATACAAATCTTAAAGGCCAGCTAGTGGTCATCTGGCTTTCATGTTTCCATACTCAATTCTTTCACATTTCCCTTGGTGCCCGACTACAACACCAGCGAAGCATAGCAAGTGATGCAGCGTGAACAAACAACAGATTCCTATCAAGAAGGTGAAGCACATCAAGAGTATCTTTATGTAATGTAGAACTATAGTTCGTACAATAATTAAACTCGTAGAAAATGCGTCAATAGTTGTTAGATTCAATGTCTTTATATTTGGAAAAAAATGCAGGGAGCTTTCCTTTCCGATCATGTGCAGCATGAATGCACTTCATAATGGCAGCAAGCATACATTTTGAGGTAATACACTTTTAATAGGCAGAAATTTAACAATAGTGCATGTACGTATTCAACTAGTTATATAGATTAAATGAAAATCATTGACAAAAGAAAGTTCATCAAGAACTAAAATAACTATCACTGTATGCAAAACCAGAAGATATACAGATGCTAAAATTTAAGAGATTGCAAAATAGTAGGTGGGTCAGGCCAGGTCACAGGCCTAGATGGGTTTGGATCTAGATAGGTCCGGGTTTAGATGGGTCTTCTAGAAACATGGGTCGAATTGGGTCCGGGTCCAGACGGCTTTTGGTCGGGCTGACAAGATTTTTTCTTTTTTTGAGTGAAATATGAAAAAAGTAAAAAAAAAATTGTTTGACCTGCCTAGACCCGTTGGGTAATTGTTAGATAACTGCAATTAATACCAAATACCCAATTAGACCACATCTATAATATGTAAGGATTCTCATCTAGACCCATGTTTAACCAATGGGTCTCAAATTGTCACCTCTGAATCAGCGAGTGAATTTTCATGATGATCTCAGAAGTTATTAACGATTTATACCAATCATCTTCGAGCCAAATCATACAAGTGCTACATTTGGGGGTGGCCACGGAGGTTCACCTGCGCCGACTCGGGGCTATCCAAAAGAGGAGTCTCACATCGTCGAGTCGGAAACCCAGGTTTACCAAAAAAATCATACAAGTGATGCATTAAGAATAAACTACAGATTACAATCAAGAAGGTGGAACCAGATGAAGAGTAGTTTTAGCTATGGTGTCCGCTATAGTTGGGTACAAACACGTCCTGAAAAACTTTTTCACCCTCTACATTTTCACTGACTAAAGAGCAGACATTAGTATAAAATAACAAGTACTCTATGTGTCCTTGAATTGTTGGAAGCCTTTAAACTAAAAAGGATAAGTGTGATTTAAAGAGAATACGTATGTACCTGAACGAAATAAAGATTAAGCGACAAATAATCCACGGTAGGAATCCCAGCTAACAACTTGCATACAATTTTGCCTAATTCAGGTGATATTTTTGGCTGCAGCCTGTCAGGATGAAACACAGCTTTCTTCAATGAAGCAACGTCTTCAAGGATTACTTCACATATAGGGCCATCATACTCAAACCTCACAAGTTTTGGGCAGCAAACTTTAAGACCGTCTTTCCAGTTTCGAACTATCAAAGTCTTTAACTTAGGAGATGAGATACAAATAGGATCTTTTACTGCTATCACACAGTCTATCAAACTCAAGTCCTCGAGTAACGGACACTTCTCAAGAAACTTTTCAACCGAATCACAATCACCAACGTAAAGACCATCACGATCATTAAAGTAAAAACCGTTGAGCTCGAAAACCTTAAGCCTCTCAAACCTTTTACAACCATCCAAACATACAATACTTTGATACACAGAAAGCCTTAACGACTCCAAAGATTTACAACTTACTAGATCATCGGGCAAGAGAATATGCGAAATAATGTTAAAATCATGAACATAGCGAGCAAACCGACACTTGGGGCGAAACTTCAAGTCAAGCGACTTGACATTGCGGTTTACAGCAGCTTTAATAAACTTCTCTACAGTCGAAGTAATTGGCACAACATAAACGAAGATATTCTAAATCTACGGTTTTGTCAGCTAAAGCCCAAGTAACAAATTCTCTAGGGAACACTGAAGAGGGATTGGGTAATCGTGTACAATCTAAATTTAGAGATGGGAAATGAGGAATAGAAGTCCACAAATACCTCCACCGTGTCGATAAAACGCTGGTTCGAACAACTTCTTCGGTATTCGGAAGACCTTGAAGGATCAACTGAAGAACAAGGTCCGGCATGTTACTGATATAATCGACGCCATTTTCGAGGTTTGAAGCCATTTCTTGCTCCTGGAAATGAGAGGGTGAAACCATTCACTGTGTTGATTTGAAACAGTGGTAAGCAAAAGAGAAACTGATTTAGGATTTAGGGCTTTTTCATTAAACCTGCTTCTTTATGTTCTTCTCTTTTGTGTAAATGCACCTTTGGTCCCTCAGATGTTACAGATTCGCTTATTTGGTCGTTTTTTACCATGTGGCAAAAATCGTAAATCGGTAATCGAGCGGTGAACACTTTTGTAGCTTGTAATCGGTTTAGGCAGGATTAATCTGTGCTTTTCACAAAACATTCCTCAAATTCTCTGTCAACGGATAAGCCGAACAGGCCTGCGACCCACATCTTCCACGAGTTATTTCAACTTCGGTTTATGAGTTGTGGGACTTCCTAGCAGTAGAGTGTAAGGCATAAGGGTATGTTGCTGCAAGATTACTCGTAGATAAAAAAACAAGTTATTTAAAAATAATTATAAAAAAGAAATAATTAATAAAACTGTAGTTGTTATAATTCAAAGAAATTAGGTAAAATTAAATGAAATATATAAGTATATATATTTTCCAATAATCTTACAAAATAAATAAACAACTTTAGCACTTTAAAATCTAAAGACTGATATTGATATATAATGAAAACCGACGAGAACACAAGAAAGCGGCTAAAAACTGACGAAAACATAATAAAACAGTGAAAACACAAGAAAATTATCGAAAACTAATGAGAACCTAAGAAATCGGACAAAAAGGGTCAAAGGCGGTCGAAAACGTACAAAACGTATAAAAACAAATAGCGTATCACTCCGATTAGTACATAGAGCATTGTTGGCTTCTGGGAAAAAAAGGTTACAAAAAGTCATTTAGACGAAGACCCAACCTATTTAAACATGGCCATCTAAACACAAACCTATCTAAACCCATGCTTCTAGAAAACTCGTTTGTACTCAAACTCATCTAAACACAAACCCATATATAATATATATCTATGACCAAACTTTGACCTATCTATTTTATCACCTCTATTTTTGCTAAATGATGCTTATTAGGCACATGTTAACATCTATTTAAAGCAGATTTTTATTAACTACATGCTAACTTGTGTTCGTGAGCATTTGTTAGCAAAACTTTTTAGTTATTTGTTATCTTATCTTGTAAGAGCGGAAGGTGTCATGGAGAGACTAAGCCTCTCCACTTTGTCCGCACAGTTGTCATATCAGCGTCACATCATCACGAAACAACTAACCAAAACACCTCTTCTATAGTTAAAAGCCAACCCCTCTTCACTTTGGCTTCACCACTATCTTTTATTTTTTTTTTTTCACACAAATTTAAATTTATTTTATTAAAATAAAAATAAAGTATATTAAATTAAAATACACTAAGAAAATAAAAATACAATCCTAAACTAAAAATGTTTTAAAAAATTTACGAAACTTATAAGTTTTAAACCAAAAAATGATATTAAACCTAAATGGTAAATATAATATTTATAAAAAAAATAGAATAGATAAAAGCCTTCGTAGTCTCGCCTTTGTGGTCTCGCCGGTGCAACGAAAAAGGAACGGACAAAAAGGAGGTCGGTGTGGCGACGAGCCCCGGCGAAACCCGACGAGGGTGACACCTCAACTTGGCGAGCCAACCGGCGTCGTGACACCCTCCTCTCTAAGCAATAAATTTAAAGTATTAGAAGTTTTACATAAATTTCTTCAAGTCTTTTTATAAGAAATAAATTTAAACCTTATAAATCACCACTAATTATAAGATGTTACTTTAAGACCATCTGTAACGGTGCATAAAAGCACGTGCTTAACCACGAGTCACGGCTTCACGGCCCCTTCCACCAACGCGTGGTTGGACAAATTTGGCACCCGTATGGTAGTGTAAACCATTAAATGTTTTTATATTTTAATTTTTGGTTGTTGGGTATGTCTGTATTTATGTTTTTGTCTTTCGTTAGAATGTCAAAACTATAGCTATTTGATGGTTAGAGAGTAGGGTACGGTGGCTGGTGGGTTCGGTTGGCCACCATGGCGTGACACCATGGCGCCACCAACCACACTAGGCCTAACGTTATGGTGCTTCGGCAGGCAATTGCCTGCCGACATTATGGGTGATGGCGTGACACCATGGCGCAGCCAACCACACCGTGGATCGCGCCATGGCTTGCATTACCAATTTTTTTTTCTGGTGATGTTTTTTTTAAGCTGGAAGATGACCGGGGAAGATGATAGGGATGTTTTATATAGAAGTTGGAAGATGTTTTTTTAATAGCTTGTGATGTTCCTTTGGTGATAATGGCCCAGCCTAAAAATTTGTCTTTTTTTATTTTCGTGTTTTTTATTAGTGTATTTTTTTTAAGATGTATTTTTTCTTATTAATGAAAAATTAAGATGTATTTTTTCTTATTAATTAAAAAAATTAATAAAAGAAATAAAAAATAATTAAAAAAAAAGGGTGAGGTTACGATATCACGAGAAATTGTGGTGTTAACGAGGAATGGTGTTTAGAGCAGGGGGAGTCCGGTGCCATGGCTTGGCGCCATGGCCACCACGCAGGAAAAGAAGGACTCCGTCCCTCTGCGCCGTCGGGCTGGCGCCATGGCCACCAGCTCTCACGGTGGTGAGTTTTCCTTTTTTTCCTTTTAATTATTAAAGTGGGTATATGTGGACCCCTTATACCACTTTTTACTCCTATGACACCACTTTTCCCACGGCTCAGGGTTACCATTGAAAACCGGTGCCGTGGCAGCACTTTTTGTGCTATGGCACCAAGCCATGGCACCTGGATTCCCTGTGCTCTTATGGGGTTATGGGGTGTTTTGGTGTTATTGGAAAAAGTGGTGATGTGACACCACTTTTAGTCCACGACACGAGCTCGACGGCTCAGCCGTACCGTGCGCTCTTAGTGTGGTGAAGATTGTGAATATACATGTTGTGGCGAGTACAGTGGCCATTACATCGAGTCTTATGCAATTATCATTCCACGCAAACTTGCTTTTAGCTTCCTATCGAGTGTAGATTATCATTAATGTAAACCGTGTTAGTAGAGGTGCCGAATTCGTCGTTCATACAGAAAACATTTTTGTTCAGGGATTTTGCCATACACTCCAAAAGAACATAATTATGGAATCTATGAACCGGATAGTGTGGTGCCAATCTGGTTGGTTTGGTTACTCAGTTTGTTCTTGGAGCACCGAGCAACCATTATAAAAATATGATACCAACAAATCATTGAGTTGGTCTACTGACCAATTAAAAGCAATAGCTTTTTTCCTTCATAAAGGTCCTCAAGACAACCACATACTGGCCTAAGCATAATGTTGATGTCTGATAAGACGATCGACAATGTAAGGAAACGTAAAGTTAAGTAGTGCAGAACCCGTAGCATGACATCAAATATTATTACAGGTTTAACTAAAGCTCAGTCTTTAAGAAGAGCAATCAGTTTAATACTTGAAGAAGCCTTGTGAATTTTTGACACGTCATTCATCGTCTCCACTGACTTCTCATGGTAGCTGACTTCATTATACCAGCTGAAAACCATTTCTTCTAGTTCAGTTCCTTGCTCCAGCAATAAGCGGGCTATACCTAATTTCTGCTCTTCTCCATTTATGTCAACAAACTCAACTCTTTTCAAATGACGAGTCAAGACCCCACTTGCTTCAATGTCGTCTAACTTCCAATATTTAGATGTTAACAGCTCCTAGACAATTAAGAAATAACATAAGTTGATTGTCTCAAAGTTGGGAAAACCACAACTAATTATTAGAAGTTATAATAAATGCGTTGGTTAGTCCAACTATGATTACTCGAAGTTGTTGAAGCTTGCAGAGGATAACCTTAAGGTTACATTACAAGTTCAAACCTTTTGCACCCACAAAGGTTATCTGTATAAAGATTGTGTCGGTGATTAAATTTAAACTTTTAAAGGTGGGAATTTCAACCTAATAATATGGACAATGGGTCAAAACTGCAAAATTATAGAATTAGCTAGAGGCCAGTGACCAATCATACTTTTTACAAATAAACAAAAGTGAACTCCAGTGTTAACAACATCCTAATGGCTGTACTATGATATACTGACCATTACCTTGTTACAGATTAGTAGCTTTAGTAATCATATAATGATAATTTAACACATATGAGAACCAGAACATTGGACAGAAAAGTTTAGGCAGGTGAAAGAACAAAATTTTAGCAAGCAAGTTTATTGCTATGATTTAAGTTGAGTCTTATAGTTATAAAGTTCATATTTAAATACTTTACTCTTAATTAAGTTTCTTAGAAAAGTTTTAGCTTTAAAGGCATATGAAACCTGTTTTTATCCAAACCAGTCACTGAACCTGCCCATTCACTTTACGTACAATCCAATGGTTTCTATCTACAGCATATTTACGAAAATTGTTATCAACAAACCTTCAGCCTAGTGTTATGTAAGTGGCCCATCAACTAAGAGGTCGTGGGTTCATGTCTCAGCTGAGACATTTGTGAATTAATAGTGTATATTTTTGAATCTGCAAGATTTTTCTTTTCACTCACACTTGCGCATCACAGTTTAAGCGCAAGTTAATAATATGGTTGAAAGTGATATGCGAGGCTTCAAGATATTAATCCAGAAAATAAATTACTAACTCAGAATATCGGAAGACTACCTTTTGAATGATCAAACGGAGACACTCCAGATTAGGAGAACGTCTGAGAATGTGGATGAGAACTTTCATGGTGAAGGCATCAATTGTTGTGGTCAACTCAAGTGTCTTCAGATTGGGAAAAGATTCAGGCAAATCTCCTTGAGGATCATTAGCAGCATCAATACACTATAACAGTGACAACAAGTCAAATTTAGATATCATTATGTGCAGTAGGACTATAAACTGGGAACACATTAACAAGATATATAGGCATGCAGGGTAAGGTTATGATATATATGTGACAGAAACCGATGATTTGTGAGTGTAGGCATGGTATAAGCAAATATAAATCTTAAAGGCCAGCTAGTGGTCATCTGGCTTTCATGTTTCCATACTCAATTCTTTCACATTTCCCTTGGTGCCGACTACAACACCAGCGACTAAGAAAACTTCGTTGAGCACCAAAATGAAATATAAAGGTAAAGGACATACATAAGCTAGATTCTTCACCATAACCTTGTGAATTATTAATGGTAGTTTACTTTTATTAAATGAGCTGTAAACCGAAGCATAGCAAGTGATCCAGCGTAAACAAACAACAGATTCCTATCAAGAAGGTGAAGCACATCAAGAGTATCTTTATGTAATGTAGAACTATAGTTCGTACAATAATTAAACTCATAGAAAATGCGTCAATAGTTGTTAGATTCAATGTCTTTATATTTGGAAAAAATGCAGGGAGCTTTCCTTTCCGATCATGTGCAGCATGAATGCACTTCATAATGGCAGCAAGCATACATTTTGAAGTAATACACTTTTAATAGGCAGAAATTTAACAATAGTGCATGTACGTATTCAACTAGTTATATAGATTGAATGAAAATCATTGACAAAAGAAAGTTCATCAAGAACTAAAATAACTATCACTGTATGCAAAACCAGAAGATATACAGATGCTAAAATTTAAGAGATTGCAAAATAGTAGGTGGGTCAGGCCAGGTCACAGGCCTAGATGGGTTTGGATCTAGATAGGTCCGGGTTTAGATGGGTCTTCTAGAAACATGGGTCGAATTGGGTCCGGGTCCGGGTCCAGATGGCTTTTGGTCGGGCTGACAAGATTTTTTTCTTTTTTTGAGTGAAATATGAAAAAAGTAAAAAAAAAAATTGTTTGACCTGCCTAGACCCGTTGGGTAATTGTTAGATAATTGCAATTAATACCAAATACCCAATTAGACCACATGTATAATATGTAAGGATTCTCATCTAGACCCATGTTTAACCAATGGGTCTCAAATTGTCACCTCTGAATCAGCGAGTGAATTTTCATGATGATCTCAGAAGTTATTAACGATTTATACCAATCATCTTCGAGCCAAATCATACAAGTGTTACATTTGGGGGTGGCCACGGAGGTTCACCTGCGCCGACTCGGGGCTATCCAAAAGAGGAGTCTTACATCGTCGAGTCGGAAACCCAGGTTTACCAAAAAAATCATACAAGTGATACATTAAGAATAAACTACAGATTACAATTAAGAAGGTGGAACCAGATGAAGAGTAGTTTTAGCTATGGTGTCCGCTATAGTTGCCGTTGGGTACAACCATGTCCTGAAAAAAAAATTCACACTCTACATTTTCACCGACTAAAGAGCGGACATTAGTATAAAATAACAAGTACTCTATGTGTCCTTGAATTGTTGGAAGCCTTTAAACTAAAAAGGAACAAGTGTGATTTAAAGAGAATACGTATGTACCTGAACGAAATAAAGATTAAGCGACAAATAATCCACGGTAGGAATCCCAGCTAACAACTTGCATACAGTTTTGCCTAATTCAGGTGATATTTTTGGCTGCAGCCTGTCAGGATGAAACACAGCTTTCTTCAATGAAGCAACGTCTTCAAGGATTACTTCACATATAGGGCCATCATACTCAAACCTCACAAGTTTTGGGCAGCAAACTTTAAGACCGTCTTTCCAGTTTCGAACTATCAAAGTCTTTAACTTAGGAGATGAGATACAAATAGGATCTTTTACTGCTATCACACAGTCTATCAAACTCAAGTCCTCGAGTAACGGACACTTCTCAAGAAACTTTTCAACCGAATCACAATCACCAATGTAAAGACCATCACGATCATTAAAGTAAAAACCGTTGAGCTCGAAAACCTTAAGCCTCTCAAACCTTTTACAACCATCCAAACATACAATACTTTGATACACAGAAAGCCTTAACGACTCCAAAGATTTACAACTTACTAGATCATCGGGCAAGAGAATATGCGAAATAATGTTAAAATCATGAACATAGCGAGCAAACCGACACTTGGGGCGAAACTTCAAGTCAAGCGACTTGACATTGCGGTTTACAGCAGCTTTAAACCTGCTTCTTTATGTTCTTCTCTTTTGTGTAAATGCACCTTTGGTCCCTCAGCTGTTCCAAATTCTCTTATTTGGTCATTTTTTTATCAGGTCGCAAAAATCTTAAATCGATAATCGAACGGCGAATATATTTGGAGTTTGTAATCGGTTTAGGCAGGATTAATCTGTGTTTTTCACAAAACATTCCTTAGAGTCTCTGTCAACGGATAAGCCGAACAGGCCCACGACCCACATCTTCCACGAGTTATTTCAACTTCGGTTTATGAGTTGTGGGACTTGTTAGCAGTAGAGTGTAAGGCATCAGGGTATGTTGCTGCAAGATTACTCGTAGATAAAAAACAAGTTATCTAAAAATAATTATAAAAAAGAAATAATTAAGAAAACTATAGTTGTTATAATTCAAAGAAATTAGATAAAATTAAATGAAATATATAAGTATATATATTTTCCAATAATCTTACAACATAAATAAACAACTTTCGCACTTTAAAATCTAAAGACTGATATTGATATATAATGAAAACCGACGAGAACACAAGAAAGCGGCTAAAAACTGACGAAAACATAATAAAACAGTGAAAACACAAGAAAATTATCGAAAACTAATGAGAACCTAAGAAATCGGACAAAAAGGGTCAAAGGCGGTCGAAAACGTACAAAACGTATAAAAACAAATAGCGTATCACTCCGATTAGTACATAGAGCATTGTTGGCTTCTGGGAAAAAAAGGTTACAAAAAGTCATTTAGACGAAGACCCAACCTATTTAAACATGGCCATCTAAACACAAACCTATCTAAACCCATGCTTCTAGAAAACTCGTTTGTACTCAAACTCATCTAAACACAAACCCATATATAATATATATCTATGACCAAACTCTGACCTATCTATTTTATCACCTCTATTTTTGCTAAATGATGCTTATTAGGCACATGTTAACATCTATTTAAAGCAGATTTTTATTAACTACACTCTAACTTGTGTTCGTGAGCATTTGTTAGCAAAACTTTTTAGTTATTTGTTATCTTATCTTGTAAGAGCGGAAGGTATCATGGTGAGACTAAGCCTCTCCACTTTGTCCGCACAGCTGTCATATCAGCGCCACATCATCACGAAACAACTAACCAAAACACCTCATCTATAGTTAAAAGTCAACCCCTCTCCACTTTGACCTCACCACTATCTTTTATTCTATTTTATTTTTTTCATACAAATTTAAATTTATTTTATTAAAATAAAAATAAAGTATATTAAATTAAAATACAGTAGGGGTGTTCATCGGTTCGGTTTTCGGATTTGTGGGTTGTTTGGTTCGGGTTCCTCGGTTTTGAGATTTTTAAAATCAAAACCAAAACCAAACCAAACCAATTATAAAGCACGTAAAACCAAACCATACACTAAATTAAAATTCGGTTTGGTTTCGGTTAAAACCAAGAAAACCAAATTCAAAAAAACTTTAAAAGAAAACCAAATGGTACGGCATGTGTGTATATATTGGAGTGAATTAGGTTTAACATTCCTATTGGATATACATTAGATACTTGATTTCAGGTTTATCAGTTTATAAATATTTAAAAAAAAATTGAAGAGTTTGTTAAGGATAAAGAAAATATTATACATATATATATATATATAATTTAAATTTGTTTGTACATAAATAAAGTTATTCGGTTTTTTCGGTTTGGTTTGGTTTTCTATTTATTAAAACCAAAACCAAACCATACACCAATTAAATACTTCGGTTCTGTCTCAAACCAAACCATACACCATTTAAAAAATTCGGTCCGGTTTTATTCAGTTTTGGTCCGGTTTCTTTTTCGGTTTGTTCGGTCTCAAACCAAATACTGAACACCCCTAAAATACACCAAGAAAATAAAAATACAATCCTAAACTAAAAATGTTTTAAAAAATTTACGAAACTTATAAGTTTTAAACCAAAAAATGATATTAAACCTAAATGGTAAATATAATATTTATAAAAAAAGGGCTAATAACTTAAAAATGTATCTAACCTGTCACTTTTTACCGTTCTGTGTAGCCATCTTTTTTTTCCTATATTATCATTAAACATTGTGATTTCGTACATTGTGTGTACCCGGTGACCTGCTCAAGTGGTTAATAGGTTACCTTAACGACGGTTTAATTTTTTATTACAACGTTAGTCCGTTATATTAACGGCTATTAATACAAACAGCTAAAATTTGATTTTTTTTTAAAATAAAATGTATAACTTTAAAAAAAAAGTATGTAACTCCAAATATTTACGTTTTCGTCAGATATTTTACGTTTTCCTCAGTAATTTTACGTTTTCGCTTGTAAACTTACGTTTTCGTCAGAAAATTTACGTTTTCGTCTGTAAATTTATGTTTTCGTCTGTAAATTTACGTTTCCGTCTGTAAATTTATGTTTTTGTCTATACATTTATGTTTTCGTATGTATTTTTACGTTTCGTCTGTAAATTTACGTTTTCATCTTTAAATTTACGTTTTCGTCTGTAAATTTACATTTTTGTCAATATTTTTACGTTTTAGTCTCTAAATTAAAGTTTTCGTCAAGAACATCACATTTTCTTCAGTAAATTTATGTTTTTGTCAGTAAATTTACGTTTTCGTCTATAAATTTACCTTTTCATCAGTAAATTTAGGTTCTTGTCTGTAAATTTACGTTTTCGTCAGTATATTTACGTTTTTCGTCAGAAAAATTTCTTTTTTATCTGTGAATTTATGTTTTCGTCTGTAAATTTACGTTTCCGTCTGTAAATTTACGTTTTCATATGAATTTTTACGTTTTCGTCTGTATATTTACGTTTTTGTCAATATTTTTACGTTTTCGTCTCTAAATTTACGTTTTCGTCAATAACATCACATTTTCGTCAATAAATTTATGTTTTCGTCCGTAAATTTACGTTTTCGTCTATAAATTTACTTTTTCGTCATTAAAATTACCTTATCGTCAGTAAATTTACGTTTTGGTCTGTAAATTTACGTTCTCGTAAGATATTTTACGTTCTCGTCATTAGTTTTTCGTTTTCGCCAAAAAATTTATGTTTTCAGCCAGAAAAATACGTTTTCGTTGTAAATTTTTGTTCGTAAATTCATGTTTTTGTCAGTATTATTATGTTTTCGTAAGTATTTTTACGTTTTCGTAAGTAACTTTACTGACGAAAACGTAAGTGTACTGACGAAAACGTAAATTTACAGACGAAAACGTAAATTTACAGACGAAAACGTAAAGTTATTGGCGAAAACATAAAAATACTAACGAAAACGTAAAAGTATTGACGAAAAGTTAAATTTACTGACGAAAACGTAAATTTGCAGACGAAAACATAAAGAAACTGACGAAAATGTAAATTTACTGACAAAAACGTAAATTTACCGACGAAAACATAAATTTACTGACAAAAACGTAAAAATATTGACAAAAACATTAAAATATTGACTAAGACATAAATTTACTGACGAAAACGTAAATTTTTTTATGAAAACGTAAAATTGCTGATGAAAACGTAAAAAACTGATGAAAACGTAAAAATTCTGATGAAAACGTAAAAAACTGAGGAAAACGTAAAAATACTTATGCGAGCGTGAAGTTACTGACGAAAATGTATAATACTGATGAAAACGTAAAATTATTAATGAAAAGTAAACTTATTAATGAAAAGTAAAATTATTGATGAAAACATAAAAGTCCTAATGAAAATGTAAAAATACTGATGAAAACGTAAAAAAAAAGGTGAAAATATAAAATCAAACGAATACTGATAAAAACTTTCGAAAATGTAAATTTATGTAAAAAAGTACTATTTTTTAAAAAAAATTCAAAAATATTTTTGTGCAAAAAAACCGCACAAACATTTTTTAAGCTATACGTTTTTTTAAAAAAATTGTAAAAAAACTATTACAAAAATTTACTGTAAACTTTTTTTTGTAGTTATACGTTTTTTTTGAAAAATAGATTTTTTTTTTCGAAAATCAAAGTTCAAGTGTTTATATGAACGACCGTTAATATAAGGACTAACATTGTAATAAAAACTAAACTGCCGTTAAGTTAACCTGCTAGAGCAAGTCAAACAAGTCACCGGTACACACAATGTACGAAATCACAAAGTTTAATGATAATATAGGAAAAAAAAATGGCTACACAGAACGGTAAAAAGTGCCAAGTTAGATACATTTTTAAGTCATTAGCCCTAAAAAAAATAGAATAGATAAAAGCCTTCGTGGTTTGGCCTTTGTTGTCTCGCCAGTGCAACGAAAAAGGAACGGAGAAAAAGGGGTCGGTGTGGCGACGAGCCCCGGCGAAACCCGACGAGGGTGACACCTCAACTTGGCAAGCCAACCGGCGTCGTGACACCCTCCTCTCTAAGCAATAAATTTAAAGTATTAGAAGTTTTACATAAATTTCTTCAAGTCTTTTTATAAGAAATAAATTTAAACCTTATAAATCACCACTAATTATAAAATGTTACTTTAAGACCATTTGTAACGGTGCATAAAAGCACGTAAAAAGGCACCTTAACCACGAGTCACGGCTTCACGGCTCCTTCCATCGATGCGTGGTTGGACAAATTTGGCACCCGTATGGTAGTGTAAACCATTAAATGTTTTTATATTTCAATTTTTGGTTGTTGGGTATGTCTGTGTTTATGTTTTTGTCTTTTGTTAGAATGTCAAAACTATAGCTATTTGATGGTTAGAGAGCAGGGTGGTGGGTTCGGCTGGCCACCATGGCGTGACACCATGGCGCCGCCAACCACACCAGGCCTAGCGTTATGGTGCTTCGGCAGGCAATTACCAGCCGACATTATGGGTGATGGCGTGACATCATGGCGCAGCCAACCACACCGTGGCTCGCGCCATGGCTTGCATTACTAATTTTTTTTTTCTGAATATTTGAAATTATTTGTGATGTTTTTTTTAAGCTGGAAGATGATAGGGATGTTTTATATAGAAGCTGGAAGATGTCTTTTTTAATAGCTTGTGATGTTCCTTTGGTGATAATGGCCCAGCCTAAAAATTTGTCTTTTTTTATTTTTGTGTTTTTTTATTAGTGTATTTTTTTAAGATGTATTTTTTCTTATTAATGAAAAATTAACATGTATTTTTTCTTATAAACTAAAAAAAATATTTAAAAAAAAGGGTGAGGTTACGATATCACGAGAAATTGTGGTGTTAACGAGGAAGGGTGTTGAGAGCAGGGGAGTCCGGTGCCATGGCTTGGCGCCATGGCCACCACGCAGGAAAAGAAGACCGCGGAGGACTCCGTCCCTCTGCGCCGTCGGGCTGGCGCCATGGCCACCAGCTCTCGCGGTGATGAGTTTTCCTTTTTTTTTCCTTTTAATTATTAAAGTGGGTATATGTGGACCCCTTATACCACTTTTTACTCCTATGGCACCACTTTTCCCACGGCTCAGGGTTACCAGTGAAAACTGGTGCCGTGAGAAAAACTGGTGCCGTGGGAAAAATGCTGATGTGACAGCAGTTTTTGTGCCATGGCACCACGATTCCCTGTGCTCTTATGGGGTTATGGGGTGTTTTGGTGTTATGGGAAAAAGTGGTGATGTGGCACCACTTTTTGTCCACGACAGGAGCTCGACGGCTCAGCCGTACCGTGCGCTCTTAGTGTGGTGAAGATTGTGAATATACATGTTGTGGCGAGTACAGTGGCCATTACATCGAGTCTTATGCAATTCTCATTCCACGCAAACTTGCTTTTAGCTTCCTATCGAGTGTAGATTGGATATCATTAATGTAAACCGTGTTAGTCGAGGTGCCAAATTGGTCGTTCATACAGAAAATATTTTTGTTCAGGGATTTTGCCATACACTCCAAAAGAACATAATTATGGAATCTATGAACCGGATAGTGTGGTGCCAATCTGGTTGGTTTGGTTACTCAGTTTGTTCTTGGAGTACCGAACAACCATTATAAAAATATCATACCCACAAATCATAGAGTTGGTCTACTGACCAATTAAAAGCAATAGCTATTTTCCTTCATAAAGGTCCTCAAGACAACACATACTGGCCTAAGCATAATGTTGATGTCAGACGACAATGTAAGGAAACGTAAAGTTAAGTAGTGCAGAACCCGTAGCATGACATCAAATATTATTACAGGTTTAACTAAAGCTCAGTCTTTAAGAAGAGCAATCAGTTTAACACTTGAAGAAGCCTTGTGAATTTTTGACACGTCATTCATCGTCTCCACTGATTTCTCATGGTAGCTGACTTCATTATACCAGCTGAAAACCATTTCTTCTAGTTCAGTTCCTTGCTCCAGCAATAAGCGGGCTATACCTAATTTCTGCTCTTCTCCATTTATGTCAACAAACTCGACTCTTTTCAAATGACGAGTCAAGACCCCACTTGCTTCAATGTCGTCTAACTTCCAATATTCAGATGTTAACAGCTCCTAGACAATTAAGAAATAACATAAGTTAATTGTCTCAAAGTTGGGAAAACCACAACTAATTATTAGAAGTTTTAATAAATGCGTTGGTTATTAGTCCAACTATGGGGATTACTCAAGTTGTTGAAGCTTGCACCCACAAAGGTTATCTGTATAAAGATTGTGTCGGTGATTAAATTTAAACTTTTAAAGGTGGGAATTTCAAGCTAATAATATGGACAATGGGTCAAAGCTGCAAAATTATAGAATTAGCTAGAGGCCAGTGACCAATCAAACTTTTTACAAATAAACGAAAGTGAACTCCAGTGTTAACAACATCCTAATGGCTGTACTATGATATACTGACCATTACCGTGTTACAGATTAGTAACTTTAGTAATCATATAAGGTAATTTAACACATATGAGAACTAGAACATTGGACAGAAAAGTTTAGGCAGGCGAATGAACAAAATTTTAGCAATCAAGTTTATGGCTATGATTTAAGTTGAGTCTTATAGTTATAAAGTTCATATTTAAATAGTTTACTCTTAATTAAGTTACTTAGAAAAGTTTTAGCTTTAAAGGCATATGAAACCTGTTTTTATCCAAACCAGTCGCTGAACCTGCACATTCACTTTACATACAATCCAATGGTTTCTATCTACAGCATATTTACGAAAATTGTTATCAACAAACCTTCAGCCTAGTGTTATGTAAGTGGCCCATCAACTAAGAGGTCGTGTGGGTTCATGTCTAAGCTGAGACATTTGTTAATTAATAGTTGTATAGTGTATATTTTTGAATCTGCAAGTTTTTTTCTTTCACTCACACTTGCGCATCACAGTTTAAGCGCAAGTTAATAATGGTTGAAAGTGATATGCGAGGCTTCAAGATATTAATCCAGAAAATAAATTACTAACTCAGAATATCGGAAGACTACCTTTTGAATGATCAAACGGAGACACTCCAGATTAGGAGAACGTCTGAGAATGTGGATGAGAACTTTCATGGTGAAGGCATCAATTGTTGTGGTCAACTCAAGTGTCTTCAGATTGGGAAAAGATGCAGGCAAATCTCCTTGAGGATCATTAGCAGCATCAATACACTATAACAGTGACAACAAGTCAAATTTAGATATTATAATGTGCAGTAGAACTATAAACTGGGAACACATTACACGATATATAGTCATGCAGGGTAAGGTTATGATATATATATATGTGACAGAAACCAATGATTTGTGAGCGTAGGTATGGCATAAACAAGAACAGATCTTAAAGGCCAGCTAGTGGTCATCTGGGTTTCAGATCTTAAACACCAGTGACTAAGAAAACTTCGTTGAGCACCAGAACGAAATATAAAGGTATGTGAAAATGAAAGGACATGCATATGCTAGATTCTTCACCACAACCACGTGAATTATTAATGGTTCTTTTAAATGAACTGTAACCCAAAGCATAACAAGTGGTGCATCGTGAACATTCAAAACAGATTTCTATCAAGAAGGTGAAGCACATCAATATTATCTTAATGTAATGTAGAACTGCAGTTTCGTACAATAATTAAACTCACGGAAAAGTATCAATAGTTGTTAGATTCAATGTCTCTATATGTGGAAAAGATGCAGGGAACTTTCCTTTCCTATCACGTTCAGCTAGCATGAATGCACTTCAATACTTCATAATGGCAGCAAGCATACATTTTGAAGTAATACACTTTTTATAGGCAGAAATTCAACAATAATACATGTAGGTATACAGATGCTAGAATTTTCATGATGATATCAGAAGTTATTAACGATTTATATCAATGATGTGCGAGCCAAATCATATAAGTGATACATTAAGAGTAAACTGTAGATTCCGATCAAAAAGGTGGAAACAGATGAAGAGTAGTTTTAGCTATGGTGCCTGCTATAGGTGGGTACAATTGCGTCCTGAAAAACATTTTGTAACTCCTTTTCATTTTTCACAGACTAAAGACCAGACACTAGATTATGAATCATGTAAAATATCAAGTACTCTGTTTGTCCTCGAATTGTTGGAAGCCTCTAACTAAAAATGAACAAGTGTGTATTAAATGGAATACTATGCGTAATGTACCTGAATGAAATAAAGATTAAGCGACAAATAATCCACGTGAGAAATCCCACCAAACCACTTGCATACAGTTTTGCCTGATGCACGTGATAATTTTCGCTGCAGGATGTCTTCAGGATGAATCACAGCTTTCTTCAATGAATCAACGTCTTCAAGGATTACTTCACATCTATGACTAACATACTCAAAATTCACAAGTTTTGGGCAACAAACTTTAATACCAGAGAAAAAGTCTACTATACCCCCAGAAAGAAAGTTTTTCCATTTTCGAATGATCAAAGTCTTTAACTTAGAAGATGAAATACAAAGAGGATCTTCTAATCTTATCAAACAGTCTATCAAACTCAAGTCCTCGAGTAACGGGCACATTTCAAGAAACTTTTCAACTATATCACTTTGATAACAGTAAACATTGTTGAGCTCGAGAACCTTAAGCCTCTCAAACCTTTTACAACTGTCCAAAGATACAATACCTTGATACACAGAAAGCCTTAACGACTCCAACAATTTACAACTTACTAGATAATCGCCCAAAACAATCAAACACATGACGCAATCAAACTTCAAGTCAAGCGACTTGACATTGCGGTTTACAGCTGCTTTAATCAGCATCTCTATAGTCGAAAAATTAAAGTAATCGTCACAACATAAACGAAAACTATCCAAATCTACGGTTTCGTTAGCTAAAGCCCATGACACAAAGTCTCTGAATTTGTTCTTTTCGATTTTTTTGGGGGGTTGAAGTAGTCGGTCACAATCAAAGTTTAGAGATGGAAAATGAGGAATTGAAGTCCATAAATACCTCCATCGTGTTGATAAAACGCTGGTTCGAACAACTTCTTCGGTATTCGGAACGCCTTGAAGGATCAACTGAAGAACAAGGTCCGGCATGTTACTGATATAATCGACGCCATTATCGAGGTTTGAAGCCATTGTGTTGCTCCCCAAAAAGAGAGAGTGATTTAGGATTTAGGGCTTCTTCGGGTGTTTGTTTTAGCTTATATAGGGGGCTTAGAGGGGTTAATCTTGTGATTTTGATAAATATCGGTAATTTTTGGATATTTTTCTAAAAAGAACTTGTTTTTTTCTCATTATTTTATTTTAACCGGCTAAACTAGGGCATATATAATAAAATAAATATTTTTAATCGGTGCACATGTAAAATAATAATTAGGCTACTCGATGAATATTTTATATTTAATTTTTTATTCTCAACTTTCAAACAAGTATTTTTGTTTTTTAATTCGTTTTTATATGTTTTTTTTCTCGTTTTAGCTTGCGCTTGTTTCGCCCGTGCCCGTTTATCCCGCGCCCGTTTGACCCGCTGCCCGTTTAACCTGTCACCCGTTTAGCCCGTTGCTCGTCCGTTTTGCCACTTCTAAGTGGCTTATAAGCTTATTAGCTTATATAAGCTTATAAGCTTATAAGCCGAAATCAAATGTTTGGTTAATCTTATATAAGTAGGCTTATAAGCTTATATAAGAGGATTTTGGTAAGCAAGAATTTGTGCTTTATATAAGAATAGGTGGTTTATATAAGATATTATATGAAAAAGACATTTATACCATCATTTAATAATTATATCATTTTTAATTTTTATGTACTTTTTTTTATCATTTTATCTTATTATCTATATAAGCTAAACCAAACATTAAGTAAGACTTAAAAGCTCATTATATATAAGCCATAAATAACTTATATAACATTATATAAGCCCAATACATAAGCTTAACCAAACACCCTTTCATTAAACCTGCTTCTTTATGTTCTTTTCTTTTGCGTAAATGCACCCAATGTTTTGAAACCCGGTTTTTAAATCGACCTAGTCGAGTCACCGGGTCCGGGTCAATCTGATTTTCTAAAAAAACAATTGTTTTTATATTTTTAATAATTAACAAACATTATATATATAAAACTATAAAAACATCTGTATATTGAAATATAAATTGTTTACCTACTAATATAATATGTAAAAATAAAATTTCATCGCAAATACGTAAAATTTACATATTTTTTATTAAAAAACCCGAAAAATGAAACCCAACCGGCTCTCAAAAACCGAGTTGACCCGGGTCACCACAAACCCGACGGGTCTAGCCGGGTTTCAAAAAGTGAAACCCGAGTCAGTATGACCTTTTTTCGACCGGAACCGGGTCAACCGGTTGACCAGGATCTGAAAACGTTGAATGCACCCTTGGTCCCTCGACTGTTCCAAATTCATTTATTTGGTCGTTTTTAACGAGATTGCAAAAATCGTGAATTGGTAATAGAGCGATAAACATTTTTGTAATTTATAATCGATTTAAGGGAAATTGAACAGTGATTTTCACCAAACATTCTTAAAAACTCGAGATAATTTTAATTGGAGAAAACAAATCTTACTTTTTGATCTTTATATAAAGTTCGAGTAATGCAGTTTGTCTATTGTCTAAATTTAAATCTCAAGATAGAGACATGGTAGTCGTCTTTGCTCACAATGTCTGCCTAATCTGCTCTCGTTTATCTATGTATTATAATTTTGGTGTTCAAATTGATATTTATCTAAAACTTTTCTTGGAAAAATAGAAAACCTATTTTCCACATGTATAACTAATATTTAAGAAACTACTTTTATGAGTTTTTTATATTTTTCTCTTTTCAATATAAGTTAAGGTTTTCTATTTTTATTTTGAATACTATTTTTATTCTTAATATGTAGTGTTACTACCTCCGTCTTAAAATAAGTGTTCACTTTTAACTTTCCGAGTCTTTTTTTTAACTTTGACCTTAATTATTTTTATGTGCGTTAAATAATACTCTTTGAAAATTATATGGATGAACAGAATTTTAAATGTATTTTGTATTGATATAATTTTTATTAAGTATAACAAATGTATTTACGATCAATGTTTCAGAAAAAAGAAATTAAAAGTCAAATGTGAACATTTATTTTAGGACTGATAAAGTATTAAATAGTGTTAATAACTTAATATGTATGACATTGTTTTGGTGGTATGAGTTCTTAAATTTATCCTAAAATAGTGTTGATATTTACATTGTTCGCTTGTGATTTTTTTTAATGTTTAAAAGTTTCAGTTGTTGCTTTGAATTGTTGTTCGTTTTGAAATGTTGTTCGCTTTGAAATTGTTCGCTTCAGAATTTTTATTTGTTATAACTTATAAGAGTATAATATAATCGATTGATTGAAAAAGCTATAGAAAATAATAAGATTTAAACATGTTTTCAATTTTATTAAAATTGGAAAACCTGAAATTCATTTGAACAAGTTTTCATGGGTTCTCTAGAGAGAGAATAACTCCTATATTTTCAAGAAAATTAGAAAATGAAAACTAAAGAAATTTTTCTGGAACTAAACAGAACCTTAATTTTTGTATTAGTACATTCTTTTTAACTAAAAGATCTTTGATAAAGTACTACTGATTGTTTGAATCTATTTAAACTAGTTTAAATGTCCGTGTACGTACGGAATTTAAACATAAACGATACATTAAGTAATAATTTTGTTATTATGATTTTATATATATTATATATGTTTTTTAAGAACATCTGATATATACATGCTTGATTATGTTGTTGTTTTACTGTGCATCATGTAAATTAATATAAGCTCAGCTCAAAAAAAAAAAAATCATACTCTATTTACTTTCGGTATTTTTTTCTAGATAGTTTATCTTAATTATCAACAACCTAATTACACCAACCTTACACGTACACGATTTATAATTTCAGAATTTAATAATGCTTAATATCATTCTATAAGTATTAATTTTTTAATACTTAAATAGTTACGATACTCATGGACCTACGAGTTTTACATGATTTTTCATTACGTGATAATATTAATTGATATTTTGTATAAATATTTGTTGCATAAAAGATTTTATTTTGATTTAACTGAAATGTTAGTTATCATTTTCTATATATTGTGTGTTTAGTGACACATAACGACATTAAAAACATATATGTTGTTGTAATATGTAAAATCATGTCTATTTATTTTCATCTCACACTGATGTTTGAGCACCTGCATTCATTTTAATATTTATATGCATGTTAATAATAATTTACATAAATTGCATTAATTGACTTTGTTAAGTGTCAAAATAAACAATAATTGATGTTTTTATTTAAATATTTATAATCATGAGATTTGTGATTTTTTATGTATAATATATATGTTGTATTTTTAAAATATAAAATCTAAAGAGTATAAATTTTAAGGGGGTATTTTGTTTATTTTTAAAAGCTACCAAATAATATGAAAATTTATATGTTTACAGTTAAATCTATCTAGTTTATTTAAAATTCAACTATTAAAGTTTTATTAATCCCCTCCTCCATTTTTAAGTTTTTATTTTTACAAATTTGACATATATATTTTTATGTGTTTTTATCAAATTCCTCCACCAAATTTTTTAAATTTAACTAAATTTAATTTAATTTTGAATTTTTTCAACCAATTATATCACTCAATTTTGCTTATGTGTCAAAATCAAGTTATTTGATTGATCCAATTATTTTTTATACAACCTCCACTTTTCATTAACAAATTTAAAAAATCTAATTCTTTTATTATATAAAAGATTTCTCAATAACTTTGACTTATTACTCAAAATATAAAATTTTAATCCTTATTTTTTTAAATATTAAACTAGTTTTATTTGAACATCAAATACCTTTCCCTTTTTATATATCTTTTAAATTTCAACCAACACTAAATTAGTTTTAGAATTTTTAATATATTTTTTATTAAATCATACATAATGGGGGCAAATGTTCAATGTAAATTATCTTTTTAGTATAAGCCCTATCAACCAATCACAATTATTTATTTTTTCACCTAACAAAAAAATTTATTTTTTAAAATGTTAAATATCTAATAAATCGTTAATTATTACGCAAAATGAAACATACAGTCGCGACAAGAATTAAATTATCTTTCTATCGAGTTATAAATATATATACTTCCGGCAAAAAAAAAAATTAGTCTGAGAAAATCATATATGATTCGTATGCTAATCATATATGATTTTTCAGACAAAAAAAAAAGTTCATGCATGTGCCCCTTTATAAAAGATGATTGAATTCTGGTTGTAATGATTTATTTTTTGTAACTTGATGATTTACTGTTTGGAAGATTTTTTTTTTTAAAGGTGAAAAGTATGTTTGAGTGGATATGATTAGTCGATGTGTGTTGAAAACTTAAAACTAGTTGTAGCATTAGCACTAGCAATTTAATTTATAAAAAAGTTTGGTAGAATATATATATGAGTGCAATATTAATGTGTAAAATAACACAATGCTAACGTCAAACGCTAAATGCTCATCCTAAAAGCATCGAGAAATTAACGTTTTCGTAATTTTATTTATGTTAATTACTTTCTTTCAAACGAGCATTTTTATAATAATGCTAAATGTTAAGGGTTCGTTTGGTAGGAATTTATGAAATAGTAAATGAATGGAATAACAATGTAATGAGATGAGTAGTGTAATGTAATAATACATTACATTAGCTACATTCCTTTGTACTTTCAACGCTTTTTTGGTTAATATATTTACCGGGGAAACCCTTTACAAAAAAAAATGTAATAATACATTACTGTTGTTAATCGCGTTTGGTTTGTATGATAAGATGTAATAGATTTGATAATTAAAAGACTAAAATACCGATTAATTATAAAAAGTTTATTTAATTTGGTTAGTTATAATGGAGTTTTATGTAATTTTCATTCCATTACAAGATGTAATGAAAAAAAGCAAGAACCCCTAAGGAATGGTTTTGATGTATTAAATCATTCCTTGTAATAAATCATTACATTCAATCAATACAAACAAACAACATTTTCTCATTACATTTTAATAATCTATTCATTGCTTCTTTGATTACAAGATACCAAACATTATGTAAATGCTTTCTTCCTTACTATAGTTAAGCCCAAATCTCAGATAGTATAACTAGTTAAGCCCAAATCCAGACGGAAGTGAAGAAAAAAAAAATTAACCACCTTCATACTAGGGCTGAGCATCTGTCTGGGATCGGACCGGCCAAGACCGAACCGGACCGAAGACCGAAATGGTCCGGTCCGGTGCGGGTTGATCCGATCCGGTTCAGTTCTCGGTCCGGGCCGGTCTTATTAGACATAATCGACGAGATTTTCCTAAGACCGAACCGCACCGAACCGAAGACCGAATTCGTCCAAAACCCCGGACCGAAATTATTCGGTCCGGTCCGGGTCAGTTTTGGGTATGCCGTGCTCACCCCTACTTCATACGATGTAAACATAGCTGAAACAGTCACAAAACTGCCTTGATAAAAATTTAGCCAGCAGTTTGATATTGAAGATAACATGAAGGTCTCGATACTCCTTGAATCTGATTTGTCGATGATTGTACAAAATTGTTCAACATTGATACTCCTTGAATCTGATTTGTCGATGATTGTACAAAATTGTTCAACATTATCTTTGCAAGCTAAGTCTAACACTACGTTATGGCCCCTCATTAAGTCCATACAATCTACAAGCTCTGTCATCGGTGGGACATTCAACCACCATGAAAAGGAATGAGTACTCATCAACTACGACAGGAAAGGACCAACATTCCAGTAAAACATATAGGTGGCAAAATAGGAAGTCAATCAAGTTACAATATGCACTTGCCGCACTTTATAAGCTAACAGAACTCATTTTAATCCATAACCCAGCTCACCCATTTTGACCTCTCCTTTTTATTAACTAAAGACAACATGTTAAGGAACCATTCACATAATACTTTTAATGGCCAAGTATCATATTAGTTTCAAGAATCTAGAAACTGAGTTGGGAGTAAACCTATTCATCAGCTGCCATGTTCAGGGAGACAAAATGAAGACTGAGTAACCTAACAACCTAAATGGATTATGAATCCAACAGATAACGAGTACTCCAAGCATCCTTTGACTATTGCAATATTTTCCTTGGTGGCACGTGTAAGCAAAATATATTTCACCATAGACTGAATGTTCTCACATCATCCAACCAATATTCTCTAATCCTTACTCATTAGTCTGCTTAACCAGATATATTTAAGACAGAACTAAATGCTAATCCTCGTGCTGAAACGAAAAGCGAATGGTAGACTAGTGAGTATAAACTATGTGTTGAAAGAATTCGCAAATGTTAATGAAAATCCAAATGGGTTTTAATCAACCATTCACAAAAAATTGATATCATTTTAACGCCAAGCACACATGAACACTTCAACAATGAAAACAGCACGATACATGAAGAAATTGTATAACTTTATGCTACGAAACCAAGCCATATGAAGTTAGTCCTAGCAATCAACACGTTTTAATCTCATGCCACATGTGGTTTAATAAGCATAGTCAATCTAAACGAGGGATAGAACTATAAACAGCAATAGTGTATAAAATATCAAATGCAGACTATATAACATCAACCATAGTCTTAAATCAGCACGATAAGTAAGTAAACTTATACACTTTAACTCTTCTGTAATTCAAATAGCATCACGTCTTTCATTTCAAGCTACTACAGCATAACATACATAGACATTATAGCATAATAAACTCTATATTGAAGCCTCAAACTTCCTCAACTAATTATTCAAACGCGCCTAAACCTGGATATTGAAACAACATCTCACATTATTGATGCAAAAACCAAAACACAACGCACGAACCTTACACAAAACATAACTCATCCCCACTCATCACTACTTCAAAGCGATTTAAGCATATCCTCAGCGCCACTATTAGTAAATGCACCCCCTTCTTCCAAATTCAAAACCTTAACAACCCCATCATCAACAAGCATAGCATACCTCCTAGACCTAACACCCAACCCAACCGGCTTATCGCTCAAATCCAATTCGCACCCAATCGCTTTCGTAAACTCCCCATTCCCATCACTCAACAACAAAACCTCATCTCCAACATTCAAATCCTTCTCCCAAGCCTTCATTACAAAAGCATCGTTAACAGAGACACAAGCAATAGTATCAACTCCCTTTTGTTTCAACTCGGTCGCTTTTTCGACGAAACCAGGGAGATGTTTCTGAGAGCAAGTGGGTGTGAAAGCACCAGGGACAGCGAATAGGATTGTTTTCTTGGATTTGGTTAAGTCTGAGATGGTTGTGGTTTGGAGATCGTTGTTTTTGTCGAAGTAGGATAAGGTGGATTCTGGGAGTTTGTCACCGACAGAGATTGTGGCGGAGATTTTGGTGGGTTTGAAGGAGAGGGAGTGGCGGCGCGTGGTGGTGAAGGTGAGGTTGGATGTGGTGGCGCGTGAGATTAGTTTTGTGAAGGTGAAGGAGGAGGTTATGGCGGCGGCTGACATGTTTTTTTTGTGTTTTTTTCAGGTGGGAAGTATGGGAGGGTTTTTTTGAGGGGTTGGTGATTTTGTTAATGTTGACGGAGGAAATGATGTTCTTTTTTATGATGTTGAAGGATGAGCACACCGGTGACTAGACCGGATAACAGAACCGGACCGAATTATTTCGGTCTGGTTCCTTTTTTGCTTTTGATCTTTAATCCGGTTGGTCTAATTTGGTTAAATAAATCATTAAAGACCGGATCGATCAGCATTGAAGTAGACTATTTTGGTCCGTTCTTTGGTTTGGCGTTTTGAGCCAATTAGGTTTCGATTCAGTTTCGTCTTAGTAAGTTAGGTTCACTTTTTAAATCACGAGCACACCCTAGACGTGGGTGGTTGACTAGTTGGTGTGGGAGTGAAAAAAATTGCGAGTTTGAGGTTTTTCAGTAAGTGTTTGAGTTTGCTGTGTTTAGCGACAGTTTTTTAAAAACGCTTTATTAATTGTTATTAACATTTAGTATAATTGTTAAAAAAAACTTGTTTGATTAAAACAATGAGAATTAGCATTTTTTATAAAAATACTATCTTTTTATATGTTTTTTTAAAAAAACAAATTAAATGAACATTATTAATTAAAGAGTTTTAAACTTAATAAATTACTTAAATATTCTTATTAATATAATACATTTAATTAAAATAGTTTTTATTTATTTTCTTTAATTCTTTCATACATTTAAATTACAGCTACTCGTAACTTACCAAACACTGTTATAAATTAACTATTATTGCTAACTGCTATTACTAACTGCTAACCAAACACAATATAAGAGATGGGTTTGTTATTTATATGAAAATTATTTATAATAATTTAATAAAAAAGTATTATTAGCCGATAAAACTAATAAGGTTTATATTAAATAATTTTTTAATTAAACATTACTTACGTAGTACCAAATATTTTACTCTATAATAAATAAGCATTAAATATTCAGTGGTGAATTAGCTAGTTTGCAGCGTTTGCTACCTAGGTATATGCCACGTATATGTTTGGCATAGGTAAGTGTTGCGTTTCTTTTTATTGTTAAACTAGGGTCTTTGCCCGCGCTTCATCGCGGCGCAGTAAAAACCGTTGTTGCAAGGGTTTTATTGTACTTTCGGACACCGATTGTCGTTTGGGGTGTGGATAAGTTGGTGGACACTAACATTGTTACAGAAAGTAATTTAGCTATTATATCAAACACAAAAGTACACACGTCGGTCTAATTGTTTGTTACGGGTGCGCAGCATGCCAAGTAGTTAGCCATACAATATATACATTACAAAAGTTTGCATAATAAGTGTTTTTCACAAAAGAGCATTGAGTATTCGTCGTTGCTGGTCTACGGTTTTTTTTCTTTCTTTGATGGCTGTTTTAAGTCTGTGAACAGAGCTCTTTTGGAGGAGCTTGTTTTCGCTGAATGTTCGGCCGTCTTGAAGCTCTCGATAATTGTTTCCGCGACTTGGCAAACAACAACTGTTGCTAGGGTACCTGGTTTGGTAAACATAATAATCAGTTAGGTGCAAGTATTGAGTGTTAATGCATTAACTGTTTTGAAAATAAACTGCATGTGTATATGAATTGTATTGTCATGTACAAGAAAGTTTTACTGAACACACATCATAGTTGTGGTTAACAGAGTTGGTTTGTGGTTAGAATCCAGTCAAACACCTATCAAGTTGTGTTACTGTGGATGCACATGCAGGATGGGTTACTTGAAGTGTGTGTTATTTGTGACATAACACTTAAGGCTGCTGTTAAGAAAGGGGTGGCAGCTTTGGTTGGCTATGTAGATTAAAATATTGCATGGTATCCAATGTTCTATGGAAACAGTTGGTTGGCCACCTCTATATAAGTTTTATAGTCAAGGTATTGGTAACACAGCTTATAGAATATAGTAACCAATAAGGTGCAACTAAAATGGCATGGAGACAAATTTTGGACGCTTTGCGACAACAATGTGGTTCGGATGAGTTTGGAAGCTGTTTCTGGTACTATCTGCGTGATCGTGTGGAAGAGGAGAGGGTTTGGAGGAGAAACCTTGGGTGTTTGTATGGGCGGAAGAGGGTGCAATTGCAGCAAGGGATAGATTTATAAGTGAGTTGTCCAGCACCTCCCCAAACGGGCTTGTGAGCCGAATGGTGTGCCTGTTATTGGACATGCAAGAACGTGATGAGGCAGAGATCTTGCGTTTGAAAGGATTGATGGATGCGTCGGATGCGCGTTTGAATGACCTGGAGTTCTTTATGCGTGGCCTGTGATCGGTGGGAGGTGTTGTTGTGGATGGTTAGTGGAGTGTCCTGTGTTTTGTAAATTTGAATAAATGGTAGCTGTGAGGCGTGTGGGGGGCGGGTGGTTCATGTTTCTGGTGCTCGCTGAGAACGCTACCGGTTGTTATCGCTTTGTGTGTACGTTGGTTGTGTTTTGTTGGTTGTTGTGTGTATTTGGGGTATCTTAGGACGTGCCATCCAATTTGGCTTTTTAATGTGAAGTGTTTTAAGTCCCAATTGGACGTATTTTAATTCGATCAATGTTTTCAATTTAATGTATGATGTGTTTGTGCATATATGTTGTCAAATAAAGTAAATTTAGTGAATATCAGGTCCTTTGAATTCGTAACAAATGTAATGGCTGAAAAGACAAATTGATGTGGGAACAGTAAGGAATTGTTAATACTAGTTCAGGTATGTGTGTTTGGCTATATAACGAAACAATTTTTTTTGCCCCAAATGCGGATACGGGTGTTTGAAAATTTTACCTTTTTATCCTACTTTTGGAAAGACCAGCAGATGACCATGTAAATGGTGAGTGGTGGTACTGTGTGTTGTTGTTTGTTTGTTTGGCCATATAAAGCAAAATTCCCCCCCCCCCCCCCAAATGTGGATATGGTTGTTTGCAGGCTTTACTTTTTCTGTCCACTTTTGGAAAGGGTAGCATATGACCATGTAAATGGTGAGTGGTGATACTGTGTGTTGTTGGTGGGAACTATTGGCGGAGATAAAAAGGTTAGTGGGTTGTGTGAATTAGGTGTAGAAAGGAGTGGATGTTTATGTATTTAAGGGGGTGACACCCGGGTTGTTTTTTCACATTGGTAGTAGTTCTTGTATTAGGATATAAAGAAGTAAGAAAAGACATGTCTTATCTTCGGAGGTGTGTTGCGATACAGGCTGAAGCCCAGTCGGAAGACTGGACTGATATGTTTGTATGCTATGTTTCCAACGACATTGAAGGGGAAACAGCTTGGAAGTCGAAGGTTGAAAGCATGTATCGTGAGGCGAACATGGGGATTGTGGCCTGTGAACATTTACGTTGGGAGCTTAGGACAGTGAAAGGTGACCGGTTCGTTAACCGGATGGTTGCGTACTTGAGCAAAACAATGGACACGGAGTGTCGCTTCCGTGATAAACTGGAGGTAGAAGTTGAGGCGTCCGCAATGCGCTTACCCAAAAAGGAAGGATACATGGCAAAGTTGGGTGTCTGCGCCCGTGTTCCACTGGTGTTTAAGTTTGGTGTTATTTTTTGGTGTTTTTTTTGTATTCTGTGATATGAAGGGTCTTTGTGACCGTGTTTTCACAATAACCAAGGGCAGTGTGTTTACCCTTGTTCTTGTTTCTGTAGTACGCCAATCGTTATTTGGCGGTTGAGCGGGCAATGTATTCTTATTTGTAATGTGTGTCTTTAAAAAGGCTGTTGTAATGAAAGACTGATCAGGGATGTGTATTTGTTTATGGGCATCATGTTTAGTTAAATATATATGGCGTATAATTTTTTGATAATGTGTACGTTATTCTAGTTAGGAAACCTAAACTAAACCATGTCATAGATCTTAGGAAGCAATTTTAAAGGGAAGTAATTGGAAGAGATATACCTGTTTTTGTTTTCTTGATGGATTGTACAAGGGTACGTGGTGGGTCATGGGGTTCAGCACTGGTGCTAGTCAAAGTTTTCGTTTCTTCGGATATGTCCTTGCTTCCTGTCGTGTTATGAGAGGTTTAGGAAGATAAAAGTTAAGGACGTACGAAGGAAATTAATGTTAAAAAAGCATACCAGAGGGGATTAGATCAGGCTGGTGCACTTTTGTTTCTTTGTTAGTCTCCGAACCAGGTAAGCATTTCCTTTCAAGTGACAAAGATAAACTGGCAGACGTGTTTCCAACAGCGCTTTGATCGGCAGCTTCAAGTACGGGTACTTTGGTAGATACTTTGTCAACGATAAACTCGCCTGAACCTTTCTTTGTTCCGTGAGCAAACAGTATCACGAATTTTTTGGTTCTCCCAACAATGGCACTTATCTCGGGAGGAATAGTGGTGGGATCTATGTTTCTGTATTTGGCCACCAAGTCAGAGCATTCGTGTCCTGTTACCTGAAGTCCAAAATGGGAAAAGAAAGTGAAGTTCGCTTTTGTTGTTCATCGTGAACTCCTGCTCTGAAGCTGTATCTGCGAGGTTTTTTTTCCAGGTTTTTCCCATGTTAGTTAAAGTTAAGTGATAGTAGTTTCACGGATACTGTGACTTAGTGTTTCTTATACCTGAAATCAAGGTTGTCCAATTCCCCATCGTCTTCACACATGTATGTATCACCAAAGTCCATTAGCTGTTTCCGCATATCTTGTAGACCACATAATGTAATTTTCTGTTTTGTACAATCGAAATGATAGTGACATCGACTGTGAATTGAATTCCCTAAAAGGCAAATGGTTAAGATAGGTTTGCAATGAGCTTGTTTCTATTAACCATGGATTAGTACGCGCATATACCTTGTAGCGAGCTGGATTTTGGAGCAGCAAAGAAGACAATGGGTGGAGGTTCGTCTTTCTGTCAGTCTCGGATCCCTTGAAGTGGTATTTGGCAACCTGTAGCATGGGGTGGTTTTGAAACGTTCCATAAACCTTTTGTTGTAACAATTGTTATGTCTGTCATTCTAAGAAACTAACAGCGTGCGATAGTGGTGTTACGGGGAAACGTTTTGAGATACTTACGTGGCACAGGCCTCATTAACCTCGGGTGTTCTAGGACTGATGTAATAGAATTTAGCAAGGGACGATGACAGTTCAAGTTCACCTGCATCAGGCAAATGTTTGTCAAAGGAGTTGTTATTAATGTCATTCCAATGATGATGTACGGTATTGCGAACCTTTGTATTCTCCCACTCGGCAGGATGTTATTGCAAGCAAGACAGGAGGCTCGAGTTTCTCGTATGTGTCTTTGTCAAATCGCAAGGCAAGTGTGTCCCACAGAGTCACCTCAATAACTACCCCACTGCGCATTTTTTCAAGTGAAATAACAAATAATTAAGGGGGTGCAGACATAAAAACTAACATTATGGTAAATATAAATAGTTAGGGGCTGCTCACTCGATGTTCTCTACGTCAATCTTACGCCGTATGGTCCCTTGAGTAGGCAAATCTCCGATTGAAGGATGCAACCAAAGTAATCTTAGAAAAGGCAACAAAAGTCTGTTAGTGACTGTGAAAAAAAAGTAAGAAAGGCGAGATGGTATTGGTACCTGTCAAAGGTGGGTAAAGCATTTTGTTTCGTTCACCTTTGAACGACAACCCTTGTGTTGAGCTGTTTGTACGGAACAAAGTCAAAATGATGTGTGAGGTAAGCTTGTTCTTTACCTTGGAGATGTTCGAATTTCGTGATATTTCCAAACCGTAGAGTAGTTTCTCTTCTAAACGTTTGCTTGTACGAGTTTGTTTTTTCACAAAAAAACCGCTTATTCGGTACACTTTCTTGTATATGAGAATCGAATCAAAGTATGTGGCATTGGCTGCATCCATAATCGCATTTATCGCATCACCCTGAAAAAAACTTAGCAGAATGTCATGGGGTTAACTTTGTAATAGTCCATTTATTATAGACAGCAAAAGGAAAATAGTAACCTGTTTGTCAATCAGTATACAACAGAAATTAAGATCTTTCGCAATTGGGTCGATTTTGGTTGGGAGGATCCTATGCATCCATTTTCGATATATTTTTGCTTCCAAAACACATCCTCTTTTTCCAACAGCAAGTTTTGAAATAGGTGTTTGGGGCGACAACTAACGCAGTGTTGCTTGCAGCGAACATAAGGAATACTTAGCTGCATGTAAAGAAGAGCACACGTTAGAGAGCATGGATGGGAACTCAACAGGTGGTATTTATGTGTAAAATCAAAGGCGGAAAGGTTTTATATAAAAAAAGGACCTGAGAGCAGCAGTTAATAAAGAAACATCAAACGATACTATGTGGATGACTATAAGTTTAATTTCGTATATTTGTGCATCTATTGTTAAAGCATAATAATGTAACAGACAATATAGGATGACGCATAACAATCGCTAAAAAATATGTTAGTAAACAACGTGTCAGCAAGTATAAAGACGTATTGGTGGAGCGTATGTTTATATATGTTCGAGAAAATCTTTGTACACAATGTTTTTGGTGCAGTTGTTAGGTTTGGTGCTAGTATTCTGAATAAGTATTTTTATCCCGTTTGGTGAAGTGGCTCTTGAGAGAGCAACATACAGTTGACCATGGCTAAATACGGGTTCGGGCAAATACACTCCTATTTTAGATAGGGACTGATCTTGGCTTTTGTTTATAGGCATAGCGTAACATAACTTAACTGGAAACTGTCTGCGTTTAAATGTGAAAGAGAGGTTACCTGGTGGTTCAACAGAATTCGATGGATATAAACATTTTCGCCCACCTGTGTCCCGATTATGACTTGAGCTTGTATTAACGTGGGACCCAGGGATCTCACAATCATCCGTGTACCGTTGCACAACCCGCCTGCCAAGTTCGTGTTCCTAAGCAACATGATAGGACAACCCACCTTTAACTGTAACTCATGAGGCGGAAAGCGAGGGAACTATAACGTATTTAAGAACTCCGGTGGGTATAACATGTCTGTTTCAGATGTGTCACCCCCATTTGGGTACGCTTGGTCCACGCTTAAGTATGTGACCACTTCTACAAGGATCTGCGAGAGGATTTTTTTTTCGTTGATAATATCAGTTGTCTCATTTTTTGGAAAACAATCGCCTTTTCTTGGAAACTGGCGGCAGTTGGTTTTTAGGCTTTCCTCATCATAGATAAATTTGATTAGATTCTCAACACCCATTCCAGTTTCATCAGACACGCAATACTGAGGTGGGATGGATATCCAGCTTACGTTTTCTGGTTCCTCGTCATCTGGTTCTACAACTTCACCATTCCCAACCGCGAGTAGCCACGTAGAAAACTCTGTTGCTTTTTCCTTTTCAAATAGACTTAGATCCCCTCGCATAAGGCGCTTATTTACTGTGAGTGTGTGAACTTTGAAGTGGCACCATTGGTCTGACTGGGCAATGGATAAGGTTATAAGCTCGATCCTTGAGGCACCCTTCTTGACATGTAAGGTATGGCGAAAGTCTCCACCCAAAATGATTGTCTCCCCCCTCCCCCAGAACACACCCAGGCTTACCGACCAGATCCCGTAGAGACCTGTCTAACGCTTCAAAACACCGCCGATTATTCATTGGGGCTTCGTCCCAGATGATGGCATCTATGTCAGTTAACAGCCTACTAAGCTGTATGTTTTTTTATGTGACACGTGGACTCATCAGTCAACTCAAGAGGGATTTTAAATCTAGAGTGTGATGTTCTGCCGACTGGGAGCAATATGGATGCAATGCCTGATGAGGCAACAATTAAGACAATCTTTCCTTGGGATCGCAAGGCGCCTGTGATTGTTTTTCAAAGGAATGTTTTGTCGGTTCCACCGTGGCCATACATAAAGATTAATTCTTGTTTGTTTTATGCGGATGCAGTAACAATGGAGTCAAATATCTGTCTTTGAGCGCTGTTCAGCTTTGGCAATGCTTGTGTAGTTTCTTCCAGTAATAATTGCCGGTTGTAGCCGTTTTCTTCCATCAAGAGTTTGTTTTTTAGATCGTCGAGAAGTGACTGTGGAGGGTTTGGAAGACCAAATTCACGCAATGTCCTCCCATGGTCACTTAGAATACAGATAATGTCGTATAGTATGTAGCCTTTCTTCTCGCTATCATTGACAAAATACCTTAGTATTCCTGTCTGTGCCGACACTCGTTAGATATATCGTCAGACATAGAAAGCCAGTGTTTTTCCCATAGCTTTCGAGGGTCAGCAATTTCGCAGAACATAAGCATCTGTGCAAATAGGGTTCGGGTTTTAGATGTAGACGCGCTACCAGCAGCCTCTTCTAGAGTGATATCCCACTCGCAATCATCACCAAGGAGGCCTAAGGCATGACAGGCGGCACGGTATGTTGGGTATGTTAATGGTGCGGACATCGACAGGTGATATGCAGCCTTTTCTGTGCGAGAGCAGCATCCGAAAATAGAACAACTCACTGGCACTTTGGTACACAAATGTGAGCCTTCCAAATGAATGATCAAGAATTCTATCATTCTCATGCAGCCAAACCAACGTGTGGCAGTGTGGGAGGCCCCTTTTCTAGAACTCGATCGTGTACAAAACTGTAAGATTAGGAAGAATGTTAGGGAACACAGGTAGGGCGAATGGAAAATATAGAATAAACAACGTGGCACGCACCTCCTGTTATTGCTCCAAAAGGTTGAACCTCCTTCAAAAATTTGACAAAGTCTGTCACTTTCTGTTGGAAGACTCTGCATATAGCATCTGTCCTGTCTGATGTTGTCAACAACGGGTAATCGGCCATGAACCGGTCGATTTCAGGCCATTTTGCGTTGCACGTGAAGGTTATAAAAAACGGAGAATTTCCCAACGCCCTGTAGAGAGCCAACGCGTCAAGGTAGTGGCTATACATGTATCTAGGCCCTCATGTAAAAGACATAGGCAATATAATGTGCTTGCCACATTGGAAACCTTCACGATCACCTATATTCAAAGAATCGTACAGCCCGGCAAGATAATTAGACCGAATATCATTTTGATAAGTGCGGATGAAATCAAGTCTACCTATTTCTAGAGCATAATAGACACCAACGACATATTGTTGGAAGAGCCTGCCCCCTCTAAAAAGCAAAGCATAGTCACACACGCGTTGATGGAGTTGGTGTAAAACCTGTAGTTTTCAGGTTTTGACTATGACATCATTGTACACGTCACCTCATGATATCTATATATATTACCACCTTTGCATGAAATCTTTGAGCAATCATATGCATCATACATGAGCATACATCATTTAAATCATCAAAACATGGAAACATTTGATCATATGACATTATATTATGATTATGAGTATTTAATCATGAGGACACGGTAACATTGTATGACTACATTATATGAGCATATGGGACTTTAAACAATCATTCCTTTTGGGACTTTTAAGTCACCTGAAACACTTGATCATATGCATACATCAATTTGATTTATAAAAATCTAAACTCATGATCACAATTTAATAACGGTTACCAAGGAACTATTTTATACTTTAAAATATATATTTATATATATTTTCCTCACCTCATAAACAATACTACGGTTCAACATAAACTACTTTTTATTATTAAAATTTACAAATATCTACTTTAACTCATTTTTCTTAAGTGTCTTATATTTTAAATAAAGTAAACTATACAATTATATAATTAGGACTATACTTTCACCATAAACCCTAAAACTTAACCATATCGACTTGGACTCGAACCTACTTCTACAATATTATACCTAGACTCCTAGTAACTAATCAAAAACCCCATAAACGAACCTAAGACTACACTAGGCGTCTCACACTAGCCGATTATCACCTAGACTACAACTATACTAAACTTAAGACTTTACAAAACTACCTAAGACATAAAAGTAAACTTGTACAAACAAAGGCAATTAAGACTAACACTATTACTTACAAACTTGTCCCCCAAAAGACTACTATGCGACGGCTAGGGAGTATAGAAAAGGCAAATGTACTAAAATTGTAATTAAGACCTAGTACTAAGGTGTACCATGAAGATCATAACAAATCTAGCCCACCTCTCTCTTGTCGTGCCCTAACCCCAAACCACACACATAAGCCTCACCTTGATATTTATCTAGCACATTTGGACTTCACTTCTCACTCACTTAACACCATACTCGGATCTACATATTACCTAGACGAAAAAAACATTTACTACCCTAAAATCTTGGTCCTCATAGCATTTAGTCCAAGTTCTTTTCCAATTCGTGACTCACAAGGCAAAACAAGAAGCTTAGGTCTCGACTATAAAGTCCATCCGTGTAGAACTCAAGTAGAAACAAGGAGGTTTAGCTAGTTCTTGTTCATCCATCATCATCTCCACAAACAAGTAAGTAAAACCACCTCCATGAATCCATTTTAATCCTTTCTTACTTCTCATCACATATCATACATGTAGAAGCCTAGAAAATGAAGCTATGGATGCATGCACACATAAAATATATACCAAAACTTAACTAGTAAACCCATGGCTCGATTTTGTTTTAAGATTAGACCAATCTAGGTCTAAAGCCTATAGGATCTTGCTTTAGAAATGCCAATGAAACTAAGTTTAGTAGGAATAAATTTTGACACTAAGTAAGAAACCTATAAGCCGAAACAACCTAGCCATAAGTCTCGGCTTATTTATAAGCCGAGCATACACATTGAGTTATTTAGCCCGAATATAATGTTAGGAGTAGTAGAGAACTTACTAATACTTGGTACATTAAAATAAGCCCACTTGTATAAGCCTCGAATAATCCATGAGTCGAATAAGCCATTATACGACTTATCATAATAAGCCGAGACACAAATAAGCTTATATAAGCCGAGATAAATAAGCCCATAAGCCCAAGTACCAAGCTTGGATTAATTAGTTTTGTTAGTAATATTACTAATGACTTAATCAAGCCCAAATTTTTAGCCCGTTAGGCCTAAGAACCCAAACCGTGGCCTTAATGGGCCAACCAAGCCCAATAAACACTAGAGTTAATACTTAGAGACTTTTTGGGCCATCTTTATAAATTGGAGAAAGTATTAGTAAAAAACATAAGTTTATAAAACATATATATAAGAGGGAAATGCATGTTTGCTCCATGTGGTTTGTCCAAAATGCAAGCGCACTCTCCGACTTTACGAAAGTGCAATTAAGCTCCCCAACGTTTATGATAAGTAAGCAGGCGGCCTCCCCAGTGTTATCTTTGACCCGTTATGTTATTTCCATCAGGGACAAGACCGTCTTTTTACCTATTAAATAATAATAAACACTTTTTCAATCAGTCCTATAAGAACACTCGATCCAAAGCCTTTTCCAGAAATCCCCTTTTCTCTCATAAACCCTAATTTTTTATTAAACACATCTAAAAACACCAAAAATGAATTGTTTTTGTGGTAATCGAAGCATTTTCCGGTATGTTCATCGCTCTTTGCATATATTTTTCTACCCTTAATGAAGTAGTACTATTTAAGTATCTATCTAATCGAGCAATGTGCTCTTCTAGCTACTATTTATGTCATATCAGTGTCACCTGCATATCATTAACACGGTATTTGCTGTAGTTTTGTTTATGTCATTTCTTTGTGTGTTCCAAAGATAATAGAACTACAGATTTTGCACACGATGGCTTGGATTTTAAGATATAAATTGTTGGTTTAGGTATCTAGCAGTGACGTATGATCTGAATTAAAAGGTTAGTAGGCACAACAGGCCATTTCATGGTGGAATAAGTGATCGGTCAGCATCATATGTAATTTTTTTGCTTAAAATATTCAGGATACACGGTACTGATGGGATCCTTATGATCCTAACTAGATGACTTGTGTTTATGTAGCTCAGTTCCCACATTTATAAAATGACACTATGTTTCACTTGTAAACTGGTGACGTATTAAATCCCCCTGGCCTTCCTTTATTGTTTTTTTGGTGTTTTTAGATGTGTTTAATAAAAAATTAGGGTTTATGAGAGAAAAGGGGATTTCTGGAAAAGGCTTTGGATCGAGTGTTCTTATAGGACTGATGGAAAAAGTGTTTATTATTATTTAATATGTAAAAAGACGGTCTTACCCCTGATGGAAATAACATAACGGGTTAAAGATAACACTGGGGAGGCCCCCTGCTTACTTATCATAAACGTTGGGGAGCTTAATTGCACTTTCGTAAAGTCGAGGAGTGCGCCTGTATTTTGGACAAACCATAGGGAGCAAACATGCATTTCCCTCTGTATATAATTTTCGTGACCTTTAAGAAGTATAAGGACCAAATTCGCCATCTTTAAAAGTGTAGGGTGCGTTTGTGTTTAAACCGAGAACCAACAAAACCACAAGGACCACTTTTGTCACTTTGGAAACATATATAAAACCCTAGGTTACTTTTTGTGCCTTAAGTAAATGTTTTCGAGACACAAGGGACTAGATGTGTCACTTTTGAAACTTAATACAAGCCCTAGCCCTTATTAAATGTTTTCGAGACTTAGGGGGTGTTTGCTATTTCACAAAAATAAACCGAGCCCTAAGGACTTGGTTGTTGTTGGGAATAAATTAAGGCCAGATCACTTGAGCGCTGACAAGAACAATATAAGCGTTGACAAGAACAAAACAAGCGCTGACAGCTCAAGCGTTGACAAGATAAAGTCAAGCGTTGACACATTGAAGACAAGCACTGATGGGAAGATATACTCTACGCGTTTATTGTATTCTAGATTACTTCTAGTAAAGATAGGAACAACATTGTATTTTCTATATTTATCTTTACCTAGAATAGCTGATACGTAGATTATTGTACAAGGCTTCTTATGTCTATAAAAGAAGACCTTTAGGTTAATGTTTGATATAAGTTTTCCATTCGTAAACTACTTTCATTGTAAGCAAGTTTGATATTGATAATCAAAGTGAAAGTTTGTTTATATCATTGTGTGTTCTTGTTTAAGTGTTAAATTCCGCATAACACTTAAATTCATAAGCATATACAAAGGTTTCTCTAAGTGTATTACTTGATCTAATCTCGTATACATAAAGCTAAATCGATCTAAGTTTGGGATCAACAGTTGTAATTAATTCGAGACTAGGGAAACCCTAGGGACCCAAACTGCCACATTTTGAAAGTGTTGTAAGCCCTAGGGGGCGTTTTTGGAAATAAACTTAATGAACAAGGACTAACAATGTGAAACCCTTAACGAACTAAACCCTAAATGGTATTTTTAGAAGTTACTATACTACAAGGACTTGCGTATAATTTTAATTTAATTAAAATATTAATAAAGTATTTTATCAATAAATTAAATTAATTATTTTGAGAATTAAATAAATTACTAAGATTTAATTACGAGACTTTATAAACAAACAAAATCATATTAAAATATTTGGAACCTTAAGAAAATATAATGGAACGTATTATTTTCTTACAATTAATTAAATTAAATAAAAATCTATTTATTTAATTTATTACACTTTTATTAGACAAGTTAAATATATTTTTAGAAACTAAAAATATGTATTATATTATTGACAACTCACTATAAGTTTAAACACTTAAACAATCGTAACGACTTATTAATTCGTGATCATGCATTTTCATCAATTACATTTATTTGTGCATTATTATTTTACATTTACTGAGTCATACATAATTTACTTAGGTATTCCTACCACTTTGTGATCATACTGTGCCAGTTTATTCAGTGACATTGATAGGTGTGTAAACACTCATCCTTTTTACCACTTAACTACAATAATAACCAAGCCAAAACGTGTATTTATGTCGTAAATGTCAGAGTTATGCGTGGTTTGTGGTTTGTGTTTTGTTTGTGATTTAGGACGAAATTGTGAAAAGGGGGGAAAACACGGGCATTCACGAGCTTTTATCGAAGAAAAAGACAAAAAAGACGAAGTCAAGAAATCAAGAGTGCAAAAAGAACGGAAGTCCAAGACCAATTCTGAAGATTTATCGAAGAAAAAGTCAAAAGACGGAAGTTTACTAAAAGCCGAAGAACTCAAGTCTAATTTATTGAAGAAATTACAAGACGAGAGTAGAAATCCCGAGACAAAGTCGTTAAAGTCAAAGAACTAAGAAGATTAAGGACTTAATGATGCAACTAAAGAAAGAAGAAAGAGGGGAGGAAGCTTCCTAAGCACCTCCCTAATCCTCCTATAAATAGATTAGATTTCATTTCATTTCATTTTTGTTGGCTAATAGTGACAATTAGTTCTTCCATTTTATTTACTTGCACATTTACCTTATTGCACTTTAATTACCTTGTCTTGCACTTTAATTTCCAAGTAAGTTAATTTTTATGCAATTGAATCTTTACTTTTTATTGTTTATCTCTCATTCTACCTTTCTTTCTATGCTGTAATCTTATTGTTTATATGCTTATTGTGTTGCTTATTTTATTTATGTTCATGTTTTTATGTTTTTGATCTTGTTAGCTTATTGATTTTATAGCTTATTGTGTTCTTCTTAAATTTAATCTAGTGCTTATTAGTTAATTTTTATAAAAATTTGATTTTTAATATTTTTATCATTTAGTTTATTAAAAGTTTTTAAATTTTGGTCTTATAGCTTTTCCTTAAAAGTGTTTTGATTAAACTTTTAGATTAATGCTTATTTGTGTTTAGCTTAATTTTAGTTTTGAGCTTATTTAGAATTTTGTTGTTATCCGGGTTTGGTAAACCCCTTTATTCCGAACATTGCAAAACCTAATATTCCGGATAAGTGGTTTGATCTTCATATTCCGAATAGCCAACATCACATTTATTCCGGATAAGCAACTTAACATGTTATTCCGGATAAGCTACTTGGGAAGTTATTCTGGATAAGGTGGTTTTCGAGTTATTCCGGATAAGGGCCAAGGTCAGGATATTCCGGATAAACAGGGCTTGACATATTCCGGATAAAACACTCAGCAATTATTCCGGATAAAGATTTTGGGTGTGATATTCCGGATAGAATTCAGAAGGTTATTCCGAATAAGCGACTGGGGATTTATTCTGGATAAGGAGTTTAAACTCCATATTCCGGATAAGCACTCATCAGGGATTCCGGATAAGCTGCTGGAAAATATTCCGGATAAAGGCATCTAGGTTATTCCAAATAAGCTGAAGGGTACATTATTCCGAATAAGCTGTTTGACAAGGATTCCGGATAAAGGATTTGGAAGTTATTCCGGATTAAGCTTCGAACTAGGTTATTCCGGATAAAGTGACAATATTCCGGATAACTACGAGGAGAGGATTCCGGATAAGTTTATTCTCTTGATTCCGGATAAATTGCCTGTAATTATTCCGGATAAGCATACTTTGTTGGGTATTCCGAATAGTGACAGTATTACGGGCTCCGACTCAGGTTTTGTTTATCCTCTGTTTTACTTTAAAGCATTTATTTTTCCTGCTATTTTTCTTTTAAGTTTAATTTTCAAAGTTCACATTTTTATTACATTGGCAAATTTATTTTTCGTCACGCTTTTATTTTCAGTCATTTAATTAATTTACTTTTAAAATTTTAATATTGCTCCCTTTACTTTTCATTATTCTTAGCTTTATTTTTACCTGCTCTTTTACTTTAAATTCTTGCACTTTCTTTTTACTACAACGACACAACTTTTGTTTCCACCAAAGACAGCTGAGTCGCATAGTTAACCAGTTATCAATTCGATTAGACCGATTTCAACGAACAATTTTCCTAACTAAAACCTTTGTATCAAATGGCGCCGCTGCCGGGGATAGAAATTTGCTAAGTTACCGGTCAAACAACTACCTTTTACCCGGTTTTTCTCCTCAAAACCAAAACCCCAACAACAACTACAATAGAAGCAATCAAATCCCACCTAGAGCTTCTAACCCTTATCACCCACCCACCCAACAAGCCCCACCCATGAATCAAGATGTTGAATGATGACGTATAGTCCTCAACCGGGTCATGAGCCCGACCCACGGGTACTACCCGTATCCGGCCCATCACAGATGGGTGGATAAATGTCATTCAGGCTTATGGGCTTGAATGAACAGTAACCGCACATGTGTGCGGCCCACGGCCCGGTGCGGCCGACATAAGATTAGACAGAATCATATTCTGTCTGGGAATATCTTCATCCCAAATGGAGAGGATATTCACTACCAAAATTAGAAGATAACAATCATTCTAATTCTGATAGTTATCCTTTACTTGGGGCTAAAGTATCAGTGGCAGCCCACTAGGGTTCCACTTCCTATAAAAGGAACCCCCAAGGGTTCCACAAAGGTATTACGATTCATACTCTAAACTCACATAAACCCTAAATCGATTACTTACTCTCGCGCCGGAGTCTAATCGTGGGAAACATTCCCACGGTAAGCCTAACGCGTGCTGCTTAGTGTGCAGGATCCCAACCAAACGATTCACTTGGTGCAGGAGTCGGAGCCCAGCCAACCCGAATTAAGCCTAATTCGGGTCTAGCAAGGATCAACCAACTTCTGCATCAACAAGTTGGCGCCATCCGTGGGACCCATAACACTAAGCTAGAACAAAACCTCATCTCGAATTTCCAATGACGAAGGGGCATCCGCAGGCTAACCCCGGGAACGTGAATCCTGGGAACCGGAAGTCCCAAGGGGAAGGGATTCTCATCCCCAACCAATCACCTAGCCGCCTCGCAGGCGGGCTGGGTAACCGTGGCAGCTTTCCGCCCGTGGGGGTGACGAGCACGATCTCCATGACACCCCCACCTACTTCAACCCTGGACAACCCAGATTCGGGGAGTGCGCCAAACCCTCCTAACAAGGAACCGCGCAGACCCTCGACGGAGGAAGAAGTGGAAGTCCTACCACTCAGTGAGGAGGATCTTACTCGAGTTCTCACGCAGAACTTCGAAAGGATCGTCCCGGGGATCGCATCAAGGTTGAATCTGGGGAGGAACCTCCAAGCCAGACTCAACTTTGGTGACACTGGACCAATCACCTCCTCCCAAAATCAGAGAAAAAGGAGAGCTCGGCCTCAGGATCTGGGTACCTTTGAGGAAACCCCTCAACCCCGGAATGTATTTGAGCGCATAGGAGATCGCCTTATACAGGAATTAATACAGTCTCGAGAAGGAGAAAGGTCGGATGGCTCACCCGAGCGACCAGATCGAGAGCTGGCCAGAACCACACGTCGCCCGAGTGTGTGGGACAGGATGAACACTGGGAAAAAGGCTCCTGGTTCATCCCAAAAAAGTGGTCCCTATTCAAAGGATGGGGCACCACCGCTGTCCCCGGACCCGTCCGGATAGGACTCAGATGACCATCCGCCTAAGCGTCGCCGACCTAGGCGAACCCCTCCACCACCACCAAACAATGATGAGTATTATGGTGGCCCTTACTATCGAGATGCGGAAGCGGAGGATCTTTCGCGTCCATGGTGTGAACCATGGGATGACCCTAGGCTTACCCGGCCATGGGCGGATCCTAGGGAAGACCCGTTCACCTTCCGCATACGGAACTATTCTGAGGATACCAAACGTCGCATGCCGGCGTGTATCAAAACTTATGATGGGTCCGGTGATCCGGTGGATCACCTTAAAATATTTGATACGCAAGCTAAAATTGAGCGATGGCCCATGCCTATATGGTGCCAAATGTTCAATTCGACCTTGATCGGAAATGCCCGTGACTGGTTTGAGGCGCTCCCTCCACGGAGCATTGATAGTTTCACGGAACTACGCACTGTGTTTGAGAACAATTATACTCAAAGGAAGAAGTATAATAGGGATCCGGTCTCGTTGGCAACTGTCAAGCAACGGCCGGGGGAGTCCACAGAAGCCTTCACTGAACGCTTCAATGATGAGTGCACGCGCACAAGAACCATGCCGGAGCTCCTGAAAATCTCTGACTACATGCACGCCATAACAGACAGAGAATTGATCAGGCGCCTTAATGACAAGCGTCTAGAGAGATATGATGACCTCATGGAAAGGGTCAGAAATTTCATAGAAGGAGAAACAGCTGTTGCCGCGGCCTACCCATCCCGAGGAAATGGGTATCGGTCAAATGATCAGTCCCGTAGACAGTCGGGTGGTCAAGGCAACCAGAATAATAATAACAAGAACTCAGACTATAAGAGCCAGAGCAAAGGAGGACGGCAGGACGATAAGTTCACCCCCCCTAAAGATGTCCTACCGGGAGATCTTGTTAACGGAAGGGGCGAACTTCCCAAGGCCTCCCCCAATGACCACTCCACCGGAACGTCGGCAAGGAAGTCGCTTCTGCGAGTTCCATAATGACAAAGGCCACGGTACGGAGGAATGTATCCAGCTCAAGAAGCATATCGAGTCACTGATCAAATCAGGTAAACTCAAGCACCTAGTTAAGGATTGGAAGGATGGAAAAGACAACAACAAAAATTATGATAAGAAGGATCCCCAAAAGGACAAACCTTTGACTATATACATGATCCAATCCAGACAGCGCCGCACGAGGCAGAAAGTTGGCCAAAAAATTTCACGCGGCAGGGAAATCTCATTCCCTCCCATCACAGCAAGCGATGTGATTGATGCGCCTCTCACTATTGAGATAAGCATTGGAACACACAACATTCGTCGCATGTATGTGGATGGAGGATCGTCAGCAGAGGTACTGTATGAACACTGTTTTGTGTAGTTATGCCCAGAAATAAGAAGCCAATTAGTACCGGCCACGTCGCCGCTTACTGGCTTTAGTGGAGACACTATCTGGCCGATAGGGCAATTACGTTTGCTTGTAACCATTAGGAATGAGGAACATTCCACTACGGCGTGGATGAACTTCATGGTGATACGCTCACACTCTCCGTATAATGGGATCATAGGCAGACCAGGCATTTTGGCTATACGGGCAGTACCCTCTACGGCGCACGAAATGATCAAATTCCCCGTTGAGGGAGGTATTGTTACCATTTACAACACATTCGTACCAACATCCGAATGTCACACCGTGACAACACCAGCTCCACCTGTTCCACCCAAGGATGGATCACCACCTCCCAATTGGAAGGTAGCCATCCACCCTGACTACCCGGAACAGGAGGTATCCATAGGAGGGGCGCTCTCGGACAGCGGAAAAAGGGCCATGTGCTCTCTTTTAAGTGCAAACCTAGATATATTCGCATGGGAGCCAAAGCATATGACAGGCGTGCCACATGCGATAGCAGAGCATAAGCTCCAGATCCGCCAAGGGTACCAACCCATTAAACAAAAGAAGCGCGGCCAGGCGCCTGAGCGCAGCCAAGTGATATTGGAGGAAGTACGGAAACTAGTGGATGCAGGCATCATGCGCGAGGTATACTACCACGAGTGGTTATCCAATCCGGTCATGGTCAAGAAACATGACGGAAGTTGGCGCATGTGTGTGGATTTCACGGATCTAAACAAGGCCTGCCCACAGGACTGTTACCCGTTACCGGAAATCGATTGGAAGGTGGAGTCCTTGTGTGGATATCCTTTCAAATGCTTCTTGGACGCATATAAAGGGTATCACCAAATCCAGATGGCGGAGGAGGATGCAGAAAAAACGGCGTTCCATACGAGCCAGGGCGTATATTGCTATACGAAAATGCCGTTTGGACTGAAGAACGCCGGCGCTACATATCAGCGGTTGGTGGACAAAGCTTTTGAATCACAAATAGGACGCAACCTGGAAGTCTATGTTGATGACTTGGTGATAAAAAGTCACACGGAGGAGGCACTTCTCCGGGATGTCCAAGAGACATTCGACACGCTGAGAAGGATTAACATGAAGTTAAATCCAAAGAAATGTACGTTTGGAGCAACGGAGGGAATGTTCCTTGGATACCTGATTGATCCAAACGGCATCAAACCTTGCCCAGAGAAGACGGACGCAGTGATACAACTGCCGTCCCCTCAGACACGGAAGGAGGTGCAGTCCCTGAATGGGAAGTTAGCCGGGCTGAATAGATTCCTATCTAAATCCGCAGAGAAGTCATTACCCCTATTTAAGACACTCAAGAAGTGTATTAGAAAGGGAGACTTCCGCTGGACGAAGGAAGCCGAGGAAGCTTTCGGCCAACTCAAGCAGCATCTTGCATCTCTCCCTATGCTAGTAGCTCCCCGGCCAAAGGAGGAACTCATTATGTATCTCTCAGCTACTCATGGCGCAATAAGCGCGGTACTTATGACGGACAGAGATACAGTACAAACTCCGGTCTACTTTATAAGTAGAACACTACAAGGGCCGGATTTGAATTATTCCTCCATGGAAAAATTGGTGTTGGCACTAGTGTTTGCTACAAAGCGGTTGCGCCGGTACTTTCAGGCGCACCCAATTGTGGTCATTACGGATCAGCCAATCAAGCAGGTTATTTCTAGACCGGACGTGGCAGGGAGGCTACAGAAATGGAGCATCCTATTGGGGGAGCACAATATATCTTACAGACCAAGGACGGCTGTTAAAGGCCAGATCTTGGCAGATTTCCTGATCGAGAAGCCGGATGAGGAAGGACCAATCATCAAGCAAGACGAGATCCCAACGTAACCTTGGGTGTTATTCACGGACGGATCCTCGTGTACGGACGGGTCCGGAGCAGGTCTCATCCTCACAAACCCAGAAGGAATGGAATTCACGTACGCCCTCTGTTTTGAGTTCACGGCCACTAACAACGAAGCGGAATATGAAGCATTAATTGCGGGTTTAAAAATCGACGCTAGAATGGGAGTCCGCAACCTTGAGGCCTACGTGGACTCACGGCTTGTCGCGAACCATATTCTAGGTGGGTATGTGGCTAAGGAGGACAACATGGTCAGGTACTTGGAAAAAGTCAAGTCGCTAATCGCGACTTTCAGTAAGTTTTCCATCAAGCAGGTGCCAAGAGGCGAGAACAAGAAAGCGGACGCTCTTAGCAAGATCGCATCCACAAGCTTCGCTCACTTGTCTAAACAAGTCTTGGTGGAAATACTCAAGGAGAAATCTATAACAGAAGGGGAGGTCGCCGCTATAGTTGAAGAGGAGGGACCTACATGGATGACCCCAATCATCAACTATTTGACTAATGAGACCCTTCCAGACGAGGAAAAAGCATCACGGCGCATCAGAAGGAAGTCGCAGCATTTCGAACTTCGAGAAGGCATCCTTTACAAGCGCTCTTTCTTGCAACCGTGGCTGCGGTGTGTTGGACCACGCCAGGCCGCTTACGTAATCAGTGATATACACGAGGGGTTGTGCGGCATGCATGCAGGTCCACGATCCGTGGTAGCTAGAGCCTTACGAACATGATATTATTGGCCTACCATGCACAGAGACGCGCGCGACATGATTCGCAAGTGTAGTGATTGCCAAGTGCATAGGCCAGTACCGCGGCACCCGCAGCAGGAACTTACTCCTATCACGTCCCCATGGCCATTCTATAAATGGGGAATTGACATTGCAGGACCATTTCCTGTAGCTGCGGGTGGAGTTAAATTCCTGATTGTTGCAATGGACTACTTCACGCGGTGGATAGAGGCCAAGGCAGTCATGTCTATCACAGGCAAACAAGTTAAGAAGTTTGTTTGGGAACATATTGTGTGCCGTTTTGGTCTACCAGGAGAAATCATCTCGGACAATGGCAAGCAGTTCACAGACAACCCATTCAAAGATTGGTGTGCATCATTGAACATCAAGCGGCGCTTCGCATCTGTTAAGCATCCACAAACAAATGGCCTTGTCGAACGAGCAAATAGAAGCTTGGGGAATGGCATCAAGGCGCGTCTGGATGAACGAAGTGGCAAATGGGTCGATGAGTTATCACATGTGCTATGGGCGCATAGAACTATGATCAAAACAGCCAACGGAGATACTCCATTTGCATTGGCTTACGGCACTGAAGCTGTTATTCCAGCAGAAATAGGAATGCCTACCATCCGCACAGCGGAGGTTAATGTCGTCACGAACGATGAACAGCTGCGAATCAACCTGGATCTGTTGGAAGAAAAAAGGGAAATAGCAGCCATCAATGAGGCTAGGTCCAAGGCTAAGATGAAGGCTTATTATGACGCCAAGGTCAAGGGTGTTTCCTTTCGACCGGGAGACTACGTCTATCGTGCTAACGAAGCAAGTCGAGCGGAGAACACAGGAAAGTTGGGCCCTAAGTGGGAAGGACCGTATGAAGTCATTGAAGCCTTAGGACGAGGCGCGTACAGGTTACGTGATATGGATGGCCGCGACCTAGAGCGCACATGGAATATTTCCAATCTCAAAAGGTGTTATCTTTGAAAGCTACGGCTTCCGTATGGGTACTTCGCTATGGGCGATCTTAATAAAGAACCATGCGGTTTCACCTGTTTTGTTTTGTCTTATGTTTGTTTAGATTCCTTTCTTGTTTTTTAGGACTTGTCATTATTGTTCAAACAAAGTGTAAACGTTCTAATAAAATGCCGTGGTGCCTAGCTAGCTCCACGGCCTGTTTCGTGCAAATCATTTTTTAGATTTTTTGTTAGTCGTATGAATTTTTTACTTGTATTATAATATGCCATATTTCATTCATATGCATTCTTTCAAATTACTGTACATGTACTATACGCCTCCAGGCGGGGTAAGAGGATTAAGTGAACCTACTAATTCAACTTGCCGCGTAAGAGGGATGCAACCCCAGCCGCACGGATCATGTATCCTTACTAGACGCCTTACTCACAAGACGTTGTGATAAGTTTTGTGTGCCGTACTCACACGGTACTCTGCATAGTAAAGACGCACGTCGCATGTCTAGTAAATTATTGACTTGTATGTATTTTCCTTTTTCATGTGTAAGACGTGATATATCATGCGGCATTGAAATACAATGAAATACACAAGTTTCAAAAGTAAAAATAAACAAAATGGCCGTGGTCGTCACGGACTTCTAAATAAAAAGACAGGTTACTACAAATATGTCTTACCCGTGTACATACACGGACGAATATAATCACAAGTGTTTACAACAGATAAGTTACAAGGGGGGCAGGAACTCCCCTAGGTCCTTATTTCCTTCTTCAATTAGAGCACGAAGGGCCTCCCCACGAGCGTCCTTCCCGTCCCGGGCCTTGACTGCAATAGCATCCAGTGCTTCTACAAGCAACTTCTCGCCTTTCATTGTTTTAGATGCGGAATCGTAAGTGGCCAACGTCAAAGGAATAGGATCGGCACTCAGCCGGGACATTATCGCCTCATTTGGAGCATCCTTCATTGCCTCAAGCTCATCTAGGAGAGGGTGTTGGACCTCTGCCAAGGCATCCATGGACGCAGTCATTTTACCCGCTGCGGAGGGGTTGTGATACGGATGCTGTGTGATATCCTCATTTTTCCCTATCATCTCTGCAGCTTTGACCAGGCCTTCATGCCTACCACGGTCGATGCCATCGGATACGACCCCGGCAAACGCCTGCAGTAGGTGTGGAGCGTCCAATGCCCTGCTTACAGCAAGTCGCAGCCCTTGCCCGATAATCCACCTACGACCGGCTGTAGCGGTTAGTAGGGGGGACATACTCTCTCAGCGCAACTCACAACCACCTTGTTTAGCTCTTCATCAGCGGAGGCAATATGCTCTTCAAGGTTGGTTTGGGCCCGCGTCAGTTCTTCCTTCAGCGCGTCACGCTCCTGGGCGATGCTGAATGATTGCACGGTCACCGCCTTAGTAGCAGCCTCAGCCGCAGACACCTACATATGAAATTTGGAGTTATTACAAGGATATATACTTTTTGGGTTACATGCATACAAAAAGTAGGAGTGTATATACAACATTTCAAAAGTTTACCTTCTCACTTGATGCGGTTACGATGGCTTCCAACTCAACAATACGCTTCTCTCTGGCGTCGGCGTGATGCGCCTGCTCCTTCACTGTTGCCTCGGCTGTCAATAATGCCGCCTGCAATGATGCGATGGTCTTCTCGTTCTTCACGACCATCGCCTCACGGCGGGCTATTCTCTTGTCTGCACGACTCACATTAGTGAGGGCCTGAATTAGAAGGCGTCTTAACGCGGCACCCACCGTCACCTGGTGTGCGGATGATACGTCAAACTGCTCGATAAGGGCCTCATGATCTAATTCATCTAAATCTTGGGCGAGGGCAGGCGGGGTGATGTGCTCGATAAATTCTGAACACTCGGATTCGGCCTCCAGCCGTGTCAAACTTGATAAGTTCCATGCTAAGTGCAGGCTTTCTTCTGGCCCCTCGGGGCGCGGCTCCTTGGCACGTGTGGTGGCAGGTGATGGGGGCTTGTTGGATGGTGCGGGAGATGGATTTCTCCCCATTTCTTCCCCTTGCGCTGCGGCTGCCGGATTTGCCCTATTGTTTAAATATTAGTCTATGTACCATACAAAAGACATGAATCATACTCACGAGGGGTACTTACGAGGTGCCAACGACAGGGTCTGGGCCGGTAGGAGCTACGGCACTCACAGGGGCGACTCGCAGAACTGGCCCTTCCATGTTCGGGGTGGAATCGGCCTGGACAGTTGTGGTGCCACTTCCTTCTTGGTATTGTGGGTGGTCTTTCCGTAGCTTCTTGGGGGGGAGCATTTGCGACTCCGGCCTCTTCCCCAATTTTCTTCGCCACCCGCCTGGTTGTCTTCCTCTTTCTAGAGGTAAGTGGGGTGGACCCGGAAGCCTGCGTGGTGTCTTCATTGGGGTCATGCTCTTCTTCCTGAATGGTGGTACCCCCCTCTAGCAATGGGTCTTCGCTGTCTTCATTGTGGAAATCCAATGGGGATTTCTCGATCACGGGCTCTTCTTCGTCCGATCTAGGCTCGGTTGTCTCTTCAAGCGGTATCGTACGGTCGGCTAATGCTTCTAGCAAGGGGAGCTCATTTGGCTTCAACGGCCGAAACCCTTCTGCAACCTTCATGGGGTCGCCCTGGCGGATTAGTCTGTGAAGGTTCATTTCTGCAAACAATTTTTTACAAGTATATGGGTTAATAAAGTTATACACATGTGTGACAAATCAAATCTACAAACATATGCATAGGACCTACCCTCTCCCTGTTCTGTTAAGAAGCACGGGTATAAGTCATCCCTCCCAAAGTAACGGCGGCTTATCCCTACTAAGCACAGAAAGTGTTCCGGCAACCCTCTATGAAATTTTGTGCGATGGGTATCTAGTATTTTCAGGTCCCGGCTACTATAATCTTTGGATTTGGGCGGATAGTCTTTTGGGGCTTTGGTTTTAAGTACGAAGGGGGTAGGGAACACCTTCTCATCTACAAAGAAGTAATGGTCTTACCAGTTCTTAAGGGAGTCTAGAGGTTTCCTATATGTCATAGGGGCATTCCCGGGTTGTTTCTTGAACGACAACCACCCGTTCACTAACTGAGGAAAGTAGAAAGCCCTAAAAAGGTTCACGGTGGGGGTCACTCCGCAGGTATGGCATGTAATCTCAAACTGGTTGATTTTACACGCCCCTATGCAGTGGAGCTGGGTGATATGAAAGTCATAATACAAAAGAAGGTCTACCAAGAACTTGGATAAAGGGATACGGTAGTTGGCTGAGTCAAACAGGCGTGTATATATGCCTACTTTCCCCGCCGGTGCATCCGTAATCGCTTCACCATCACCCGGATAGGTGGGGTGTACGCTTTCGGGTACATAATACTTCGACAGAAAGTCGAGGTATTTTTCCGCAGACATCACGTTAAGAACATCCGTGATAAGGGGATTATCCTTTACCATGTTTTATAAAAAAGTCTTTAAAAGCGTGATGATCTAACATGCGGTGACAAAAAATCCGTGGAAAAGAAGGCAGAAATTTTGGGAGATAAGGGCTTGAGATTAACAATGGCGGAAGAAGGAGTGGGTTGTGTGTGTAACAAACACGCATACCCACTCTTATATAGGGTTGCCTCGGTTTCCGAGGTACCTTGGATCTTCGACACGTGTCAGTCACCTCGCCTATCCAATGGATAGGGTTTCTGACATTTCTGCAACGTCAGAGGGGGACCCACGGGTCACTTCTTAAACAGTTTTGCGTGGCTCAAGGGTGGGCATTAATGGTGCACTTTTGCAGGCATGCGACTGGATTATTGACTATCATTAATGTTTTTTATTCTTGTCAGGTTATGCGGCTCTTACGTAAGACCGTATTTAATGTCACATTTAAGTTGTCTCGGCCGTTGCGTGCGGCTGAGGTAGTATTCATTAAATATCCCCACGAAGGGTCGCCACGTGCGGCCAGGATAACAAAAATTTCAATATTTCATTTCCTGTCTTTCCTTGGTATGTCCGGAGAGCACCTTGATAGTCTAGAGGTTACGCCTACGACTGTAACAACTAGACTGGGGGGACATGATGACGTATAGTCCTCAACCGGGTCACGAGCCCGGCCCACGGGTACTACCCGTATCCGGCCCATCACAGATGGGTGGATAAATGTCATTCAGGCATATGGGCTTGAATGAACAGTAACCGCACATGTGTGCGGCCCACGGCCCGGTGCGACCGACATAAGATTAGACAGAATCATATTCTGTCTGGGAATATCTTCATCCCAAATGGAGAGGATATTCACTACCAAAATTAGAAGATAACAATCATTCTAATTCTGATAGTTATCCTTTCCTTGGGGCTAAAGTATCAGTGGCAGCCCACTAGGGTTCCACTGCCTATAAAAGGAACCCCCAAGGGTTCCACAAAGGTATTACGATTCATACTCTAAACTCACATAAACCCTAAATCGATTATTTACTCTCGCGCCGGAGTCTAATCGTGGGAAACATTCCCACGGTAAGCCTAACGCGTGCTGTTTAGTGTGCAGGATCCGAACCAAACGATTCACTTGGTGCAGGAGCCGGAGCCCAACCAACCCGAATTAAGCCTAATTCGGGTCTAGCAAGGATCAACCAACTTTTGCATCAACAGAAGCTTTAATGAGAACCCAAGGAGAGCAAATTAAGAATCTGCAGAGCCAAATTATCATTTTGAAAGGGGATATCATCAAGCAAGGGAATGACATTAGATCCGAGCTTCGAAATGATATACAATCCTCCTTCAGCAATCAAACGAATGATTTGAAGAATATGCTGGCTAGTTTCTTACCAACCACTCAACCCTCTACTTCGAGTTCTCTACCTTCAAACACCGTCACCAACCCGAGAGCAAATGTGAGTGCTATTACTACCCGTAGTGGAGCAACTTTAGTAGGACCATCTATCCCACCCCCAGTTACATCATCTACACCTCCTCCACCACCATTTATCCCTACTACTCCCACACCTAGTATTAGTACACCATTACCGTCTCCGCCTCGTCGTGAAGAAGTACCCAAGAAGAACCCTTCAACATCTCAACCTTCACCAACTCAACCTTCACCTTCTACACCTCCACCCCCCAACCCCAGCATTCCTTACCCTTCTCGACTCAACAAGGCTAGAATTTTGACAAAGAATGACATTCAAGTCTCTAACTTTTTGGAAAAGATTGCTGGCATGAAAATCACCTTTACCCTTGTTGAAGCTCTCGCTCAAATGCCACAATTTGTCAAGATGTTTAAGGAATTGCTAAATAAGAAGGAGAAGATGGCCGAGTTTGTTAATACTCGATTGAATGAAAATTGTTCTGCCATCCTTCTTAAAGAACTTCCGGAGAAACTTGGAGATCCCGGTCGTTTTGTGCTACCTTGTACTTTTAACCAAACCGTCAAATTTACTGCCTTAGCCGATCTCGGGGCAAGTATAAATTTGATGCCTTTAAGTGTTTGGAAAAAGTTATCATTGCCCGACCTTACACCCACCAAGATGACTCTTGATCTTGCCAATCGCACTCTCGCTTACCCCGTTGGTATTGCCGAAGATGTGTTCATTAAAGTTGGCACATTCACTTATCCGGTCGACTTCGTCGTTGTTGATTATGAAATGGACCCTCGTATTCCGTTAATACTTGGGCGCCCATTTTTGAGAACCGGTAGAGCTTTAATAGATGTGGATAAATGTGAACTCATTTTAAGAGCCAGGGATGATGCACAAGTTTTTGAAATTGGGAAGCTTACAAGCAAATCCTTTGGAAGAGAATCAGCAAATATGATTAATGTGCTTGATGATTTTGTCGTCTACAACAATCCTCTATTCGATTCTTGCATTGATAATCCACTGTTTCAAGATGATGTGGATGATCCTCTCTCCAATTTGGAACCTTCACCTATATATGATTCTCCACCGATCTTTGATGCTTATGATGATGATTCTAGCTCAGATACGGATGATTATGATGATTTTACTTCCGAGTATCCAGACATGCCCACGTATGATGATTTTGATGAGGCCGATACTCTTTCGAGTGATTCTTCTCATGATGAAGATCCTCCACCATCCATGCTTAATCCTACTTTGGATGACTACTCATTTGAGGAAGACTTCTCTACTTTTCTCAATACTTACTTCCCTCATGAGAGTGATGCTCCTCCTTTAGACTTTGATGATTATGGTCTTGATCCTATTTCGGATTTGAAGAAAATTCTCTCAAAGGAGAAGCAACCGGACGACACCAACATCCGCAGCACGTATGTTTTAACACCTCTTTGTCCACCTTCTGAGGACGAGGTTGTGCATTTTCTTCGCGGATCATCTTCAAATTCTGCTGAGCCTGAGTGCTATTTTCCCCTAAAGGAAAAGGTGTTCGACCCCGGTATCGATATTCTTCAGCCATCTCAGTATCCATCTGATGAAATAAAAGGAAATTTTTTTGGAACTATTGGAGATATGCTTGCACCTCTTCACCCTTGCTCCCACCGTGCTCCATCTTTGCTTAAGGGAACCTTGCCTACTCTTCTTTGGCTTGCCTTGTTCGCCTTAAGCTTGTGCTATTTGATGGACGAAAACTATGTCTTTGATCCCGGTGGATATTTTTCATGCTTCTTCCTATGCTAATCAAGGTCGAGTCAGGCTCACGACTCGGTGAACAAAAATCAAGCGCTTCTTGGGAGGCAACCCATGTATCTATCCTTTAGCTATTTATATCCTAAGTGTAGGGGAGACCTGTTGGTGTTTGCTATTTCCTCTCTTCTCATATTCAGGGATTCGAGCGCTCAATGATCCACTCTTGATGATTTTTGACGACCCGTGATTCCGTGTTTCCGTCTTCCCGGTTCTATCCTAAACTCTTTTCGGTTCACTATTTTATATTTTTCAATATTAAAATAGGAATCTCTTTAGTTGTCCTTTCCTTAGCAAGATTTAAACAACGTGCACAATGTCCTAAGTGTAGGGGAGTTTACTCCCACATGCTTAAACATTGAGGACAATGTTTATATTAAGTGTAGGGGGACTTCTATCGAAGTTAAGTGGTCTTTTCCTTGTATTTGTCCTCATTTTAACCGGAAAATTAATTTTTCTACATTTTTCAAAAATTTTGATCTATTTTGGCCTATTAGTTTTTCCCTTTGTATAGTTATTTTCTTTCTTTACTAGAATAAATTTTAATAAAGTGGTTTTAATTTTCAAACGTTGTGAATCTTTTGACTCAACCCGAGTTTACTTATCTAAGTTACTCTAGCTAGTATCCTTAACTTGTTTAAGTCAAGTTTTGCTAGGCTTTTATATAGGGAGCTTTAAAACGCGAAGGTCTTAACTCTCACGGGTTAAGAACAATAACTTTTCGCAAGTTCCTATAATTGATCCTAGAGAGTCGTTTATCAAGGGAACTTTAAAATGCGATTTCTAAACTTGAAAAAGTCTAAGAGTTTGCAAGATTCTATAGATGACTCAAAAACCCAAAACTTTGATTTAATAGGCTAAGCATCCACGAGTCTCATTCCTTGAGATTTTAAACTGTGGAGAACAAGAGATGATAGAGTCAATTATAAGTTTGGTATTATTTCGTGAATTTATGTGAGTTAATTATAAGTCTATTCTCCCATCGCTTGCTAATAAATTTATCTGCAATAAATAAGGTTGTACGATTTGAAAAGTTACTTAGCTTCTAGCCCAAGATCGTTTAAAAGTTGCTCGGTATGGATTAGAGTTCATAGCCAAGGCATAACTTATTGAAGCGGGATGCGAAGATTGGCGAGTCCGAAAAGGCCCTAACAAGGCATGAGGGCTACATTTTGTTGCTAAAGATCCAAAGTGATGTGAAGAATCATTTATCGAAAATCAATATGAAGGATCGAGACACATGACGAAAAGCAAATACTCCCGTAAAGATCATGGAGAAGTCTATCCAAAAATGCCCTAACAAGGTATGAGGATAAATAGATCCAAGTCCAAAAAGGAGGTGGATCGTTGTATATGAAAGTCCAAAATAAAGATTGGAGAAAAATGAAGAAGTCGTGGTCCAAATATGAAGAATCTCTCAAAACTTCAAGTGAAGAAATTCCTATTATGAAGAGAAGGCCATTATTTCATGAACGTCTCTCAAGATTTGAAGTATGAAGTCGCTGCCAAATATCGGTCCAAAAAAAGTCTCAAATCGCGAAGCGAGTTATGCCAAGATATGAACTTTTTGAGGTCCCGAGAAGCAGTTTTAAAAGATTTTGTCCTTTAGCTAACTATTGATTAAATCGTCCCACTTTATTTTCAGCCTAAATAACTATCGAAATAAGTCAAACAATGCATCCTCGTGATCATTCAAGACAACAATAAAATATAAGAGATACACCTAGGAATAAGGGAGTCTAAGTAAATAATTGGCCCACATGAGTTCATGTTAGTTTGCTAACTTATAATAACAATGATCTCGTTTTTAAGCTTGGTTTGGAGAAAGTGAAAACTTGAGGATGATGATCATTCATGACATTTCCAAAACCTGAAGGTATGTTTTTTAATTTCTTTACTTTGAATGTTTATAATTTTCTATCTCGTTAATAAAGGCCATTATGGATTGATTATGGAGGAAAATGTAATCGTGCTTTGTAATTAATGCATTGCATGAGGACATTGCAATGGTCAAGTGTAGGGAATTTGATAGGTGTGTAAACACCCATCCTTTTTACCACTTAACTACAATAATAACCAAGCCAAAACGTGTATTTTATGTCGTAAATGTCAGAATTATGTGTGGTTTGTGTTTGTGTTGTGATTTAGGACGAAATTGTGAAAAGGGGAGAAAACACGGGCATTCACGAGCTTTTATCGAAGAAAAAGACAAAAGACGATGTCAAGAAATCAAGAGTGCAAAAAGAACGGAAGTCCAAGACCAATTCTGAAGATTTATCGAAGAAAAAGTCAAAAGACGGAAGTTTACTAAAAGCCGAAGAACTCAAGTCTAATTTATTGAAGAAATTACAAGACGAGAGTAGAAATCCCGAGACAAATTCGTTAAAGTCAAAGAATTAAGAAGATTAAGGACTTAATGATGCAATTAAAGAAAGAAGAAAGAGGGGGAGGAAGCTTCCTAAGCACCTCCCTAATCCTCCTATAAATAGATTAGATTTCATTTCATTTCATTTTTGTTGGCTAATAGTGACAATTAGTTCTTCCATTTTATTTACTTGCACATTTACCTTATTGCACTTTAATTACCTTGTCTTGCACTTTAATTTCCAAGTAAGTTGATTTTTATGCAACTGAATCTTTACTTTTTATTGTTTATCTCTCATTCTACCTTTCTTTCTATGCTGTAATCTTATTGTTTATATGCTTATTGTGTTGCTTATTTGATTTATGTTTATGTTTTTATGTTTTTGATCTTGTTAGCTTATTGATTTTATAGCTTATTGTGTTCTTCTTAAATTTAATCTAGTGCTTATTAGTTAATTTTTATAAAAATTTGATTTTTAATATTTTTATCATTTAGTTTTATTAAAAGTTTTTAAATTTTGGTCTTATAGCTTTTTCTTAAAAGTGTTTTGATTAAACTTTTAGATTAGTGCTTATTTGTGTTTAGCTTAATTTTAGTTTTGAGCTTATTTAGAATTTTGTTGTTATCCGGGTTTGGTAAACCCCTTTATTCCGAACATTGCAAAACCTAATATTCCGGATAAGTGGTTTGATCTTCATATTCCGAATAGCCAACATCACATTTATTCCGGATAAGCAACTTAACAGGTTATTCCGGATAAGTATCCAGAAAATAATCCGGATAAGCTACTTGGGAAGTTATTCCGGATAAGGTGGTTTTCGAGTTATTCCGGATAAGGGCCAAGGTCAGGATATTCCGGATAAACAGGGGTTGACATATTCCGGATAAAACACTCAGCAATTATTCCGGATAAAGATTTTGGGTGTGATATTCCGGATAGAATTCAGAAGGTTATTCCGAATAAGCGACTGGGGATTTATTCCGGATAAGGAGTTTAAACTCCATATTCCGGATAAGCACTCATCAGGGATTCCGGATAAGCTGCTGGAAAATATTCCGGATAAAGGCATCTAGGTTATTCCGAATAAGCTGAAGGGTACATTATTCCGAATAAGCTGTTTGACAAGGATTCCGGATAAAGGATTTGGAAGTTATTCCGGATTAAGCTTCGAACTAGGTTATTCCGGATAAGGTGAAAATATTCCGGATAACTACGAGGAGAGGATTCCGGATACGTTTATTCTCTTGATTCCGGATAAATTGCCTGTAATTATTCCGGATAAGCATACTTTGTTGGGTATTCCGAATAGTGACAGTATTACGGGCTCCGACTCAGGTTTTGTTTATCCTCTGTTTTACTTTAAAGCATTTATTTTTCCTGCTATTTTTCTTTTAAGTTTAATTTTCAAAGTTCACATTTTTATTACATTGGCAAATTTATTTTTCGTCACGCTTTTATTTTCAGTCATTTAATTAAGAAAAAATTTCACGTTTGGTCCCTATCGTTTACACCAAACATCAAGTTTGGTCCCTATCTCAAACTAAGTGCACAGATCGTCCCTATCGTTTACACTTTGGATCAAAATTGGTCCCTATCTTGGATGGGAGTTAGTTTTCTCCGTTAAGTCTAATAAAGAGAAGGATATTTTGGTCTTTTCAATATTATACGTTAATAAATCATATTATTTTTTTTTCTTTTTAATATTTTTTTTTTCTTTCTTATATCCTCTCTCTCTCTCATCTCCCCCTCTCTCTCTCTCAACTCCATAAAAAAAACCAGATCCACTCACCATTGCTGTGTATAGTTCTAGCCTCTTTCTCTCACTCTTTAAACCACTTCTCACACTAGCAGTTTGCCACCACCACCGACGTCCTCACCGACCTCCCAACCACCATGCCGCAATCATAACACTTCAAGAACGCAACCAAACCACTCATCAACCACCCAGATCTCCCGGATCTGCCGGATCTACCACAACAAATTAATTTTAATTTCTTTTTTTTGCGAAATGGTTTTATAATTAATGAATAGAACAACAAAAACTAAACGTATGTTCGGGTAAACCTATTTTTCGACATTAACGAATCATGGGAACCCTCCTCGACAATCCAATGATCAATGTATCCAGAGCCTCCTGAACCACCCGACTTGACTCTGACTCGATTGCTGAACTCGCCTCGTCTAAAAGCAAAATTGGTGCATTTTTTAACACAACCCTAGCCATAGCAATCAGCTGTTTCTGGCCCGGGGTTAAGTCCACACCCCTCATTCCCACATGGGTATCATAACCGTGAGGCAAGTTGCTGATAAAATGGTGAGCATTTGCTATTCTCGCGGCCTCTTTAATTTCAGCTTCACTTGCGTTATGTCTTGCGTAAATTATATTTTCTCGTATGGTTGTTGAAAAGATGATGGGTTCTTGTTGAACAACACCAAGGTGATTCCTTAACCATCTCAAATTGAACTGCTTTAAATCCCAACCATCTAGATTCACCTGGCCAGCAACAGGATAATAAAAACGCTTAATCAATAATCGTGCTTTTACGTGATCCTGAAACGCCCACAACAGCAACCGGATCATCACTCTCTCTAACGTCTCTCTCTCTCTCACCTTAAATCATCACCAACGATGCCAAATCCATCTCACCAGTGGTGATATCCGTGGAAATTGTTTTCTGCAATGGGTGCACCAATGGCATTTCATTATCTGACTCATTAACCAGAATATCCATTGATACAAGAAAATCCGTTTCTTCTTCAGCATATAGCTCCCAGCTTCAATAGATCTAAGCCGCAATACTGGATATGGGTTTTGGTTGTGTGTGAATCGTTTTAGTTTTGTGGTTTACAACAGATCTGAGTTTAAAATGTTCGTGTTGTTATTTTTGGATTTGTGAGAGAGAAGGTGATGTTTAGAGATAAGGAAGTTGGTGTTGTGATTTTTTGATGTTGGTGATGGTGATGTTTAGGAGAAAGAGTTAGATATGAGTGTGATAGTGTGTGTAAAAAGAGTTGGGTGGATACATAAATGCATTAGAAACAAGTAAATTCCCCAAAATACCCTGCCCCTCACTTGACTTAACTGACAAAACTAACGTTCATCCAAGATAGGGACGATTTTTTATCGTAAATGTAAACGATAGGGATGACTGGTGCACTTAGTTTGAAATAGGGACTATACTTGATTTTCAGTGTAAACGATAGGGACCATTCTTGAAATTTTTTCTTTAATTAATTTACTTTTAAAATTTTAATATTGCTCCCTTTACTTTTCATTATTCTTAGCTTTATTTTTACCTGCTCTTTTACTTTAAAGTCTTGCACTTTCTTTTTACTACAACGACACAACTTTTGTTTCCACCAAAGACAGCTGAGTCGCATAGTTAACCAGTTATCAATTCGATTAGACCGATTTCAACGAACAATTTTCCTAACTAAAACCTTTGTATCAGACATCATCACCACATCATTTCCACTTAGATGAGTTCATGGCCCCATCTTTACTGTTTTTATAACTGGGGGAGAAAACATACTAAATCATTTTATATGCAAACACGCACAAACAACAACAACGATAACAACTTATTGCCTATTGTTTGCCCCATTCCCGTGGATTGTAATAGTTAGTAGTGTAGCGCGGAATGTTATGAATAGATCTATTCGGGTATTGACAACACCCGGCCTGCGTGACTTGCTATCACGAAACGCTTAGGCCAAGCAACAGGTTTATTTCATTGTCGGACTGAGAGAAACAACCAGTGGCGGAACTAGAAAGTTTGAGGAGTGGGGGCAAAAAAAATAAAAATTTGGACGATAGTCGTTGTATACACCAAATAAAGATACAAATATAAGGTTTTTACATTTTTTTTTTCTTTTCGGGGGTAATTTGAAGGTTTTTACATTGTTTTGTTTCCGAGTGGGAGGCAATTCGAATTTACGATGGGGTGCACTTTAATAAAGCGGTCCTAAAATTTTTTCTTTACACTAAAATTTGAATTTTGTGACAAGCCATGGGGGGCGCCACCCCCCCGCACTTCCCAAGTAGTTCCGCCTCTGGAAACAACATCGGGTTTAACCATAATGCCGCCTGAGCATCATGTCTAGCTTCTATTACAAGGCAATAGGAACTTCTATAGTATTGGTTGTGATTGTCCTACTATGATCGTGGTGTTTGGCATATCAGTACAATTATTTATTAAATTAAACCTGTGAATTCACCAACCCCGTGTTGACCCCCACATTTTACTTTATATGTTTTCTCAAGAAAATAAACAGGTTCATGCATTGGATTCCAGCATCATAGAAGCATCATGTTACCATCGGGCTGTGATATTCTTCAAATTATTAATAAATGTTGTTTCTAGACATGATACTAAATGTGTACAATTTAATTGATGTAATATGTTTTTAAATGACTATTATGATCATTGCTCTATATACTGTGTGCTATCGATCCACCAAAGTAACACCCCACGTACTATTCCGCTGCATTTGACCATTATGGGGGTGTTACAGAATGGTATCAAAGCGCATAGTTATAGAGAACCAGATCGATAATAAAAATTTTAAATAATAAAAATCTAAACTGGACTATAACTGAAATTTTAAATCAATTAAATTAAAAAGAAAATTGATTTTTGGGGAACCTTTAGGCATATAGCATATAAAGCATGCATATTATATGAACTAACTGTACACTGATTTATAACCTCCGAGTTATTAAATCACCTAAGTATCTACACCTACTTTTAACAAGCATTGTTAAAGAGAAATAAACCGCATTGCATATGCATTTTGAAAACTTTTTGAATTGTGTAAGCTAATACTTACTCAACTTTGAAATGCAACTATTTTCAGATATCATGACGACACCTACCATTGTGACTACTTTCGAGGAGCTCATGGTTCCTACCATCGCACCGCTATCGCCGATATCGGTACTTGCCGGACATGCATCCGACACTGAGTCCAGAGGTGACCAACCAGATGGAGTTATCATACTTTCGGATTCTCCTACCCTCATCACCACCTGCTATTTCTCCTACTTCACCTCTATTAGTCGTACCTGCATCTCCACCTAGGGAGGCGGATCAGGTTGTGCCTACTCTACCACCTTTACCACCACTCTCTGCACTCCACTCTTATCCCACCAGTGCCTTGCCACCTCGCAAGAGGAGGCGTGACTCTACTCCTGACTCGACCTTCCAGATAGGAGAGGGATCGGGAGCTAGTCAGGATAGACTTGGCGCTCTACAGGTACAGGTTGACGCTCTTGTAGCCCGACAGGCGCATGATACTGCACTCATCCATGCCTTACTACAGGCGGACCAGCATGGACGCGCTGTACTTCAGGAGAGATTTAACTCTCTGTACTGGACAGTGGCTGGTGAGTCACATACCACCTAGAATTCTTTGGGGATGACCCAGGGAACCATAAAATGGCTACTGGATGAGGTTTCTTACCTCCGATATCGCTTAGCTTCACTAGAGGGTCATCAGTACGAGACCCAGGTTGATGTACTCACACAGGAGGAGACCTTCAGGATCTTTATCGACCTGGCAGAGATTCGTCACCAGGGGGTCACTGCTGAGACAGATTTTCTTCGGAGTGCTGATATTGCACGCCAGATTCAGTTGCTAAAGACTATGAAGCTTTCCCGGGAGACCAGGAGAGTTATGATTGACATGCAGGATACCCGTGCACCCATACCACTAGCTGGACCAGCCGCACCTGCAGGCAGTCACATTAGTGTAGGATAGATATCTTTGTACATCATGAAAAGCATTGAGTTGCATCTCAACTCGCATGATTTAGGTCTTTTGTACTTATATTTCATTTCAGTTGTATCCCTATCATTATCACCTAACCTTAGTAGGTAGGTTATCTTTTGTTGTACTACAAACATCTGTACCACTATTTCAGACAGGCTTGTTGTATCCTGTCTTAGATTGGTTGTACTTGTATTATATTTTTGTTCACCAGAAATAACATGTTATCATCTACTTGTTTGCTTGTATTTATATTATTATGAACTCTTGACAGGTTATCCAATTTGTTGTGAATTCTATGCATGCTCATTTTTCATGCAGCTTAATATAACAATCTTATTTATCAACTAATAAATCCCCATCTTTGTGTATTATAGAAAAATGACATAAAGAGTCACCTGATAGAATCCCAACGCTACTCCCACAACGACCATCTCATAAGCACAACTTAGAGTGCTTATCGGTCAAGGCATTGCTGATGTTCTAGCCGCCAGGGAAACACATCCCAGCAGGAACCAAGGAGACAACAAAAACTCAAATGCTGGAGATAGAGTTGCCAGAGGGTGTACCTACCCTGACTTCCTGAAGTGTAAGCCTAGTTATTTCAAAGGCAAGGAAGTGGTAGTGGAACTTATGCAATAGTTCGAGAGAACCGAGACTGTGTTCCGCATTAGTGACTATACGGAAGAAAACAAGGTGAAATTTGCCACCTATACTCTTTTGGAACATGCTCTCACGTGGTGGAACTCACTAGTTAATACCCTTGGGCATGATGAAGCCTATGGGATGACTTGGACTGCATTGAAAGAAAGACTTACCATGAAATACTGTCCTCGCGGTGAAATCAAGAAACTAGAGATTGACTTGTGGAACCTCAAATGCACAAATCATGACATCACGACCTACAATCAGAAGTTTCAGGAGTTGACTTTGATGTGTACCCGAATGTTCCCTGACGTGAAAGACAAGATAGAGAAGTACGTTAGTGGACTTCCTGATTCTGTTCATGACAGTGTACTCGCATCCCGACCCACTACGGTCGAGAGTGCCATAGAGTTTGCCACCGAGTTGATGGACAAACGGGGACGTGATCACTTGCTTGGACAATCATAGTACAAGAGGAAAGTTGATGAGAACTACCGTAGTCATCACCAGGCCCAGCAACCAAAGAAACAAAACTTGGGCCAGGTCTGCAGTGTTGTTTCCTCAGTACCACCTCCATATGTAGGCAACAAGCCAAAGTGTTCCAAGTGTAATTCCATCACTACCCTACTGCTGAATGCCGAAGGCCCGGACAGAGTCACACACATGCTTCGGCCATCAGAAACAACTCCAATACCAATTACAGGCCCAACAATGGCAACAGTAAGAACTTCCGCGGAAGTGGACAGCATGGAAACCGCCAGCACACTGGCAGTGGTAATATGGCACTTAGGGAAGTTCTTTTCTATGGTTGCGGGGAGATCGGACACATAAAGACTGAGTGCCCAAAGCGAGCAGTTAGGAATGATAACAGAGGAGGAGCACCAACCAGAGTTTATGTTATAGGAGATACCAAAACCAACCCCGACTCCAATGTGGTTACTGGTACGTTTCTTTTGAACAATCGTTATGCAACTATTTTGTTTGATACGGGAGCCGACAGGAGTTTTATATCCACAGAGTTTAGTAGTTTACTAGGCATCACTCCTACACGGCTCGACGACTGTTACAGGGTCGAATTAGCAGACGACAAAATCATCGAAACTAATACTATTCTAAGAGGTTGTACCTTAAACCTTCTAAATCATCCATTCGACATTCAATTGATACCCGTAAATTTGGGTAGTTTCGACGTCATCATTGGTATTGACTGGTTAGCAAAATATCACGCAACCATCGTGTGTGACGAAAAGCTAGTCCGTATACCGTGGGGAAAGGAAAATCTAATTGTCAGAGGAGAAGGAAATTCAGTTAGATATGACACCAGACTGAGTGTCATCTCATGCACTAAAGTCCAGAAGTATATACTAAAGGGATGCCCTATCTTTTAAGCACATATTTCAAAGATAGACAAAGAAGAGGAACCAGAGAAGAAACAAATCAAGGACGTGCAGATTGTCCATGATTATCCCGAACTTTTCCTCGACGACTTACCTGGTTTACCTCCGACTCGTCAAGTGGAATTTCAAATTGACTTGATACCAGGAGTTGCACCTGTAGCTAAAGCACCATACCGATTAGCACCGACCGAGATGAAAGAACTCGCTGAACAACTTCAAGAACTATCAGACAAAGGTTTTATCAGACCCAGTTCCTTACCATAGGGAGCTCCAGTGCTTTTTGTCAAAAAGAAAGATGGTTCTTTTCGAATGTGCATCGATTACACGGAACTGAATAAGTTAACTGTAAAGAACCGTTATCCGCTACCACGAATCGACGACCTTTTTGATCAACTACAAGGATCAAGTGTGTATTCCAAGATTGACTTAAGGTCTGGATACCATCAGCTGAGAGTCAGAGAGGAGGACATACGAAAAACAGCCTTCAGCACTCGTTACGGTCATTACGAATTTCAGGTCATGTCATTTGGATTGACCAACGCACCAGCCATATTCATGGACCTCATGAATCGAGTGTGCATACTGTATCTGGATAAATTCATTATCGTGTTCATTGACGACATACTCATCTACTCCAAGAATGAGCAAGAGCACGGAGAACATCTTGCTCAAGTACTGAAATTACTTAAGGAAGAGAAACTATACGCCAAATTCTCTAAATGTGATTTTTGGATTCCTAAAGTACATTTTCTTGGTCACGTAATCGATAGCAAAGGAATTCAGGTAGATCCCACAAAAGCCGAATTCGTAAAGGATTGGGCAGCACCCACTTCGCCAAAGGAAATTCGCCGATTCTTAGGTCTTGACGGTTACTACAAGAGATTTATAGAAGGATTTTCTAAGATAGCTAAATATATGACGAAGCTTACTCAGAAAGGCGTGAAATTTGATTGGGGAGAAAAAGAAGAAGCCACATTCCAAACCATAAAACAGAAATTGTGTAGTGCATCTATCTTAGCCTTACCAGAAGGCAACGAAGATTTCGTTATCTACTGTGATGCCTCACACAAAGGCTTAGGAGTTTTGTTAATGCAGAGACAGAAAGTGATTGCTTATGCTTCAAGGCAGTTGAAGAAGCACGAGCAGAATTACTCTACTCATGATCTAGAGCTTGGATCCGTAGTTTTTGCCTTAAAAATCTGGAGGCACTACCTATATGGAACAAAGTGCACAATGCATACCGACCACAAAAGTTTGCAACACATTCTAGACCAGAAGGAGCTGAACATGGACAACGTCGCTGGATAGAATTGCTCAGTGACTACGATTATGATATGAAATACCACCCAGGTAAATCCAATGTAGTCGCACATGCACTAAGCCGCAAGGGAACTGATCCTCCCATGAGAGTTCGAGCCTTAGTTATGACCATTAGCTTGGACAAACCCAAGCAGATATTAGAGGCTCAACTCCAAGCATAGAAGCCTGAAAACATTGGGAAGGAAGATATAAGAGGAATGCTTAGGACTGACCTAAGCAAGGAGAAATTAGAAGCCAGAGCAGACGGAACATTATGTTTACACGGAAGAAGTTGGCTACCATGTTACGGAGACTTGAGAAGCGTGATCATGCACGAGTCTCATAAGTCTAAGTACTCCATACATCCCGGATCTGAAAAGATGTATCAGGACGTGAAGAAGTTGTATTGGTGGTCAAACATGAAGGCAGACATTGCCACATACGTGAAGAAATGTCTGACTTGTGCCAGATTGAAGACAGAACATCAGAGACCATCAGGTTTGTTAGTCCAACCCGAGACACCGAAATGGAAATGGGACAACATCACCACGAACTTCATTACCAAACTTCCTACTTCATCTCACGGTTACAATACAGTTTGGGTAATCGTTGACCGACTCACAAAATCAGCTCATTTCCTACCCATCAGAGAAAATGACTCTCTGAACAAGTTGTCTAAACTGTACCTAAAGGAAGTTGTGACTAGACACGGTATACCAGTCTCAATCATCTGTGATCGAGATGGTAGATTTACGTCAAACTTTTGGAAAGCTTTTCGACGAGCTTTAGGAACAAACTTAGACATGAGTACTGCTTATCACCCACAGACTGACGGTCAGAGTGAACTAACAATCCAAACCTTTGAAGACATGCTGAGGGCATGTGTGATCGACTTTGGAAAAGGATGGGTCGAACATATACCATTAGTTGAGTTCTCCTACAACAACAGCTACCATGCCAGCATCAAAGCAGCACCATTTGAGGCCCTCTATGTCCGCAAGTGCAGATCACTCGTGTGCTGGGCAGAGGTGGGGGAGTTTTAGCTGACTGGACCCGAAACGATCCAAGAGACTACTGAGAAGATCACTCTCATCAAACAAAGAATTCAAGCTGCATAAGACAGACATAAGAGCTATGCAGACCGTAAACGGAAACCTATGGAATTCACAGTAGGTGACCGTGTTATGCTCAAGTTATCACCTTGGAAGGGCGTTGTACGATTTGGAAAATATGGGAAATTAAATCCACGTTACGTAAGACCCTTCAAAGTGATCGCCAGAATCGGTGAAGTCGCTTATCGTTTAGAATTACCCCAACAGTTGAGTCGGGCAGGGGCAGACCTATAGCTTAGGTTCGGGGTGACGGCGCCCCCCCATGGCTAAACCAAAACGACGAGATTACAATATAATTTTTCTTCAATTTCAAGTGTTTTTTTACAATGCCCCCACTCAAAACTCAAATTGCCCCCCACTCACACACTAAAGTCTAACATTTAACACTCGAAAACCTAGAAATGCTTCATTTAAGTTAAAATAATTGAGTTTTTTTATTCGAATTTTAGTTTTTTCGCCTTACTATTGTCAAAAAAAAATTTGCCCCCACTATTGAATTTCCTGCGTCCGCCACTGGAGTCGGGTACGCTCTACATTCCATGTCTCAAACCTAAAGAAGTGCTACACGGATGAGCCGTTAGCCATGACATTGGAGGGAGTCCACTTTGATGACAAACTCCAATTCATAGAAGAACCTATTGAAGTCATGGAGAGAGAAGTCAAGAAACTAAAGCGAAGCCAAATTCCGTTAGTTAAGATACGTTGGAACTCTAGAAGAGGTCTTGAGTTCACTTGGGAACGCGAAGGCTCATTTAGATCTAAGTACCCACACCTGTTCACCTGAGCACTAACGTCATCTTAAGCTTTGAGGACAAAGGTAAAATAACGAGATAGTGCTGTAAAACATGTCGTTTTCAGGTTTTGACTATGACATCATTGTACACGTCACCTCATGATATCTATATATATTACCACCTTTGCATGAAATCTTTGAGCAATCATATGCATCATACATGAGCATACATCATTTAAATCATCAAAACATGGAAACATTTTATCATATGACATTATATTATGATTATGAGTATTTAATCATGAGGACACAATAACATTGTATGACTACATTATATGAGCATACGAGATTTTAAACAATCATTCCTTTTGGGACTTTTAAGTCATCTAAAACACTTGATCATATGCATACATCAATTTGATTTATAAAAATCTAAACTCATGATCACAATTTAATAACGGTTACCAAGGAACTATTTTATACTTCAAAATACATACTTATATATATTTTCTCACCTCATAAACAATACTACGGTTCAACATAAACTACTTTTTATTATTAAACAATACAAATATCAACTTTAACTCATTTTTCTCAAATGTCTTACATTTTAAATAAAGTAAACTATACAATTATTTAATTAGGACTATACTTTCACCATAAACTCTAAAACTTAGCCATATCGACTTGGACTCGAACCTACTTCTACAATATTATACCTAGACTCCTAGTAACTAATCAAAAACCCCATAAACTAACCTAAGACTACACTAGGTGTCTCACACTAGCCGATTATCACCTAGACTACAACTATACTAAACTTATGACTTTACAAAACTAACTAAGACATAAAAGTAAACTTGTACAAACAAAGGCAATTAAGACTAACACTATTACTTACAAACTTGTCCCCCAAAGACTACTATGCGACGGCTAGGGAGTATGGAAGATACAAATGTACTAAAATTGTAATTAAGACCTAGTACTAAGGTGCACCATGAAGATCATAACAAATCTAGCCCACCTCTCTCTTGCCATGTCCTAACCCCAAACCACACACATAAGCATCACCTTGATATTTATCTAGCACATTTGGACTTCACTTCTCACTCACTTAACACCATACTCGGATCTACATATTACCTAGACGAAACAAACATTTACTACCCCAAAATCTTGGTCCTCATAACATTTAGTGCAAGTTCTTTCCCAATTCGTGACTCACAAGGCAAAATAAGAAGCTTAGGTCTCGACTATAAACTCCATCCGTGTAGAACTCAAGTAGAAACAAGGAGGTTTAGTTAGTTCTTGTTCATCCATCATCATCTCCACAAACAAGTAAGTAAAACCACCTCCATGACTCCATCTCAATCCTTTCTTACTTCTCATCACATATCATACATGTAGAAGCCTAGAAAACGAAGCTATGGATGCATGCACACGTAAAATATATACCAAAACTTGACTAGTAAACCCATGGCTCGATTTTGTTTTAAGATTAGACGAATCTAGGTCTAAAGCCTACAGGATCTTGCTTTAGAAATTCCAATGAAACTAAGTTTAGTAGGAATAAATTTTAACACTAGGGAAGAAACCTATAAGTCGAAACAACCTAGCCATAAGTCTCGGTTTATTTATAAGCCGAGCATACACATTGAGTTATTTAGCCCGAATATAATGTTAAGAGTAGTATAGAACTTATTAATAACTTGGTACATTAAAATAAGACCACTTGTATAAACCTTGAATAATCCATGAGTCGAATAAGCCATTATACGGCTTATCATAATAAGTCGAGACACAAATAAGCTTATATAAGCCGAGATAAATAAGCCCATAAGCCCAAGTAACAAGTATGTATTAATTAGTTTTGTTAGTAATATTACTAGTGACTTAATCAAGCCCAAAGTTTTAGCCCGTTAGGCCCAAGAACCCAAACCGTGGCCTTAATGGGCCAACCAAGCCCAATAAACACTAAAGTTAATACTTAGAGACTTTTTGGGCCATCTTTTGTAAATTGGTGAAAGTATTAGTCAAAAACATAAGTTTATAAAACATGTATATAATTTCCATGACCTTTAAGAAGTATAAGGACCAAATTCGCCATCTTTAAAAGTGTAGGGTGCGTTTGTGTTTAAACCGAGAACCAACAAAACCACAAGGACCACTTTTGTCACTTTGGAAACATATATAAAACCCTAGGTTACTTTTTGTGCCTCAAATAAATGTTTTCGAGACACAAGGGACTAGATGTGTCACTTTTGAAACTTAATACAAGCCCTAGCCCTTATTAACTGTTTTCGAGACTTAAGGGGGGTGTTTTGCTATTTCACAAAAATAAACCGAGCCCTTGGGACTCGGTTGTAATTAATTCGAGACTAGGGAAACCCTAGGGACCCAAACTGCCACATTTTGAAAGTGTTGTAAGCCCTAGGGGGGGCGTTTTTGGAAATAAACTTAACGAACAAGGACTAACAATGCGAAACCCTTAACGAACTAAACCCTAAATGGTATTTTTAGAAGTTACTATACTACAAGGACTTGCGTATAATTTTAATTTAATTAAAATATTAATAAAGTATTTTATCAATAAATTAAATTAATTATTTTGAGTATTAAATAAATTACCAAGATTTAATTACGAGACTTTATAAGCAAACGAAATCATATTAAAATATTTGGAACCTTAAGAAAATATAATGGAACGTATTATTTTCTTACAGTTAATTAAATTAAATAAAAATCTATTTATTTAATTTATTACACTTTTATTGGACAAGTTAAATATATTTTTAGAAACTAAAAATATATATTATATTATTGACAGCTCACTATAAGTTTAAACACTTAAACAATCGTAATGACTTATTAATTCGTGATCATGCATTTTCATCAGTTACATTTAGTTGTGCATTATTATTTTACATTTACTGAGTCATACATAATTTACTTAGGTATTCCAACCACTTTGTGATCATACTGTGCTAGTTTATTCAGTGACATCATCACTACATCATTTCCACTGAGGTGAGTCATGGCCCCATCTTTACTGTTTTTATAACTGGGGAAGAAAACATACTAAATCCTTTTATATGCAAACACGCACAAACAACAACAACGATAACAACTTATTGCGTATTGTTTGCTCCATTCTCGTGGACTGTAATAGTTAGTAGTGTAGCCCGAAATGTTATGAATAGATCTATTCGGGTATTGACAACACCCGACCTGCATGACTTGCTATCACGAAACGCTTAGGCCAAGCAACAGGTTTATTTCATTGTCGGACTGAGGGAAACAACATCGGGTTTGACCATAATAGCGCTTGAGCATCATGTCTAGCTTCTATTACAGGGCAATAGGAACTTCTATAGTATTGATTGTGATTGTCCTACTATGATCGTGGTGTTTGGCATATCAGTATTTTATTTATTAAATTAAACCTGTAAATTCACCAACCTCGTGTTGACCCCCACATTTTATTTTATATGTTCTCTCAGGAAAATAAATAGATTCATGCATTGGATTCTAGCATCATTGAAGCATCATGTTACCATCGGGCTGGGATATTCTTCAGATTATTAATAAATGTTGTTTCCAGACAAGATACTAAATGTGTACAATTTAATTCATGTAATATGTTTTTAAATGACTATTATGATCATTGTTGTATATACCGTGTGCTATCGATCCACCAAAGTAACACCCCACGTACTATTCCGCTGCATTTGACCATTATGGGGGTGTTACAGCTGGTATTTGTAATAGCGGTTCATAGATATGGTTGACCCTTCACCGCGGCCGTCACGTGGCATGAAAACCAATTTTGTATGGTAACCGGGCTGGCCATATATGAAAAGCAGCGGGTATTGAAGAGACATTGTAAGACTTATGCAGCTTGTTAATCCGTGTTAGCGGGCCACCCCTAGGTTCAATAATCACGTCATAGTCAGTCCTTGTATCTTGTCCAATATTAAAGACAATGTCGCCAATGTCTCGTGATGTTGGCAGCTCATAACCGCGAGCGTCTCCCGCGTTGTATAACCATATTTTGAAGTCAGGAATATGGCCATCAACACATTTATCCCGCGCGGTTTGAAACAATTAAACCAAAGCATTTGTGCTGTTCAGAACTTTTATAAGGTGCTGGACAATTGAGGCGTTCAAAGAACTCTCCGACAGCCCTCCAAAAGGAGCCATTCGGTTAGCCACTTCATTTTGGGTATCGTATATGTATAGTTGTAGGAACTGCGGTTGTTTTCCTGGTTCGGGACACAGTGATCTGAGGCGATGGTATATCTGTCCTGATATTTTGAACGCATATGGGCCTGCTGAACGGTTGACTGATTCGTCAATAGTTACGCCTAAGGAAGTCATACCAAACATTTGATCGTAGGCGCGGATGTTTTCCATGAAATGGCGTTGGTTGAAAAGCTACTGTATACACTGAGGAGGTGGTCGTGTTGGAGGGATATACATTTTCCCACCACACAGCGGGCATGATACTCAGGCCACCCGTTGTACCGGGTTGATTTCAGCCGTTCTCCATACCAAAACAGAGCACCACAGAACTGGCACTCGTATGTACAGTCGCCAAGGTCTCGGTAGACAACATGATCTGGGAAAAAGCTGGCCATTAAGAAACGTGGGTGCGTGTAGTTAACCACAGAAATGGAAGCAAGAGTGGAAACCAAGTGTATACCTGTGTTAAGCGCGTCTGAATCAGATGTGTTTGTAGGAACAATTGTTGGGTTGGCTGGGGGAACAGGCCGGGTAGTGCTAGAAGATGCCTCATTTTGTGAAGAAGGCGAAGTGTGCAGCCGTGGGTAGTAGACATCACCTTGGCGACCACAGGAGTGTGGTCGGTTTTTTGCACCAAGTTCATGCAACGGGCCTAAGAGAAACACAGGGACAACCGTAAGGAATGAGACCAAGGCACACAAAAGGAGGCGCAACATGCTAACTGAAGCAACAGGAAAAAATGTTTACCAGCTACCGTAGGTCGCTGAGAGACTGCACTCGAAGGGAACAGCAAGCGACGGCGCACACTTGCGCGTGGGGCTGCACGGTGAACACCCATATGGTCCACTCGCACGTGGAATCTCACACGCAGGAGGTGTTGCTGAAGAAAGACACATGTAAGCGGAAAGAAAACGGATTGGAAACCGAATGTCAAGCGTGGGAACTAATTACCTACTGCAGGCAGTCCCCGTTGCTCTGAATGGGAGGGTGAGGCAAGAAGGCCGTCAGAACGCATAATATCAGCCCACATCGTTGGTTGTGGCAGGAGTCTTATACCACGCTCGACAATATACCTACGGGACGCCACTGTAACATGACTTAAGGGAGTTTTTTTGTAAGAAAAGAGATATACACAGCAAAATATTGGGTTTGCAGAAGATGGTTTCCATGCACCACATACCTATTATAGCGGGGTTCAAACGGGTTTCAGTCCTGGCAAGCGCAGAACACTCGGAACAAACCATAACGACTGCCGACCGAGCACATAAGGCGCACGAATCAGCGGTATACGGAACTGAGCTAGAGGGAACAGACATGATGCTTCCGATGTTCTCAAAAACATGAAAGCCAACGTGCTATTATTAATAATGAAGGGAAAAAAAAGGCATGCTACATAACAGATAAGTATGCATACATACAGTAGAATGTGCACAACAAAGGGTAATAAATTAAACAAATAAACCTATACCGGGCATACACGCGCAAGAGGGTAGGCAACCATAACCAAATAACTAAAAACACCCCAACAACGGCTTCAACTACCACTAAGGGTGGGATAAAACAAAACAACATCCATAGTGCAACATCAAAGATCATTCATTCAGGACCAATAATAATTGTAGCTTAGTAAATCCATAAACTAAAAACACACCATACCAATATAGAGAGTGCACAACTGCATACCCTTTAACACACAAACATAACAATCAGCAAAAAACATTCCCTTTACATGAAGGAAACAAAAAGATAACAGAAACCTATCATATGACTTTATAACTTAAAAAAGAAACCTTTATAGAAACGAAACAAAAACCATAATACCAAGGTATCATGTCAGCTTATAACAAAAAAGAAACAATTTCTTTAGGCCACCAAAAGGAAGAATGGATAAGAACTCATCAAACAGGTTTAAGAAGGCGCAATCTTACACGGAAATGAAACAGAATCAAAGGGAATCAAAGCAAGACGAACATTGTAGACGCGGGAAGAAGACCACACCAATAATAATGCAATTTACGATCAAAAACCTCGAGGGAGTGGGATATATATGCATGCTACAATAATTTCCACGAGGCATGTTAGATTCACACCGTTCCCACCAAACACTTTTTGGGGCAATCTCAACCGCACGATCATATCTTGTGCACCAATTAGACATAACGGAACCCCCCAACACCCAATCAACGACTGAGGCCAGTTTTTAACTCTGTAACCCCTTAAACAACAAAATCGACGGTTGGGATTATAACGAATTGGCCAACGTATGTGAATAAAAATATTTTTATTGGATCTACAATGGAGATGCTATAGTTGGGAGAGACGGTTGATTATGTGTATGTGAGGAGAGGGATTAAATTATTTCGTTTCTGAGTAGGGAAATGTGAGGAGAGGGATTAAATTATTTCGTTTATGAGAGGGGATCACTGTTCCTAGGAGAATGTGATTCCCCTCTATTATTAGAGATACAATTGTCTTAATGGTAAAAGAAATACAGTAGCACTATATAAATTTTTTTAATATATTATTGTTGTTAAATATTCTATATCAGCAAGCCATATAAACTCTACTAGTTGTCATTCTAAAGTATTAAGAGAAGAAGGGTCTATTTGTCTTGTTCCAAAGAAAAAAAATAAACAAGGCTTAAGTCATAGCTCAGGCTATCTTTAAAAATGTTATTGTATTTGATAGTACGAATTCCACAACACACTTCGGGTTTTTGAGTGCTGAACCACCACCACTCTATGTGGTCTCGAAAGACGCTAATTTTACCAGTGAGTGGTATTATTGGACTGATCTTTTGGTGGTATGGTGGCATGAGATCCACACCATCACTTATGTTATAGGATATTTTTCTCGTGAAAACGACAAAAGTTAGATACGACACCAGAATTGTGATGTTACTAAAGAAGTGATGTTTTGATGTTATGGGTTATTATGGTGTTATGGAAAAAGGTGTTGATGTAACATCATTTTTCTCATAACATCAACTTCATAGCACCATGGGTGCTATAACAATATAGCTGTAACAACATTTGATTTTAATTAATTATTTAAAAAAAACTCAAATCTCAAATATGTTTTGTCTACAAAGAAGCTTAAAGTATTTACAATGCATTAAGTCTTTTTTTTATTGCAAAACATATTTAATAACAATGACTTTTACAAAAGACTTCTTGCTTGCCTGTTTTTCCAAAAAGCTTTCGATGAAATGAAAAAATTTGAGATAACAACTTTTTATGATAATAAAAACTAGTTTTAAAACCCGTGCACGCACGGGTTATTTTTCTAAAGTTGTTAACTATGTTTATTATCGATTAAATTACAAACAAATTAACTTGTTCAAAATAGGTTTACTTGTTGGATGAATTCACCAAAAAAATCAAGAACGGACTCTGAAATCGTAGTGCCACTTGTATTTTCTCACTTTGTAGAAACTACACTCTAACTACCGATGATAATTGGCAGACGACTGATGTAAAATATAATGCCAAACCATTACTAATAACTGCAGCAGGTCTTAACTGTCCACAATACAAAATCAACAGCTAAGCCTACCACAACATTTGTCACCAACCCGTGTCAAACACAGCATTAGCATCAAGGATATTGTTATAAATGATGGTTGACATTTGCACATGAACTCAACACCAAAGTGACTATCTTTCCCACGACGCTTAATCTCATGAAGTAAACTTGCAACACAATGTGCTGCTGAAATCTAAAAAATCGTCGGCTCAATAGAGTTGAGCACTGTCGAGTGGATGAATCCAAGAAGCCAACAATATGAATCTATCTTTATATGTAAAGAGATAAATGTTTAGACATCCTAATAAATGAATGTTTTATTATACATATATACTTCTTCTCCAATGGGTGTGTGCTCACCACTGTTCTGGTTTATGCATAATTATCAACTTATTAATGTACTTTTTCCCATTTTGAAGCAAATTTCTCAGCTAGGGGATGCAATGAATATGTTGTATGAAAAGTTCCACATGCCTAAATGGTTTTAGAATCACGAAACCCCTGCTTCTGGCTGGGATGCACATGGCTAGTGTTAACATATGTACAGAGTTGAAGCTTATTAGTCTCAAAACTTTGATCCATACGGCACATAAAAGTCGGCAACACCATCAAGAGTTTTCTCAATACAGTGATAGTTTGGATGTCAGGTGTTATTTGTAGGTGTTTTGCCTATTGTATCTCAATCTAGATATCGTGAGGTCGTTGATGTTGGAACCATTTTGGTGCAAATAAAATCTACCCTTGATGTTATGAGATCTAATACGTCGAATGGACTGCACCAAAAGTATAAGAAAAAGAGCCATGGAAAACAAAAATAAAATTAAAACAACTACTGGAACCTAAAAGCAATAGAAAACAAAAAAAGTTAAAGGAACCTAATGTAGCAGTGAAATAAATAGATTCAAAAATAGGATCATAACTATGATTTTAGCTCCGGTTTCTCTAAAAGCTTTATAGACATACATGTATATGTTGAAACTTGTGGATTGTAAGATTACCCATGAAGAGAACTGTCGGAAGAACCTGTGTGGTGCTAAAATGGTTTGAATGAGCAAGTGCGTGTTTGACTGGGCAAGTTGCAAACACTGTTACCTCACTATCTGCAAAGTAACCTTCAGTTGCTACACCCCAGTGCCACTGATTTCAGTTATTGTATTTTCGTTTGCTAAGAGCTTCATAAGTGCTACAGATTGCTGAGAAATGTAGCTTGGCTTGACTTGTTCACTTGGCTTGAAGCTATAGATCGTTGAGAAATTTTGCTGATGTCACCAAGGGTTTTCCTCCCTAAAGTTCTCGTTTTACCCTTTGCAACTCTTGGCTTATATGCGTAAACATTAAGTTATGGATTATGAACCGGTGATACTTGATCCATGTCACCCTAATCTTAACCAGGACGATGGCCCAACTCATATCCATTATTGTATTTCCACTAGTATTTTCACTTTTCTTTGCTTACTTTAACGCACTTAAGCTTTAAGTGGGGATCACATTTGTAGAGATCCATAGGTATAACCTTGTAATCCGTCTGCATATGCATAATAACACGTATAAAATAAAACTCAATGCTTATTCACATTACCAGGTTGGTTATGTTTCGGATTCAATTACAGACAGACACACACACGTTTTTTAGACAAAATGAAAAGAAAAAACACCTGAAAGCGTGCAATGGATAAGAAATATCTAACACTGTGCCTAAAAGTGGGTCGATTTGGGGTTCTATTTATCTTTCCCGGGTTAGCCTTTCGGAACATAGCTAAAATGGAAACGGATAAATGGGAAGACACCAACACAACATCGTTTCTTATTTGTAGTTGTAAAAGTAGTAACTACATTGACAAATATATAAGATATTGAATTAATAAAGTTCCAAATATAAAGGGATACAAATGAGAAGTTTGAAAATTTCTTACTTTGGGATACTTATCGACCATGTTTGCTGAAATCGGATAGGTTGTGCGACCTTTCATTTGATTTGGGGTCAGCAGAGGTGGCTAGCACAAAGCAGAATGTTCAAGTGCGTTATTGTTTTTTTTAGGATTTTAACTTTTGGATTGTCTCGTTGTTGGTTCCAGCAAGCTCAACGGTACCATTGGTCCATTGTCATGAACAACAAAAATAAATTTAAAATTATTATGTTGTCTTTTTGAATAAAGTCTGAAGTATCTGTGCAAACCCTATGCGTTTGGTGTACACCAGTACAGGTGGCAACATGGGTAGTCAACATTTAACTTTTGCATATAGGTTAAAATGGGTCAAGTGAATCTGAAACACTTACGTTTCCGCTATAATCGAATAAATTATGTTATACCCACAATGATATATTTCTCACCCTATTGACCCGTTTAAAACTAATCCTGCCCAAATCAACCCGTTCATAAGTACATGGGTCGAAATTGCCATATGCCACCAATACCATTGCATCCTAGTCTGGTACACCTCAAGCCTATTGCTTACTTCAAATTCAAAGAAAGTTAGTTTTTCTTTTCCGAAAAGAAAAAAACAGATAATAAAACATATATTGATTAGAACTAACTTAATATATATGTACTTGTGTTGATCAAAACTTATATATTTGTGTAAACCAAACTTTAGGGTGTGTTTGGTTGGCTGGTTTATAAGGTCAGGAGTAACTTTGGGGGTAATGTATTTTGTTTGGTTCAAATTATAAAGAAAATATTATACCACAATGCCCACTACTTCAAAGATGAATAAAACATAGGTTTACAAAATCTTTAGGGGCCCACCACTATGCTCTCTCTACAATTCATCAAGTTTTAGTATATCTCTACTCCTTTATAAAGGAAAAATAAGAATGGTTGAATGTTGAAATGTTGAAAATAGAATGGTCCCACCATCTGTTTAAAATACATGTACCATCTGTTTAAAATACTTGTACTATATGTTTATAATGGTCCCAACATCCAACCCTACAAAATTTTCAAACCAACAAAACCCACCCATAAATATATACCCACAAAATACTACTGTATCCATTTCCATTTCATTTACATCACACCTACAATTAAAAAACACACTCTCATCCAACCAAAAATACACACACAAATACTAACTTTTCCTCACACATTCCCCACGACAGAAACTCCAAACCATTAAAATCCCACGAATACAGGACCTAAACTACCCCCGAAACCTACTATCCACTACCGCCAAAATCAATAACCAGAAATAACGTTTTTATGTTTTGAGGTATTTTATCATTTTTATATAGATGTACAAATATCAGTTAGTGTTTCGAAGTTTTTTATAAAAGATTTATTGATTTTATCTATGGATCTGAGTATTTGTAGTTTTCTGGGTTTTTCGATAGTTGTCGCCTGAATCCAGTGTTATCGGCCGTCACGGTCGTTCTCTCGCTTGAAACTGGTACCACGGTGGTCGCATCTATTAAATGTCCTTTTTTATTAGATAATAACTCATATCATCATTTGTTGTTCTATACCGACCTAACCATCTTTTATTTATTTATATGTAGATATTCTTGAAGACACCATGAAGTCTGAATGTAATCGCCGTTGCACATAGTCCAAAATATCAAAGGTCTCTTTTTTTGATGTTTTTCATTCTTTTGTAATACTTTTGCAATAAAAGTTTTGCTTTGGATTTTTTTATATATTTGATTTTTTATAGGTTTGAGTTGTAATACAAAATTTGATAGATCTGTTGTTTGTACACATGATACACATAGTAAGAATTATTAGAAGTTGAGTAAATATGATACGAAAAAAAAAGATGCGCACAAAATTTTTTAACGAAATATATTTAAATATTTCTTCAGGATTTATACATTTTTCTGAAAGATTTTTGTTAATTTTTGCTTGAAAGATATTTCTTCTTAATTTGTGTATTAATATTGGTATATTTCTCTTTACAGTTTCTTTGCTATAAGTGTGGGTACTCCATCGTTTGCCGGAGTTTACAGCTGCAGTTGCCGAAAAACTATCTTGATATGGTTTTTTTTGCATGCCCTATAGATACTTTCGCAAGTTCTTTGGTTAGATTAATGTAGTATTTGTAGTTTTTTTTATGGTTATCGTCTTATTGGTTTTGTTATAAAAGTTGGTAAACTTTGTTGTAAAGTATATATTAGTTTTTGTGAATCTTTAAATAAATATTTGATATATTTGAATGTGTCAAAGTTTAGCAATATGAATTATTTTGAAAGTATAGAATACAAAATGTTTTCGTATACAAAATATTTTGAAAAATTAAAGTCTTGAGTTTGTTCAACAAATAAAAAGGAGACTATGTAACTTCTGAATCTTAGTGTAAAACTGGTCACGTGATTTTTTGAATCCAAGTTTTTGAAGCTAGGACCTACTTTGTCCGAATTTGAGTTTTTTATTTTTCATTTTTGAATTATTATTAGATAAAATGAAGTTAAATCAACTTTAATTGAAATTTGAAAATTGAAATAAATTCAATGGTACGGGTGAAATTCAAGATAGTCAAACAACGTTTGGCATCTCAATGCAGGCAGGTTATGACTGATATGACATCCTCGAGACACAAAATTCATCATGATGAAAGTGACTTTCAAGTAGGTTTTAAAATTTGAAATTTGCAAATGGATAATTTTGGGTTTGTGGGAATCGACTCCCTTTACTTTGGATACAGGCACCTTTGACTCATTTTTATGTCCTTTTTCTTATGTTAACTCCAGTTTAGTACTAAATGCCAATTTTCCTTTTCTCTCTCTTTCAAGGGTGTTTGTCACTGAGTTACAAAAATATTTGAACAAAATGGCCTGTAACAAATGGTGCACATATGCCAATTACCACCAGATCTAACCGGATTATCACCGGATCTAACCGGTTAACAAATGTAGTGGCGGTTTAGCGATGTCAACGGCGGTAGGTTGGGCGCTATTGTGGTCTGAAGCAGTGGGTTAACCAGCGACGGTGGTTCGCCTGAGGTTTGAAGCGACGATGGTTCGCCTGAGGTCTGAAGCGACGGTGGTTCACCTAAGGTCTGAAGCGGCGATTGATGATTATCGAAAAATGGATGATGAAAGTAACAAATTCATATAAGTTTGTAATGTTTTTATTACAGATCTGTTGTAGAAGAAAGAAAATACATATGTTACTGGAAATGTTGAGAGAAAGAGAGAGAACTAATGTGTGAAAGAGAAAATAAAAAAAATTATTGAGTTTTACATGTAGGTCCAACTCACCTGTATGCTTTTTCAGTGGGTGTAGGTCCATGTTATTTTTCTGATTTTACACTTTAGTGGGGTCCAATAGGTGTCGAAACCACACATCTCATAATTTTTGTGTTGTACAAAAATGTAAACTTATAAAAAAATAAAACAATCAATTTAAAAGCATCACAACTTAAATCAATGAGGAATTGGGACGTTTGATTATGCCAAAACTAGAACATGCTTGAAAAACAATAAACACGTAAATAAGACCGAAAACAACAATTAAGGGGTAGTTTGGTATTCGGTATTTGTGGGGTTTAGGCTTAGTACTTCATTGAATCAATTGTTTGATAGCTATTTTTGTTTTCTGACACCAACTATGATGCCTAAACAGTAAAAGCCAACCCCCATCCTGGGGTTTCTTAAAATTATATATGTTTTTTTATTTATCAAAATTTGCAACCATATATTTTTAAATTTTTTATTTTACTAAAATTTTTAACCACATGTTAATATTTAATTTTTGAAATAAAATTATTTTATTATATATTAAATAAATATAAAAATTAAATAAACAAATATATTTTCTCTCTCCAAAACCTACCTCAAATCCAAATTTTACTCAATCCTAAACCTCATACTTTATAACCCACATATAAAGTAAAACCCGACTTTAAACCAAACGGACCCTAACTTGAATGGGCGTAGTATTTGGAATATCTTCCTTTGCGATGACAATTAATAAAGCTCAGAGGCAAACAATTCCAAATGTGGGTGTCTATTTGCCTGACTCTGTTTTCTCCCATGACCAACTTTATGTAGCATTGTCTAGAGGGATATCACGATCAACAACCAAAGTTTTAATGAAGCCAGTCAAGCAGTTTGCTGAAGAAGGAGTGTACACCTCAAATGTTGTATACCAAGAAGTTTTGCGCGATGATTAATGGTCCTTACATTTTATCATTTATTGTTTGACGTTTAATTTTAATAACTGCTTTTTAATATGTTGTTTTGTATTAGATATTTTATTTAAAACTGAATTATCACATGTTACCACATTTTGCAATTATACTTAGATCTTACCACGATGTAATGTTTCGTTAATTATCTGCCGCTAGGCAATTCCGCCGCTATGCGCGGGTACTCGCCTAGTTTTATTTTTATTTCAATAAAATAATATAATTTATTTATTAAAATATTTTAAACCATCTCTCCTACATCAAATCAAAAACCCATATTAAATCTAAACCTAAACCTAAATATAAACCTAAATCTAAACCCACGATCGAACCAAACGGACCCTTATTCTACCTACAGATACATCTAAAAAATATAAAATTAGTTTTAATGGAATAAAAGTCAAAGTTCTTTGAATACATACTTAATAAATAATTATACTCTAATATCACTACATCTATTAAATAATGTCAAAAAGAGCAAATGGATAATCTGCTATATCTCAATTAAGATTCACAAATTCACAATCTCGATTATTAAAACTTATGAGTCAATGTATGAGTCGATTATTAAAATTAATTATAGAATCAGTTAAGAAGTTATAGCAAAATCAGAAAAGAGATCAATATAATTGAAAGATTAAATTAAACTAACATGGATCCGAAAACCTTACTAAATTATCTAATTGTTATTTTTTCTCTGTGATTGATTTTTGCTATTATGATCAGATTGTTGTTGGAGGTATTCGCTTTATAGAGACGTATGTTTTTTTCTTGGTGTGGTATGTTTGATTATGTATGTGTTATAGTGATCCTCCACTTTCTGAAAAGTGATAGACACCCTTTATTTTTAACCCTTCACTTTTTATAAACTTATGTCCGATTTATGAATTTTTTTTTTTTAAGTTTTTGACACTTAATAGTGTTATGTGGGGTGGCAATTTTTGACCCGACACGTAATCCGACCTTAAACTGACACGAAAATTAACAGGTTTGGGTTGAGAAAATTTAGATTAAGGTCAGGTCTGGGTCAACCTATCTGACCCGTTTATTATAAAAGTCAGGTTCGGGTTGAAAAGAAATTAAGCGGGTCGACTCGTTAACCCATTTAATTTAATTTTTTTACATTTAAAATTATTTATATTATACTATACGGGTTAAATGAGTTAAATGAATCGATCAACAAATCTGTTTAACTTGTTTAACCCATGTAATGTGTCAACTTCTATATATAAAACGGATTAAACGGGTCAACCAAACCTCGTTTAACCTATTCAACCCATTTAACCCGCCAATCCAAGTATATATACGGGTTAAATGGGTTAGGTTCTGGTTATGTGTAAACAGGTTAGGTTTGACAAAGCTGACCCGATTATTTAAATGGGTCAGGTTTGGGTTGAGGTTTTCTGACCCGTCAACCCGAACCCGACACGAATTGCCACCCTTAATGTTATGTTCGATTTTTTCTTATCAAATATATAGACACTAATTTTAATTTATTTTTTTTCAAATTAAGAAATATTTAGTATTCTTACTAAAAAGGTTAAAAATCAAAAGGAATAAATAAAATGATTATTTCCTAAAAAGGAAATAATCTCTTGAAAAAATCCCTATTTTAAGTTTTGCAAAAAGATTATTTACTTAGTTTACGCATTGGAGAAAACATCTTTATGTGAACTTTTCGACATCGCTAGTCACTTATCGCAGTACATATATTTTAACACACATATTATTTAAGGAAAAAAAATTATTTTCTTGATAAAAATCAATCTTTTAATTTTAATTTTAAAAAGAACTAACCTAGGCTTTTTATATTTATCAAAAGTTTTTATTAATATGTTTTTGTTATTAAAAAAATTAATGAAGGAATTTGATAGAGAAAAAAGGATATAAAAAAGTAAGTGTTAAATTTGTGAAATTTTATTTTTTAAACTGATGCGATAATTAACAAAAATTTTAGTCATTAAATTTTAAATAATTTCAATAAAGTTAAGTAAAACTTATAAGTTATAAATATTTTCTATAACTTTAAACAACAACCAAATATCTCTTATATAAAACTTAAAAAGTTTATATATTCCAAAAACAACATTTTTTTTTGAACAAAAACAGCATATTGTGTACATGATATTAGTTCTTACTCGTTCCGTCCTGAATTAGTAGCCTCCCGACAAAAAACACAAAAATTATTTTAAAATATCACTATCAGTGCATTATTTCTTTTGTTTTATTTGTAAAATGACGCTCTTACTTTTATGCAATTAATTACAACTTTGTATATGATTTGTAAATTATATTATCACTATGTGCAATATAATAAACTTGTTATATTATTTACATCTATATTTAGAACGTTACTAAAATTTTAAAATAGCCAAAAATGATAAAAGACTATTAATTTGGAACAAATTGAAGAGAGTATAAATTATAAGAGCATGAACAATCCATCAAGTTTTCAATGACTTGATACATTAAATGGATAACCTATAAATGACTAAGAGCATCCATAATAGTAAAAATGATCAAAAGACTTTTTACTATTTTCATAAGTGTTTGATACATTTTTTGCATTCCATAGAGAGATTTTTGAATTTTTTTTTTAAAAAAACTTGAAAAAGCAAAAGTCTTTCATAAAAGTTTATAACCATTGAATGAAATTTACATTTTTTGCATTTGTGGGAAACTTGAGGATTTACAAGTTATATGAAAAAGCTTTTGAAAAAGTCTTGGTTGCAATGAAAAAAACCCGCTCAAAAGACTTATAAATTGTAAAAAGCTTTTGGCCAGTTGATGCATTCGGCATGCTCTAACTAGTAAATTCACAAATTTGTTTACATCTAGATGCTTTTAACAATAACCCATTTTAAAACACTAAATTACTATGTCTAAATATGATTATAGCTACGGATTACAGGTGCACTTGCCTAATCCGACCGTTTAAAGAGGTGTTTGATTTAACTTATATAAGATAAGTCTATTTCAGCTTATATAACATATGTTTCAACTTTGTGGTTTATTTGAAGACTTATGGGCTTATAAGTTTATTATATCATGCTAAACTTATATAAGCCCATAACTCTCAAAATAGCCACAAAATTAAGGCTTATGTTATATAAGCCAAAAATAAGCCATATTTCGACTTATATATCATATACCTCAAATTTTTAAGCTTATTTAGAGACTTATGGGCTTATAAGCTTATTATATCATAATAAACTTATAGTATAAGTATGTAAGTTTCCAAATAAGCCATAAACTTGGAGCTTATTTTATATAAGCCAAAATTAGCTTACGTTATATAAGCTAAAACAAAAGCCCCTAAAGCTTCAAATTTTGTTTTTGGACATCTCCGCATGGACATAAAAACAAATTGCAAACAATTATATACATAATTAAAATATGAACTTTTGACAATCTTGATTAACTTAGCAGTTACTTCAAACATAGTAGAAAGGTGATGCATTGTTTAAAGAGGCCTCTTTACTGCGGTATTGGGTCACCGAAATCATCGTCTCCCCAAATGATATCTTCAAGATCTTCATCTGACTCATCGGTATCCATGATGTTATCTTCATGCCAAAGAGGACAACTGCACGTTGCCTTCTTGTTCGTCCACTTAGCTCCACACGTGTAACAAAATTCATATCCACATCTGCAGTATAATAGCAGAAGACAATCGGTGATTGTAAAACTTTAAAATTCATTGACAAAGATATCAAGGCGTTGATAGCAAAGTATGTCAGTCAAGATCGACCTAGGGATACCCACGTATTCTGTATGGGAACAATAGAGTTTTATAATTTCAACCTGTTTAATTTAAACGAGTAAATCGGTGTCGTATTTTATTCTTATTGATAAAGGTTCCATCTCGTTACATAGTACAGTATACTTTTGTCTACATAAGGAAACAGTCTGATGGATAGAAAGCCAGCTAATATGTATTTAAAATTCCAACGAATATATCTATAATCATATCTAATAGACCAACTCTTGATGTAAATCAAAATAGAGAAAAAGGTGTAGGCATATCGACTCAGCCACCCATTGTGATATATATCCCAACCCACCTGTTTTGTCATCTATCGAGTAACTTCCATAATGACTCTCTTAGCATGTGTTAAACTATGTCTGTGTATGTATATTTGATAGTTATACCTCATCTCACTCGCATAGCAACTATCAAGCTTGTTGCACCATATGACCATAGGCATAGGTTGGCAAAGCTGAATCACAGCCAGCTTGAGCTCGTGCAAACTAAAATAACTTAAACGTTGTCCTTAAGGAGACTCCTATGCACTGCATAACAATAGCTAGGTACACGAAGCAAGATTTAACTAGTCATGTCCTTGTCTAAAAGTGGCAATGATTAATAATGGAACTGTAACCTAGATCATGGTAAGGGGTGATGTTTGTACGATTAGTCCGTTTCCATGCAAATGAAACGAGTTTAGAACTGATGGTCACGTCAATAGCTTAAGTAGTAGCGATGGCAATAGTGAACCGTTTAACGTTTACTTATAAAGGGTAACATTTTATCTCAAATGGGTAGAGCAAATTAAAACAGCTAACAAGGGGACAGGTCAAATGGGTCGAACATGTCAAACAGTTTGAAAATCAAACAGAGTCAATTTTTTAACATATATAACCTCCCAATAACTTGTGTTTAGCTCAAACAAAAAAAGATGGTTATTTGTTGCATCTGTAATTTGGAACAAATAAGTGTAAATGGATCGACCCAACCCAACCTTGTCTATTGTAACAAGTACAAAAAATGACCCGTTACCCACAGTGCCAATCTTGCCTGTATCCACCCATAGTAAAGTCATATAGATGAGTTTATCTACGCCGTGTTTGATTGCTGGGGTCATAGAAGGAATGAAATAGTCCACTCTATTAGAAAGCAGGAAAAAATCGTTGTTTCTTCAGAGTATAGTGAGCGTTAAATTCAGACCAATTAACTACAGCTTATTCAAGAAACTAGATGAAATTACCAACCATTACGTAAATCATGAATCTCAAAATTACACACTTTAATCTTCAGTAACTCTATTAATTGATCTATAACACAAAAGTATCGATTCGTACTTCAGACATAATATGCTACACGAAAAGCTAGAATACAAGGTAAATGTGACCTCAAATGGTAGTATAACCAAGTCCGGCCAAAATTACAGTCAAATACTCCTATAGATGGTAAAGATGATTAAGCAGACTTATTTACTGAACTTGCTGAAAGTTCAATACATACTATTGACGTTGGCTAGGTTCTCCGTTTTATTAAAGAGCTTTACGTTTTGAAAAATTAAGAAAATAACTAATTTATAGGAAGTAAAACTTAAAACTACATAAAAACGCTCTGAATTTATAAACACCCAAAATTGCAATTAAAAAGAACACTTTGCAAATCAAGAGAAGTAAACAAAAAGCAAGAAAAATGTACCTGCAAGTCATATGGTAGCAACCAGTTGCTAACTCTATCATATGTTTGCATTTTATACACTGCCGCCATAAATTATTCGCTGCCAGATTTTTTAGCTTCGATTCTTGTACAAGCGGATTAGGGTTTCCTCTCTTGTACTCTGCACAGTCCATATTTTTGTGCCATGGAACCCTACAACTGACGCAGAACTTACCAAGACATTTATCGCACATTCTTGCTCCTATTTCATAAATAGATTTAGGAAGCTGATGAACTTCAGTTTTTGACATTAGAGTCGAGCATTTTGGATAAGGGCAATAAAACTTTTCTGTCACCGGAATAGAAGCTTCTTTCAATAGTTGTTCCATCATTTTAGCCAATTTAGGTGTCAAAATATTCCTACAACCTTCAACTTTCAGTCCAGTCTCGCAACCTTCATGGGGACATTTAGGCATGATACCATCACGCAACTTGGCCTCTACATGCTGCTTCATGCAATCAGAGCAAAACTCGTGGTTACAACCTTTTACTGAAAAGAATTGGTCCATAGACTTATCCTCCAAACATATTACACAAACTTCAATTTTTTTACTTGATTCCATTGCCTTGGTTATCTGCGGAGATACTGCTTCCCTCGCGAGTTTATATGCAAGCTTGACATCCTCCTTAGCAATAAGAGATGACTCGCAATGTGTGAAATTTTTTCGCAGATGATTCACTTCATCCACAAACATTTGAATCTTTTTTTGTTTTGACTGCCACCGCCCAGTTACCTGCAGTTGCCAGCACATAGTAAGAACAATTTGAAACTGTAGAGTAGTTTATATACTAAGTCATACATTTCAGGATAGCTTGATACTTTTGTCTTAACAGTAATGATTTTAGCAGAAACTCGCATCCTAACCTTAACATATTACAAACTTCATTGTTCAAATGCCCCTGACTCGTAGCACATAAAAGTAATAAAAGCCAATAATATAGCTATCTTATTGATTATAGCTATCTTATAACCACATGTCATACACTTAACCCTCACCTGACATCTTTGACTAATTAACAGATATGAATGGTTAAACGTATGAAACATGAAGGTCTCATACTTAGTAGTATGAAATTTGTATGGTGCGATACAATAAGATATGAAATATGTCATCTTGACATCTAATCATCATTAAGAAGATTAACAAAATAGCGTCTACAGACCACATGTCCACCTTACAATACAATTACCTATTACGATTTCACATTTTCAGATTAATAATCTATTTCTCAATTAACATCAATAGACACTTAGTATCAACCTTACTGAACCTAGGGACAATGACATTGCATTAAACTAATCTAACAAGACAAACTTAAATTTCAACAATCTTCATAGTTCATACCAAAAAGCATTTCATACTAAAAATTCCGACAATTACATCATTCATTCATAATATGATACATTTTACTCCCTCGGTCCCAAAACTGTAGTCCAAGGGGGTGTTTGTTAAGGCTTACGAAACATTAGCCCATTTCGGCTTATATTTCAAAAGCCCCAAATTTGTGGTTTATTTCAAGACTTATGGGCTTATATAAGTATATTAATAAACTTATTTAAGCCCATAAGTCCCAAAATAAGCCACAAATTTGGAGCTTATGAAATATAAGCAAAAAATAAGTCAAATTTCTAGCTTATATTACATAAGCCCTAAATGTATGGCTTATTTGGGGAGACTTATGGGCTTATATTAGTTTAGCATATCATAATAAACTTATATAGACTTATGGGCTTATATAAGTTTATGATATCATCATAAACTTATATAAGCCTATAAGTCTCCAAATAAGCTAGCTTATGAAATATAAACTAAAATGGGCTTATGTTTTATTATAAGCCTAAACAAACGCCGCCAAGTTTCCTAGTTTGGATGACCCTATTTAATTGTCAACTACCATATTACCCTTGATCGAAACAAATATTAAAAACTTGATAGAAAACATTAATTAATTAATTAGTTAAAAGTAAAACTGACGTATTGAAACAAAGTGTGATGATCAAAACACAACACAACTCGCTTAACCCCGAAGCAAACCGCGCTATTCAACGCCTCCAACAGCGCCATCCCTTCCGCACTCCCTTTACTCGCTCTCTCCCCTCTAACCACCTCCACCTCCTTCCCTTTCTCAAAAACCACCTCCTCATGATCATTTCTCCAATAGCATATCGCCACACCAATTCCCGCCACATTCGCCTTCCTCTTATTCCCAACTCTCTCCTCACTCATAATTCCCTTAAAATAAACGTTAAAAACCTTGTCATCATCATTGGTATTCGAAGAAGAGCCTTCACCGTGTGGGATGTAAACTGGTTGGGGGTCATTTTGGGCTTTTGAAGCGATGATGGCTTCTTCGAACTGTAAGCGATAAGCGAACTGTAGGTCGGACTCTGTGGCGGAGGCTGCCATCAAGTCGCCGTGTTGTCCGGCTGTCATCATGGTTAGTTTGGTTATTTATATAAGGCTCATTTTTTTGGTTTAAAATAAGCCGGTTTCTATAATAAGCCCTGTTTTGGCACAAGCTTTTACTCCCTCAGTCGAATAGTCTACCTACCAAAAACACAGAATATAATAAAAAATCATTTTTTTAAGTTTGTCTCTTACTTTTTATATAATTATAATTTTACCCTTAACCAATTAATTTACAAAATCTTTATTATTTATAATAATACCTTCAAGTGAGGGTAATATTGTAAACTTAATTTACATTTCTTATCTATTTTTAGACTGAACTATTAATATAGGACGTCCAGAAATAGTAACTTGGACTGTTAATATGGGACGAACGAAGTAAAACATAAGCCACATTTCTATAAAATTGTCTAAAAACTTTAACATGATGTCTTTTAACTATAAATTAAGGGTGAGCATCAGATCTGGACCAACTAAAATCGGACTAGATCGAATATCAAAATGGTCTATATAACCTCAGACCAAAATTAGACTAAAATGGTTCGGTCCAATTTGAATCAGTCTTCAGTTCAGTCCTATTATAAATAATCAAAGGGTTTTAGTAGGACTGAACCAGATCAGACCGAACCGACAAACCGAAGACTGAATTAGTCCAAAATCTCAAACCAAAGACCAGACCGAAGTTATACGTTCGGTTCGAGTCAATCCGATCCAGGTCACCGTAAAATGCTCGGCCCTACTATAAATTACTTATTTATTTACATAAATATTTAACATACACCCAAAATTCATTTACTTATGTCTTTTCTATTAGTTTTGCAATAGTAAGCTTTAGTCTTAACTCATTTGTGAAACAAAATTTAAAAAATATAATTTTAATTTCGATTTATAATATAAGACATAGCTCTCGCTTTAGCCCCACCAATATCTCCAGCTCTATCTCATTTCGCTAAATATACCTTGAATTTTCGTTTTAGCTTTAGGTTTGTAATTAAATTTTAATAAAGAAGAGAAAATAAATTAGAACTAATATACGTTTATGGTAAATTGGTAATGTGTATTATAAACAGTAAGTTTTTTTTTTAATAATATTTTATTACTTTCTCAATATATAAATGAATATTATAAATACATACTTGCCACGTATATGCATGTGTAATTAGCAAATGCATATACACTGACTCACCTTTTCTCTCTCTAAGAGGGCAGGGAGTAATCGCGCCGTGGGGTGCCAAACCCACGGCGTGGCCGGCGTGACCACTCCCAACGATGGCCAAAATCGCGGCGTGAGTCTCCTACGTGGGTATACTCACGTCGCGTGAGACGATTTTTTTTATAAAAAAAATTCATTTAACCCCCTCCCCCCCCCCCCCCCCCCCCCCAAACGGTTATAATTTAAAAAGTTTCATTTCAGCCCCCCCAAACGGCTACTTTTCAAAAAAAATTCATTTCACCCCCAACGGCTAGTTTTTTGATATTCGAATTATAACGGCTATATTTTTCGATCCGTCTATAAATATAACTCAAAATCAACCATTTCTTACACACCAAAACATAAACACTCTCTACAAACAAATATGAATCCCGATCACGTTCCGTCAGTTTTTGAAATCGATGAGGAATTCGAACCGGACGTAAGTGTCTAACGTATTTTAATATGTGTGTTATTGACTTGTATATGGCCAAGTATTTAAGAAAACCAACTCCGGCCGATGTTGATCAAATATATGATCTACATCTTACGAAACATGGTTTTCCGGGGATGCTTGGCAGCATTGATTGTATGCACTGGGAATGGAAAAATTGTTCAGTTGCGTGGCATGGGCAATACGCTGGTGGTTATAAAAGATACCCTACTTTGATGCTTGAAGCTGTTGCTTCGCAAGATCTGTGGATTTGGCATGCGTTTTTTGGGAAGGCAGGTGCGAATAACGATATTAATGTTTTAGATAATTCTCCGTTATTTGATGACCTTCTAAATGACGAAGCACCGGTAAAACCGTATACGGTTAACGGAGTTGAGTATCAAAATGGGTATTACTTAGCGGATGGTATTTACCCACAATGGGCGAGTTTCGTGAAGTCTTTCACGGTTGCAACTGACGCCAAACATGCTCACTTCAAAAGGCGTCAAGAAGGTGCACGGAAAGATGTTGAACGTGCATTTGGTGTTCTCCAAGGACGTTGGGGAATACTACGTCAACCAGCACGCGCGTATGAAGTAAACACCTTACGGCGACTCATGTATACGTGCATCATACTTCATAACATGATTTTGAAAGATCAAGGTATGCAGGTGTTAGATTGGGACCAAAATTACGTTAACCCGTCAAGAAATATGCAACGAACATGGGTTGAGCGGTGTGAAGTTTACCGCCGAAAAAACAAAGAACTACGTGACCGACAAACCCATCAAAGTCTTCAACAAAACCTTATGGATCATATCTGGAATCAAATTGACCACGGAGATGAAGATGCATATGAAGATGAAGAAAACTAAACGGCGGGTCGTATGATTTTTTAATTTTCGTATGTTTTTTTAATTTTCGTATGTCTTTTTTATTATGTTCGTTTTATTTTAAAAGTATTGTAATGTTGCTTATGTTTAATGAAATATTTAAGTTTGTTTAGGGGGTGTTTTGTAAAATTCTGAAAAACTGGAAATCACTTGGAGTGATGACTCCCTGTTTTTTCATGTGAGTGAGTGAGTTTTGCTGACGTGGCACCCCAAAATACACTCACTCGGAGTGATGACTCCCTACGCTCTAAACAAAAGATCTGACACCTACATTTTCTTAGTTTATCTTTCTTTAAAATCAGATCTACCTTTGGTAGGGTTATAATTAAGGGTTTCTTTCTCTTTTTGATTCGTGTTTTTTTCCATTCGATTTATGCAATTTTTATTTCTCATCATTAGTTTTGCTAATTATTGTTGTTTGTTATAACTACTCCATCCGTTTTAAATTAATTGTCACCAGACAAAAACATACCGTTTAAAAAATATCTCATTATTGTAATTTATTTTTTGATTTTTTTTCAAAATAATACTCTTACCCTTATGTAATTAATTAAAACTTTATATATATATATATATATATATATATATATATATATATATATATATATATATATATATATATATATTATGATTTTTAATACCATTGAGTGCAATATGGTAAACTTGTTACATTATTTACATATCTATATCTATATCTATATCTATACTTATTATATAAAGAGGCTAACTCCGATCTTAACTCCGATCTTAATCTCGAACCTAAAATTTCCAAACCAAACTGCAAACCAAAAATTAAGATATGAAAATTAGATTTAAACCTTTATATCATATTTTGTTAAATTGATCTCATCCATCCATATATTTTTATAACAAACTTTTGTAACAACCTTAGTAACAAACAATTCAAAACACTTTTATCTTTAAATTAAAACATCTTTGATATATTTATTTTTTTATAATATTATTTCACCATATTTTCTAAAATTCCGTGCTCTTTAATTCAACATCTATTAAATTTTTGTTTTTTTTTGTTTTTAATGAGTTTATTTAAGATAATTTAATTTTTTACTACTTTAACTTTTATTTGAACCTTATCGTTAAAAAGTAGTCATCGAGTACTCGCCGCTGCATTCAGCGGGTATGATACTAGTATATTTAAAATGAGACTATAATTTTGAGAAAAAAAATAGTATATGAGACTATTAATTTGAGATTAGTAAATGGCATGTGCTCAATGCGTCATTTCATTGTTTTTATCTAAATAAACTTTATCATATAAATTGAGTAAATGTTAGGGTTACATATTAATTGGTGAATTAGCTAGTTTCTATTGAGTATTTGTCATTTAGTCATCGAGTACTCGCCGCTGCATTCAGCGGGTATGATACTAGTATATTTAAAATGAGACTATAATTTTGAAAATCTAAAATAGTATATGAGACTATTAATTTGAGATTAGTAAATGGCATGTGCTCAATGCGTCATTTCATTGTTTTTATCTAAATAAACTTTATCATATAAATTGAGTAAATGTTAGGGTTACATATTAATTGGTGAATTAGCTAGTTTCTATTCGAGTATTTGTCATTTACGGATATGTTTGGTACGCTAGGAAGATTATATTTATTTAGTTACATAGAATTAACCGTCGCATTACACGAGTATTTGCTAATTTAAGTGATCATTTGATAATAATTTAAATAATTTAATTAAAAAAAATTAAATTTATCAAGTAATAAAAAATTTGTTTATATATCACTTAATAAAGTGACATGTTTAAAAATATTAAGTAAAAAAACTTCTAAATTAAGTCATTTATTAACTAGCAGGGTACCCGCCGCCGCATCTAAATTTTTGGTGTTATAATTCGTATTTATTTATTATAATTTCTGATTCAATAGTTTTCATTTAAAAACATGTTCTAAAAACGTAATTTTAATTAAGGGATATCATTACTTTTAACATTATATGTAATATATATATATATATATATATATATATATATATATATATATATATAGAGAGAGAGAGAGAGAGAGAGATGGGATCATTAGAAAACCTTCCCTTGGTAGAAAACCTAAAAAACAATACAAATCCTCCTCCTTTTTTTCGCACCAAAACAATAGGGGGTCGAAATGTAATTATCACTTCTTATGGGTAAATCTGACACCTTTCAAACTTTCATACAATTTTTTACCACTTTTCATTTTTCTGTTTTCTTTGTTAACGTGTTTCTTTCCCACAAACATCATATCCACCACCGTTCACCACGATGACACATCGTTTTATGCGCATCCAACGACGGCGATGGAGATCATCTCCAACGACATAACCACAATGGATATCATATCCGGTGTCATAAACGCCAATGGAGATAATCTTAGATAATCATGTTTGGTGTGTCGATTTTATAAGTTTTTTGATATAGTGAACTAATTGATTAGTTATTTTATATTAATTTGAGAAAACATGGCCTAGAAGTTGTGTTTTCAAAAACCGCACTCAATGTGTTTGATAAAATGTCTAAATGATATTTTATAATTTTTATCCATTACTTCTGAACTATGATGCACTAATTTTATAATTATGAGTTTATTAAATGGCATGTGATGACACATACCGGGTTGAACGTCATGAGCTGAAGAATAAATGTAAGTTGTTGCCTTTGAGCTAATTAGTGGTCAAGTATTAATATGTGGTTGAACTGGTTTATTTTTATAAACTATGTATATATTATGTTATTGCTTTAAGCTTGCTGATTTTGCACTACTTATCCAACAAGTAGATTATGTACGATTTGTGTTCGGTTCTTAAGATCGCATAATGATTTTTAATGATAGAAAGTTTGGGCATTATATGCTCTAAAATGCCTGACACTGACAACAACGGTGTTAAAAGTTAGGTCTAAAGACGGGATTCGTAATTGCTTTTGGTCCGATAATGCATATCTTAAGCTATATCATCAATTAGAATAGTATCAGATGCTTCAAGTCCCCATGGCCCTGTTTAGCTATACTAGTTCATTGCACCAAAATGTGTAAATGAATCAAGAAAACATATTTGCAACATAGTTAGTTCGATAATGCTTTATGGTCAAATGTACATGGGACAAGGTAATATTCTATCAGACATCCCATCCCCCCTTCTTTTTTATCATTTAAAACAGACTCAAATATATACTAGCATTACGATACACAAGAAACCTTAACCTCTACCCCTTGAATTAGTTGTTTTATGTGTTGATACTTTTATAACTCTTACACTTTGACCTTGTGGGCATATTGTTAATACATATTCGGTGAATTTGGTGAGGATGGTGGACCAGCAGCCAAAGCCAATGCTCTTAAGTTTAACGTGTTCTAAACGTGTCTAACAGTTTATAGTTGCAGCCATTCCTGCTACGTCTTGAAGTTCATCCTTAATAACGTTTCATGGCGCAGTTTGAGTATCTATTATGGGCAATGCAGTAGACGCAAGTTGAACATGACTGCCACAAAACAGGTATCAAGCCAATAATATTGCATAACAAATATTAAGAATTTAAATATTTACAAACCTTAGCAAAATACTATCTTTTGCAGCTTCTTTCAGTTATACAAGCGATGCTATTCTTGTTTTTCAACTCTCTGCTGCATTTTGTTCCTTTGGAACTACTTCAAGAACCGTCACATATACATCACCTGAGCCTTGTAACAAGCTTTGTTGGTCTCGATATCGGTGATATCTTTATTGCAAATTTTACTATGAGCTGCTGAATATAGTGTATACGTTGACATCTGGAGTATCATTTTGGTTGGGTTATTGGCCAATAAATCTATACTAGATGGTCACACAGTCGTAGCTTGTCAAATTGTAAACGATTCTAAATATGTCAATTGAACATAATTATTGTCAAATACATTTTTGAGAGCCAGTAAAACATAATTATTTTGTATTCCACCCAATACTAAATTTTAGAGTTTGCAATATGTCTGAGTGATGGTTGCATATAGAATTGTTTCATATGTTCTGTGACGGATAATATGATTCTTGGTACATAGGCGAAGCACCTTTAGAATATTTATGCATGTCCAAAATGCCCTAATGTCTATAATAAGATGCCCTAATGTCTATAATAAGATGCCCTAATATGTGATGGAGTCATTTTACTTTTAATATAATGTGATGTCAAAAATATGCAGGAGTCATTTGATAAACCAAAAACAGATGCAACGGAGAGACCTACTTGAAAAAAATTGACATTAGAAGAAGTGATACTAAATGATATCATATTTCGTTAATTGAATTCTAAACTCTGTTCTCAGAAACAGAAGAATATATTGTTTTGCACTACTCTAAAACTACTAAGCTGCCAACTTTTCTTTAGCTGGTAGTTATAACGCAATTGGTACAATCCTTTTCAGTTTTTCTGACGTGACAGCCTCGCCTTCATTTCTTAATGTGCTTGTTTCTGGTGCATTTCTCTCTAAAAACCAGTTCATTCACATCAGCAGTTGACACTGAAGAATCATATTCAACAATGGTTTGCATTAAATCTTTTGAAGATCCAGAGCCACACCAGGTGTAGATGAGCATGATTCAGATGAAAGAAAGAAGTATTTCCAGAAGCGTTATTCAGGTGTAGAAATGGAACAAGGTTGACTGCTAGCTTCCTTAGGTTAGAGTTGAGTTGTCTAGGGAATCAAATATGGCAAGTTACACCAGCTATCGTAGCCGATATTACATGCGATCACGATGCTCCCAATAGCTCTAGGAGCAGGAATGAGTACTGAAGGCGAAGGATGCCTGAAAAAATTGATATATTTCTCAAAGTCTGAAATATTTCAATTTCAAACATAACAATAACATTTAAGTTGAACTCACATGAGCAACTCCACAAGACGTAGGCAAACACAAACCTCAATTACAGGCTGTAATTTGTCATTAAGGGCATGAAGTGGTGGTTTTGTTTGTAAATACAGAATTTTAACAAATCATAGGATAATTGGAAAAAGATAATTATGAGAGCTTAATAGCTTTTTATAACTGTTTATCATAGAGACTAGAAAATGACCAGCTTAAATGGAGGTTGTGGTTTACCTCGACATAAATTTGATAAGGTCCATGTCGCATTCCTCAGCCTGGAAAGTTTAGCATGCTCGTTTAGCTGAGCCAGCAAATGAATCTAGGCACCCTAGCCAAGGACAAGATCATGGCATCTGGGTGAATATCTAGCAACATTTCCTAATGCCCAAACAGCCTATAGCAACAAAAGATAAAGTAAAAAAAGTAGCCAGACGTGAGACTTGAGTCATAGGCATTTGGAGTCAAAACTGATTCATATTATAAAAATCAGCAAGTAAGTTCACATTACCTACACTCGCACATCATCACTCGTGGAAGCAAGAAGCTTGACAAATATTAGGACTGCAACATGACAAATCCAGCTCTGATCTTACACGTCAGATACATCTATTTCTTGAATTGAGACTACTCAATGTATTTGGTAACGACGTCACAGTCTATCTGAGCCGTGTAGTTTTTGATTGTTTCAGTAATTTAAACCCGGAATTCCTGTGGAAAGGTAACAGCGCCTTCTATGTTTGTATGCACATGCAACTAAATCTCATTGATGTTCTGCTTACCGCTTAGATCAATAACACGATTTAGAAGCTTTGTCCCTGCAACAATATCAAAATTATATATTAAAAGTCATAAAAGTTTATATTGATGATATAATCTAGATTCTCTATATACAGATGTTTGGCGTTTCAAAGATCTGATGTGCACTTTGATAAAAAAACATTTTTATTAAAATGATAATAGTTGTGGCGTTGATGAAATAAGTACTGATCCTAGTTCCAACTGACTTAAGACGTCAACTTTATGTAATGTGACAAAAAATTCAGTTGATTAATTGCAATTGGAGATTGGTTGCAATTATCACGTAAAAATGGTGACATATTCATTTTATATAAATATCCTAAACTACATCCCTAATATCAACAAACAAAATGAGCAACCTTCTAAAAACATGCTCATTTACGGGTTAGACCTTTTGAGTACACCTCTTGTGCAACCTGTTCTCTGTTCACCTGCACCAGCAACCTTGGCTCTTGAAGTGGCCATTGACGAGAGACGTGAGGCCAAGGCAGTAGCAAAACGAAATACAACATTCAAAACTCTAGTTTGCTAAACTTGATCATGCAAATATTTTAACCAATAGGAAGCTGTAACCCACAAATAAATAAATTCATTCTAGAAAATGATATGTAATTATATATGGCTCATATTTGATATAAGTTACGCTCATATTCTAGTACTTTCATCACATAATCCTATTGATAGGTGTGTAAACACCCATCCTTTTACCACTTAATTCTGGCTAAAACGAGACCAAAACACGTATTTAATATCATTTGTTTGGAATTATGCGTGGTTTTTGTGTTTATTGTGTTTTCAGAGCCAACCGGATGGATAATGGAGAAAACATGGGATTGCACGGGTTTTATGGAAGAAAAAGACTCAAGACGAAGTCTATTGTCCAAGAGATGGAAAAGATTTGAAGTCACTGGGCCTATTCGAAGATTTATCGAAGAAAAGGACCAAAGATGGAAGATTTTCATAAGTCGAAGAAACTCAAGTCTATTAAACGAAGAAATTAAAAGACGAGTTGAATTTAATCGACGACAAATCCCGAATCAGAATCGAAAACGTCAACTTTTCTGAAAAGACGAGAAGACAAGAAGAACGGGAGAAAGCCCACTCACCAACCAAAGGGAACACCTATATAAAGGGTTCCCCTCACACTTTTCATCCAGTTTTTTTCATTCTCCTTCCTTTTCTCTCTTCTTGTTCGTAGGTATCACCAACACCATTAGGGTGTTTGGTGATTTTGATCTTTGTTTTTCAAATCTTGTAATTTTAATCTTTGTTTTGTGATTGTTAAAACATTAATCATCAATACAAGTTCTTGTTTAATCTTTCAATTTCATCTTGTTCATCATCATCTTTCATTTCAAGTTCTTAAGTTCTTATTTGATTGATTTGATCTTTAAAAAGTTGTTGAATTTGTGTTTTTGTGATTGGGATTTGATCCTTGTAGTTGGTAGATGATTTGTGGTTAATTTGGTAAAACCTTTTTACTTATTTAGCTTGATTTTTTATTAAAGTCGTTTTCCCTGTTCTTCGGGTGAAGTTTCTGTTCTTGAGTGTTCCCAGGTTCCGGATGAACAAAACTTCCGGATGAACACAAAAAGTTCCGAATGAGCTGAAAGTTCCGGATGAACAAATCTTCCGAATGAACTGAAAGTTCCGAATGAATTTATAGTTCCGCATGAGTTTTGAAGTTCCGAATGAACACAAAATCTTCCGAATGAACTAGAAGTTCCGGATGAGTTTAAAGTTCCGAATGAATGTGTTTTTGAAAAGTTCCGAATAAACTTCCTTTTAAATATTCCGAATCAACTTCCGAAGAAAGTTCCGAACGAACTTCCGAGTTAACTTCCGAATCAAAGTTCCGAGTGAAGGATTTTTCTAAGTTCCGAATCAATCTTCCGAGTAAAGTTCCGGGTGAAAAGTTCCGGATAAACTTCCGGATCAGTAGTTCCGAATCAAGGTCAATTTCTGAATCAATTTTCTTTGAGTATTATTTAAGTGTTACTGTGTTACTGTTTCTTACTCTTCATTTTATTTTAATTTTGATTCTAGTTTTATTAATTGTCATTAAATTAAATTAATTGTTTTTTATTTAAGTTTTCATTTTAATATAGTTAAACTTTTTAGTAGATTAGAAAACTAAACCCCCTTTTTTTTAACCAAGAACAATCATTCCACTTAAGGCCGAGATCAATTCGAGAGGATTCCGAGATTAACTTGAACCATAGCAAAATGTTTATATCAAATGGCGCCGCTGCCGGCTCTTCTCGTTAAGATCAAAAGTTTTTTGTGAGAACTTGGATTTTGGGATCTGTTCCCCGTGAACGTTACTTTTTCACAAAAATTTTCAAAAACCCTAAAAAAAATAATATAAAATTTTCAAAAATACAAAAAAAATAGAAAAACCATAAAAACCAAAAATATTTCTTGTTTTTCTTTGTTAGTTCTTTTGCAGGTGTATGCGCACTCGATCAACGTCTTATCAAGAACCCGAGCCTCTCGATAACTTAGACATGGCCGGTGTACAAAACAACAACAACATACCACCTCAAAACAACAATAATAACAACAACAACCCACCTTTCAACAACATGAATAATAACAACCACAATGAGCCTCTACCGGATAATCGCCCGATGATTGAACTGCTGCAAGCCCATGTAGATGGCAACATTGATCCAATTGTTATACCAGCGTTTGCAGCCAACAACTTTGAGCTCAAATCCGGCTTTATCCAGATGGTCTCTGCTCAACCATTCTTGGGACGTACCATTGATAACCCACATGACCACATCAAGAGATTCTTACAACTCACTAATACGGTCAAGTTCAATGGTGTTCCACAAGAGGTAATCCGTCTACAACTTTTTCCCTTTTCTTTAGAGGGACAAGCCCGGCATTGGATTGCTAAGGAACCTCCACAGAGTATTCTCTCGTGGACGGATTTGGAGACTAAGTTTATCAGTTACTTTTTCCCACCCTCTCGTACTACCGCTTTGCGGAATGAAATCATAAATTTTGAACAAAAGTACGATGAGTCGTTCAGTGAATCTTGGGACCGTTTCAAAGATCTTTTAAGAAAATGCCCACAACATGGTTTTATCAAAGTGCACCAAATTAACACTTTTTACAATGGTTTAAGCATGAATGACCAAGATTCACTAAACAGTGCCTCGGGGGGTAATCTTTTGGCTAAGACTTCCAATGCTGCTTGGGATATCATTGAGAATAAGTCTCGTGTGCAAACCAAGAGTGTGAGGACCAATGTCGCTAGTGCTAGTGCTAGTGACAGCGACAAGCGAATTGACAAAATCACTGCGCTTCTTGAAACGCTTACTACCCAAACCGCCAGCAACACCAACAGCATCAACGCTAGAAACGCTAAAGACGCTCAAGTCAATGCTGTTAGCCAACCATGCGAGATATGCGGGGGTCCTCACTCTTACACCACTTGTACTGCCACCCAAGACTACCCTTCTGAAAATGTGAATGCAGCATATGGCACCTATCCTCAACCTGCTTATCAAGCTAGACCTCAAGGTGACCGTAATTTGCTTAGCTACCGTTCCAACAACTATCTCTCACCACCTGGTTTTAATCCTAACAACCAAAACCAACAACAAAACCTCAACCGCCCTCCTCAACAACAACAACAATCTCGTGGACCATACATCCCACCTCACAAACAGCAACAACCACCTCAACGAAACAACCAAGTTTACCAGCAACCTGCTTATCAACCACCCGCATACAATGCTCCTTCCAACCAAACCCCCGCATTACATCAAGACATTGGAACCTACATGAAGACTAATGATGTGCTCATGGACAATCTCCAACAGGAAGTGCGCAACTTGAAAGCAGACCTGGTGAAACAAGGGAACGATCTGAGAGCTGATATGAGAAACACTATGGATAGTCAAACAATGACTTAAGGAACATGATGGCTAGTTTCTTCCATGGTAATCAACCCTCTTCTTCGGGTACTCTTCCGAGTAACACCGTTGCGAACCCAAGAGGGGAGATGAAAGCAATCACCACTCGCAGTGGCAAAGGTACCAAGGAACCCGAGCTTCCTATACCTCCACCGGTGATTGTGACTAAGGAGAACGAGTCGCCTGCTCCTATTCCTCATCCTTCTCCTTCCCCAATTTCTCCACCTCTTATTTCTACCCCTCCTACACCCAAGGATGTGAGTGATCCTTCGATCCCAAAGCCTTTCTCTTCTTCCGATATACCTTATCCATCTAGGTTGAGGAAAGAGAAGCTCAAAAGCAAGGACGATATTCAGGTTTCAAACTTTCTTAAAATGTTTAAACAACTGAATTTCAATATCTCCTTCGCTGAGGCTCTCGCTCACATGCCTAAGTACGCGAAAATGTTTAAAGATCTTCTCAGCGACAAGGAAAAGCTTCTTGATATTGCCAACACCCAACTTAACGAGAATTGCTCTGCAGTGCTCTTAAGGAAATTACCAACCAAGCTTGGTGATCCGGGTCGTTTCTTAATCCCTTGCAATTTCTCGGGAGTAGAGAATTACATGGCCCTAGCCGATCTAGGTGCCAGTATTAATCTAATTCCTTTAAGTGTGTGGAAGCAATTATCTCTCCCTGAGCTAGTCCCCACCAAAATGACTTTGAATTAGCTAACCGTACGGTTGCTTATCCAGTGGGGATAGCCGAAGACGTCATTGTAGGAGTCGACAAATTCACTTTTCCTGCCGATTTCGTCGTCGTCGACTACGAGATGGACCCGCGTGTGCCATTAATTGTTGGTCGTCCATTCTTGAGGACCGGTCGCACTCTCATCGATGTTGAAGCCGGTGAGCTTATCATGAGAGTGGGTGACGATAAAGTAGTCTTCAACATGGGAAAGTTGTCTAAACAACCTTATTCATATGAGAGTGTTAATTGTATTGACGTTCTTGATGAGGCTTGTGAAGAACACTTTATTGATGCTTGCAAAAGTATTCCTACCTCTCTTCCCAATGTTGAGACCGTGTCCTCTATTGATTCATCATTGTCTCTATTTGGAGATAGTGATTTGTTTTGGAAAGAACTTGAAGACACCATGGGAGATGTGAACTTAGCTACTGATGATTCTCCCACCGATGGGGACGAAGACATGCAATTCTTTGAAAATCTTCTCAACGAAGACAATCCTTCTCCTCGATCTCCCACGGTTATTGCTATCGATACTCCGACTTTGAATACACCTCCCGTCGAAAATCCTCCGGATTTAGAACTTAAGGAGTTGCCACCCCATCTCGAGTATGTGTTCCTTGAAGAAGACAAGAAGTCGCCAGTCATCATTGCAAAGGACTTGAAAGATGAAGAGAAGACTCGCCTCATCGTCGTGCTGAAAGATCATAAGAAGGCTATTGCTTGGAAAATTTCGGATATTCGTGGAATTGATCCTCACTTCTGCACACACAAAATTCTCATGGAGGACGACTTTAAGCCCACAATTCAAAGCCAACGAAGGGTGAATCCAAAAATCCATGAAGTCATCAAAACAGAGGTTATCAAACTTCTTGATGCGGGTATGATTTACCCTATTTCGGATTCACCATGGGTTAGTCCAGTCCATTGTGTGCCTAAGAAACGCGGAATAACCGTTGTTCCCAATGAACACAACGAGTTAATTTCCACTCGTCTCGTTACTGGGTGGAGAGTTTGTATAGACTACCGTAAACTCAATGATGCCACGAGAAAGGATCATTTCCCTCTACCTTTTAGTGACCAAATGCTTGAACGTTTAGCGGGTAATGAATATTACTGCTTTCTTGATGGTTTCTCGGGTTATTTCCAAATACCCATCGATCCCCAAGATCAAGAGAAGACAACATTCACTTGTCCCTATGGCACATTTGCTTACAAAAGAATGCCTTTTGGCTTATGCAATGCCCCCAGGACTTTCCAAAGGTGCATGTTAGCTATCTTTCATGACATGGTTGAACAAACCATGGAAGTCTTCATGGATGATTTCTCGGTCTTCGGGGATTCCTTCTCTTCTTGCCTTGCCAATTTGGAACGTATGCTTAAGCGGTGCGAAGACACTCGCCTTGTTCTAAATTGGGAAAAATGCCATTTTATGGTAAAAGAAGGCATCGTGCTGGGACACAAGATTTCCAAAGCCGGTCTTGAAGTAGACCGTGCTAAAGTCGATGTTATCGCTAAGTTGCCTCCACCTTCCACCGTGAAGGGTGTGAGAAGTTTTCTGGGTCATGCGGGCTTCTATCGTCGATTCATCAAAGATTTTTCTCAAATCGCTCGCCCGATGACCCACCTCTTGGAAAAAGATACTCCTTTTATCTTTTCTGAAGAGTGTCTTGAAGCCTTCAACTCGCTTAAGGATAAGCTAACTAAGGCGCCCGTCTTGGTTACCCCTAATTGGGAGCTCCCCTTCGAGTTGATGTGCGATGCTAGTGACTTTGCTATTGGAGCGGTTCTGGGACAAAGAGTGAACAAACACTTCCAACCAATCCATTACGCTAGCAAGACAATGACGGGGGCACAACTGCATTATACAACAACCGAAAAAGATCTTTTAGCTGTTGTCTATGCCTTTGAAAAATTTCGCCCCTATCTTGTCCTTTCCACCACTATCGTTTACACCGATCATTCCGCGCTGAAGTACTTGTTGACAAAGCAAGATTCCAAACCAAGACTTCTTCGCTGGGTTTTGCTCCTCCAAGAATTCAAAATCGAAATTCGCGATAAAAAAGGAGCAGAAAACCTAGCCGCGGATCATCTCAGTAGACTTGAAGATCCTTACCAGGGGGATCATCCGAACAAAGAAATCAATGATTCTTTTCCCCTGGAGACCTTAATGTCTATAAATTTGACTGCTGATGAAACCCCGTAGTTTGCGGACATTGCAAACTACTTAGCGGGTGGAATTCTCGTTGACGGTTTAACATCCCAACAAAAGAAGAAGTTCTTTAAAGACATTAAGACTTACTTTTGGGATGACCCGTATCTTTTCAAACAATGTGCTGATTTGATAATTCGCCGATGTGTTGATGGACCGGCAGCTTTCGAAATCCTTGATGCTTGCCACAAAGGACCCACCGGTGGTCACTTTGGTCCCAACTACACCGCCAAAAAAGTGTTTGATTCGGGATTTTATTGGCCCTCCATATATCGTGACGCTCACAATATGGTTAAACGCTGTGAGGCTTGCCAAAGAAAAGGCAAGATCACACATAAAGATGAGATGCCTCAAAATTTCATACAAGAATGTGAAATCTTTGATGTTTGGGGTATCGACTTTATGGGGCCATTCCCTTCTTCTAAAGGAAACAAATACATCCTTGTAGCCGTTGACTACGTTTCAAAGTGGGTTGAAGCCAAAGCTTTACCTACTAATGATGCAAGGGTGGTTTGTAACTTTTTGAAATCTCTATTCGCTAGATTCGGTGTGCCTCGTGCCATTATTAGTGATCGTGGGACTCATTTTTGCAATGACCAATTTGCTAGAGTCATGGCTAAGTACGGTGTCAATCATCGTCTCTCCACAGCCTACCACCCACAAACTAATGGCCAGGCTAAAATATCCAACCGAGGATTAAAGCGAATTCTGGAAAGAACCGTGGGAGAGCATCGTGCCTCATGGGCTGATAAACTTGATGATGCTTTGTGGGCTTTTCGTACTGCTTACAAGACCCCGATCGGCTGTACGCCTTATCGTCTTGTGTACGGGAAAGCGTGCCACCTCCCCATTGAGTTGGAGCACAAGGCTTATTGGGCCTTGAAGTGGGCTAATTTTGATATCAACAAAGCCGGTGACCTACATAAAATCCAACTCAATGAGCTGAATGAACTCCGTAATGAGGCTTATGAAAATTCTTTGATCTATAAGGAGAAGACTAAGCTCATTCACGACTCCAAGATTAAGAACCGAGAGTTCCAAGTTGGAGACAAAGTGTTACTCTTTAACTCTCGGTTGAAAATCTTTTCGGGCAAGCTGAAATCTCGTTGGTCCGGCCCATTCACCATTGCCCAAATTTTTCCATATGGTACTCTCGAGCTCGCTCAACCTAATGGACCTAATTTTAAAATGTGAATGGCCAACGAGTGAAGTTGTACTTTGGTGAGGACACCTCTCAGGAGATGATTCCATCCCTCACCACGTTCCCCATGAACTAACTTTGGGTCGAGTCAGGCTCGTGACTCGGTTATCAAAAACAAGCGCTCCTCGGGAGGCAGCCCGAGTATCTATCCCTTTTCGTTTTAACCTCCTAAGTGTAGGGGGGCCTATATAGGTGTTTGTATTTGTGTGGTGATGTGATTACAGGGATGAATGCACTTTTGGAATCTTTGAAGAACCGTGCTCCCATGTTATCTGAAATCCGGTTCTATCTCTCAACTATCGTGATTCAATTTTCTTCATACTCACATTTGAAATTGATCACGTTAGTCGTCTCTTCCTTAACTTGAGTTAACCAACGTGCACAATGTCATAAGTATAGGGGAGACTTTTCCCACATGCTTAAACATTGAGGACAATGTTTATCTTAAGTGTAGGGGGACTTCTATCGAAGTTTTAAGTGGACTTTTCCATGAAAATGCCTTCATTTAACCAGAAAATCATCTTTTTCAACATTTTTCAAATTTTTAATTAACTTTGGCCATTTAGTCGTAATTTTTAAATTTTTATCGTTGCTTTTATATGTATATATTTCACAATAAAGTCAAAAATATTAATAAAGTGGGGTAGCTAGTTTAGAAGTCTTTGATATATTAGGTCCGTTGCGATTATTTTGACTCAACCCGAATAGACTTATCCAAGTTTATTCTAGCTAGTATCCTTAACCATGTAGACCTTGATTGGTTTATTAGGCTAAGCATCCACGAGTCTCATTACTTGAGATTTTAAATTGTGGAGGACGAGAAATGATAGAGTCAATTATAAGTCGGTATTCTTGCACAAGCTCACTTGGTGTAATTATTTGCCTATTCTCCCATCACTTGCTAATAATTTATCTGCAATAAGTAAGGTCGTACGATTTGAAAAGTTACTTAGCTTCTAGCCCAAGATCGTTTAAAAGTTGCTCGGTAATGATAAGAGTTCATAGCCAAGGCATAACTTATGAAGCGGGGCGCGAAGATTGGCGAGTCCGAAAAGGCCCTAACAAGGCATGAGGATTCCATTTTATTGCTGAAGATCCAAAGTGATGTGAAAAGCATTATTCCCAAAATCAATATGAAGGGTCAAGACTCACGACGAAAAGCAATCAACTCCCATAAAGATCATGGAGAAGTCTATCCGAAAAGACCCTAACAAGGTATGAGGATAAATAGATCCAAGTCCGAAAAGGAGGCGGATCGTTGTATCTCAAAATCCCAATTAGAGATTGAAGAATAATCATGAAGTCGTGGTCAACAAAGTTGGAGTACCCCTCAAAAGTCTCCAAGTGAAGAAACTCTATTAACGATGAGAAGACCATTATCTCAAGAACGTCTCTCAAGATATGAAGTATGAAGTACATGCCAAATATCGGCCCGAGAAAGGTCTCAAATCGTGAACCGAGTTATGCCAAGATATGGACTTTTTGATATCCCGAGAAGCAGTTTTAAGAGATTTTGTCCTTTAGCTAACTATTGATCAAATCGTCCTACTTTGCTTTCAGCCTAAATAAACTATCGAAATAAGTCCAAAAATGCATCTTCATGATCATTCTAAGACAAAAATAAAATATAAGAGATACACCTAGGAATAAGGGAGTTTAAGCATTTAATTAAGCCATGTGTGTAAGTATTTGAATTGCTAACTTATAATAACAATGATCTCGTTTTTAAGCTTAGTTTGGGGAACGTGAAACTTAAGGGTGATAAATCTTCGCAGCACCAAAGCCCTAATGTAAGTCCTTGATCTCTTTGCAAGTTATTTCCATGTAGCTATTTTCAAGTGAAAATGGTTTTCTATCCTTTTGTTTCCTTTAAAGTTTTACTTCCTTTTAGTACTTTAATTTTTGTTTAGTAGTATTTGAATAAGGCCAAGGTTGATTAATTATGAGAAAAGTGTAAAATTGCTTTATCGCTAAGCATTGCATGAGGGCATGGCAATGGTTAAGTGTAGGGGATTTGATAGGTGTGTAAACACCCATCCTTTTACCACTTAATTCTGGCTAAAACGAGACCAAAACACGTATTTAATATCATTTGTTTGGAATTATGCGTGGTTTTTGTGTTTATTGTGTTTTCAGAGCCAACCGGATGGATAATGGAGAAAACATGGGATTGCACGGGTTTTATGGAAGAAAAAGACTCAAGACGAAGTCTATTGTCCAAGAGATGCAAAAGATTTGAAGTCACTGGGCCTATTCGAAGATTTATCGAAGAAAATGACCAAAGATGGAAGATTTTCATAAGTCGAAGAAACTCAAGTCTATTAAACGAAGAAATTAAAAGACGAGTTGAATTTAATCGACGACAAATCCCGAATCAGAATCGAAAACGTCAACTTTTCTGAAAAGACGAGAAGACAAGAAGAACGGGAGAAAGCCCACTCACCAACCAAAGGGAACACCTATATAAAGGGTTCCCCTCACACTTCTCATCCAGTTTTTTTCATTCTCCTTCCTTTTCTCTCTTCTTGTTCGTAGGTATCACCAACACCATTAGGGTGTTTGGTGATTTTGATCTTTGTTTTTCAAATCTTGTAATTTTAATCTTTGTTTTGTGATTGTTAAAACATTAATCATCAATACAAGTTCTTGTTTAATCTTTCCATTTCATCTTGCTCATCATCATCTTTAATTTCAAGTTCTTAAGTTCTTATTTGATTGATTTGATCTTTAAAAAGTTGTTGAATTTGTGTTTTTGTGATTGGGATTTGATCCTTGTAGTTGGTAGATGATTTGTGGTTAATTTGGTAAAACCTTTTTACTTATTTAGCTTGATTTTTGATTAAAGTCGTTTTCCCTGTTCTTCGGGTGAAGTTTCTGTTCTTGAGTGTTCCCAGGTTCCGGATGAACACAAAAAGTTCCGAATGAGCTGAAAGTTCCGGATGAACAAATCTTCCGAATGAACTGAAAGTTCCGAATGAATTTATAGTTCCGCATGAGTTTTGAAGTTCCGAATGAACACAAAATCTTCCGAATGAACTAGAAGTTCCGGATGAGTTTAAAGTTCCGAATGAATGTGTTTTTGAAAAGTTCCGAATAAACTTCCTTTTAAATCTTCCGAATCAACTTCCGAAGAAAGTTCCGAACGAACTTCCGAGTTAACTTCCGAATCAAAGTTCCGAGTGAAGGATTTTTCTAAGTTCCGAATCAATCTTCCGAGTAAAGTTCCGGGTGAAAACTTCCGGATAAACTTCCGGATCAGTAGTTCCGAATCAAGGTCAATTTCTGAATCAATTTTCTTTGAGTATTATTTAAGTGTTACTGTGTTACTGTTTCTTACTCTTCATTTTATTTTAATTTTGATTCTAGTTTTATTAATTGTCATTAAATTAAATTAATTGTTTTTTATTTAAGTTTTCATTTTAATACAGTTAAACTTTTTAGTAGATTAGAAAACTAAACCCCCTTTTTTTTAACCAAGAACAATCATTCCACTTAAGGCTGAGATCAATTCGAGAGGATTCCGAGATTAACTTGAACCATATCAAAATGTTTATATCACCTATTAAGAATCTTAGTTAATTATTTATGAAAAAAAAATTTCCACAAAAATCTAGTACTTTATTGGTGGGTATACAAGTAAAATCAATAGGCTAAACATCTTTATAAGATTAAACATGGAAATGTTCCTTAGTTACAGAGCAGGATAGGGGGTATTTTTTCAAGAAAATCAAATGCTAGGGAAGTTTTAGTACCTCAGTGCGAAGATCATCTATAGAGGCAGTTGAGAATGTTGGCACCAGATCTGAGCCATTGATTATTGTAGTAATGAAGTGTTTACCAGAATCTGCCAATTCCCATGTCATACAAGCAGCTGCAGAATGTGAAATTTCTAGATTATATGTATGGAGAACCTTGGTCTGAGGTACTTGCAGTAAAAAAAATAAGCAGGCATGCTAATAGAGCTATGTTTACATATAAAATAACATGCTCTCTGTCTGACTAGAAAAAATAACATATTTAGTTGTTTTGACATAGAATTTTTGCTCATATCTACTCATTAAATCAGTTTTGAGAAGAGAATAAATTTATCGCACATAAACGAATTCTGAGTTTTCTAGGATCAATAATAGAGAAATGTGACTTGGGTCAAAATGGTTGTCGGAAGGGGGGATTTGCACGTACTTCTACCACTGAGAGCCTAAGACTTGAGTCCCATCTTTCCAAACCACACATACAAAAACGCAAACATTTAGCTTGCCAAATAGATACCAAACTGTACCCCTACCAAGGATTCCACATGCAAAATAGTCATTGTTTTTGCATCGCCCTATTCTTCCATAAACAGAAACTCTAAAGAGCTACCAAACAAGACTTACATTGGCGAACAAAGCTTGTGCGTATGACAACAATATCATCCCTTGAACATACTGAGGCAAAAACTGAATTTCAAATTCCTAGCATATGTCCACTGACATTTGTATTCCTATAAACTTTCTTTTCTTTCAAGCACAATGAAACCTTCATCTCCACTAATTTATGTAACATCTTGATAGATTATGTTATTCTTACACGGAATAATTCAAACTATTTGTATCATCAATATAAGCTAGATCATGGAAAACCATACTATATATCCCTTATTCAGTCAACGTTATCTAGCTCAACCCATGAACCTAAGCAGATACAGTTCGATTTCCCAACAAAGTTAATTTTCATTGGGGTCGGGACACATGTAATTAGGATAGCATAAATGTTGATGTTTTAACATAATCACAAGGTGCAAAAATATGGGAACTCAAAGCTATGCTACATTGTGCTGATTACTACAGTGACATACAACAGTAACAGTTAAATCTGAAGTTTTCATTTCCTTCATTAGAAGGTATAAACAATGCAATTTAACAAATGAAGCTTTGTTGATTATATTCGAAACGCATATCCAAAAGAAGGAAAAAAACCAATGGCATTATTATCATGTAGCTTGTTTTTCAGATTAAATAAAAACACTTCGGAAAATGTATTGATATGATCAGGTATCATGTATAAAATCATAGTAGTTGGGTAAACTGATGCCCTAATATAACATTAAGATAGATGCCTTAAATGAAAAAACAGATTGATGCCTTAATACATTCTTGAAACAGATGCTCTTTTTCACGATACCATAATTCAATAATCAAACAATTGAACAAACATATGACAAACAAATTCAGTATACTATTATATAACCAACAAATGCTAGTTTCATGGAATTTTGATGCGCTAATCAAACACACAAACAAATTCTCTTTTTATGATACCCTGATGTCCTAATATAGTCTTAAATTGATGCCCTAATACATTTCTAAATTGATGCCTTGATACACTCTTAAACTAATGCCATAATACACTCTTAAAAGAGATGCCTTAAACAAGCAATTGACGCGCTTCATAATATGTTTACACAATGATGCCTTGACTATGTTACAAACGGATGACCTAACTAATTCAACAATCTCACAATGATGCCATAACTAAATAATACATTGGTGCTCTTTAAATCACTTTTACCTAATTGGTTCAACAATATTACAATAATCAATAGTTAATGATCTAAAATGGCCAGTTCCAAACGAGATTGAAGACAAAAGGCAAGGCTTATTGTTAGTTTATAAAGTTCAAGAATAGTTTGACCATACATATTAGGATATACCGGCTGTATGATGCGGTAAGTATACAAGAAGTAAGAAATTGCACTGATCCATCCATATAAACTTGGCTACATGTATATAAAATCGATTCCTTAATAAAACATAAAACCGATTCCCTAATAAAAATATAAAACCGATTCCCTAATAAATAATAAAACTGATTCCCTAATAAAATAATAAAACGGATTCCCTAATAAAATAATAAAACCGATTCCCTAATAAAATAATAAACCGATTCCCTAATAAAATAATAAAACCGATTCCCTAATAAAATATAAAACCGATTCCCTAATAGAATATAAAACCGATTCCCTAATATAACTTTCATATATACGTACAAAACACATAAATTGATGCCTTGATACATTATTTTGAATATTTAAAAGTATAAAATACAAACATATCGTATCAAACAAACAAATGATATTCGTTCATGTGACCTTCACTATGATTCATATTTGTGCTAACATACCATAGAATGCACTAACGAAGTATTAAAATGTATGTGTTTAAGGAACATACAATTCGATTCCCATATTCAAGTACATAACATATGTATTAATCAATCAAGTGAAATGATATAATACACGCTTAAAACATTCTTTCTTTATCATTATATCTTATGTCATATTGGATACGATGCCCCAATATGTTTGTGAAATGATGCCCAACTTCAAACATAGTTTTTTTAACATTGTCAAAATCTAACTAGGAAGTCAAACACAACAGTACGCAGATCCAGGTTTCTGATAAAAATAAAAATTACTTTCAGTTGTATTTACCATCTATCAAAAATTCATTAGGCAATGAGTTGCTAAGCCAAACATCCCCTTAAACTGAGATGCCAGGAAGATGTCATAAAATTCCATATTAAACACATGTTCAAATTAGTGAATCGTGACATTTTAACAAACACCTAGGGAGCAATTATAACAAACACATTTTTGAATCATTTTTATTTTAGATTAGTTTCATATCGCTAACTTTTATCTACAAAACGTGCTAATTTTACACATATTTTCAAAATAAAATAAAAATCATACCCGTTGAATCCAGGGAGAATAGTGACGGTCCTGAAGGATAGAAACGGGGGTAATGGTGGATCGGCCGACGGTGGTGATGCTGCATAGCGACGATGATGATGGTGGATTTGCCGACGATGGTGATGGTGGATTGTCCAGTGGTGGTGGACTGTGGGAGAATATGATACGTGATGTGTGAGATAGACAATGTTTGACGAAGTAAAAATGGGTGCTTGGCAGATCGAGCCCTTCCCCTTATTGTTAATTTTATTTTCACCCCTACATTTTTATATGTTGCAAAACGTACCTTGTAATTTGTTTTCTAGGTTTTCTATTGAGATGGAGTTTTCTCTAGAACCCATTCCTATATATATATATATATATATATATATATATATATATATATATATATATATATATATATATATATATATATATATATATATATATATATATATATATATATAGGGTGAGGTTATTTTCATAACCAAAAAAATATACAGAACTATGAGAACCAGCATCAACCAATCAAATTTTTTGGAATATTTATTTTTGTTATTTAATTTAAAAGGGTATAATGGTAAAATTACAATTTTTATAATTTTTTTAATAAAAACGCCTTTAGTTGCTAAATTTTAGGATTTTGGATATTGGAACCTTTTTTCCGGTATGCATGTGTTCAAAAGGTATTATGCATATGTGTTCCATTTTAGATAATGAAAATTTGCTAGTGTTTTTAGTGTTCAGTTTTTTAGACATCTAATCTGTTTTGCTCACAACTATATTACAAAATGCATGAAACGACAAACATAATTAGTTTACATGTACTCTATACAATCTAAAACAAAAACATTATACATAAAAATTCAAATTATTCTGATACATTTTAAACAAATAATTATAGAAATAAAGAATAAATGAAAGTTTCTTTGGCCTATATATGTGTCTACTTATATATAACACGGTCAAATTTGGTGTTGCCGTATATGCACATGTATTTTCTCACATTAGACCGTCTCGAATTGTCTTTATTAAAATTGTCTTTATTCTTTACATCTATATCATAACTATCTTCTCGCTAGATAGTATGTACAAAATACATGTGCACTCTTCATATTTCTCATCTTATTTGTACCTGTAACCACAAATTGTATATGATTAAATACAACGTAGGTCAAAACTTTAACACACATGTCTCATTTGACTAGTTATTTGAAGTCTGCATATGTATTTGCCAACAAATGTCATCAATTTAAGATTCCATGAAAATAATTAAACGAAGAGTCAATAATTTAGCGTACAATGAAAAATAATGCATACATGATCAAACCTTACAAACTCTTTTAGTAGGATAAGCCTTATAACTATATTATAGGCATGAAACATCTTTTAATGATAAACCATTATACGTATTTGAAACATTTGGTAATTTCAAACATTTGTTTCATTTGTTGAATCTCAAAATCATAAATTTTGATATATTGTTTTTGATATATTGTTTTTTATAGCAGCTTCAATTGAAAAAACATTTTTTATGATTTTGAGATTCAACAAATGAAACAAACTTTCATACTTCAAGAGAAACACCATAAGCCATCTTGAGATGAATCTGAAGCAATTGTCAAACATGAGATACAAACCTGTTCACGGCGAGGATGAGACTTTAACATGGCTACTACAAGTAGATATGAACCAATATGCCGAGGACGGTGACAATTTATGATTCTTGTGGTAGCGGAGAATGTGACCAACAGAAACATCAGTACACACATATAAAATAGATCAAAACCTCAAAGCCATTAATTACTATATTAAACACCACAAACCTAATCTAAAAATAATATGATCGAGGCTCTTACCTTTAATCTTTTTATACGGGTGAAACACAATAATTAAATCCATGTGCAACTCCTTTTACAATTAGATTAATCAAAAAGGTTAAAATCATTTGACAAAAAAGAATTAAACCTACTCACCGGACATATCACGGGCACCTAAAGCACAACCTCACTACTTGACAAATCGGCGGTTTGGAGTATCGGCTTCAAAGATCGAAGGCTTAGGGTGTCGCTATAACAGATCGGTTTATGTGGTGCTTGTGTTGAGTGGGCCGTCTGAATATTCGTAGAACATAGAATCATCATATTAATTGTTAAAGTTTATAAATTCGGTGGCTAGGGTTCTTGAGATGAAGAACAAAGGTGAGAGAGAGACGATTGTGAAAATAATAAAACACAGATTGTGGGGTAAACCGTTTTTGGGTATGGGATGTAGTTTTTAAGGAAGGATTAAATTCTAACATTGCCCTTAATCTAAATTTTTATTTCAAACTAATTTACATATAGTTTCAAAAATACCACTTTGCATTGAGTTGATGTACATTATGTATTCTTAGTAGTAAATAACTAGTTCTCGCAGTTCTGTACATTTTTTGGTTCTGAAAATAACCTTACACTATATATATATATATATATATATAGATTTCGGTTCAAATGAGAACTTTTTAAAGTTGAAAAAATAAGAACCAGCTAAAATCTCACAAATGACACTCTACTTCAAATAATTTTTAAACGAGATTAACTAAAACTAAGTTTTTTAATAATTAAATGGGCTTTCTTTTGAAAATTGACGAATTCTAGGTGATACATCTTGATTTAAGGTGTGATTTATATCATGTCTTGGTATCGTGTATCATGTTATTTAGTGGTGGTTGTGTATCAAATGTACCATTTTATGTATAAGATATTATCATGTGGAAATTTTGATGTATGTGTATCACATTTTTAATTGTGTATCAGTAATACGTTACACACTAAGTCGTCGTTTATTAGTCAATAGAATTTTAAGTTGTATAAATAATGTATATTTTGGTGTATTATTGGTAATATGATTATGTATCAATGTTTTATTGGTGTTTTAGATTAGTTCTCATTTTTACAACTTTAAAAAAGCTCTCACATTAACCTTCCTCTCTCTCTCAATCTCTCTCTCTCTCTCTCTCTCTATATATATATATATATATATATATATATATATATATATATATATATATATATATATATATATATATATATATATATATATATATATATATATATATATATATATATATATATATATATATATATATATATATATATATATATATATATATATATATATATATATATATATATAGAATTTAGTTAAAATGGTGTAGGTCTTAAAAATTGTTAAAATGAAAAGGACTTTGGACCTTTGGATTTTCCTGTTGGTTTAAGATGATAGAAAATTATTTAAAAGAAAATCAAAATTAAATTAAATACTTTTATATGTGATTAGGGGTATTTTAGTACTTGTCATTTCTCAATAATGGACTACCTAAATCATTGTTACGTTTTTTCTTTCCAACTCATATTAAATCGTCGTTTCTCTCCTCTAAGCCATCTAAAAAATCTGATCCATCTCTCTAAAGGTTTTCCGGTGGGTTGTAAGCACTCTTGTTCCCAGTGATTAATAGTTTTTGGTGAAATTAAACAGCCCCAACATCATCACTCTTTGTTCGATCCTTGATCACGGCTACGATTATTTCTCCTGATTTTCGGGTTTGATAACCGTTGTCATGGGTGGTTAAATCTAGGTTTTGTGTACTTATTTTAGTATGTATGTGTTACCATCGAAAGATTCACCACAAGATATTCTGATTTTCGCCTATAGAGTCAGAACCAAAGCTGTCGTGTGTCATCGTTATAAGAGTTTAAGTATAGGTTTCGCGTGTCAACAATGTTTTACTGGAATATAGATTGAATTTTCATACTTAAACCTTAACCACTTGCTTTGTATCCATCTGTTGTATCCAAGTGTTAAGAATTAGTTGTATCCATCTGATGTACGTGTGTCTATGAATGGAACCCTGGTCGCATTAGTGCATTAGTGTTACAGACTTGATGTTGGAAAATAGTTTGTGTAAGAAAAACTTTATGATTCACCAGCCATATTTTGTGAAAAAAGGGTTGTACAACTAGAGCTTGTTGTCATTTCTCATTTTAGGTTTGGTGGTGTACGAGTTGGTGGTATGTATGAATTGTGTGTGGAAAGGCTCGAGTTCATCATCATGTACGAGTACGTGGTGTACAAGTTTGTGGTGTACGAGTAGTGGTGTACGAGGTAGTGGTGTATGAGTGGTGGTTTACGAGTCATGTGTCGCGAGGCTCGATTTCACCATGTGTACGAGTTAGTGGTTTACGAGTTAGTGGTGTACGAGTAGGTGATGTACAAGTAGTGTGTGGTGTGGCTGAGTTCCCCATGGTGTATCAGTTCGAGGTGTACTAGTCAGTGGTGTACCAGTCGTGTGTGGCGAGGCATGAGTTTTGTATGAGTAGGTGGTGTACGAGTAGGTGGTGTACGAGTCATGTGTGACGAGGCTCGAGTTTACCATGGTTGCATCAGATTTTATGGCTCATATAACTGTTGTGGGCTTGTGGCTTATGTACAGTAATAGTAGTAGTATGTTGCTCATGTACAGTTTGTGGCTCATGTACCGATTGTTCTGCTCGTGTACGAGTTTTTTGCTCTTGCACGGGTTGTGGCTAATGTATCAGTTGTATATTACTACTTTTAGGAGTAGTTTGTTGCTCATGTGCGTGTTGTTCTACTCGTGTACGGGTTGTTGTTCATGTACGTGTTGTGTAAGTTGTTCTTTGTTGGTCATGTATCAGTTAGTTCTGCTACTATTTCTTGAGCTAGTGTATATGCAAGTTGTCTATTTTGTTTATCCATGTATGACAAGAATGTTAATTATAAATATTGTGTATCTAAAGAATGTGCTTAAAAAACTTATATGGATAAAAAATAAAATGTAGGTTACTGATGGAGCATGTATAACAAAAATATTTTAAGTGATTTTTATGTAAAAAGAATACAATTATGTGATTCATATTAGTAAAGTTAAATATGAAATATTTTAGTTGAGAGCAAAAATACAATACGAATATGTTATTTCAAAATATTATAAATTATCATGCACTTTATCCTTTTATGATATTTAAACATAAAATTATCTTTTTCACTCGTGTATCATACTTATTTCAAATGTTATGGATATTTTAAGTTTTGTATCATTGTACTAGTAATTAAAAAAGGTTTTGAAGATTACAATCGAAAAAAAGAATATTGTCGGCAAAAAACGTAACTTGGGTAGTTGGGTTATTTAAGATGGTACATAGTGCCACTAATGTTTAAAGTTATTACACTGATGCCATTGAATTAACTTTTAGTAAATGACATTATCATCTATACATCCAACAGTCAATACCACTTTTCATTTTGACAATTTTAACCCATTACACCACAATAACCCATCTCTATACATATATAGATATACATACATATATATATATATATATATATATATATATATATATATATATATATATATATATATATATATATATATATATATATATATATATATATATATATATATATATATATATATATATATATATATATATATATATATATATATATCAAATCAAATCAAATCAAATCAAATCAAATCAAAAACCCTTATATAGGAAGGATGGTGAAACAATTCCTTAAATACAAAATTCTATTAAAATGACACATGTAATTCATTAAATGGTTTCCATAAATGCTTCAAAAAGAAAATAGGAATTACAAAAGATGCCTTAAATACAAAATTCTATAAAAAAAATATAAGGAAAGATGGTGAAACAATGCCTTGAATATAAAATTATATAAAAATGATCCCATAAAAAGCTTCAATAATAAAATAGGAATTACACATGATGCCTTAAATACAAAATTCTATATATAGGAATTACAAATGATGCCTTAAATACAAAAATTCTATAAAAATATATAAGGAAGGATGGTGAAACAATGCCTTAAATACAGAATTCTATAAAAATAATTCCATAAAATGCTTTAAAAACAAAATAGGAATTAAAAATGATGCCCTAAATACAAAATTATATCAAAATATATATAGGAATTACAAATAATGTCTTAGATACAAAATTCTATAAAAATATATAAGGAAGGATGGTGAAACAATGCCTTAAATACAAAATTTTATAAAAATGATTCCGTAAAATGTTTCAAAAATAAAATAGGAATTACAAATGATGCCTTAAATACAAAATTCTATAAAGATATATATGAATTACAAATGATGCCTTAAATACAAAATTCTATAAAAATATATAAGGAAGGATGGTGCAACAATGCCTTAAATACAAAATTATATAAAAATGATTCCATAAAATGCTTCAAAATTAAAATAGGAATTACAAATGATGCCTTAAATACAAAATTCTATAAAAATGATTCCATAAAATGCTTCAAAAATTATATAGGAAGGATGGTGAAACAATTCCTTAAATACAAAATTCTATTAAAATGACACATGTAATTCATTAAATGGTTTCCATAAATGCTTCAAAAAGAAAATAGGAATTACAAAAGATGCCTCAAATACAAAATTCTATAAAAAAATATATAAGGAAGGATGGTGAAACAGTGCCTTAAATACAAAATTCAATAAAAATGATTTCATAAAATGATTCAAATATAAAATACGAATTACACATGATGCCTTAAATACAAAATTTATATTGGAATTACAAATGATGTCTTAAATACAAAATTCTATAAAAATATATAAGAAAGGATGGTGAAACAATGCCTTAAATACAAAATTCTAAAAAATGATTCAATAAAATGCTTTAAAAATAAAATAGGAATTACAAATTATGCCCTAAATACAAAATTCCATCAAAATATATATAGTAATTACAAATGATGCCTTATATACAAAATTCTATAAAAAAAAATATAAGGAAGGATGGTGAAACAATGCCTTAAATATAAAAACTATAAAAATGATTCCATAAAATGCTTCAAAAATAAAATAGGAATTACAAATGATGTCTTAAATACAAAATTCTATAAAAATATATATGAATTATAAATGATGCCTTAAATACAAAGTTTTATAAAAATATATAAGGAAGGATGGTGACACAATGCCTTAAATACAAAATTCTATAAAAATGATTCCATAAAATGCTTCAAAAATAAAATAGGAATTACAAATGATGCCTTAAATAGAAAATTCTATAAAAATATATATAGGAATTACAAATGATGCCTTAAATACAAAATTATATAAAAATATATAAGGAAGAATGGTGAAACAATGCCTTAAATACAAAATTCTATAAAAATAATTCCATAAAATGCTTCAAAAATAAATTAGGAATTACAAATGATGCCTTAAATATAAAATTCTATAAATATATATATAGGAATTACAAGTGATGCCTTAAATACAAAATTCTATAAAATATATAAGGAATGATGGTGAAACAATGCCTTAAATACAAAATTTTATAAAAATGAATCCATAAAATACTTCAAAAATAAAATAGAAATTACAAATGATGCCTTAAATACAAAATCTATAAAAATATACATAGGAATTACAAATGATGCATTAAATACAAAATTATATAAAAATATATAATGAAGGATGGTGAAACAATGCCTTAAATACAAAATTCAATAAAAATGATTCAATAGAATGCTTCAAAAATAAAATAGGAATTACAAATGATGCCTTAAATACAAAATTCTATAAAAATATATATAGGAATTACAAATGATGCCTTAAATACAAAGTTCTATAAAAATATATAACGAATGATGGTGAAACAATGCCTTAAATACAAAATTCTATAAAAATGATTCCATAAAATGCTTCAAAAATAAAATAGGAATTAAAAATGATGCCTTAAATAGAAAATTCTATAAATATATATATATATATATATATATATGAATTACAAATGATGCCTTAAATACAAAATTCTATAAAAATATATAAGGAAGCATGGTGAAACAATGCCTTAAATATAAAATTTTATTAAAACGATTCCATAAAATACTTCAAAAATAAAATAGGAATTACAAATGATGCCTTAAATACAAAATTTTATAAAAATATATATAGGAATTACAAATGATGCCTTAAATACAAAATTATATAAAAACATATAAGGAAGGATGGTGAAACAATGCCTTAAATACAAAGTTTTATAAAAATGATTCCATAAAATGCTTCAAAAATAAAAGAGGAATTACAAATGATGCCTTAAATACAAAATTTTATAAAATATATATAAGAATTACAAATGATGGCTTAAATACAAAATTTTATAAAAATATATAAGGAAGGATGGTGAAGTAATGCCTTTAATACAAAATTTTATTAAAATGCACAACAATAATATTAATTTCAAAAAAAATAAATGTAAAAACCTTATTCATAACATTAACATATACAAAATTTATTACCTCATAAAATTCAAAAATACATAATATATTTATACACTACTATTAAAATTCTAAAAAAAATTATTTAACAAACTTATTCATACCGTTAACGTACGTAAATTCAATTAACTCATAATATTCTTAAATAAATAAAATATCTTAAACTACGTTATTTTTGTCTATTCTATGCTACATTATTAAAATATCAATGCCATAAATAACACTATATATACTAAAATTCTAATATAAACACACATAAATTCAATTTTCATTAAAAATATATATACTTAAAGCTAGCCCGTCCACCGGACGGGTCTAAAGGCTAGTATATATATATATATATATATATATATATATATATATATATATATATATATATATATATATATATATATATATATAAAGAAGAAAAATTAAAATAAGAAGAATAAGAAGAAATCCTGACCACAAGTTCCACAAAGGAAGGAGAATTTTAAGGGGAAATGCATCTGACTTTGTAGGTGCATCTGAAATGTATGGTTGTGGTTTCTTCTTATTCTTCTCATTTTACTTAATCTTCTTATTTGATCCTAACTTTCTCTCTCTCTCTCTCTCTCTCTCTCTCTCTCTCTCTATATATATATATATATATATATATATATATATATATATATATATATATATATATATATATATATATATATATATATATATATATATATATATATATATATATATATATATATATATATATATATATATATATATATATATATATATATATATATATATATATATATATATATATATATATATATATATATATATATATATATATATATATATATATATATATATATATATATATATATATATATATATATATATATATATATGTATATATATATATATATATATATATATATATATATATATGTATATATATATATATATATATATATATATATATATATAGGGATGGGCTCTAGAGAAAACCTTGCGTTGATAGAAAACTTAGAAAACAAATTCTTGAGGTAGCTTTTGCAATATATGAAAATAGAGGGTAAGAAACGAAAATTATTTAAACATGGAGGGGTGGAATTGCCAACCTCCCATTCCCACTCATTTCAACTGCCAGACAAAAACAAACTCCATCAAAAAACACACATCGCATCTTATATCGTTGTCATAACCGTCACCATCTCCGATCTCCCATCACAGTCACCATCTCCGATCTCCCATCACAGTCACCATCTCCAATCGCCCATCACCGTCATCATCTCCGATCGTCATCATCGTCACCATCTCTGATCGCCGTCACCGTCACCGTTGTAGATCAAAATAATACACGATGGTATGTAATCCTTTCAATAGTTTGTTAACCATGCTATTTAATCGCAATCAATATCTCTGCCTTTTCTTTAATCATGTGTATGGTTACCTATTAATAGTTGTTATTGGTTTTGTGGGTTTTAGGAGGTATTCTATACAAAGTGTACATTGATGGAGATGCAAAAGTCTGTGCTTCGTTTCTATATACCCAAAAGTTTAAGTACTGATTGCGATGTACATTAGGTATGAACGTTGCTTGATATATATATTTTAGGTTGTAACGTAAGCAATAAATGCATTTAGTCACTTTAAAAAATCATTTACTTAATTGCATATATTTGAGGTACTTTTGTGCACCCGTTTGTATTGTAATAGGGCATCCAAATATCATGGTAGTCGATATTTACTTGTTAGTTATTAGAGCTCGTGCAGGGTCTAAGAGGTATCTTTGATTAGAACTAGGGGTGTTATCGGGTCGGGTTATCGGTAATCGGGTCTTATCGGGTCAGGTTGAGTTTGGTTTTGATTTTTAAAAATTTACCCGCAACCCGACCCGATAAGAAATAAGAAATCTGGTTATCGGGTTCGGGTGGCTTCGGGTCGGGTGTTATTGGGTCGGTTCATTCGGGTTATCAGGTTATACAAATGAGAATTATAAACAACTGATGTTAATTGAACAAAAATATAATTGGCTGGCACTATCAAGTATCAACATCTAAAAAAATTTGGCGGGCACTGTTGTATGACATTGAATTAAACAAAAATGATACGGAGTACTTATAAAGTCAGAAAGATTTTGTTAGTAGTAAAATAGGTTTTGAATTGAAATAAGCAATACATATCCATATCTATACCTTGATAGTCAGATGTACACCGAAGACATTTTAAAGTTTGCGTTGAAAATTTGATGAAATATAAGACAAAAGTCTACACATTTGTAAAATGAAAGTATGAAACTAACAGACACATATAGTAGCTCACGCAGGTCTATTTTCTTATTATAAAATGTCAGTTCATACGACAAAATGATACGACATAATAATCAATTCAATACAAATATTGGACAGGGTAAAACAATAACCTTGTAGATATCTCGAATGTATATTGCAGAGTGCAAGCCAATATTTTTACATAGCTTTGCCACAAACTAAGCAAGTAAAAATTAGAAAATCGATTTCGGGTCTTATCGGGTTGACCCGATAAAAAAATTATTCAACCCTAACCCGACCCGACAACACTATCGGGTTATCGTGCTCGGGTCAAAACAACCCGACAAAGTTTTCAACCCGATTTCACCCCTAATTAGCTTTTATCGGATTTGGGTTCGGATTTGGGTCGGGTCAACCCGACCTACTGACACCCCTAATTAGAACTATGAAATTATAAGAAGTATAACATTAGCCTTCTTTATTGGTGGTGTTGGTTTTTTTGTGTTGCAACAGGTCCATTTGTTTTAAAGTTGTGTTGGGATGACACTTAGTTGGCTTAAGAAATTTGTTTTTAATAATGTTTTACGGCATCAGTGCAAAACTGTGTTATGACATCAATTCAAAAATGTTTTATGGCATAAGTTCAAAACTGTGTTACGACATCAATTCAAAAAAATTTATGGCATCAGTTCAAAAATGTTTTATGGCATCAGTTCAAAACTGTGTTACGGCATCAGTTCAAAAATGTTTTATGGCATCCACGTAAGACTGTTTTAAGGCATAATGGTAATATGAAAATTATTAAATATGGAGTCTACTGTGCATCTAGTTGTTTAATTTACGGCATATGTTTTTTTTTCTTAAATATGAAAATTATATTGAAAAAAATGAAAAATACTTATAGAACCGAGTTAGCTGTTTCTGATTGCATATTATGATTATCTTTTGCATTTGGAGATTGCAAGGTTTGAAGCACTAGAAAAAGCTTGAAAATTACAGTTGTGGACTTGCTGAAGAAGAGGAGAAATTGAAAACGCTGGGAATCATTATAGATCAGTTGGAAAATCCTCAGTCGACATGTGACAGGTAATTCATCTGGTTGTATGAGCAGTTACCTAAATATCTAATTCTCAAAAAGTCTGATCTCAAGAAACTTGTTTCACAATAGCGAGATTATTTTTTCCAATAGACTCGATATTAGTTTTTCAATTTAGACCAATTAGAGATGGAAACTTAGAACTTTTAACCAATATATGATGAATTTGTTGATTTTGGTTGTGACTATTCCGACATGTTGCGAGTAAATCTTAATTTTTTCTTTTTGCTAAACGGGTAAGCAAAGAGGTTGAAACTTCTTCCAAAGTATATATATATAGTGCACATTAATTTGTTTTATTATGATAAAAAGTTTTTGGCGTCTGGCGGGCTGGGAGGTCAACACAGCCAGACCTGTTGTGTTACAACCCAAATCAGTTTGCAATTGCATTAAATTTTTTGGTGTTTGTCATAGTGAAATGTAGATTATATGTTCTAATAGGCATTCCCGAACACCCGTGTAGATGTTAAATTTGGGTAATTTGGTTAATTCCACTCGACCCTCGAATATCAGTAGGTATCTTAGATCCAGCCACTCGACCCTGTCTGTTTGTTTGCAGGGTTGTTATCGCATTAGGAAGGCAAGCTAAAAGAGATAATTAAATTCACGATTTAGTGGTGGCAAACTAGGCGGGCTAGGTAATTGGTAACTGATAGATCCGGGTAGAAATTGGACATATCAGATTGACCCTTACACATTTAAGATTTATTGTAGTAAACTCAGTAATAAGATATATTGTATGTACCTGTAGCAACATCTGAGGGTCAATGTGTTAAAAGTTTCGACCCTTTTTTATTAAGATTATATAAACTGTTACAAGTCGTCATGAGTTACGGAAATACAAATAGAAAAAGAAGAAAAAAAAGCAGGAAATAACAAGCTTCCAACCTTCAGGGAGTTTTTGAAAATGGAAAAAGGCGTGTTTTGGTACTCTATTTGTCTCTGAGGTCATAGAAAGTGCTACAAAACCTACTAATATTTCCATGAGAGAATGTGTTACACATGATACTACTGGATCTTCCTGGTCTTTTGTTTTTTTATCAATGTACACATTACTTATGCTATTCTGGGCCGAGATTTGCCATCAATTATTTGGTTTTATGGAATTTAAAATTTTTGATCAGGTTTATATGTACTCATAGGTAGATTGTGCTATTATATAACAACATAAAAACGCTTGCAGCAACTTATTTTAAGTTTCGGCTACACATATATGCTAACTATAAATTTATTTGTAGGGTGCATTATCTTCAAAAATAAATGCCAGTTGAATTCGATCAATATGTTACGACACTTTGTGGCTATCCAGGATTCATATCTGCTAATAACAAGTCCTTTGTACACAAAATCTTCTCGATCAAGTGGTGTGCTCGACACCAAAATAGCTTTTCACAAACTGATCAAGTGGTGTGGTCGACACCACATCATGATTAGACACCTCGTATACTACTAACAAGCTTTACAATTACTGCCTTTAGGAACTTGAAATCCTCGTGTGCTTTTCATAAGATATTGCCTTATGAAATCACTTTCTTTGTTTAATGATTTTTTTATGATAATGTGTTAGTGCATCGGTTCAAAACTGTTTACGACATCACTGTATGATTCGAGGGCATCTGTTTGTATGATAGGGCATCTGTTTGTTATATTATTGCATTAATCATCTAACTATTGCGTAGAACTTCTGGTGCCAGTATGCTATATGGACATTTTGGTAAGTAAGTCTAAAACTTCGCTTCTTTCTTATGTAGGAAGCATGAATAGATGTACACTATGCAATGTAGGGGTTGCATTCCAAGAGATTATTGAATCGTATGAGGTAGAAATCAACGTGAAGGTACTTCGAAGGTATAATATCCACTAGCGGGTTTTTAAAAGTGCAAAATTTTGAGATATTGAAACTTTGTTGTACTAGTAGTACTTTTGTAAACTTTCATGCATTTTGTCCGTTCATGACAGGTTGTCGTTTCACATATTGTACCTCACAGATTTTCGCTAATGTGTATTAATAACAGGTATAAATTCATGTTTATTATGGTGATATGTTTGGGACTATGTTCATGAATGTTGGAATTTTATTCAACGGCATATGATTTAGATGAAATGATTGTTACAGTTTGTTGTTCAAGGATGAAAGAGAATGGAAACAATCATGGTGCTGTTATTCTAGCTATTGCAGCATATAAAAGGTTGTACCCTAATCATAGGAGGGAAGAGTACACCGCTGCATTGAAAAAGTTCCTGCATTTATTCTGAAATTCATCTGGAACATTCCTGACTTATTTGTTTTTGTGGCAGCAAAGGTAACGTAACTAAACCTTTTTGTTAGCAACTCGATATTGTCGTTCGTATAGTGATACTCATATGGCATGGCTTATAGGGTGGAAATCATTTTATCTGTATATGGAGTCCATGAAAAACGCATATGTTGCTGACCAAGGTGGGTGAGGAGATGAGAAGGCTCCATTTCTTAAGGTTGACAGACGTGAAATCACCAAACAAGCAGGGTATACCCAACGCTGAGTCTTCCTTCGAATTCACCATCAACTCCAGCTGGTGGTTTGCTTACCAACAGCGAGGAAAAAGGTTCGATCTTTGTTCATGAGTATTGGTTCATGTATATAGTGTTTAGTTATACTGAAACTGATTAGCCATTATGATTATTTGAGAGTTTTTTATATTTAATTACTCGAGTATCTACATTTCTTAAAGATTTTAAAATCCAAATCCAAATACCCCTATAATCTTAATACCAATTGTTACGTTGACTCATTCTGTTCTATTATTTACATCAAATTTTCAGGTGATGTGGATCTGAAGATGCAAGATGGCAATCGAAGTTCTACAATTTGACCTGGATGTGGCAATGCTAGTGAGGTCAGCACTTATACTTATTAATTTATAGTAATTTTAAATTTAACAACTTACCTGCATGTTAAAAAACAACTATGGTACATACGTCCCTTTTTTATTAGTTTATAGTAACTTCAAGAACTTGTGAACGATTTTCTGCTAATAAAAAGCGTCCACCCTTTTTTTGTTTAGCTCTGATAATTCTAAATCATTCCCATATGGATTCTTAGATAACGGGAACAAGAACAAATCTCCAAGATCAGAATGTGTTGAAAATATTAGTGATGAAAGGTCAAAGTTCACCATTAATTAACGATCATATGATGATTATGATTTAGAGGACGATCTCTTAGATGGTGAGTTTGGAGAAATGGATGAAACAAAGAGAAAAAAAATATACCATCTGCCAAAGGTACACCGTAATATTTTGGAAAGAAAGTACGATAAAAAATAGGATGTTTTTACCCCATTTCAAAGTGCAAGGAACTGATCACTAAACTGTCGGACCACTCTACAGATGTGTAATAAAATGGTTCTATTGTTAGTTGGTGGAACCTTGTATTAATCTAGAAGTTTTCATAAATTATCATAGGTAACTGAAGATGCGAAGTAGGAGCGTCACCGTGTCGCTCTAGTGGGAAAGTGTAGTGTGATATAGAACTTTCAACAAGTAAAGGATGGTTCCTATAAGTGCTACCGTAACCAGGTGGGCCGAAGAGTTGTTATTGCTGCAAGATAGTCCTGAAAGATGACTCGATTGTAGACAATCATTCACACACAAGAAGTTTGTAGCCATGCGGCTCCACTAGTTGTTACCACTACAATGAAAGTTAACAGCAAACTGACTTTTGTAATCAGTTGTTTACCTTATATTTATGTTGTAAAAAGTGTATTGTTATCTATAACAAATTGATTTAGCTTCTATCATTAGATTGTTGTAATGGTTAATGGACCTGAAGTTCAAAAAAGGCGTTAAATGAGAAAAAAGAGAAAAATAGATTAAATCTTTACGTTAAATGAGAAAAAAAGCGAACGTAAACAATTGCTAAAACTATAAAATGACCCAGCGAAGAAATATCATGCAAAATTAAATAAAAAACCAAACAAACCTTGTAAAATATCATAAGTTACAAAATGGTCCCTGAAGTTATGAGAATAAAAAAGGAAGGGAGGGAGCTTTGATCCAACGGTTAGAAGAAGGTTTTCTAAGTTTTCTTTTGAGATCAAGTTTTCTATTGATCTCATCTCTCTCTCTCTCTCTCTCTCTCTATATATATATATATATATATATATATATATATATATATATATATATATATATATATATATATATATATATATATATATATATATATATATATATATATATATATATATATATATATATATATATATACTCCTTTTAAAAGGTGTATCATAAAAGTGAAAAACTGAATTTTAAGTTTTTATTTAGGAAGTGCTTAAAAGCTGAAAACTTACAATCGTGTTATTCCTGGAAACTTGCAAATGGTGGTCTTACAATCGTGCTATTTAGGGATGTTTAAAAGTCAGACAAGTTATTTACGTAATATATGTATTTTCTGAATATATACTCATTGAAGAAAAATAGCGTGTGAATCCCTTCCATTTACCAAATAAAACACCGCCCTTTTGTAACTTCTACTCTCTTCCTCATAACTCATACAAATACATAATACGATAAAAAAAATTTGAACGGCAGTTTGGTGCAGCGGAGTATCTTGCGTGCCACTGATACTTGAAATTTGCTATGGGGTTCAGATTAAATCTCTCGGTATCCTCTCGAATTGATCACGGTTCTAAGTGGAATGATTTGTTCTTGGTTAATAAAAAGGGTGTTGGTTTGTTTATCTAATTTAAACTAGTAGCAAATAAAGGTAAGTGGCGTTGAGTAAACTAAAGCTTTGGAAGATTAAACTAAATTGACGAGTCAAAAATAAAAGCTTGAAAACGAAAAGAAAAGATTAGAAAAATACTTTGAAAACTTAATTAAACTAACACTCAACACTTCATAAAACTTTAAAACTTAGTTCATCGGAATATAAAAAATGCAAAGCTGTCGGAATGCCAAAATCATGACCATCGGAATACAATTAAAATGGTCCATCGGAATATTTCAAGTGAAGGTCCATCGGAATATTTCAAGTAAAGGTCCATCGGAATGTTCATGTAAGTTACAATCGGAATAATTAAAATCAAAGCTGTCGGAATGATGTCTAGATCGGAAAGTCAGATCGGAATATCTAAAGATCCTTTGTCGCAATGTCAGATCGGAATGTTGTAAATAGAAATTGGCTAGAGTTTCGACTTAAAAAGGACCTTAGTCCCGTCGGAATGTGCGATGGCAATAAGCGATCACAATCCCTGATCGGAATAAGGGGTAAGATTCGACCGATCGCAAAGTAAAACCCTCTTGGGTTATTACGATCAAAAGCAGTAAATCCGTCGGAATAAGTACAAACCCTAATATTGCGATGGGAGCAAAGTTGTTTCGAAATTGGTGGCAACTTAAAAACTCAATAAGCAAAATCCATTAGCTAACTAATCCAAAACTTGAACAACTCAAAAAGCTTAAATTCGACAACTTTCAAAAACATAAAATCATAAACTTGATAAACGAAACTTTTGAATGACTAAAACCTTGATGAAATCCGAAAACCAATAGGCTCAAACAAGAAATAAGCCCATAAGCATCAATAGCCTATAGCTTATACGTGAATGTGCTTTAGAAGAAACAAGAAAGATTAAACTTTGATCACAAATTCATCTGATAATCTAAACCGTATGAAATGAAACAATCGGATCAAGGATTTAGGTAAACTAAGAAAAGTAGAAGAAGAGTAAAGAACTTAAAAGCTTAACTTGAATTAGATTAATGAATCCTAAAATACAAAAATCAAAGAAAGCTTAAATTTAAAAGATGAAAACAAAGGAAAATTTAGTGAGAGAAAGTTGGGAACTTTCTCTCTCTAAAACTAGAAAAATGAAAAACTTGAAAAACTAAGACTAACTAGCTCCAAATTGTGAAGTAAAGTCCTATTTATAGGCGTGTGATGGTGGGCTTTGGTTTGGGCTTTGGTTTGGGCTTCTTTTCTTCTTTCTTCTTTAGTCTTCACGTTTCTTTAAATAAACGTTTCCGACTTTGGATTTTTAGAAATGTCGGTGAATAATTCCAACTCGTCTTATAATCTTTTGTTTAATAGACTCGAGTTCTTCGACATATAAGAATCTTCCATCTTTGGCTCTATTCTTCGATAAATCTTTAAATAGGCACAATGACTTCAAATCTTTTGCATCTCTTGGACAATAGACTTCTTCTTGAGTCTTTTTCTTCGATAAAACCCGTGCAATCCCATGTTTTCTTCAATATTCACCCGGTTGACTCTGAAAACACAATAAACACAAAAACCACGCATAATTCCAAACAAATGATATTAAATACGTGTTTTGGTCTTGTTTTAGCCAGAAATAAGTGGTAAAAGGATGGGTGTTTTCACACCTATCAAATCCCCGACACTTAACCATTGCCATGCCCTCATGCAATGCTTAGTGATAAAGCAAATTTACACTTTTCTCATAATCAATCAACCTTGGCCTTATTAACATTCTACTAAACAAAAATTTTAAGTACTAAGAGAAATTAAAACTTTAGAGTAAACAAAAGGATAGAAAATAGCTACGTGGAAATAACTTGCAAAGAGATCTAAGACTTACATTAGGGCTTCGGTGCTGCGACGATTCATCACCCTCAAGTTTCACGTTCCCCAAACTAAGCTTAAAAACGAGATCATTGTTATTATAAGTTAGCAAATCAAACACTCACACACATGGCTTAATTAAATGCTTAAACTCCCTTATTCCTAGGTATATCTCTTATATTTTATTTTTGTCTTAGAATGATCATGAAGATGCATTTTTGGACTTATTTCGATAGTTTATTTAGGCTGAAAGCAAAGTAGGATGATTTGATCAATAGTTAGCTAAAGGACAAAATCTCTTAAAACTGCTTCTCGGGATATCAAAAAGTTCATATCTTGGCATAACTCGGTTCACGATTTGAGACCTTTCTCGGGCCGATATTTGGCATGTACTTCATACTTCATATCTTGAGAGACGTACTTGAGATAATGGTCTTCTCATCGTTAATAGAGTTTCTTCACTTGGAGACTTTTGAGGGGTACTCCAACTTTGTTGACCACGACTTCATGATTATTCTTCAATCTCTAATTGGGATTTTGAGATACAACGATCCGCCTCCTTTTCAGACTTGGATCTATTTATCCTCATACCTTGTTAGGGTCTTTTCGGATAGACTTCTCCATGATCTTTATGGGAGTTGATTGCTTTTCGTCGTGAGTCTTGACCCTTCATATTGATTTTGGGAATAATGCTTTTCACATCACTTTGGATCTTCAGCAATAAAATGGAATCCTCATGCCTTGTTAGGGTCTTTTCGGACTCGCCAATCTTCGCGCCCCGCTTCATAAGTTATGCCTTGGCTATGAACTCTTATCATTACCGAGCAACTTTTAAACGATCTTGGGCTAGAAGCTAAGTAACTTTTCAAATCGTACGACCTTACTTATTGCAGATAAATTATTAGCAAGTGATGGGAGAATAGGCAAATAATTACACCAAGTGAGCTTGTGCAAGAATACCGACTTATAATTGAATCTATCATTTCTCGTCCTCCACAATTTAAAATCTCAAGTAATGAGACTCGTGGATGCTTAGCCTAATAAACCAATCAAGGTCTACATGGTTAAGGATACTAGCTAGAATAAACTTGGATAAGTCTATTCGGGTTGAGTCAAAATAATCGCAACGGACCTAATATATCAAAGACTTCTAAACTAGCTACCCCACTTTATTAATATTTTTGACTTTATTGTGAAATATATACATATAAAAGCAACGATAAAAATTTAAAAATTACGACTAAATGGCCAAAGTTAATTAAAAATTTGAAAAATGTTGAAAAAGATGATTTTCTGGTTAAATGAAGGCATTTTCATGGAAAAGTCCACTTAAAACTTCGATAGAAGTCCCCCCTACACTTAAGATAAACATTGTCCTCAATGTTTAAGCATGTGGGAAAAGTCTCCCCTATACTTATGACATTGTGCACGTTGGTTAACTCAAGTTAAGGAAGAGACGACTAACGTGATCAATTTCAAATGTGAGTATGAAGAAAATTGAATCACGATAGTTGAGAGATAGAACCGGATTTCAGATAACATGGGAGCACGGTTCTTCAAAGGTTCCAAAAGTGCATTCATCCCTGTAATCACATCACCACACAAATACAAACACCTATATAGGTCCCCCTACACTTAGGAGGTTAAAACGGAAAAGGATAGATACTCGGGCTGCCTCCCGAGGAGCGCTTGTTTTTTATAACCGAGTCACGAGCCTGACTCGACCCAAAATTAGTTCATGGGGAACGTGGTGAGGGATGGAATCATCTCCTGAGAGATGTCCTCACCAAAGTACAACTTCACCCGTTGGCCATTCACCTTAAAATTAGGTCCATTAGGTTGAGCGAGCTCGAGGGTACCATATGGAAAAATTTGGGCAATGGTGAATGGGTCGGACCAACGAGATTTCAGCTTGCCCGAAAAGATTTTCAACCGAGAGTTAAAGAGTAAAACTTTGTCTCCAACTTGGAACTCTCGGTTTTAATCTTAGATTCGTGAATGAGCTTAGTCTTCTCCTTATAGATCAAAGAATTTTCATAAGCCTCATTACGGAGTTCATTCAGCTCATTGAGTTGGATCTTGCGTAGGTCACCGGCTTTGTTGATATCAAAATTAGCACACTTCAAGGCCCAGTAAGCCTTGTGCTCCAACTCAATGGGGAGGTGGCATGCTTTCCCGTACACTTGATGATATGGTGTACAACCAATCGGAGTCTTGTATGCGGTATGAAAAACCCACAAAGCATCATCGAGTTTATCAGCCCATGAGGCACGATGCTCTCCCACGGTTCTTTCAAGAATTCGCTTTAATCCTCGGTTAGATATTTCAGCCTGGCCATTAGTTTGTGGGTGGTATGCGGTGGAAAGACGATAATTTACACCATACTTAGCCATGACTCTTGCAAATTGGTCATTGCAAAAATGAGTCCCGCGATCACTAATAATGGTACGAGGCACACCGAATCTAGCGAATAGAGATTTCAAAAAGTTACAAACCACCCTTGCGTCATTAGTGGGTAAAGCTTTGGCTTCAACCCACTTTGAAACGTAGTCAACGGCTACAAGGATGTATTTGTTTCCTTTAGAAGAAGGGAATGGCCCCATAAAGTCGATACCCCAAACATCAAAGATTTCACATTCTTGAATGAAATTCTGAGGCATTTCGTCTTTATGTGTGATCTTGCCTTGTTTTTGGCAAGCATCACAACGTTTAACCATCTCGTTAGCGTCACGATAGATGGTGGGCCAATAAAATCCCTAGTCAAACACTTTTTTGGCGGTGTAGTTGGGACCAAAGTGACCACCGGTGGGTCCTTTGTGGCAAGCATCAAGCAGTTCTAAAGCTGTCGGTCCATCAACACATCGGCGAATAATCAAATCAGCACATTGTTTGAATAGATACGGGTCATCCCAAAAGTAAGTCTTAATGTCTTTGAAGAACTTTTTCTTTTGCTGGGATGTTAGCCCGTCAACGAGAATTCCACCCGCCAAGTAGTTTGCAATGTCCGCAAACCACGGGGTTTCATCAGAAGTCGAATTGATAGACATTAAGGTCTCCAGGGGGAAAGAGTCATTGATCTCTTTGTTCAGATGATCCCCCTGGTAAGGTTCCTCAAGTCTACTGAGATGATCCGCGGCTAGGTTTTTAGCTCCTTTTTTATCGCGAATTTCGATTTTAAATTCTTGGAGTAGCAAAACCCAGCGAAGAAGTCTTGGTTTGGAATCTTGTTTAGTCAACAAGTACTTCAACGCGGAATGATCGGTATAAACGATTGTGGTGGAGAGGACAAGATAGGGGCGGAACTTTTCAAAGGCATAGACAACAGCTAAAAGCTCTTTTTCGGTTGTCGTGTAATGCAATTGAGCCCCCGTCATTGTCTTGCTAGCATAGTGGATTGGTTGGAAGTGTTTATTCACTCTTTGGCCCAAAACCGCACCAATAGCAAAGTCGCTAGCATCGCACATCAACTCAAAGGGAAGCTCCCAATTAGGGGTAACCAAGACGGGTGCCTTAGTTAGCTTATCCTTAAGCAAGTTGAAGGCTTCAAGACACTCTGTGGAAAAGATAAAGGGAGTATCTTTTTCCAAGAGGTGGGTCATCGGGCGAGCGATTTGAGAAAAATCTTTGATGAATCGACGGTAGAAGCCCGCATGACCAAGGAAACTTCTCACACCCTTCACGGTTGAAGGTGGAGGCAACTTAGCGATAACATCGACTTTAGCACGGTCTACTTCGAGACCGGCTTTGGAGATCTTGTGTCCTAGCACGATGCCCTCTTTTACCATGAAATGGCATTTTTCCCAATTAAGAACAAGGCGAGTGTCTTCACACCGCTTAAGCATACGTTCTAAATTGGCAAGGCAAGAAGAGAAAGAATCGCCATAGACCGAGAAATCATCCATGAATACTTCCATAGTTTCTTCAACCATGTCATGGAAGATAGCCATCATACACCTTTGGAACGTCCCAGGAGCATTGCATAAACCGAAAGGCATACGTTTGTAAGCAAATGTTCCGTAGGGACAAGTGAATGTGGTCTTCTCTTGGTCCTTGGGATCGATGGGAATTTGAAAGTACCCGGAGAAACCGTCTAAGAAGCAGTAATAGTCATTACCAGCTAGACGCTCGAGCATTTGATCCATGAAATGAAGAGGAAAGTGGTCTTTTCTCGTGGCATCATTGAGCTTGCGATAATCAATACAAACTCTCCACCCAGTAACGAGACGAGTGGGAATCAACTCGTTGTGTTCATTGGGAACAACGGTTATTCCGCCCTTCTTGGGCACACAATGGACGGGACTTACCCAAGGCGAATTCGAGATAGGGTAAATCAAGCCGGCATCAAGAAGTTTGATAACCTCTTGTTTGATGACGTCATGAATGCGAGGATTAACCCTTCTTTGGCTCTGGATTGCAGGTTTAAAGTCATCTTCCATGAGAATCTTGTGAGTACAAAAGTTCGGATCAATTCCGCGGATATCGGAAATTTTCCAAGCAATTGCCTTCTTATGATCTTTAAGCACGGCGATGAGGCGAGATTTTTCGTCTTCTTTCAAGTCCTTCGCGATGATAACATGCGACTTCTTGTTGTCTTCAAGGAACACGTACTCGAGATTGGGTGGCAACTCCTTAAGTTCTAAATCCGGAGGATTTTTTATGGGAGGCGTTTTCAAATTCGGAGCATCGATAGCAATAACCGTGGGAGATGGTGGAGAAATATTGTCTTCTTTAAGGATGTTCTCAATGAGGCGAAGATCTTCATCCCAATCGGTGGGAGAATCGTCAGTAGCTAAGTTCACATCTCCCATGGTGGCTTCAAAATCGTTCCAAATGAAATCACTTTCTCCAAATAGAGATAGTGATGAGTCAATAGAGGAAACTGTCTCAACATTGGGAAGAGAGGTAGGAATACTTTTACAAGCATCTTTGAAGTGTTCTTCACATGCTTCATCAAGAACGTCAATACAATTAACACTCTCGTTAGAATAAGGCTGTTTAGAAAGCTTCCCATGTTGAAGACAATTTTATCGTCACCCACTCTCATGATAAGCTCACCGGCTTCAACATCGATGAGAGTGACCGGTCCTCAGAAATGGACGACCAACAATTAATGGCACACGAGGGTCCATATCGTAGTCGACGACGACGAAATCGGCCGGAAAAGTGAATTTGTCCACTCCTACAAAGACGTCTTCAGCTATCCCCACTGGATAAGCAACCGTACGGTTAGCCAATTCCAAAGTCATTTTGGTGGGGACTAGCTCAGGGAGAGATAATTGCTTCCACACACTTAAAGGCATTAAGTTAATACTGGCACCTAGATCGGCTAGGACAATGCAATTCTCTACTCCTGGGAAGTTACAAGGGATTAAGAAACGACCCGGATCACCAAGCTTGGTTGGCAATTTCCTTAAGAGCACTGCAGAGCAATTCTCATTAAGTTGGGTGTTAGCAATATCAAGAAGCTTCTCCTTGTCGCTAAGAAGATCTTTGAACATTTTCGCGTATTTAGGCATGTGAGCGAGAGCCTCAGCGAAGGAGATGTTGAAATTCAATTGTTTGAACATTTTAAGAAAGTTCGAAACCTGAATATCGTCCTTGCTTTTGAGCTTCTCTTTCCTCAACCTTGAAGGATAAGGTATATTGGAAGAAGAAGAAGTCTTTGGGAGAATAGGATCACTCACATCCTTGGGTGGAGGAGGGGTAGAAGTACGAGGTGGAGAAATTGGGGAAGTAGAAGGATGAGGAATAGGAGCAGGTGACTCTTTTTCCTTAGTCACAATCACCGGTGGTGGTATAGGAAGCTCGGGTTCCTTGGTACCTTTGCCACTGCGAGTGGTGATTTCTTTCATCTCCCCTCTTGGATTCGCAACGGTGTTACTCGGAATAGTACCCGAAGAAGAGGGTTGATTACCTTGGAAGAAACTAGCCATCATGTTTCGTAAGTCATTCGTTTGACTATCCAAAGTGTTTCTCATATCAGTTCTCAGATCGTTCCCTTGTTTCACCAGGTCTGCTTTCAAGTTGAGCACTTCCCGTTGGAGATTGTCCATGATCACATCATTAGTCCTCATGTAGGTTCCAATGTCTTGGTGTAATGCGGTGGGTTAGTTGGGAGGAGCATTGTATGCAGGTGGTTGATAAGCAGGTTGTTGGTAAACTTGGTTGTTTCTTTGAGGTGGATATGGTTGTTTGTGAGGTGGTATGTATGGTGTACGAGGTTGTTGTTGTTGTTGAGGAGGGCGATTGAGGTTTTGTTGTTGGTTTGGGTTGTTAGGAGAAAAACCGGGCGGTGAGAGATAGTTGTTCGAACGGTAGCTAAGCAAGTTGCGGTCACCTTGAGGCCGAGCTTGATAAGCGACCGGAGGATAAGTACCGTATGCTGCATTCACATTCTCAGAAGGATAGTCTTGGGTGGCGGTACAAGTGGTGTAAGAGTGAGGACCCCCGCATATTTCACATGGTTGGCTTACAGCATTGACTTGAGCGTTTTTAGCATTGATGCTGTTGGTGTTGCTAGCGGTTTGGGTAGCAAGCGATTCAAGAAGCGCAGTGATTTTGTCAATTCGCTTGTCGCTGCCACTAGTACTAGTACTAGCGGCATTGGTCCGCACACTCTTGGTTTGCACACGAGACTTATTCTCAATGATATCCCAAGCGGCATTGGAAGTCTTAACCAAAATATTAACCCCCGAGGCACTATTTAGTGAATCTTGGTCATTCATGCTTAAACCATTATAAAAAGTATTAATTTGGTGCACTTTGGTAAAACCATGTTGTGGGCATTTTCTCAAAAGGTCTTTAAAACGGTCCCAAGATTCACTAAAAGACTCATCGTACTTTTGTTCAAAATTGATAATTTCATTCCGCAAAGCGGTAGTACGAGAGGGTGGGAAAAAGTAGTTGATAAAATTGGTCTCCAAATCCGTCCACGTAAGAATACTTTGTGGCGGTTCCTTAGCAAGCCAATGCCGGGCTTGTCCCTCTAAAGAAAAGGGAAAAAGTTGTAAACGGATTACCTCTTGTGGAACACCATTGAATTTGACCGTACTCGTGAGCTGTAGGAATCTCTTGATGTGGTCATGTGGATCATCAATGGTACGCCCCAAGAATGGTTGAGCAGAGACCATTTGGATAAAGCCGGATTTGAGCTCAAAGTTGTTGGATGCAATCGCGGGTATGACAATTGGATCATTGTTGCCATCTACATGTGCTTGTAGCAGTTCAATCATCGGGCGATTGTCTGGTAGAGGCTCATTGTTGTTATTATTATTGTTGTTGAGAGGTGGGTTGTTATTGTTGTTGTTATTATTGTTGTTGAGAGGTGGGTTATTGTTGTTGTTTTGTACACCGGCCATGTCTAAGTCTTCGAGAGGCTAGGGCTCTTGATAAGACGTGGATCGTGTACGCATGCACCTGCAAAAGAACTAACAAGGCAAAAACAAAGCAGAAATATTTTTGGTTTTTATGTTTTTTTAATTTTTAGGATTTTTGAAAATTTTATATTTTTTTGGGGTTTTTGAAAGTTTTTATGAAAAAGTAACGTTCACGGGGAACGGATCCCAAAATCCAAGTTCTCACAAAAAACTGTTAATCTTAACGAGAAGAGCCGGCAGCGGCGCCATTTGATACTTGAAATTTGCTATGGGGTTCAGATTAAATCTCTCGGTATCCTCTCGAATTGATCACGGTTCTAAGTGGAATGATTTGTTCTTGGTTAATAAAAAGGGTGTTGGTTTGTTTATCTAATTTAAACTAGTAGCAAATAAAGGTAAGTGGCATTGAGTAAATTAAAGCTTTGGAAGATTAAACTAAATTGACGAGTCAAAAATAAAAGCTTGAAAACGAAAAGAAAAGATTAGAAAAATACTTTGAAAATTTAATTAAACTAACACTTAAAACTTCATAAAACTTTAAAACTTAGTTCATCGGAATATAAAAAATGCAAAGCTGTCGGAATGCCAAAATCATGACCATCGAAATACAATTAAAATGGTCCATCGGAATATTTCAAGTGAAGGTCCATCGGAATATTTCAAGTGAAGGTCCATCGGAATGTTCATGTAAGTTACAATCGAAATAATTAAAATCAAAGCTGTCGGAATGATGTCTAGATCGGAAAGTCAGATCGTAATATCTAAAGACCCTTTGTCGCAATGTCAGATCGGAATGTTGTAAATAGAAATTGGCCAGAGTTTCGACTTAAAAAGGACCTTAGTCCCGTCGGAATGTGCGATCGTAATAAGCGATCGCAATCCCTGATCGGAATAAGGGGTAAGATTCGACCGATCGCAAAGTAAAACCCTCTTGGGTTATTGCGATCAAAAGCAGTAAATTCGTCGGAATAAGTACAAACCCTAATATTGCGATGGGAGCAAAGTTGTTCCGAAATTGGTGGCAACTTAAAAACTCAATAAGCAAAATCCATAAGCTAACTAATCCAAAACTTGAACAACTCAAAAAGCTTAAATTCGACAACTTTCAAAAACATAAAATCATAAACTTGATAAACGAAACTTTTGAATGACTAAAACATTGATGAAATCCGAAAACCAATAGGCTCAAACAAGAAATAAGCCAATAAGCATCAAGAGCCTATAGATTATACGTGAATGAGCTTTAGAAGAAACAAGAAAGATTAAACTTTGATCACGAATTCATCCAATAATCGAAACCGTATGAAATGACACAATCGGATCAAGGATTTAGGTAAACTAAGAAAAGTAGAAGAAGAGTAAAGAACTTAAAAGCTTAACTTGAATTAGATTAATGAATCCCAAAATACAAAAATTAAAGAAAGCTTAAATTTAAAAGATGAAAACAAAGGAAAATTTAGTGAGAGAAAGTTGGGAACTTTCTCTCTCTAAAACTAGAAAAATGAAAAACTTGAAAAACTAAGACTAACTAGCTCCAAATTGTGAAGTAAATTCCTATTTATAGGCGCGTGATGGTGGGCTTTGGTTCGGGCCTTGGTTTGGGCTTCTTTTCTTCTTTCTTCTTTAGTCTTCACGTTTCTTTAAATAAACGTTTCCGACTTTGGATTTTTAGAAGTGTCGGTGAATAATTCCAACTCGTCTTATTGTTTAATAGACTCGAGTTCTTCGACATATAAGAATCTTCCATCTTTGGCTCTATTCTTCGATAAATCTTTAAATAGGCACAATGACTTCAAATCTTTTGCATCTCTTGGAAAATAGACTTCGTCTTGAGTCTTTTTCTTCGATAAAACCCGTGCAATCCCATGTTTTCTTCAATATTCACCCGGTTGACTCTGAAAACACAATAAACACAAAAACCACACATAATTCCAAACAAATGATATTAAATACGTGTTTTGGTCTTGTTTTAGCCAGAAATAAGTGGTAAAAGGATGGGTGTTTTCACACCTATCAGCCACCGCGGCACCAAGTCTCTCGACCCAAGTTTGAATCATCTCACGAAGAGAATATCAACTTCCATGCTAGCCATCCAGTTTCCCATTAAGGGGCTTCAAGGCATTTTGATGGGATTCATACCCGGCTGCAAATTTTGGGAAAATTCCTCACATGGGGAATGACAGGAGTCGAACCCCTGACCTCCCCCACATGGAGACTATAAGAAAATGCACCCATCCAACTGAGCTAGACTTCATTTGCACACACAATACGATAATACTTATTTTTATGCCTCACGTTTTCTCAACTCTAAGGTCTATCACATAAAATGACCACTGGCCGTCCTCTACTGCCATCATCGACATCATTGCCACCATCAGAACCATAACATGTTGTTTTGTTGTGTTCGGTTGGTGATGTCGTTGCTTTAGGTGGTTTTGGTTAGCTACATCTTTAATAACACATATTAGGGATGGTGTCTTGTAAGATATAATAAACTTTACTCGTTTTTGTCACATCTAAGTTGTTTAAGTGATGGTGGTTTCATGAGATCGAGATGAATTTGTTTGAGATCTTCCTAGATCTGGTTTCGTTAGTTTACATACTAAGGTGGTTTTAATTGGTTGTTGGTACTTTATAATATCGGAGTCTTGCCATTCTTTTTTAGTTGCTTGGACGATTAGTCTTTCGGATTTAGCCAGTTCTGTTAACTGAAATCATAAGACATTTAAATTTGATTTCGCTATTTAGTATTTTTGTTGGATCTTTTATAATACAAGTTGGATGGTATTGTACTTTTGATGGAAACGAAAACATGTTGTATTGTATTTTATTTTGTTGTCATCTTTTTGTTTGGTATGATAACTATGGTCGATGTTACTCTTGGTGTTACTTTCTGGTTGGATTTATAGTTCAAACTGGGGTTTATTTGAATCCTTGCATATGTGATCTCTTAAAGAGACGCGTTCATATTTTGTGTATGAATTGAGATGTGGTATAGATATTTTGTTCTATCTCTATATCATTCTTGTTAAAAAAAAGATTAGATCTAACAAAAAAACCCAGTATGATTTCATCTACTTTGGTGGATGGCGATATTACTTAATGTCTGAAATGTTGGGAACTTGTGTGCCACTGTCGTTCTTTCGAATTGGCAGTTTTAAATTTATTGTAGGTTGGCAAAATGGAATGACAGCCAAGTGTGAGATATCTCTACTTGGTAACCTCCGTTACTCCACCAATCGAATAAACTTTGTGGTTGTTTTATGATATTTGCGATTTGGTCCCGGTGGTGTATTTTGTTAACCATTGTGTTGACGCACCCTTTCATGTAATTGCAACATACGCTTCTTGAAATAGTGGTGTACACCTTGAAAACACACTTAAGTTGATGATGATGCATTGGAACTTATGAATAAGGCTAGCTTATTTACGGTTATATTATATTATGGGTTTTACCTGTTACACAAAGATTATATAAAAAAGCAAAGGATATAAAATGAAAGATATGTGAAGCATGAGTGTATTGAAATATATGTGTCACATCAGTTTATTAAAATTTATGTGTAGCATGGTTTTATTGAATTTTGTGTATGTCGTGATAGATCTTTAACATCTACGTCTAGGGGTGTCAATTGGGTTGACCCGACCCGACCCGAACCTGATAAGACCTTATAGGGTCGGGTCTTATAGGTTTCAAATTAATTTATCTGATCAACCCGATAGACTCGATAAGCAAATAGGGTCGGGTTAGAGTTTTAGTTAATTTCTAATCGGGTTATCAGGTCAACCCGATAAACTCGATAAACCCGATAAACTCGATAAACCCGATTACAGACTATTGTCTAAGAATCATATTATGATGTTCAATCTTTTAGTACCCATAGGTGTGAAATCCTCCTATTAAATTATATATAGACTCATTTTAGCAATTTGTCCTTAATAAAAACGTAGGAGTTTTGGGAAGCAATATATAATAGTATTAATACAAAGTGTAAGAATAGATAGAAATAATGTTGCATATGTTCTTGATGTTCTGTATACATTTACTCATAATCATTCATTAATAAAAGTTTTACGATCATAAATCAGACATTAAAAAACCTCGAAAAAACATAGTAACTGTTGGGATTTTAGGATACTAGTTAACCATTAACTACGAGTGCGCAACGGAATGAATCTAGTATAACATTTATGATTATAAAGTAATAAAAATACTAACCTTTTAGTTTAATTGATTAAATTAATTAAATGGGTCTTGATCTTGAAATTTAACGGTAAAATAACCGTCTCTATTGGTTGCTCACACACACGCCAAGTGAGCACGTTACGATGCCAGTAGTTGTTTCACGATTACTAACAACAAGTGTTTTGATCTAGCTTCAACCAATTCGAATACCACAGTGGTATATGTTCTAACAGTTGTATAATATCAAACTGATAGTGATATCCGAATATCAAATTGATAGGACACCTTTAATATATAATATTAGAGATATCAACCAAAATATATGTTGCAAAGAATAGAGAAATTATGAGTGTGCCGATTGAACTTTGTATCAATATTTTCTTTTCTTGAATACACTCAATAAAGAATCAAAGTCCACTTTTTATAGTACTTGTCATGTGGACCACAAAGAAAGCAATATATTCTCTGTCTCTTTTCCTTGCCGACAAAGACAAAACACATTCATATAATATGAAGATTTGTCATGGGAATAAAAGATATAAAAATGGAAATGACAATATACTATTTATTTTGGTGATAGCCTTTGTCAACATACGAATATCTTTGTCAAAATGGCAGACTTATAGTCCCTCTTATATTTAAACTACTAATTTAATTAGTCACAAACGTCAAACGGTAACTAATAATATTTTAAGTATATATATCATGAAACATTATTAAATGTTTAATAAATATATAACACATATATTATTAAACATATAATAAAACGTACTCTTCGTGTTTAAGTGTGTACCACCGATAGGCTCACGCATTTACCGATGGCTAAACGATCGCATATCTCAACAGCTCCCACTTGTGAGAGTTTAGACATACAGCGTCAATAATGAAACATCTAGCAACACTTCATTATAACCAGTAAATGTTGAGTTGATAGTTTCAAGAAAAAAATATCTCAAAAGTATACGATGGTATATGATTATAAAACTGCTAATCATCCTTTTGTTTTGAGTACCTATTAAACCATGGATATGGATCCTAACTCATTCCATATAGTTTAATTTTAATTTCTCGTGATCGAATTAATTTAGATAGTCCAAATGTATCAAGAATCATCTTGATCACACTTTGGGTACGGCCATACAATTACCTAATTAATTCTGGAGAGGATCCAGTGGTACTTCACTGCACTATATCAAGTGGAGGAACAAATTCTATATTGACTGCAAGTGTCTGTGGATGCTGCTTCACAACACTTTTAACTATAGCCTTTATAACTAACTCTTGCAAGCTAGCGTTTAACATATAATCAAGAAGCGATATTCACACATGCACAACTTGTTTGCATCTCAATTCTAAGAACGACTTAATCACGATTTTCGAAAACTTACTCTTGACAAGGATCCAAAAGTAATATTCGAAAGTTCGGGGTGTCCAATATTCATCCCTTATGAATAACATATGAGTTTGGTGGGAACCTTCCATTATATTCGAAGAATATAACCAACACTCATATTTGTCTTAATGTAGACAATATTCCCATATTGCTAACCGACAATAGACATGTTTAGAATAATCAAATATTCACGGACCTAAACATACAAATATAGGACAACAATAATTATACGAACGATAATAAACATCAAATATCTTTATTCATCAGAAAATAATAATTGTATTACAATCCCAAATTATCCAAATACTAAAATAACACGGATTACATGAGGCTATTAGCTGGAAGCAAACCAATGTTATGAGAAAGCATTGAATGCTTTTTAAGTTCCAAAGCCTTCGTAAAAGGGTCAGCTAAGTTGTCATTTGTGTGAAATTTCTCTAGTTTAATATCACCCAGTTCAATCACTTCTCGAAGGTAGTGAACTTTAGCACGATAATGTTTCGCACCTTTAGTGATTCCTGGTTCATTAGCTATAGTAATTGCTCCGGTATTGTCACAATACATCTTCATAGGTTCATTATTTGTGGGAACAACACCAAGCCCAGAAATAAACTTCCTAATCCAAACTGCTTGTTTAGCAGCCTCCAAAGCGTCTATATACTCAGCCTCTGTAGATGAGATAGCATGGATGGTCTGCTTCGAGCTTTTCCAGCTTACAACACCTCCATTCATTTTGAAAACATATCTAGTCTGAGACTTCGTGTCATCAGCGTCTGTCAGATATCAGCGTCAGTGTAGCAAGCAACCCTGAGCTCTCGTTTCATATCTCCTCCATAAACCATAAACATATCTTTGGTATGCCTAAGATACCTTAGAATGTTCTTAACAGCAGTCCAATGATCCTCACCAGGATTCTGCTGAAAATGGCTCGTCATGTTCTGAGAGAACGCAACGTCTGGTCTAGTGCATCTAACAGCATACATGATTGATCCTACTGCCAAAGCATAAGGAACTCTCTGCATGCGTTTTACCTCAGCAGGGGTAGATGCTCCTTGAGTCTTGGATAATTTTGAATCAGTTAGCATGGGAATAAAGCCACGTTTGGAATTATCCATGTTATACTTCTTCAAAATTTTATTTATGTAAGCACTTTGACATAAACCAATTAACCGTCTTGATCTATCTCGATAGATCTTGATTCCAAGAATATATGCAGCATCTCCTAGATCTTTCATAGCAAAACACTTTCTAAGGTAAGCTTTTACACTTTGCAACGTTGGAATGTCTTTTCCCATGATCAATATGTCATCGACATACAAGATTAGGAACACTACATTACTCCCACTAGCTTTGATATATACACATGGCTCATCGGGATTCAGAGTGAATCCAAAGTTCTTGATTTCATCATCAAATCTCTTATTCCATTGCCTTGATGCTTGCTTAAGTCCATAAATGGATCTTTGAAGCTTGCATACATGGTTTGGATATTTAGGATTGACAAAACCTTCAGGTTGCTTCATATAGACTTCTTCGTAAAGATGTCCATTGAGGAAAGCGGTTTTGACATCCATTTGCCAAATCTCATAGTCATAGAACGCGGCTATGGCTAAGAGAATCCTTATAGCTTTGATATCTGCAGCAGGAGAGAAGGTTTCTTCATAATCAACCCCATAGGTTTGAGTGAAGCCCCTTGCTACATATCGAGCTTTAAAGGTGTGTACATTGCCATCCATGTCGGTCTTCTTCTTGTATAACCACTTGCTGCTAACGGTTCTAGAGTTAGGAGGAAGGTCAACTAAGATCCAGACATCATTGTCTTTCATGGATTACATCTCCACATTCCTAGCATCAAGCCATTTTTCAGATTTAGGATCTGCTAATGCAGCTTTATAGTTAGTAGGTTCACCATGATCCCCTAACTCATGTTCCTCAACGTCAATGTATAAACACATACGGTCAGGAGCATGCCTAGTCCTTCTTGACTTTCGAATGGGAGCTATATCACTTATAGGTTCATCAATTTCTTGATCATCCTCTTCATGATCGCTAGTGTTTTAAGAAAGATTTATATCTTCATCTTGAATTACTTCAAGATCTTCTAAACTCCCACTTGCTTCTTGATTCATAAGATTGCTCTCTAGGAATTCAGCATTACGAGCAACAATAACTTTGTTCTCGGGTGGGTAATAGAAGGAGTAACCCATTGTTTCCTTTGGGTATCCTACAAAGATACACTTAATCGATCTGGGTTCAAGTGTGTCAGGTTTATTAAGCGTATCATGCTTAACAAGAGCCTCAGATCCCCAGACTTTTAAGTAAGTGTTGTTCCCATTCAATCCATAACACAAGATTTAGAGGAGATATTTAGAGAGAGAAAGAGAAGAAAAGTAGAGAGAGAAACAAGAGAGATTTGGAAGGTTTATGTTTACTAGAGAGAGAAAGTAAAATGAACCAACACCCTCTTCCACACATGGAAGAGGGTTTATATACCCTTGGCCTTTTGGGCCGTGGGCTTTGTTTCCTTGGGCCGGGCTTGGCTTTGCTTTGGGCTTACGCCCCTAACTTATACAATATTAGCTTAAAGTCCAAGCCCGGTTTTCCCGACTAACCTATTACAATACAAGACCTTTTAACGACTAAGATGACCTATTACATTCTTGTTCGGCTATATAAAATATAGGGCTAACAATCTCCCCCAATGTATCGGTCATCTTAAAAAGCTTAAAAAGCATAAGATGATTGAGTGAATACATTCTTGTAGAGGAGATCTTCCTGCTTTGGTCTTGTATCTTGGTCTTGATCTTGTTTGTAACAGCTTTGTTCCTTCATGCTTTCGTGATCTTTAACTTGAGCCTTTGTCATTTGACTTTGAGTGCTTGAGATCTTCATCTGTACTCCTTGTGACTAAGATGACCTATTACATTCTTACATTCTTAGGTATCTTGATTATCGCCATCTTGTGCTCTTGTGACTTCTGAATCGACATCGGTTGTACAGCTACGCCACCTTCTTGATATGCAGCAACATATATAGACACGGATGAAATGGCTTTGAACATTTCACCCTAACTCGGTAGCGTTTTACCTCCGGTCGGTGAAGACCGTTAAACGGTATTAAATACCGTACCTGTGATCATGTAGATTCGATTAAGAACCTCCTTGACAGGGTTTCCCGGTGGTAGAAGCCAGTTCTCTTTACTCGACCGTCTCAAAGCAGACTGCGAACGTAAAGAGTGAATCATAAGGATAAATTATCCGTCTGATTAGAGTCGTCAATTCAGATTTCCTGGAACAAGTTTGATTCTAAAAGAATCGCACCATTGTTGCTTTCTAGTTTGTCACAAGCTTGATTCATATAGAATCTTGCGAGTTACCTACCTTAGTGCTGTTTGATGTTGACACTGGAAGGATTTCCATTCGTCACTGTGAACACTAATGAGTGTCACTCTGAATGTTCTGGCAAGATCACATGGATTTTGCGAAGAAACCTGGAATCAAGTTTGAATCAATTAAGAATCGAAACTTAGTTGCTTTCCAGTTCTCACAAGTTTGATTCGTGTAGAATCACACAAGTTACCTACCATGAGCTTGTTTAATGCTGGCTCAAGCAGGATTTCCATCTTCATTGTGAATCGTATCACTCAGATGTTCTGGCAATATCACAAGGATAATGCGTAGGACTCAATTGTGTCCTAATGAGATGATAGATAGATCTCGATTGGCTCTAGACTCAATAAGTGCATTTTGGTAATCGGAGGCTGGAGCAGACTGCCACCTTTTCAATATTAACTGACTCGGAGTGAGAAAGTCAATAGATACGTGTTGATCTCCGTGACAATGAGACAAGTTTCTTTTGAGAGAAACTCGAATGGCTAGGGAAGGGTTGTGCATCGCATCACTGGGTCCATGACACTTGTCTTCAAAAGATGTGTTAACCCGGTTTCTACCTAAGTTGCATAGAATATTCAACTCCTTCAATGCTTACCAATACGTCATCATTAGCACCTTGTTGTGATTGTTCTAGTGCTAACTTAAGTAATTGGTCCGCATTCAGCTTCATTCCACTCCATCTTTCCTAAGGACAACTATTTCTAGCAATGGAATGTCCTTGGGTAGATCCCTCCGGTTCTGGTTGGATCATAGGACTTAGTTTCCTATCCTAAACCACCTTTTGACTCCATCGTTCTGTCGTGGATAGTAGGTTGTTTTGGGTATAGATCATAACCATAAACCATTGAAAACCATTCAAAGTGCTTGATAAAAATCAAAACTTTTAACACTTTGAAAGTTTTATCTTTTCGAAAAGCTCCCCCTACACACATGCATCGATATACGAAATAGTTTGGCATGTGAAGGAAAGAGTTGCACTTGAGTCTTTAAGATCACATGTTGCGATATATTACATTTTAATCACATTTTCTCCCCCTATCTCTAATACAAAAACATCATATTAGAGATACTAATTGATTAAAATATGACAATTTCTGAAAACGGATTGGGAGAGAAACATGTGTGCACGTATGAAGCATGGAACATTTTCAGTCGGGTCGCTCCCCCTCAACAAAATATGTGTGTCTTGAGACAAAATTTGACAAAATTTTAGAAAAACGACACCACAAAATATGTTGAGGTACGGAGTTGAGATGCCTTTTCCGATATAATATATTACATTTGACAATTTCATATCATTTTCGGAATGTGTTGGATACATAAAATATGACAATTTTAGAGATGTACCCAACAACATTAAAAGGCTTGATTTTAAAACGCTCCCCCTCAAAAATTGATCAAAATAACATATGACAATTTTGAGATATAAAACCCACTTATGAGGAAGGGAGTGTTGAACACACAATTTTGAAAGATTTAGAAAAACCTTTTGAGAAATTTGAAAAATTGTGTTCAACGGTTTTAAAATAATCAGGATAGAAGACTTCTCTTCTATTGATTAGGGAAAGCGCACTGAAACGTACACTTCCCTTTCGGGTCCGTTTTTCATGAGCTCAAAACTTTGATTGTTTTGTGACTAACTCATGACCGAGAAAAATTAATTTCCCGTTGTGAAGGATAAGTTATCATCCGTGATAAACTTTCCTTAAGTTGAAGTTCAAGTTCTAAGATGACATTTACTTAGAAATCGTTTTTCATGAACTTAAAAACTTTGAATGTTTTTATGAGAAGCTCATGACCGAGAAATATGAATTTCTCGTTGAGAAGGATAAGTTATCTTCCGAGATAAACTTTCCTTAGTTGAGGTCCGAGTCCTAAGCTGTGATGTGCTTAGAAGTCATTGTGAGAGAATATCAAGCAGCTTCATTTGCCAAAACCTCCAAGTCTTCTGGAGTCATATACTTCATACCAAGACGGCCAACGAGATACGCAAACCTATCTTTCGATAGAGCTTTTGTAAACAAGTCTGCCAGCTGGTACTCAGTTCTGACAAAGTATAATTCCACGATGCCGCGTTCCACTTGTTCCTTGATGAAGTGATATCTGACATCGATGTGCTTGGTGCGGGAGTGCTGAACCGGATTGCAAGATATGGCTATGGCCGACTTTGAGTCACAATACATAGGTATTTTATCAAAGTGGAAGCCATAATCTGTGAGTTGAGTTCTCATCCAGAGGACTTAAGCACAACACGCGGATAGAGCCACATATTCTGCTTCAGCTGATGAGAGCGAAGTGCAATCCTGCTTCTTTGACGACCAGCTGACAAGCTTGTCTTCCCCTAGAAATTGTATGCTACCAGAAGTGCTTTTACGACTATCAAGACAACCTGCGTGATCAGAATCTGAAAAAGCCGTTAGATGAAAACCGGTTTCCCTCGGATACCAGAGTCCCATGTGAATGGTATTCTTAAGGTACCGAAAGATCCGTTTAACCTCTTTGAGGTGATTTTGAGTAGGTCTGGCTTGATATCGTGCACAATAGCATGTGGCATGATGAATATCAGGCCTGCTGGCTGTAAGGTACATAAGTGACCCGATCATACTGCGATATCGCGTTTGATCTACGGGATATGAGTACAAGTCAGCGTCTAGGGATGTGGTCGACAATGGTGTACCAACGCGATCACATGAGGTCATACCATGCTTTTTAAGTATCTCTTGAGCATACTTAGCTTGGTTAATGAAGATACCACGTGGGGATTGATGAATCTGGAGGCCTAAAAAGAATTTTAGCTCCCCCATCATTGACATTTCAAATCTGTTGTGCATTAATTTTTCAAAACGTTTTGAAAGTTTTGGGTTCGTAGAACCAAAAATAATGTCATCAACATAAACTTGCACCAGCATTATGTCATCCCCATATATATTAGTAAACAGAGTAGGATCAATAGAACCTTTGGAGAATCCTTTGGATACCAAGAAGTTTGAAAGTTCTTCGTACCATGCCCTTGGAGCTTGTTTAAGTCCATATACAGCCTTCTTGAGACGATAGACTTTGTCAGGATGATGAGGATCGACGAATCCTTCTGGCTGATTCACATACACTTCTTCCTTCAAATGACCATTGAGAAAAGCTGTTTTGACGTCCATCTGAAAAACCGTGAAGCCCTTATGTGCAGCATAAGCAAGGAATATCCTGACAGCTTCCAAACGAGCAACTGGAGCGAATGATTCATCGAAATCTATCCCTTCTTGTTGACGATACCCCTTAACCACAAGACGAGATTTGTTTTTGATGATGGTTTGTTCTTCATCCAGTTTGTTTTTCCAGATCCATTTGAAATCTAAAATTGACATTCCATAGGGTCGGTCAACAAGTTCCCAAACATTTAGGCGTTCAAACTGATGAATTTCGTCTTGCATTGATTCAATCCACGCATGATCAGTCATGGCTTGTTTGATGTTTGTAGGTACAGTTGAACTTATGGTGAGTGCATACATACACACATCGCCATCGGTTTCGAGTTGTCTGCGTGTTCGAACCGGTTGTGAAGGATTTCCAATGACTTGCTCCAATGGATGATCACGTGTCCAATGGTGAGTGGATGGATATGGTTGGTAGAATGTATGCATGTTGGACGGATCAACATGTTGAGTAGAAGACTCTCCGACTTCGAGTACCGGTGTACCGAACGGATTGATAAATTCTTCATCGTCAGGTTGTGCATCGACTGCTTGATTGTTGATTTCTCCTTCAGCATTGACGGTTGGTGATGTTGGTTGTATGACAGTTTCTTGAGTTTGTTGAGTATCCACTGGAATTGTCTCTTGAGCAACGGTTGCTGAAGTAGATGCAGTTGTGTCTTGTTGACTTTGTGTGGGTGCATCAACAGTATTGACAGCGGAAGGCTTTGACACAACTTGATTGTTTCCATAGTAATATTCATCAAACATTGGATCATATAAATCAACCAACCCATTCATATGTGTCGTATCCGTCGATTCTGCTGTAGGAGTACTTTGTTGACATTCTTGCACGGGACGTACACTGTTGTGTGTAGGTGCCATTGCTGGACATTGAGGTACGGGACTTGAGCTGTTGTGATCAAGTACCATTAGTGGCAATTCGTCAAAGTTCACATGAATTGTTTCGACAATGATCTTTGTTCTCTTGTTATAGACCCGATATCCTTTCGACAATGTCGCATACCCCACAAAAATACATGCATCACCTTTTTCTTTCATCTTGTCGAGGTTCTCACCATCTTTAAGAATGTAGCATAAAGATCCAAATACGTGAAAGAATTTGACAGTAGGTTTCCTGCCATTGATGATGTGGTAAGGTGTCTTTTCATGTCTAGGGATGACGAGAGAACGATTCTGAGTATAACAGGCAGTGGCAATTGCTTCAGCCCAGAAGAATAGCGGTAATTTTGAAGCAGAAAGCATTGTTCGAGCAGCCTCAACCAAAGTACGGTTCCGTCTTTCGACAACGCCGTTTTGTTCAGGAGTTCGAGCAATAGACGTTTGATGTTCGATGCCTTCTTCTTGAAAGTAAGATTGCAAGTTCTTGTTCAAAAATTCAGTACCCCTATCCGTTCTTACGGTTAAGACATGAGCTTGAAGATTGCGTTGTATCATCTTGAGAAAGTTTTTGAGAACCTCTGGTGTTTCATCTTTGGACCTTAAGAAGAAAGTCCATGTGTATCTAGAGTAATCATCAATAATCACTAGAATATACTTTTTCCCGTTAATACTCTCTACACGCATGGGACCACATAAATCCATGTGTAGAAGTTCTAATCGTCCTTTTGAGCTAGGGGTAGTCTTTGTTTTGAAAGACTTCCGTTTTGCTTTTTCAACTCACAAGAAGAACAAAGATGGTCTTTGACGAATTTCAACTTAGGAAGACCGGTCACAATATCATTCTTCGAAAGCAAGTTGATGGTGTCAAAGTTGAGATGTGACAATCGTTGATGCCATAACCATGCTTGAGATGATGAAGCTTTAGCCATTAAGCAAATTGGATTTGTTGAAGATGTGTCTTGAAGAGTTACTGTGTAGAGATCAGAACCACGAGAACCTGTAAGAAGGTCATTCCTATCGTAGTCTCTAACATAGCAAGTAGATTTCCGAAAAGCCACTTCCAAATCCGCATCACAAAATTGACCAACGGAGAATAAATTGTGATTCAGTTCCTCGACGTAATAAACCCGTTTTATAGTGATATTCCCTTGAACCAAGTCTCCATATCCGAGTATCGGTGCAAATTGATCATTTCCAAACCGTACCGTACCCAGAAACTTCTCCACGAAGTTAATGAGAAGCTTGAGATTGCCCGTCATGTGCTTTGTGCACCCGGAGTCCATTATGAATAGGATGAGTTCGACGAGCTGCAGAAGAATTAGAAGACAATGTAGCTTTTGACAAATGGGAGCCCTTGATAGAAACGGGTTCCAAAATAGTAGTGGGCCTAGATGCAAAGTCTACAGGCAAGTTGATATTCCTAGACCCAATCACTAAAGTGGTTAACTTAGGTACCCATTTGTATCCGGGTAGTGTAAATCTCGAATACCCCCGTGTACATGTCCTAATCATGTTCTCATATAGCTTCTTTAATCTGTTTTGTTTACGCAGAGTAGTGGAGTCTAACACACTTAGATTCTTAAGTGGTTGATCAGTGGATTGGTTCAAAGTTCTTGTGGGTTCTCTAGTACTAGTGGGCACAGGAATAGGCTTCCTAGTTCTAGTATTCACGCCATTATGATTAAGAGCACAAGCATCATGATTGAAAGTACGAACACATTTTCCACATTCAACACAAACAACTTCAACATTCGAGGTCTTAGCATTTAAACTGTCATTACAAGCAGTTACAGACGTTTTATTCTTAGAAAACTTAAAATTCCTACGATGATCTTCTACTTCCTTCTTCTTCCCTTGACTATTGTTAGGCATGACTCTATCTTCAATTCTATTGCTCTTAAGCTGTGGTCCGCTAACACTAGTAGTGGGGATTACTCCTGTATAAGAAGACACACGTTGATTAGTTTTCTTAATATTCTGAGGTAACCGCAATGTTCCAGTTTGAGTGGGCCTAGTGTTCATCTTATACATTCCAGGTGCTATCACATTTGTGCTCTTATCATTTCCTATCTTACGCAAAGTCTGTGGGGATTGTCCTAAAATAGATGATTTAGGGCATTTAACCGCATTCGGTTGACGAACGGCGGATGGTTTACCCAAAACAGACTTTCCTTTCATTTTCTCAATGAGTTTCTGTAACTCACTAATGGCTATGTCCCTTTCTTTTAGTTGAGCTTTCAAATCATTTATTTCGAAATCTTTTTCATTTAGTAGACGAAACGAAGAAGCTGACATTTCTTGACACTTTTTATGATTATGAGATTTTTCACCTTTTTGTAAAGCAAGTTCAAGAGAAATGGAGTGTTTCTTAAGTTGAGAAAACCTTTTTGAAAGTTTGTTATATGACTGAATTTGTTTCGAAAGCTCTACTTCAAGATTGCGACATTTCGTGTCCGATTCTGACACTAGACATGCTACATGACAATATTGATCCAGATCGGTATACACACCAAGTATAGCATTCATATGGTCAGCATAAAAATATTCCTTAGAAAGTCGATCAATTTCGTTAGAAAGTCGATCAATTTCGTTAGAAAGTTGGTGTTCTTGTGTCTTCAATTTAATTTGAAGAAAAGCAACTTCATCTTCAAGAGATTTGACATAGCTTAAATCAGTTAACATTTCCTCAGTGAGAGCATTATAAAACATTTCCACATTTTTTGAAAGATCATCAATGGTTGGAACAATGCATTGTTGAATGACGACTTCTACTTGTGGGTTAGGTTTAATATTCCAAATGGTATCCCTAGAAACTTTTTCATAGTCGACGACACCTTTGTACAAATTTAAAACCCCTTGTTTTATAAACTCAAATTGCTGAACACTTTTGCTTTTCTCATCCCATTTACGTTTTTCATCCAAAATTCGCTTTTCTAACAAAATTGATTGCTTTTTGAAACTCCTTTTTAAAGAAACTTTCTTTTGTGGTTCATCACTTGGTGGTGGAACACTATTATACATCTTTTGTTCTTGAGAAAGTTCTTTTTGAGGGACAAACTTAATATGATTGTTAGAATCAGAAAGGTTTATTAAATCACTTAAGTTTGATCGACTTTCTTCTTGTTGACGAATGATTTCGTCGCAGTCAGGGGAAAGCATAAGAGCAAGATTATCAACATAACAACCGATATCATAAAGAGCAGGCTTGGTACTTTGAGCTTTCTTGAGATATTCAGGCTTGACAAAACTCGTTTTCATATTTCTATTGAGCATATTCATAGTTTGAATAGACTGACCCGTTTTGTAAACAATGTTGTTTAACGTGTCGACTCTCTTTTCCAAAGCAAGAATTTTTTCAATATCCGTTTCTTCACGAGTTTTATAAAGCTCAGTTTGTTCTTTGTTAATCGACTCTAATTCAGTAATTTGGAGTTTATGTAGCAGCAGTTGTTCTTCAAGTTCCGATATTTTCTGTTTTGACATATGAATTTCGTGTGTTACTTCAGAACAATATTGTTCGTTGAGCACCTTACGTTCATATACCAAACCATTAGCTATTGCAACTCGTCGATCAACTTCTTTTACATAATCACACTCTTTAAGCCTGTCTATCTCCTTGGCTAAGGATGTGTTTGCTTGCTTTAAACGTTTATTAGCATCTTTGTTTTCCTCAATTTCATGTTTTAAAGAATCAATTATAGACGCAAGCAAATCACGGTCCTCATCCGAGTCAGTATCCTGAGCAGCATTACCTTCATCATTACACATATGCTGTGAATCCGTAGAGATATTGCTATCCTCGGTGTCCATTACATATGTGTCATTGATGCTTTCGGGTTGCTCAGGATGCCGTCGTTCATTAGCAAACACATTATAGTTATCATTTGTTGGTACCTTTTCAATTGGCTCAGTATCAAAGATAGGTCCAGATGTATCAGCAGTCTCTGGAAGCACTTCTTGAATCTTTTCCATGTACACATAATGTGCCTCTAGCTCTTGATCATCGGCTTCATCATCAGTGTCATCACGCCAGTCAACTTCATCTGCTGTGAGTGGAATTCCTGCTTCTTCTTTCTTACACAGTAGCATCTTTTCCTTGTGATACCCTGAGTCCTTAACCCGTTTTGGCTTCTTGCATTCCCTAGCCATGTGCCCAAATCCCTTGCAGTTGAAGTATTGAATCCCAGTCTTTTGCACAACCGAAGTGCCTACAGTATCTCTAGCCCCAACTTGATTCAGCATCCTCTGATTATCATACCTAGCATCACGATCATACCTAGGTGCATTATCAACTTCCTTATATCTAACATTGGATGATGATCTGAGGTTGTTGTTGGTAGGTTTGTAGATCTTCTTATAAGTTGTGGTGAGTAAAGACATGAGTTCTTCAATCTTCTTGTCCCTTGAAGTTTGTTCATCATCACTGTCTCCATCTGACTCGGTGTCATACTTTGGAGGTGGAGTGGGGACAATTGCTTTTGCTTTGTGTTTAGCAGCAACTAGAGGTTTGGTGGATGAGCTTGATGACTTTGAGGAATGAGTAGGTGGTTGTTGACGGGGAACGGGTTTTGTTGAAGTAGCAGCCACAAAAGCAATAGAATTAGCAGACCGTTCTGCCTTTTCAGCCCTTAGTTCATTCACTTCATTCTGATGTTGTTTCAAGATATCATAAAGTTTGTGGTAAGATATAGTCTTGATATCCTCCCTTTGTTTGACCAAAGTCACAAACCTTTGCCATTCCGGTTTGAGTTGAAGTAAGAACTGAACATTGGCATGATGATTGGAGATGGTGCACTGATTTCTGACAAGCTCATTCATCATTTTGTAGAATCTCGAGTAATATGAGTCAATGGATTCACCATCTTCAGATGTGAATTTTCCAAACTCCCAAAGTAGATTAGTCTCGAGATCTTGAACATTGATCGACTCACCTTGCTTCAATCGATGAATTGCATTCCACATTTCCATAGCATTAGGACATGCATCAACTGTGGAATAGATATCGTTATCAATTCCAGTGAGTATGAAGTTTACAGCATCAGCTTCAGCTTGGAGGAGTTTCTTTTTCTCAGCAGAACATGTGTCAAAATCCTCCATAGCTCGTATAGTTGATGAAGTACCATCCTTTGCCTGTGTGGTAATTGGTCTGAATTCAAAAACTGGAGGTGGATTCTCAAGGCAGTGACGAAGAGCAGTTCGGTTTTCTTTTCCGTCGAGAAATCTGAGAAAACGAGATCTCCATTGAACGTAGCAACCGGCAGTGAGCACAGGTGGATTACCGTTGCCACCTTGTTCCAAACGAATTTGATTAGCAGTTGCAATGTTGATGTTGTTGTTAGACATGGTGAATACTTGTGAATGAATTGCAGATCTTAGTGGATTTTTTGTGATGATGTGTGGTTAAAATTGAAATTCCGAAATTTCCAGAATTTTTTTTTTCTCAGTCCGACAATAAATTCCTCAGTCTGACAAAACGGTAAGCCGAAAAATTTTGTATCGCAAAATTTTGAATTTGAGTTAGAAATAGCCAAAAACTAATAGGGAAAAAATTTGATTTTACTTGACCTAAAACTTTTAACTCTTTTTTTTTTTTTTTAATTTTTTTTAATCTTCGTGTAAACGATGTTCCTAAACTAGTCTAGATAGTGGCTAAGTCTAAAATTTACTCAAACAAAATATCCATCGGAATGCCCATCGGAATAACCTTGTCGGAATGACCAATCAGAATGTCAAATCAGAATACCCAATCGGAATGTCAAATCAGAATACCCAATCGGAATGTCAAATCGGAATGACCAATCGGAATGTCAATCGGAATGACCAATCGGAATGTCCAAATTGGAATACTCAAATCGGAATGTCAAATCGGAATGACCAATCGGAATGACCAATCGGAATGACCAATTGGAATGTTAAATCGGAATGACCAATCGGAATGTATAAACCCTATTCCGATTACACCAATCGGAATAACTGTAAGCCCTTTTCTGATGACCTGATCGGAATAATTCCCACTTTTCTCGGACAAAACTCAACCAATTCGTGATTTTAAGCCAAAAAATGATCAAAACATCCAAAAATTTTGTGTTTTTAGCCAAGGTAACAATACCAAATCTCTACCACAACTATGTAGAAGATTTGTATCAAGAAAAAACCATAAAAAACACAAGAAAAAATTTTTGGACGTGATATATAGATCAAAATGACCACGAAAAATCAAGAACACACCACACTAATCTTCAATCACCTATCCACTATAGGCTCTTGATACCAAATGTTGTTCCCATTCAATCCATAACACAAGATTTAGAGGAGATATTTAGAGAGAGAAAGAGAAGAAAAGTAGAGAGAGAAACAAGAGAGATTTGGAAGGTTTATGTTTACTAGAGAGAGAAAGTAAAATGAACCAACACCCTCTTCCACACATGGAAGAGGGTTTATATACCCTTGGCCTTTTGGGCCGTGGGCTTTGTTTCCTTGGGCCGGGCTTGGCTTTTCTTTGGGCTTACGCCCCTAACTTATACAATATTAGCTTAAAGTCCAAGCCCGGTTTTCCCGACTAACCTATTACAATACAAGACCTTTTAACGACTAAGATGACCTATTACATTCTTGTTCGGCTATATAAAATATAGGGCTAACAGTAAGACAACTTAGGGGCTTGCCTATGCCATACTTCGTATGGAGTCTTTTCAACCTTCTTAGTTGGAACCATATTAAGAATGCGTGCAGCAGACTCAAGAGCATAATCCCAAAAGAATTTTGGAAGAGTTGTTTGGGCCATCATGGAGCGAACCATATCTAGTAGGGTTCTATTTCTCCTCTCAGACACACCATTATGTTGTGGAGTGTATGGAGGAGTTCTATGGGCAATAATCCCATGCTCCTTAAGATGATCCAAAAATTCATAACTCATAAATTCACCCCCACGATCAGAACATAGTGCCTTTATGGTTTTACCGAGTTGATTTTCTACTTCCTTTTGAAACACCTTAAATGTTTCAAACACTTCATGCTTATGCTTTAGCAAGTAAACATAACCATAACGACTATAGTCGTCAGTGAAAGTGACGAAGTAGCTTGCACCTTGTCTTGACACGGTTCTGAATGGGCCGCATACATCGGTGTGTATAAGTCCAAGCAGATCTTTAGCCCTCTCCACTTGATGTGAATAAGTGCCTTTATGGTTTTACCGAGTTGATTTTCTACTTCCTTTTGAAACACCTTAAATGTTTCAAACACTTCATGCTTATGCTTTAGCAAGTAAACATAACCATAACGACTATAGTCGTCAGTGAAAGTGACGAAGTAGCTTGCACCTTGTCTTGACACGGTTCTGAATGGGCCGTATACATCGGTGTGTATAAGTCAAAGCAGATCTTTAGCCCTCTCCACTTGATGTGAATAAGGTTTACGTGCAATCTTACCAGATAAACATGAAACACACTTGTCAAAGGAATCATCATCGTTTGACTTAAGCAATCCATCAGTTTGTAATTGCTTAATGCGCTTTTTGCTTATGTGGCCAAGACGACAATGCCATAAGAGTGTAGAGTCCAAGTTAGACTTAGCCCTTTTATTACTTACAACATAAATAGAACTATCGTTTGCATTAGAATGACACATATCAATTTCATATATACCATGACGAGGAATAGCACGAAAATAAAACATATTATCTTTCGAAACTGAAATTATTGCATTATTCTCAAAACGGTTAACAAAACCATCGTCATACAAACGGAAAACTGAAACAATCCCTCTAGAAATAGAAGGTGCGTAATGACAATTATTCAAAATGACTACTAGTCCACTAGGGAGAAATAACTGAAAAACACCAATGGCTTCGACAGCTGCACGATGACCATTGCCCACGTACAGGTTCAAAGCTCCTGGCTTCAGCTTCCTACTTATCCTTAGTCCCTGAGTAGTATTACAGATGTGAGTACCACAACTAGTGTCATAAACCCAGGATTTATTAGGAAAAGTAAAGAGTTCTATAGTGAAGATACCTGAAGTGCTAGCTCCTTGAGATAGCTTCTTCTTCTTCCACAACTCAGCGAGATACTTTGGACAGTTTCTCTTCCAATGACCAATGTCACCGCATTGGTGAAAAGTGGCGTCCTTTGCATGATTCTCTCTCTTTGGTGGAGGGGGAATCTTAGCTCTAGGAGTAAAGTTTGCTACTTTCTTCCCTTTGCCATGATTATTACCCTTCGTAGCATTAGACAGTTTAGCCTTATTAGGCTTTTGGATCCTTCCTGCCCTAATAGCATTGATAGTATTAGTAGTAGCAGGTGTAACCTTCTTTGGCAACGTCTTCTCATGTAGCTTGAGCATGGCATGCAGCTCAGGTATTGTCTTCCCCAGGCCATACATATTGTAATCTTGCACGAACCTATCATAATCCTTGTTTAGTGAGGCTAAGATTAGGCTAACTGCAAGTTTCAGTGACACGGGATGACCGAGACGTTCCAAGTTCTCTATGTAGCCCTTCATCTTTAAGACATAAGAGCTCACATATTGTCCATCCTCATGTTTACACGGGTGAAAGGCACGTGCAACATCAAGGAGTTCTTGATCCGCTTGTTCAGTGAACATGGTTTTCAACTCCTCTATCATTGACCATGCGCCATGACCCTTCAAAAGCCTTTGGAGTTCAGGGGACATAGTCATGAGCATAAGGCCAGCAATTTCTCTGGACCTTTTAACCCAAGTATGGTGGTACTCCGGGTCTTGTTGAGGACCTTCAACACCAGGAGGAAGAAACGGGAGATCAGGAATAGTTTGCTTAAGGTATTTAACCAAGTCATCAGTTTCGAGCGCTATCCGAAGAGCACGATACCAATCAACAAAGTTAGTTTCAGTCAGCTTCATTTTCTCAAGGAAAGGACTTAACAACTCTGTTGTTTAAGCAAGAGGTAGAGTTATTCATCTACAAAATAAAAGTTCAACGATTAGTATTTTTGATAATTACATTCTCAAAAGAATTAACTACCCAATTAATCATTATGAGACTAAGATCCTTGCTTGCACTCCCACTTAATATTAGAGGTCCGACCGTCTAATATCAAGTAGGGCAAGAGGTAAGCGTCGAGCGTTAATTACATTACAAGTGCAACTCTTAGATTTATGAGATGATTCATGAATTTTATTGTTGTAGAGTGTTTGGATGGGAGTTCTCACATCTCTTTCGAGTACCATTGAACATCTCAAACAAACTTGTTCTACATGTAATAAATCATGAGTATGTTTCATCTCATCTTATGCCTCGGGTTTCGAATCTGACCGAGAACTCGACTTAAGTCGTACCAATTTAAAGCATGCAATAGTTGGCAAAGGTCTGACCAGTGACAAAAATCGCCTTGGGTGCATGATTCGCCCTAGGTCTGACCAGATGGCGAAAAACCACAACAAGTGTTATTAAATTAGATGGCATAGACTTAAAATTCAAATAGGTATCACATAAGTTTTAGAAAACAAATGTCAAAACTTGTAAAAGATGCATGCAATCATCCTTTAGCACAAGTTAAGAAAAACCTTTTGTTAACTTTTTGGTTTTAAGCGTGTTTACCGCGGGAAAGCATTAAAGATTGATCAAACCCTATATCCTACTCTTCATGCGCCCGAAGGCGCAAGTGCTTGGGATAATTATCACATAGATGCCGAAACATTATGTGACACGGGAAACATTAAAGATCATTCAAACCATAGCTTGACTAGAACACGTAGTGCAATAGCAAGTCCATCGTTAGTAAAACACAAAATGGTGTTGTAATTTTAAGTATTATAAACCAATTAATTTTGCAAATCACGTCGTTGAGAAGATGGTTTATAAGCTATCATTACGGTATGTATGCCCAACTCGAGTGACAATATGATTTTTCAAAACAATTAGATTATAATAAAAACAAGTTTCATAGATCTTATGTAAATATTAAGATTTGTTCAAAAAACAAGTTTTAACAAATAACACATAGCCGATTCGCAAGGAAAAATAAGTGTATTAATATGACATATTTTTAAAGCTAGTTTCGATATAAGTAGAGATCCGTTTTTATGATTTCTAGAATCTTGTATTATCATGTTTTGCAATTCTTAATGGAAAACAAATAAGCACATAAAAACAGACTAGAAATGGGTAGAAGAAGAAGACAGACTCTATATGAAGGCAGTAAATCATATAAGATCCAAGATCTCAAATGAGTCTTCCCCAATTTGAGGATCAAAAACCCTCACCAAGTTGCTAGGTACTTGGTGACGAGCATGCATCACAAACATGATTGCTAAAGTCTTTGACGGATAAAAATAAAATTTTGTTTATTAACCAATTTAATAAACCTACCCAATTTTATTAGATCTAGATCAAGATTAAAATTTTATGGCAAGAATGCATGTTATTGCCATAGAAAATAACTAAATCGAGTATTTAAGCGGATCTAGCGTGTTTATCTATGTGTAACCCATAAATGTCATACGATGACTTGTGATGCCACTGTTGGGATTTTAGAATACTAGTTAACCATTAACTACGAGTGCGCAGCGGAACGGATCTAGTATAACATTTATGATTAACACATAATAAAGTAATAAAAATAGTAACCTTTTAGTTTAATTGATTAAATCAATTAAATGGGTCTTGATCTTGAAATTTAACATAACCGTCTCTATTGGTTGCTCACACACACGTCAAGTGAGCACGTTACGATGCCAGTAGTTGTTTCATGATTACTAACAACAAGTGGTTTGATCTAGCTTCAACCAATTCAAATACCACGGTGGTATACGTTCGAACAGTTGTATAATATCAAACTGATAGTGATATCCGAATATCAAATTGGTAGGACACCTTTAATATATAATATTAGAGATATCAACCAAAATATATGTTGCAAAGAACAGAGAAATTATGAGTGTGCCGATTGAACTTTGTATCAATGTTTTCTTTTCTTGAATACACTCAATAAAGAATCAAAGTCCACTTTTTATAGTACTTGTCATGTGGACCACAAAGAAAGCAATAAATTCTCTGTCTCTTTTCCTTGCCGACAAAGACAAAACACATTCATATAATATGAAGATTTGTCATGGGAATAAAAGAGATAAAAATGGAAATGACAATATATTATTTATTTTGGTGATAGCCTTTGTCAACATACAAATATCTTTTGTCAAAATGGCAGACTTATAGTCCCTCTTATATTTAAAATACTAATTTAATTAGTCACAAACGTCAAACGGTAACTAATGATATTTTAAATATATATATCGTGAAACATTATTAAATGTTTAATAAATATATAACACGTATATTATTAAACATATAATAAAATGTACTTTTCGTGTTTAAGTGTGTGCCCCCGATAGGCTCACGCATTTACCGATGGCTAAACGATCGCATATCTCAACAGTAACGTTCATGTCATAAAATTACATTGCATAACGAATATATATAACATTGTATAGATTGATTCGGGTTTTTAATTTTTTTTAACATGCAACCCGATCACCCGATAAACACAACCTGATAACCCACAACACGATAGACCTGAATCCGATAGACCGATATAGGGGCACCAATGATATGACTAAGGCTAAAGATAGTCGATATCTAAAGTAAATTACTACTAAGAATTGTAATTGCTGAAAACGTAAACATACGACTAACAAACTGAGGCAATTTTCTGTGTGTTTCTTCTTGTTCATTCACTGATGCATGGAGTACATTTACATAGTAAACTAGAACATGTACAACTATCCTAAACATAATGCAATACTACAAATATGGTGAGCATGGATGTAAACATGGACTAAATGCAGTAGTGGGGTTTCACTTTTCATTCCTAAAATGATGCATGACTTCAAACTTAGAATATAAGGAAAAGTTGCTGAGATCTAAAGACTTGGTCGAGACATGATCAGACATGATCAGGCACATATCAGTCGGGTTGCGGATTAGTCTTTATTTCTCAAAACTCGATAAGCCCTAAACCCGACTGCGTCATTCCAAATATTTTATTTTATTAGATTTGGGATTACAAAGTCGATGTCTCCTAATGCGGACGAGAAGAAAAAGGCTAAACTTGTGATTTTTGAAAGTGAAAAAATAATAAATAAAAAAATAAAGAAAAATTTAAATTCTCTATATAGAGTAGAATAAAATATATATGGTGGTTAAACATTTAATACATACTCACGGGTTAAACCACCGGTAAATTCGGTTGACTCATAGGTCACAAGTTTGACCACTGTATCAACCCAGTCGAGTCATCAAGACACGAGGTTGACCATATGGTCAATCCGGTTGATTATTCGATTCACGAGGTCGACTACCGGATCAACTTGGTCGAGTCATTGAGCACGGGTTCGACTATCTGTTCAACCCGGCCGAGTCACTGAGTCAATTAGCATTTCGTTAACTATATCTCGCTGGGAAATTTCCGGGGGTCAAAGGTTCGACCACTGAGTCAATTAGGATATCATTAATCATATGTCGGTGGAGAATTCCGCCGCTATGCGCGGATAATCGTTTAGTATATATATATATATATATATATATATATATATATATATATATATATATATATATATATATATATATATATATATATATATATATATATATATATATATATATATATATATATATATATATATATATAATTTGGATCATATGAGAACTTTTTAAAGTTGTAAAAATAAGAACCAACCAAAATCTCACAAATGACACTCTATTTGAAACAATTTTAAAACATGATTAAGTAAAAATATAATTTTTAAAGATTCGATAGGCTTTCTTTTAAAAATTGGTGAAATCTAAGTGATACATTTTGATTCGAGGTGTGATACATATCATGTTTTGGTATTGTGTATCAACTTATTTAGTGGTAGTTGTGTATCAAGTGTACCAATTTATGTATAAGATATTAACTTTTTGAGGTTTCGATGTATATGTATCACATTCTTAATTGTGTATCAGTAATTTATTACACACTTTTCCGTTGTTTATTAGTCGGTAGAGTGTTTAGTTGTATATATAATGTATATTTTGGTGTAGTATTAGTAAAATAGTTATTTATCAATGTTTTAGTGGTGTTTTAGATTAGTTCTCATTTTTACAACTTTAAAAAATCTCTCACATTAGCCTCACTCTATATATATATATATATATATATATATATATATATATATATATATATATATATATATATATATATATATATATATATATATATATATATATATAGGGGCGCGCTATTTATAGAACCTCTTTTTTGGTACAGAACTTATAGAACCAATTTTCTACTACTAATAAAGCATAGTGTACATGATGTTAATGCAAGATGGCATTTTTGAAAATATATACTACTCATTTTGAAAAATTAAATTAAATTAGGGGCAAACTGGGTATTTTGATTCACTAAAATTTTTTCTTTTTTTTAATTTTTAATAGAAAATACGATTTTTAAACATTTAAAATTCGAAATTATTAATTAATTAATTTTTTTAGTTTTAAGTTTTTCTCAGGAGATAAGTTTTATTTATTAAAAAATTCATACTTTTTATTTTTAAATATTATAATTTTACACAACTTTTATAACATAAACATACATGTTTCTCTAATTTTATAACATAAATATAAATGTTTCTCCAAATTTATAACATAAACATACATGTTTTTATGAATTTATAACATAAACATACATGTTTCTCTAAATTTTTAATATAAACATACATGTTTCTCTCAATTTATAAAATAAACATACATGTTTCTTTGAATTTATAAGATAAACAGTACATGTTTCTCTAAAAGTTATAACATAATAAAAACATAAATACAATAATAAAAATTTGATATCATATATGCACGACATTTGAAACATATATGCACGGCTTCGACTTTGCTAGAACATATATGCACGGCTTCGACTTCGCATGATATGTTTTATTGTCAGATTCATTAGAACTTATGTCCATCACCAAAACCGTATGTTGCAATATTTTGTGACCACATGATCCTGCTTTAACTGCACATAAAAAACATACACGATTATTTATAACATTTGGTAAGTAATGTTGAAACAAATATTGTACATGAAAACAAGAACTATTTAAAATAAGCCATAAAAACATATATGTTGCATTATAACTCTTGGCCCACGAAAAAGAAACGATTTTTCATATATGTTTAAGAAATGTTTAATATGTGTGTATAGTGTTTTCTAAAATTCATCAAACAAAATAATACAAAGCAAAAAGGATGCAATATGATGATTACATAAAGCTTTGTTCATTCTAGTTTTTTTTTACTTATAAGAAACTATTTTTTACATATATGTTCATGGTGTACATTTATGTTCCTAATGTACACTTATATTTATGATGATTACATAGATAAAAAAATGTTATTGATCATATATGTTCAAAGAATAAAATGTTAATTACATATATGTTGTTACTGTAAAAATTTTAAACTTTATATTTTTGAGACAAAAGATGCATGTAACTTTTAAAGTTAAAGATGCATGTGATTGTATTAAAAAATAAATAAGTACAATAAGAAAAAAACAAGACAACAAAGACAAAAAATATTTCAAGTGAGAGATAAGAATCACATAGACATCTCATATAGTAGACAAACAAAATGAATAAAAAAATAAAAGCTATTAATATTATTAAGGATGATCAAGATTGTACAAAAAAATAACCATTCACATCTGATCTATCTATCTACTACACAATGGAACCCCATGTCCATAAATAAAAAATCATAGATACACGGTAAAGGTTTTTTTGCTACGCCATAAATATTTCTTTCATATCAGCTGATAAAAACTTTTAATTAGTTAAATTCAAGGATTAAATTTACCTAAAACATTAATTTCTCTACAAGTCAGCTTTTATTAAGCTAGTACCCCCCAAACTATATATTCCCAGTCAACATTTAACTTAACCCATTTCAATGAAAAAAGAAAAAAAACCAATAAAAAGGTATAAATGTGATACCTGCATAAATGTTTATTGATCGACACTACATGGAGGCATCATATGGAATCTGAAAACCTAAGAATCGGAGTTTTCAACGCATACGAACCCATATATGCGCTAACATAATGAACTCATACGAACAAGGATCTTCATACTATGGTCTATGAATCCATCGGACATACAAACATACGAATCACTAACCGCTCGAACATACAAACTATGGCAAAAGAACCTATTAATGTGATTCAAAATATGATGCGTGATTATTTTTTTATGAGCATCCATTTGCCTCATACGTATTTATCATTGCTAGATCGAAAGGGAGAAGAGAGCTGAAAATGGATCTAAACGGAGAAGAGGGGCGGCGATATTTGTGGGTGAGATCTGGTTTAGGAGAAGCTATGTAGATGCAAACGAAGATATATACTAATGATATGAATCAAACCGAATATGTAAGTCGAGTAGGAGATTTTTTTCAGGAAGGATCTACAAAGAAAAAGAAAGAGAGGCGGCGGTTTGTTTTTAGTTAGATCTAGGTTTTGATAAATTTGTTTAAATTGAAACTGAGAGAGAGAGAGAGAGATATAAGTAAACCACTTTTTATCATTTTTAGGGAGTGACAAAATACCCAGCTTGCCCTTTATTTATTTCTTTTTAATAAAATAAGTAATTAATATTTACAAAATTGCCATCATGTACTAGTATGTAGTACATTATGCATTATTAGGAGTAAAAAGCAGGTTCTGTAAGTTCTGTACCAAAAAAGAGGTTCTGCATATAGCGCTACACTATATATATATATATATATATATATATATATATATATATATATATATATATATATATATATATATATATATATATATATATATATATATATATATATATATATATATATATATATATATATATATACTAGTGTCGTAACCCGTCCAACGGGCGGGGTCGCTTTTTTTCTTGTTCAGGAGGGTTTATTGTTGTGCGTTTTAGTTTCTTGAATTTGTAATTTAACCTTTTGTATATTTTAGTTATTTTTACGCTTAATTAACGTTTGTTTGTGGTTAACGGGCGGGATTGTTTTCTTTGCATAATATGAACGAACCATTGACGATGAACCGGTGACTCGGTAGGGTTGACCCAATGATTAGTCTCCTTACCCGGTGACTTAACCGGATTAACCCGGTGGTGATACCGTATCCTGATATATTGCTATAATATGATTCTTAAACTTATGTTAAAGATATTTTAAAAGATTTAAAACCAAATCCGAATTTTAAAAAAAATATTTCGAAATTAATAAAAAATTTCCATGTCTAAACCTCACAAACATGCATTAATGAAAACAACAACCTTTACACTCCGATAAACCTTAAAAAGAATATCAAATTTCACAAAAACAGCGTTATGTTATTTCCTATAATGGAATGACGGAATTTTAACAGTAGTAATTGTTATTTTGGGTCTTTAACTATATTTTTATCCGATGCAAGTGTTTGTGTTTAATTTTTTATTCAATGGCAATTTTTACATGTCTAAACCTTTACACTCGGATAATTATTGAGCTACGGAAATTCATCCGAAATTTAGAAAATAAAAAAATTTTGAAACTTAAAAAGAAAACTACTAAAAATATTTCGGAAGTTAAAAAAAATAAAGGGGTTGTTTAGTTGTGAAAACTTTTCATAATTATCTGCTATTAAATTTCTAGAGGAGGAATGAGATTTCTTTTCTTGAGTAGAGTTAAAAATCTTGAACACCTGATAAAAACCGGATGATAACGAAAAAATCAGACAGAAACGTAAAATAATCGGATAAAAATGTAAAATCAGAAGAAAAAGGAAAAAAATATTGCCGAAAACTTAAATATACGGACAAAAACATAAAAAATCGGACGAAAACATAAAAACACTGAGAAAAACGTAAAACAACTGATGTAAACGTAAAAATACTGATGAAAACGGACTAAATCGAAGAAAAAAACTTAAAAATAATGACGAAAACGTAAAAAACTGATAAGAACATGAAAAACTAACCAAGGTATAAAAATATATGAAGAAGACATAAAAAAACTGACAAAAAAGTAAAAAAAAAACCAGCGAAAACGTGAAAAACGAAGAAACGTAAAGAAAACTGACAAAAACGTGAGAAGTTGTCGAAACGTAAATTTTTTGAAAAAAAACATTAAAAAGTGACGAAAATGTAAAATAGGGTTAGAAATAGATATGCGAAATATTTTATTTTTATTAGGGAAAAGAAATAGAAAGGTAATATGGGGTATTCTAGTTTCTATATAATATTAGAAAATAAAAATTTCATGATTTTTGAAAAATATTGAATTTTTTTTTGAAATAAACATGTTTTTAATCCAAAATATAGAAAATAAAAAATTTAGAAAATAAACATGTTTTTTATAGTTTACGCTAAAACATAATTTAAAATGTACAATATTTTTATATATATTGTTTTGTGATTTGATATGTTTTATTGAATGAATAATAGTTCTTTGTTGTGGTTTGTGTATTTTCTTTTGTCTTTTTTAATTTGTAATTTAATATTTAGTATATTTTTGTTATAGTTTACGTTAAAATAAGTTTTGCTAAAATAATTTTTATATATAATTTAAAATATATAATTATTTTTTATTTTTTATATTGTTTTATGATTAAATGTACTTTATTGAATGAATACATATTTCTTTGTTGAAGTTGTGTATGATTTTGTAGCGATGTGTGTCAACTCACACATAAAAACATTATCAAAATATCCTCGAAATAGACCAATAAGACTTAAATATGCTAAATATAAGTAAAAATATGTTTTTATACTTTATTGAGTCTTGAAGATACAAACTAAATAAAATAAATTAAAAATGGTGATTTTCGATGCGTTTTGTCGATGTTTGCACGTTTTTTGAGATGCAAACGGGGTTTATATTTAATCACATGCACACCATTGAGAAGAGCACGAGATTACGATTCCAAAGGTACTTTTATTTTTCATTGGGGCCATCCGATGCATCTTTTATAGGTCGGACAAAGCTATGTATTATATAAGCCCAACACAAGCCAAAAGAAACTATCTTTAAATATATAGGTTTGAATAGTTATAATTAAAACTATGCATAGCACAGTTGGTAAACTGTGTGGTGCTAAGTTTTGAGGGAGGAGACCAAGGTTCAAATCTTGTTAGTGGCACTTTTTGTCATTAATTAATTTCAACCGTTTCATGTCTGACCCGGTCCAAAAAAACGTCCGACTCGGTTCAAATTAAACATGACCCGAAGTCTGACCGGGTTCAAATCAGACCTGGCTCAGCCCAAACTTGAACCGGACCGGTTTAGGACTCGGCCAAAACGTGAACCAGATAGGTCCTGACCCGGCTCGGCCCAAAATTGATCCTGACCAGTACTGATCCGACTCAGCCCAGATTTGTCCGGATCAGTACTGATCCGACTCAGCCCAGATTTGTCCGAACCGGTACAGACGCTGCTTGGCCCAGACATGAACCGCACCGGTCTAGAACATTAAGATGCGGCTCCAAAACGCAGTTTTGAAAACTACGTTTTCAAAACGCGAATTTGAATAAACTGCGATTTCAAACCAAAATTTCAGGGAATTTGGAGATTTTCTAGGAAATTCTAAAATACTATTGGCTAAAAGATGTGACTGGGATATGACTGGATTAAAAAGTGTGGTTTCAAATCATAATTATACATATATATAATATAAAGATATATATATATATTTATTTATTTACAGAACCCATCTTAGTGACAGAACTTGCAGAACTCTTGTTTTTGAAGGCAAACATGTATGTCTGAAGAAATACATGTATGTTTTTGAAAGCGTATATGTAAATTTTTGGATCGGTGCACATACATGCATGCGCGCTTTAAAAAATGTATGTTTTTGAATGCGTACACATACATGCATGCACACCCTCAAACATATATGTTTTTGCATATCTTTTTTGTAATTTTATTTAATTTTAACAAAAAGAACTTCAAATATGCTTCACGAATACAAATATTCTCTAAAAACATATATGTACTTCTTCAGACATACATGTTTGCCTTCAAAATCATGAGTTCTGCGAGTTCTGTCACTAAGATGGGTTCTGTAAATAAAGTTACACTATATATATGAAAGTTCAAGTAAAGTTATATAAAGAGGAAAATGCAAGTTTGCTCCCTGTGGTTTGCCAAAATTGCAGGTTTGCTCCCCAACTTCCAAAAAGTGCAGGCGGCCTCCCGGAGGACGAAGGTAAGTAGCAACGAGCCTCCCTGGAACTAACTCTCGTTAATTTTTTCTAGTTAACTTTGTTTTGTTCAAGGGTATTTATGTCCTTTCATAATTTGTTTTTAACCTAGTATTTTTTATTGCACCCTTACTCCCTGTGGTTTACATTTAAATAGCCTCATCTAACACTTTTGCAAACACACGCCACGATCAAAATCCCCTTTTCTAAAAACACATAAACCCTAAATATGATCTGCTTTTGTAGGAACCAATCAATTGTTCGTACATCATGGACAAACACTAATCTAGGAAGAAGATTTCGTTGTTGTGTGTCTAAAAACACATAAACCTCCTGCGTAAACTATATAAATTACATATCTTTGTTGGAAGTTTAATTACCATTAACAGGTTTATCATGTTACCTCATTTACAGTGACTGGGAATAAGTAGAGGGATAGGTTGATCTTCGTCATTATCTGAGATCAATCTTGTATCCTTCATCACATCTTCATCATCATCATACGTCAACTTCACACACTTGCCTACATTTTGTACATCAATAAGGGTCAAAGATTCATCCAATAATTCTGCGTTAAAAACGGCTTTTCTGATGGCTCATCAACGATCTTGTTGTAAAAGAATTCCTCATGCTTTAGAGCAAATCGAACTTTCTTAAAACTTTTTGATTTTCTAACATTCTTATCTTTTTATGATTCATAGAAGTAGTGATCTTCGTAATTAGCATACAAAAGATAAATGATGCAATCATCGTCACCAAAAACTGCACAAGCATCTCCATAGATTGCAAGCAAATAATAAAAATTGTAACTACTTTGGTTTAGGATGAAGAACAAGGATTTTTTTTAATGATTGGTTAGACTTGAGAGAGCAACGAATATTTGATTCTTGCTTTTCCTTTCTCTTTTTTTAATCAATTGGTTCTTGCTACTTATTCCAAGTCACTGTAAATGAGGTAATATGATAAACCTGTTAATGGTAATTAAACTTCCAACAGAGATATGTAATTTATATAGTGTACGCAGGAGGTTTATGTGTTTTTAGACACACAACAACAAAATCTTCTTCCTGGATTAGTGTTTGTCCATGATGTACGAACAATTGATTGGTTCCCAAAAAAGCAGTTTATATTTAGGGTTTATGTGTTTTTAGAAAAGGGGATTTTGATCCTGGCGTGTGTTTGCAAAAGTGTTAGAGGAGGCTATTTAAGTGTAAACCACAGGGAGTAAGGGTGCAATAAAAATATACTAGGTTAAAAAGAAATTAAGAAAGGACATAAATACCCTTGAACAAAACAAAGTTAACTAGAAAAAATTAACGAGAGTTAGTTCCAGGGAGGCTCGTTGCTACTTACCTTCGTCCTCTGGGAGGGCGCCTGCACTTTTTGAAAGTTGGAGAGCAAACCTGCATTTTTGGCAAACCACATGGAGAAAACTTGCATTTTACTCTTATATAAATGATTAAAGGAAAAAAAATTAAATATAATAAACCATTTTTCAATTACACTTTTCATTTGATGCATGCATAAAATTTTTGTAATGTTATAATTTTTTTGAGAAATATATGTATATTATGTATAGATGTTTTTAATGTTTGTAAAATGTGCATATAGTATTGTATATTTATGTAAGGGTTAAGACCAAAGATATGCCATGAACTTTCGAAAAAAACTCGTTAAGGCTACGTACTAATTTAAATACCATTATAACCCATAAAACTTTACATAAACCGGCTATTATCAGCCATGTTACCGTTTTCAACCTGTTAACACGGTAAAATTTGCCACGTCATCTTTTTTTATATTTTTTTCTTAATTGTAACTAATTTGCAAACCCTTATTTTTTTTCTTTTTACATTTTCTCTCAAGTATTTTCTTTTCCAGTATTAACATAGAAAAAAACTACCACACATTAATAAAAACAGAAACACATAAAAAATAATTTTCATTCAAGATCTATTATCCACTGCCAACACCACCACTATCATTTCACCATTCATTCAAGAAACATGGTTTCCCCTCACATACGCCAGATCTGTTTCGTCGTAGCGGTAGCGGCGATGGATGCGATGGCGGTTCCATCGTGGTGGGTGGCGCCAATGGCGGTTCCGTCGTGGTGGGTGACGGTGACGCCAGTTCCATCTGGTGGGTGACCACATATCTATTCAACCTCAATTTAGGTGACCACCAGATCTATTTAAACGGATTTCACACGATACTCTTGATCTATTCTTGATCTATTCAAGTTGTAGATATATTCAAACGTGATTAAAGGTTTTTTAATGGATTTTTAAGTGGTTGTGCGGTGGTTGCGTGATGGTGGTTTCGTGAAGGTGGGGTAGTTTCGACATAGAGTTGGTTGCGTTGTAGTGGTGGTTTCCATCATATTAGATCTTAAGTGTTTTTTTAGGTATATAACAAGAATAATGTTGATGAGAAAATAGTGTAAGGTGGATAGTGATGATGTTTGTATTTTATTTGTGGTATTGGAAGTGTTTGATTTGCTATTTTTTGATCTGGGCTTTTTTAAGAAAAAAAAGGACGACGTGACAAATTTTACCGGTGTTAACAGGTTGAAAATGGTAACATGGTTGATAATAGCCGGTTTATGTAAAGTTTTATGGGTTATAATGATATTTAAATTAGTACGTAATAACGATTTTTTTTCTAAAGTTCATGGCCTATCTTTAGTCTTAACCCTTTATGTAATGGAATATTTTATTAAGAGTATTAAATACACTTTTATATTTAATTCTACCATTTTGTACATTTGGCTTGTAAAGTTATATTCCTTAAACAATGTTTTGGTTTGTGCATTAAAATGAGGTACACCATGTAGATGTAGTAGTACCTCTTAATTTTTTTTTTTTGCATCTAATAGGAGAGAATGTGCAATTTATTTGAGTTAGGTTAAACGTGACTTAATTGAATTTAACCAAACTAGCCCTTAGAGGATACGGAACGGTTGGGTTATTTCCTGCGCTAAAGCCTATAAAGCCAGAAAGTGAACGACACCACTTCGTGGGTTGGTGCCATGGCTCTGGCGTCGTGGCTACCGACCCACGCCAAAAGATTTTTTAATTTATTTTTATAGTTTAAGTTTAACTCTCTATGGCATCAAAAATACTCCTACGACATCAACAATACCCTCATGACACCAGAAATCACTAATACTACTAAAAGGTGAGGTCATAACATTTTTGCTGACGTGACATTACTTTTTAACTATGACACCAAATTTACGACATCATCGTTTCCTATGCTCTCGTAATAATATAGTAGTAATGATTTGCAACAAGAATTAACATAGAATTATAGTGTTAGGTTATTTTCAGAACTAAAAAAATGTACAGAACTGCGAGAATCATATTTTTACTCTTAATAATACATAATGTACAACATGACAATGCACAATGGCATTCTTGCAAATATACGTAACTTAAGTTGGAAGAAAAAGTAAAATTAAGGACAAATTGGGAAATTAGTCATTCCATAAAAATAGCCTATCATAACACAAACCGTCCCCACTACTGTGACTCAATCCTCAAATCTTAAGAACACGAGGTACGGTTTGGTGTTTTCGTGTTGAACCGTGAGAAAACACGAGAATTTTCAGGGGGTATGGTGTGTGGTGGCTAAATGATCCCACAACACCAAAACCTCCACAACACCACATTTCAGGCTCCCTGGTTGGCTTGAGCCATGGGAAAAAAATTGGGCCCACTTTTCTAAAAAAATAATAATAAAAAAATTAAATGCACGAAAACGCGAGAACGGGGTGTGGTTCTCGCGTTTTCGCGCAAAAACGCGCGCCGTGCCCTAGGCGCGAGACACCAAAACGCCATGTGGGGTGTGGTGGCTCGCGTTTTCAGGTGGCGCCGTGAGAAAACGCAAGGGGAAAACCCCCCTTACCCTAATGATTAGTTTTTAATTTTTAATGATTGCAACTTCATGTCCTAATGATTTTATCTTTTTGGATGAGACGAATGTTTTTGAAGAATTTATTGATGAAACATGCTAAGATTTAAAATAGTTAGATCTTCGTGAGTACTATTTTGTCGTGAACAATACTAATGGTGCAACTCCTTGTGATTGAATATTCTTTATTTTTGTCACGAGTGGTGGACGCAGGATTCTTGATCACGGGGGGCGTTCATTAAAAAAGATAGCGTGACTTAGTACAAGTCGGGTCGGGTCAGATAATGTGTGATTAAAGGCAACAAAATTGCTTTATTTTTATAATTAAAAGCAACAAAAACACGTAAATTCAATGCAATAATATAATTATACATACGTTAATAGGTTTAATATCTATAACTTTTAACTGTAACTAGTTTGACTCATGTTGTTGCATATAACTGTAACTAGTTTGATTAAGTTAGATAGACATGATGAAATATATACAGTACTAGTTATATGAAAACAATTAAGCCATTTAATAATTTAGATTAAATATAGTACTACGTAAGTTTGATATAATACAGTGAATTAAATAGTTTTTGTTTTGTTTGACCAAACCCCAACCAATCACTATCTACTTTCACATATCTCAAGTCCCTACACCCCTTCTTCTTTTTCAATCCTTTCTTCTCCATACTATATCTCGAGCATTTACAGTTTTGAACTTTATTCCATCAATTGACACCTAAAATCACTTTGGTTTTTAATAATCTTAAAGAGTGTGGAGGGCATTCTTCGAATATGTATGGGGGCACTGAACTTTTTCTCTACAAAATGAATGTTTTTTCTTATATACTTTGCGAATTCTCAGAGTTTCATGGGGGTAACGCCCCCCATACCATACACATAGGTCCGCCTCTGTTTGTCACATGATGTTTCTATATGAATGCTCATCTTGGTGACGTTTAAAACATACCATATGTTATTTGGTTGTTTAATGATCACAATAATGTTTCGTATGTTCTTTAGTCGGTGTTTAAATTTTTGTGTTTGATTGGCCGTTGCCCGTTGGGATGTGCGTTTGGATTTAAAGTACTCGTGTTTGCTGATTTTTATATGTAGTTTAATGAGGTCTTTTAATAAATTGATGAGAGGCTGTAGATATACATGTTTTTTACTTATTCGAAGCAGGCCTTAATTACCAAGAATAACTTATAGCTAACTGAGTTAGGGGCTGTTTCTTTTATTTTGATATAAACCACTGATTTGATATGGTGTCTAGTTGGACAAAAATGACTTGTATGGGGCTTGTATCAAATAACTTACGATTGTTTCTTTTTTCTTCTAAATGAAGATCTGCAACATAACTAATTACCAATATACCCATTTGAGAAAACCAATAAAAATTGAAAACTATAATATCCACATCTAAAAACTTGAATCCAACAACCTCAACTAAAAATTGATGAAATCTGAAAAGTCAATACCAATGTCAAGTTAAAGAGAAACATAGTAAATCTTTAAGCGATCATTAAAAACCATCAAACATTAGAAGCCATTTACAAAACGAAAAGAACATCAACAAAATGAAATACTTGCAGCGGCTAGAAACCTCGATGGAAAACGAAGACGACGATATGGTCACCGGCGGAAAGGATCGGCGGGAAGGTGAACTAAATGCATCGATTTAGGATGTAGATGAGATGTAAAAGGGTTTGAGATGTGATTATAACTAACTAGATGGTAACTAATTTCAAAATGAAGATGATTGACTCAATATTTTATGATAATTCAAAGCAAGAAGATTGGTGCCTGCATTGAAAATGTTATAAATTCTTCTTTTGTGGTGAAATAAAATGGGGGCAAAGTGGTCCAATAAAATATGGCTGAGAATCTGGTTTGGGAGAGAGAGGATTTTAAAGTCATCCAGAAAAGGAGATTCATAAGGATATGTGATAAAAAGAAACGTCTTTTATGTTTTTGTAGGGCCGGACATCTTAGTTAAGAGCCCATTTAGTAAAAAAGAAACGCCCCCTTAGTGTGCATATGTATATTGCTAGATTACGCATGCATGTAACACTACTTGTTATGAATAAATTTGACCGCGTCATTTGATATTAAAAAAGGATTGCACAAATGTTTTTTGTTACTTGTTATTATCAAATAACTTATTTACTAATTGGTTGTGGTTATAGGTATGATTTTGATGGGCAATATCAAAGGTGTACATGTATATGAACACATGTATTTTGTGCCTACTATCTTGCAAAAAATAGTTATGAAAAAAATGTAGAGTAAAGTTACAAATGCACTTGAAATAAATTGAGTTCGTAATAAGGGCACATGGATGAACTCAAACGCACATATACATTGGACGAAGTCAAGAGTGTCTTGATGGTGGAAAATACATGTGCATAAGTGACAACACCAAATCTCGTTGTGTTAATAATTAGTAGACAATCTTCTCATGTCCTATTGAATTGCGTATTACATGCTCGGTAATCTATTTTCCAATGTATAATATTTTTGTTTTGAATTGTATATAAAATACACAAAATATTTATGTTTGTCATTTCACGTATGTGTGTAAAATACTTATGAGAAAAACACATCACAGGTTTAAGTTTAACCATCAAACACTCAAAACAAATGTTTTATTTACATTATCTATAAAACACATGTGCAATGCATGCTAGAAAAGAAAAAAGTTTTTGAAAAAATATTCCTATTATTTAGGAATAAAAAAACGTTTTTTCTTTAAAAAAATTCAAAAAAATAAACAAATATACAATTTTACTAATATACCTTTTTGAATAAAATAATAAAAATAAATATTAAAAATAATTTAATTGGTTAATGTTGGTTCTCGCAGTTTTTTACATTTTTTTGGTTTTGAAAATAACCTCACCCTATAATTATAAGTTATAATAATAGTTTGTATAAAAACAATATTAGTTGGTATTTCTAAGATAGTTTATAACTTTAATTTACTATATTACAAAATTTTAACTAAGATTAGTCTTTATCACTTTAACTTGAAAAAGGTTTTGTTAGATTTTTGGATAAAAATGATCCGGCCAAGTTTAGCAAATCGGGGCAACTTCAGTCATTCACAAAGCCAGCGACCCAACCTGGTTATCAAAAAGCAAAACCTTGATCATATCCACTTCGGTCTCCGAGCATGTTTTTGGTTCAACCGGATGGGTCAACCGAGTTTAAAATTTGCTTTTTTTCACAAAGAAACTTGCAATTTTTTTTTCCTCCGATGAAGTCACATAATAGTACAAATCCAATTTATATGGTTGATTATAAGAAGAACGAGTTCTGAGATTGCACCCAAAGGTCGAGAGTTATCAATCTATAGCCCAAACAAGCTTGTAGGAAAAAGCTTTAGTAAAAAGTCTTTACAAAGAACTCGCATTTTGGGATATGCTAATGAGGAGAGCATTTGCTTTATCAATCTTTGCGGTGACTAATTTGAGCATCGCGAGATGCTTACAAGATGGGAAGTGAACAACTTGAAGAAGTTCGCAAAACATGTATTATGCCTCATCACTCATCAGTCATCAGTTCTTGAGAAGAGCAGTCAATTTCACCGTCGAAGAAGCCTTGTAGAATTTTGACACTACATTCATCGTCTCTGCTGAATTCTCATTATACTCAACTTCGTTACGCCAACTTAAAACCATTTCCCTTAATACGTTTCCATGCTTGAGTAATAATTGGGCTATATCTAGTTCCTGGTTTTCTGCATTAAAATAAAGAAATTCAACCTTTTTTAGACAACGAGTCAAGATTCTCCATGTTTCAACTTCATCCAACTCCCAGCATTCTGGCCTTATCAATTCCTGGATAACAAACAATAACGATAATTGCATAAGTTGTTTATCACAGGCTTGTTTGGAATTCCCGAAAGATGTATGTATGAGTCACTATGGTTGCTCAAGGTGGTAAAGCTTGAAACGGATAATATTAAAAGTTGCAAGTTCAAATCTAATCATCAAGACAAATTCTGTGTTGAGTTTGTGTCTATGGCTCAACACAGAGGGTTTTAATTTCAGTCCACTTATGTGATAAGTGGTCGATGTGGGCAATGAGTCAAATGAGCAAAATTGAAAAAAGTTACCTAAGAAACATGTCAAACAGGAACAGTTTACAAATAGCCCAAATTGGTGTTAAGTTTTTAACAATTTCCTACTCTTTAACTAAAAACAAAGAGATTATATTCATAGCTCACGTAACAACATCTAAAAAACTAATAATCTATGATATCTTCAAAAAAAAATGGGTGTTAAAGTGTAGTCAAGCCAACCCAACCCAACCCATCCCCTTTTGAACCGTCATTATTAACCGTTTTATCTGAACCCGTTAGTTAACCAACCCACCTGTTTGATATGTCCATTCTTTCATCTAAAGTTTAAGGGATCTTCTTATAAGCGTATTTGAGATAGAGTTGTATGTGCAAGTCTCTTTCTTCCACGCACCCTTTGCTTATCCTATGATGTGTATGCTAGAATTTGAAGTACATATACTACACCAAGTATTTGATAGGAGGAAGACTACCTTTTGAATGATCAAATGAAAAGACTCCAGATTTGGACAACATCTGATAATCCGGATTAGTACATTCAAGGTGAAGGCGTCAATTGTTGTGGTTAACTCCAATGTCTTCAAATTCGGAAACAATGCAGGGAAGCCACTCTTCAGATCAGGTGCAGCATCAATGCACTATCAAAATGACAGCAAGCAAACATTTCAAAACTAAAGCCCAATAATACAATAGAAATGCAGGTTGGTACTCATTTGACTGAAAACTATGGTTTGCAACCAGAATAAATCCCTTAGGGTAGCTAATGGTCATTTGTATTCCATGCTCCCATGTTCAATTTTTGGTTGCAGCTAATAGCCTAATACACAGTCAATTTAGGCTCCTTCCCTTCCACCGCATAGCTGCGGTCACAGCCTCGCAGGTACCATGAGCCCTTTGAGCATCAGAACAAAAAATCAAGGCATGCAAAAATGAACAGATACACACATGCTAGATTCTTCATCATAACTTCAGGATTATAAGTGATTTATCAGAAGTGATTTGTGAGCCAAAGCCTAAGATATGACACATCAAGAATAAACCACACACGCCTATGGCTATCAAAAAGCTATCAAAAAGCAATTTTTATCTGTTTGTAAGTTTAAAGCTAAATTATTAAATACTTAATTGAGCTATAACTGCAATGTTGAGCGACAAAAATGAAGAATTGTGCAAAAAGAGAATAAGTATTCACCCGAATGAAATAAACGTTGAGCGACAAAGATTGCACATGAGCTATTTCAGCTAACATCTCGCATACAGTGTCACCCAATTCACATGATATTTCTTCCTGCAACATGTCTTCAGGAAGTATCACAGCTTTCTTCAACGAATCTACGTTTTTAAATGTAAACTGACCTGTGGGACCCACATACTCAAAAGACACCAGTTCCGGGCAAGAAACTGTAATGGAACCACACAAACCCTCACTTCCATGAAGTAAATTATTCCAGTTAATAACTCTCAGAGTCTTGAGCTTCGGACTATTAATATAAACAGCATCAAGTGTTCGTATCAAGCTGTCAATCAAACTGAACTCCTCAAGTAACGGACATATTTTAAGAAACCGCTCTAGTAAATCATGATCAAAACAGTGAACACTATTTAACTCAAGAACCCTAAGTGCCGGAAACCCATTACAAAGAGGCAAACTAAAAGGACGTCTATACAAAAACAGCCTTAATGACTCTAACGAATCACAAGTAAACAGACAAGACGGCAACACGATAACTTCATAAAAATCTTTACGTGCAAGGTCATCGTCAGTAGCCTTAACACAAAACATTAAATCAAGTGATTTAACATTCCGCATTAATGCAGCCTGAATCCATCGCCTTACTGTTGAAATATGGTAGTAATTCCAACAACATAAACGCAAGCTATCAAAATTTTCGGCTTTTTTTAACAGAACTGAATAAACAAACTTTTTAAACTTGTTCTTATCAAACTCCGCAGAAGGTTTGAGTTTACTAGACCAATCTATGTTTAGCGAATGAGCTGCAGTCCATAAATACCTCCACCGCGTGGATAAAATGCTGGTTCGAATAGCTTCTTCGGTTGTTGGAAGACGTGAAAGGATCAAGTGAAGAATGGTATCAGGTAAGTTGCTGATCATATTGACCCCGTTTTCGCGGCTTGATGCTGTTGCTGGCTTTGATTCTGCCATTGTTTCAGTAAATATGTGACAAATAAACGTTGACTACCACATGGACACTTTATGGAACATTTTGTGGGTAAAGTAAACGTAGGGTTTAATGTATTGGATAATAATGGGCCTGTTATTAATACATAAGTTTTATACTTTGGTTTTTAAGTTTTTATCGGGTTGGATTTAGTATCTTTAATTCATTAATTGGCTTATGTAGAGCAAAAGAGTGCTACCCCATTTGGTCATCTGGCAATCACGTGAGCAAGAATATGCTATGTGCAAAAGTTACATTGAGCGTTCCACGAACACGTTGAGTGAGGGGGTGTTTGAAATTGTTTACTAAAAATTAAAATAGATTATTTATTTGGAAACAGATAATCAGATAATCAAATAATCAACTATTATAAAATGTGATTTTAAAATCTAGTGTTTAAATTTGATTATGCGGCTTGATATCTGTTCGTGTATGTGTCCGGAACGCACGAACCGATCCGGAACACATGACCCGATCCGGAACAAACACTTCCTTCTAGAAGAAGTCAACGATAGTCAACAAAGAACTCAGCAGGCACACTTCCTATAAAATAGGGAGTGTGTCCCCAATCGGGCCAACCAAGGCCCATCACCATTCCCGGCCTTTTAGGAATCAGACTAGTATAAATACCCCCTTTGGGTTCAAGGTTTAGGTTAACTCTTGTACCCTTATTACTTTTTACTTATATACTTTTACTCTCTTTTCCCCTCCGGATTTTTATCCTTTACTTACTCTCACGCCGGAGCTTGGTCTGGGTTCCCACACCCGGATGAGGCTAACGCGTTACTTTGATTTCAGGATATCCGAAGCATACAACACCCAAGATCCGATCCGGTCAACCCATTCGGATCCCGCAAAGGATTGCACGAACATTTGGCGCCATCCGTGGGACTTGATATTCTATCTACCAATTGCATAGAATGGCAGGTCCTACTCCTGTCACTCCGACAGGTCCTAACCTTCCGATTGATTTGACTTCTCCGAACAATCAGAATCTCACAAAGGAACAACTCGAACAACACATCTCAACCTTGCGGCTACTAGTCAAAGAGCATAACCGGAACGCCGTGGAACCTGTCCGTCTAAGTTTCATTGAAGAAGATGAGGGAAGCAGCAACACTAAGATAGTAAGAGGCAAGGTGGTGTCCGATGCGGATCTAAAGAAACCTTTTAAGGAAGCCGTCAAATCCCCTCTCACTCAAAGAATTATTGACTTCTCCGGACCCGAGTACAAGATGCCTGCCACAGTCAAGACATATGACGGAACGGGAGATCCGGAGGACCATTTGAATCGCTTCACCGGAGCAGCCAATTCGGGCGAATGGCCAATGCCGGTTTGGTGCAGAATGTTCCAGCAAACGCTAGAAGGGGGAGCTAGGGGTTGGCTTGAGAGCCTTGAAACTGACAGCATTGATGAATGGGCAGAGCTAAGGAAGGCATTTGTCAAGAGATACTCGATCCGAAAGCTATGTCACAAAGGCCCACATGAGATAACCAAGATTGTGAGAAAGGCAAATGAGTCATTGACAGATTTTAAAGAACGATGGACAGTCGAAGTAGGTCTCATCCATGGAGTTCCGGAAGTCATGAAAATTTCAGCATTTATGGATTCGGTCAAAAGTCCAGAGCTGGCAAAAAGGTACTCTGACAAAGTTCCTGTATCGGTGGACGACATGATGGAGAGGTTGGATGATTTCGTCCGGTCCGAGGAAGCATTCGCTAACACTGAGTTACCAAAAGGGGAAGGGACGGAGCCATACCGGAAGCCCAACCCTCCCACCCAAAGAAGGGATGATCGCAACCAAAAGTACCATGGCTGGAACAACAATAGGAGAAATGATGGTCGAGATGCATATAAGGGAAGAGATTTCTTCAACAACAGAAACAGGGATAGAGACAACAGGGCACCATACCCACCACCCCGGAATGACAATTATCACAGGAATGATTACAACCGAAACAATTACTATGACCGAAACAGAGTGGCCCCGGTCCTAAGTGTGAATTCCTTGACAAAGAACCTGAAAGAAATCCTTGCTACCGAAACACAGCTTCGTCTACCCCCTCCCCGTCCAATGAACAATCCGGCAAGAGGTGGAAACATGGATCGTTATTGTGACTATCATCAGGATAAGGGGCACTTTACCAACGATTGCATCCAGCTAAGGAAACAAATTGAGCTAGCCCTAGAGTCTGGAAAGTTAAATCATCTTGTCCGGGATGTACGTCAAAGAGGGCGAGACAATCGAAGAGAAGAAGCTCCAAGGCAAGACAAGATTATAAACATGGTCCGGACATTACCGGAAAGGGAAAAAAGGAAAGCCAGAGAAACAACCGAAAGCTGGATGAGAGCCCCAATCACTTTTCCACCATTGGAAGAAGATGAAATGTCCGATGATCCAATTATCATAGAAGCCGAGTTGGGAGGTTATCTGGTACGAAGAGTTTACGTAGATGAGGGAGCATCGGTGGAAATTATGTTCGAGCATTGCTTCGAGAAGCTTCCAACAAGCATCAAGTCAAAATTGAGGAACACACAAACTGACCTCGTCGGATTCGCTGGAGAAGTAGTCAAACCAATGGGAAAAATCGAACTTGAAGTCCGTTTCGGATCAGACAGCTTAGTCCGAAGAACTCACATGAAATTTGTAGTGATCAGCGCACCGTCACCATACAATGTAATCTTAGGGAGGACAGGCATCCGGATCCTTCGAGCTGTGCCATCAACCATTCATGCCATGATGAAGTTTCCCACTCCAAGAGGAGTAGCCTCGATAGTCTCTCGTTCAGTCATCGTCTCGGAATGTAGGCAAATAGCAAAAAGACAAGCGCCAACGCCCACAACCAACAACAAGACCGTGACGGCTGAATTACCATCCGGTACGGAAAGCATCATGATTAACCCTGCCTATCCGGAACAGCTCACCACTATTGGGGGCGGATTGACCCCAGCTTGCCAAACAGCATTAAAGAACCTGCTGAAAGACAACTCGGACGTATTCGCATGGGAACCATCAGATATGACAGGAGTGCCGAGGCGAATCATGCAACATAACTTGAATGTCAATGAGAGCTTAGACCCGGTATGTCAGAAAAGACGAATGTTAGGATCCGAAAAGAGCAAGGCCGTAACCAAAGAAGTGAAAGAACTAGTGGCAGCAGGAATAGTCAGACCGGTAAAGTACCCAACGTATATCTCCAATCCGGTCATGGTGAAGAAGAGTAACGGGTCGTGGAGGATGTGCGTAGATTTCAAAAATCTTAATTCAGCATGTCCGAAGGACTACTACTCACCGCCGGACATTGATGAAAAAATTGAATCCGTAGTAGAATCTCGCTTCAAGTGTTTCTTGGACGCATACAAGGGTTACCATCAAATTCAAATGGCCCCGGAAGATGAAGATAAGACAGCCTTTTACACGGATCAAGGCACCTTTTGCTACACTAAGATGCCCTTCGGATTGAAGAATGCCGGAGCAACATATCAAAGACTAGTTGATTCAGCCTTTCAAAATCAGATAGGACGGAACATGGAAGCATACATTGATGACATGGTGATCAAGAGCAAGGATGAGAAGAGCATGTTAGCAGACGTGGCAGAAACCTTTGACAACCTTAGACAAATCAACATGAAGCTGAATCCAGTCAAGTGCTCGTTTGGGGTAGAAGAGGGCAAGTTCCTGGGATACATCATCACTCCGGAAGGCATACAGGCCAATCCGAAAAAGACTAGGGCCATTATTGACATCCAATCACCAAAGACATGGAAGGAGATGCAATCATTAAGTGGCAAGCTAGCAGCTCTGAACCGATTCTTATCACGATCCGCCGAAAGGGCACTCCCATTCTTCAACACACTCAAAAATATCACAAAGGAGAATAAGCATGAGTATAAATGGACCGCGGAGGCAGAAGAGGCATTCCAGCAAATGAAAAAATTGATCATGAACTTACCAACCCTTACCACACCAAGACCAAAGGAACCCCTGTACATGTACTTGGCAGCATCATAAGAGTCAATTAGTGCAGTGCTGCTCACTGAAAGGAATGGAAGACAATGTCCGATTCACTATATTGGCCGAACACTCAGTGATGCGGAAAAGAACTATTCTCCTATGGAAAAATTGGCGCTAGCCCTGCTAAAAGCATCAAGGAGACTTAGAAGATATTTCGAAGGCCATGACATAAATGTAATCACAGACCAACCAATCAAGCAGATACTAAGCAAGGCGGATGCATCCGGAAAGTTGGCTAAGTACACAATTGAGTTGTGGGCTTACAAAATAGAATACAAACCAAGAAATGCAATCAAAGGGCAAGTTTTGGCAGACTTCCTAACTGAAGCGCCTATAGGGCAGGCAGCAGAAGAGTTCTTCCAGGTGGCTATTCCGAAGCCGGATAAGGATGAGACAGAAATGTGGACCCTCTTCACAGACGGAGCATCCAGTACCCAAGGTGCAGGAGCCGGATTGGTCCTCATCAGCCCAACCGGAACCGAATTCACTTACGCCCTCCGGCTGAATTTTGAGACCACCAACAATGAAGCAGAATACGAAGCCCTTCTAGCAGGTCTAAGAATTGCAATACAAATGAAAGTGGGAAGGATTGAGGTCCGAGTAGACTCAAAGTTGGTAGCAAACCAGGTCAACGGAACATACGAAGCAAATTGTGATAGGATGATAAAATACTTAGCCGAGGCAAAGGTCTTGATATCAAAGTTTTCTCATTTCGCAATTATGAACATACCAAGGAGTAAGAATCAGAAGGCTGATGTCCTAAGCAAACTGGCAACGTTGGCATTCGACCACTTAACAAAAGAAGTTTTGGTGGAGGTCTTAAACGAAAGGTCTACCGACCGGAATGAGGTAAATGCTATAGTAGAAGAAGTAGGCGACAATTGGATGACCCCCATCATTAAATGCCTCCGGGATGGAATCTGGCCAACGGACGAGAACGAGGCACGACGCTTAAGATTAAAGCTACATCAGTATGAAATGGTTGATGGTGTTCTGTTCAAGAAAGGGTACTTAGAACCAATGTTTCGGTGCGTGGGTCCGTTGCAAGCCAACTATGTTCTTCGAGAAATACACATGGGTTCGTGTAGCATGCACTTGAAGCCAAGGTCGATAGTAGCACAAGCTTTAAGATCGGGGTACTACTGGCCAACCATGCATACAGACGCAAGGGAGGAACTAAAGAAATGTGATTCATGCCAAGTCCATGCACCGATAGCAAGATTGCCAAAGACGTTGATGAAATCTATCATGGCACCATGGCCATTTTACCAATGGGGAATGGACATTCTAGGTCCATTACCAGCCTCATCCGGAAATGTGAAATACATAATCGTCGCCATTGATTATTTCACCAAGTGGATGGAGGCTAAGCCTTTAGTCAAGATATCCGGAAAGGAAGTAATCAAATTCTTTTGGGACAATGTCGTCTGCCGATTCGGAATCCCAAAGATCATAGTCACGGACAATGCTAAGCAATTCATCAATGAACCATTCAAGAGCTGGTGTTCGGACCTGGAAATCAAGCAAATCAACACAGCTGTAGCCCATCCACAAGCAAACGGCCTAGTCGAAAGGGCCAACAAGACCCTCATGGAAGGCATTAAGACAAGATTGGGTCGAGACAGGAATGGATGGGCAGAGGAGCTACCGCACATACTATGGGCTCACCGGACATCATTGAAGCAGAGTAATGGAGAGACTCCTTTCAGCCTCACCTATGGATCCGAAGCAGTCATCCCGGCTGAGATAGGAATGCCCACATATCGGACAATGATGATCAATGAAAAGGACAACAATGATGCCCTGCGCATAAACCTGGACCTCTTACAAGAAAGAAGAGAGATGGCAGCTATCCGGGAAGCAAAGTACAAGACAAAGGTGGAACAGTACTACAACAAGCGAGTTCGTCCAGTTGCATTCCGCCCAGGAGACTTTGTGTTCTGAAAGAATGAAGCAAGCAGGGTTCAGAAAGAAAGAAAACTTGCTCCTACATGGGAAGGCCCATACCGTGTCAAGGAAGCATACCAGAATGGCTCATACAAGCTTCTTACCATGAAAGACAAGGAGGTCCCGAGGGTGTGGCATGCAATGAACCTCAGGAGGTGTTACTTGTAATTTCATTTCTATCTTGTAACGGCTCTTTCTCCCTTCAGCAAGGGAAGAGTCCGATTTAGCGCTTTATCTAAATTTTATTTCAAAATGTATCAACCTTCACTCCCTCCAGAAGGGAAAGGTCATGTCCTTTGATTTTAATGAAAAAGCTTCTCCTCTCGTCACTAAAGGAGGAAGCACATTTGCAGCAATTATAAATAGCATGAATGATAAGACGTGCCACTAAAATCACACCCTAGCAATACACGTTCCAATTCTTTCTCCCTTCAACAAGGGAAGAATTTGGCTAAGTCCTATCCGGAATGGAAGGCATACGTTCCCAATTCTTTCTCCCTTCAGCAAGGGAAGAATTTGGTTGTTTTTGAGTAAGTCCTATCCGGAATGGAAGGCATACGTTCCCAATTCTTTCTCCCTTCAGCAAGGGAAGAATTTGGTTGTTTTTTAGTAAGTCCTATCAGGAATGGAAGGCATACGTTCCAATTCTTTCTCCCTTCAACAAGGGAAGAATTTGGTTAAGTCCTATCCGGAATGGAAGGCATACGTTCCCAATTCTTTCTCCCTTCAGCAAGGGAAGAATTTGGTTGTTTTTGAGTAAGTCCTATCCGGAATGGAAGGCATACGTTCCAATTCTTTCTCCCTTCAACAAGGGAAGAATTTGGTCAAGTCCTATCCGGAATGGAAGGCATACGTTCCCAATTCTTTCTCCCTTCAGCAAGGGAAGAATTTGGTTGTTTTTGAGTAAGTCCTATCCGGAATGGAAGGCATACGTTCCAATTCTTTCTCCCTTCAACAAGGGAAGAATTTGGTCAAGTCCTATCCGGAATGGAAGGCATACGTTCCCAATTATTTCTCCCTTCAGCAAGGGAAGAATTTGGTTGTTTTTGAGTAAGTCCTATCCGGAATGGAAGGCATACGTTCCAATTCTTTCTCCCTTCAACAAGGGAAGAATTTGGTTAAGTCCTATCCGGAATGGAAGGCATATGTTCCCAATTCTTTCTGATCAAAAGAGGCGAGGCGTATTTGTATGCAATTATATTCACAAACAAGAATCACAAGAGAGGCATACATGTACTTAATAAAACATAAACGTAAACATAAGAAAGCAATGTCATGGTTACAACCTTCCTGATCAAAAGAGGCATAAGGAAAGACAAGATAACAGAAATAAATAGTCTACGAATATTACATTCATACAAATAAAATTAAGTTTAGAAATAAGTATCAAGCAAGTCACAGAGAAATCAGACAGCCGGAGCATCTTTGCTTCCGGAGGCATCAGCATCGCCTTGGAGGGATACCAGATCTTTATCAATGAGCGGTTCTGCCAAAGGATCCACAGTCGGGGGAGGAGCAGGAGCGGGCTCAATTTCCATCAAGCGTTCAATAGGCAAGTAGAAGCTGGAAGCGACCTCTTGGATGTAAGGGTATTTAGCTGATGGAAGGGCATCAACCATTGGTCCCATCTTCTTCTCACAATACAAGTCGAAGCCCGGAGTGGCAGCAACAACGGCCAATTGCTCCTCAAGAGGTCTCCAAACCTTGATCCCTGTGGCCCATCCGGCCTCAATAGCTTTGTTGAAGCAATCGGTTATATTCTTCTTGTGCTCATGGCTGTTCAAAAGTTTAGAGACCACGGCAGGAAGCAATGTCCGGATAGCATTATACCTCCCCATCTCGGAGGTATTGCACTTGCTCTGCAGCTCATCCCTCTCGGCTTTCAAGGCTTTGACCTCTTCGGCATATCTTTCTTTGTCCGCGTGCACCACATGCAAGGTTGCCTCGAGATCAGCAATCCGGGCATCACGGCCTTTGAGCCTCTCTGACAAGTCAAATTTTTCACCTACCACGGCAGCTAGCTCCGAATCCCTGGTAGCACAAACCTTTTCGGCATTCTGAAGCTGAGAGGAAAGTCTAGAGTTGGCCTGGATCTGTTCCGACAATTCAACATCAAAAGCTTGCAGAAGCACCTTATACTCTTCGCACTGGTCCATAAGATTGCCTTGATCGTGGGATTCTTCCTCCAACCTACGAAGGGAGTCGACCATCCCCATCGTACTCCGAGCAAGTTGGTACCAGCTATGGCTTAAGGCAAGGGAAGGGGGATAGGAGCTCAACTCTCGCTGCACAGCCGGAGGGATAAGATGCATCATCAGGTCACGACATTCCGAAGGGGTATCCACCCGGCTAGCAGCATTGATATTCCAATTCGGAATATACTTGGCACTTGGGCCAGTTGCCCCTTCCTCCGCGGCAAAAACACCTGTTTCGGACGAGCGTAAACCTTGTTAACAAAAGAAACAGACAACGTGACACACATAAGCAAGATAAAAGGAAAACATGGAAAAGAAGATACTTACGTGTCGAATGATGATGATCCGGATGCATCACCCCTTTACCCTCCCTCTGATTAACAGGTTCCTCAGCATCATCAGCAAAAACACCTTTGGAGCTTGAGCCATCCAAATACGAGCTACCAAGAATGGGGCTTTTTTCCTTGTTTTGATCCGAAGCAGGATCTTCACCATCCCCTTTCGACCCTTCCCCATGTGTTTTCTCCGAACCAATGCCATCAGGTCCGGGAGAATCGTCATCCACGTTAATATTCAAATTAACTGACCGGAGGGGCGAAGGACTAAGTATGCGATCCTCATCAAGGATTTCCTCTTCGTTAACATTAACGCCTCCACTCGCGTCAACCTTTCTTCTTTTGGCCGAACCATCCGAGGCCGAGGTCTTCTCAGTCATGCGCTTCATACTCCTATGAAGATCGCAGACAGCTTTACTCACCTTAGTGGAAGCACCAGAGGAACCACCCTTTTCGGAAGTTTTCTTTTTCCCCTTCGACTTCCCTACCACTTCCCCACCATCTTCTTTCTTCTTCTTTTCCTCCGCAGCACGAAGAGAAGCAAGCCTTTTCTTCTCACGAGTAGCTTTTACAGCTTCACTTTCACTCATAGCTATGATTTGGGCAGCAGTAGGGGCACTCAAACGCTCTCCGGCTGCAAGAGCCTCGGAGACATGAGGAGTAATCCGGTTGGCATCAGTCAGACGATCTCCTTTAGTAATCTTGCACGGAGCAGTAACGGGAAACCTCAGGTATTCAGACATGGTGATAGCTGCAAGAACAAAGAGAAAATGCAACGAAAGCAACAAAAACTTACAACCATAAAAGGGAAAAAGACAAGGTATAGAAAGAGGGGGAATGAAAGCAAGGGTAATACCATTCCCTTCCGGATCCATAAAACGTGGCAAGAATCTTGGGCACTCCCAAGTCAAAGACACACCGGCCATATACAAAACTCCCTCCGGAAGGGCAGCCAAATCTACAACATGCTCTTCAAGACGATGAGCATCTGATTCACTAAAACCATCACGGGGAATATAATCATTCAAATCTGAATCAACATGCCTCCACGACATGAAATCCGGAATGGCCTTGCGATCTATGACAAAAAACTCCCATTTCCAATTCTTCAAACAAGTAAGGGTATCACGAAAGATCTGCTTACGAGAACCTTTTCCGGACCTTTTCTCAAAAGAAAACCAATGACCTTGTTTACTAAGCCTATAATAAAGACGGAATAGAGGAGAGGTAGGTTCGATGGAGAGGCTCCGGCAATAGACTTCAAAGGTAATAACGCGGTTTAATCCTAGGGGAACTAATTGTGAGATATGTACACCAAAGTCTTTCAAAACGGCTAAAAGGAAGGTGGAGAAGGGGACTCGTAGTCCGGAGAGCTTGAAAAACTGCTCATATAAACCGATCCGGTTTTGAGGGAGGCGATCCATGGTCATACATTCCGGAGCAACCTGGGGGTTACAACTTTCCGGAATGTGATAAGTCTTCACCAAATACTTAACATAAGCCTCATTGAGAGTAGTCGTATACTTAGGCATGTCAAACTCGGGAGCATAACGGCCTGAGCCGGAAGGCCCAGGAAGATTCTCATCAGCCATGGCGTACAAAGGATGAATCCGGAAGGGTAACAAGGAAAGGAAGAAGAGGTACCTGAATAGAGAAGTCCGGATTGGTAGAGAGAAGAAAAACTTGAGAAGTAATGAAAACACGCACAAACAAATGACGGATTGGTATGTATTTATAGGCTCAGTAAAAATGTGGGAAACCGTGAAAGGAACAGTAAAAACACACGTGTCGTCAATCTAAGCGAGCCAATGCCACGTGTCAGCCATCGCAAAGAAGTAGGGTAAAAAATGGTTGGGCCTTGATGGGCCTTAGCCGTAGAATGGGTCGAGAGGTTGATCCGGCCCACACCAATCGCGAAAGAAATGGGCTTTAAGTCTTGATTCGACTAAAACTTTCCGAACAAAGTTAGCCCAATCAACACTTGGGGGGGACTTGTTCGTGTATGTGTCCGGAACGCACGAACCGATCCGGAACACATGACCCGATCCGGAACAAACACTTCCTTCTAGAAGAAGTCAACGATAGTCAACAAAGAACTCAGCAGGCACACTTCCTATAAAATAGGGAGTGTGTCCCCAATCGGGCCAACCAAGGCCCATCACCATTCCCGGCCTTTTAGGAATCAGACTAGTATAAATACCCCCTTTGGGTTCAAGGTTTAGGTTAACTCTTGTACCCTTATTACTTTTTACTTATATACTTTTACTCTCTTTTCCCCTCCGGATTTTTATCCTTTACTTACTCTCACGCCGGAGCTTGGTCTGGGTTCCCACACCCGGATGAGGCTAACGCGTTACTTTGATTTCAGGATATCCGAAGCATACAACACCCAAGATCCGATCCGGTCAACCCATTCGGATCCCGCAAAGGATTGCACGAACAATATCAAAATATTTAGATAATTAGTTTTTTTAGTGTTTGATAAATGAATTTATTTAATAACTTAAGTGGTAAATAGATAAAAATAGACACTCAAAAATATTTCTTTAAATTGTCTTATTTAACAAATATATGAATATATACTTTTTAATACTAGTAAAACTTGAGTTACAAATGTACTCATATGTATATAACAAAAAAAATACTACTCACTATATAAATCTTAAATTTTGTACCAAAAATTAGTGGAGGATGCAATCCAATAGTTATCCACAAGAATCATATCTTTATATATATACAAAAATATTCTGTTTCCACAGTTAAAAAAATTCAAAAAAAAAATCCTTTCAAATTGAAACCAACTTAATAGGTCAATTTCTTTAATCATAATAAAAATAAATGCATGTGAACTCTTTGCATTTCACTAAAAAAACTCTTAAAAATTTATCTAAATTCTGATTGACCAATATAATCAATCAAATTACCTTCAACTTGAGAGAATTTTGATTAAAAAACCCACACCGACAATCTCATTTGACTCAACTTGATAATTCCTATGTTTCCAATTGCTCACTTTACAAAACCCAATTTTATTTATGAAATAAAGTTTCAACCCAATTATTTTATATACGATAAATTAGCCATTAAAAATGAAGAGCTGCAAGGTAAGATGAATTTTAAGGCCAGTTTGGTAATTCAATATAGATTTTCACACCTTAAAGAATGACGTTTTGTGACTGTAGGGTAGGAGATGCTTTTCCAAAACCACGTTTTAAAGCTATCAAAACGCAGATAATCGATTTTCAATTGGTGTTAGCCAAACACTTTAAAACCGATTTTTCCTTTTTAAAGACGTAATAATCAGATAATCTTGCTCCAAACGCACAACCAAACACCCCTCTGAAAAATGAACTATCGCAAACCGATAAGTCCATAAGTATAACTCGATTTTCAGCCAACCTACGAGGCTTAATGGTGAAAATGATGGAAATTTGATGATGTGTGTTGAACTTGATGGTTTATATTACTCATAACAATTACGCAAAATCCTAATTAAGATCAAAGCACACATAGCGGAAGCGTTTAACAAGATCATAATTAATAACACATTCATAATTAATCGAGTTAGTGTTACATACCTTTTAGCTAGAGCAAATCTTCAAGAACATCGACAAATCACGAATTAGGGTTTATATGAAGAACACCAAGATATAGTTTATAATGAAACTATATTACGCTCTTGTACACACGTAATGCAACGGATCAATCGTGAGGCTAGCACTAATAAACCGGAGCTTCTACACTTGTGAATTATAGCTAAATCGAAAATCAAACCGAAACCTTGTGTGGGTTAGGGCTTGCGATCGCAGGAAGGAAAAGGAGGGGAGGGAAAAAAAATAATGAAGGCCTTCGGGTGTTTATATAGGCTTGGCAAATCTTGGTCTCCAAGTAAAACACAAATTAGGAAAGAAAATATTTTCTTTCTCTTCCCTTTTCTCTTTGGTCGACGGTTCCCCAAGCCCACAAGGGGCTTCCGGAACTTTTTCTTTTTCCTTCTTTTCTCTTCTATTTAATTCCATAGCGGTCGTTTATATTTAACTTTTAATTATTAACGATCGTTAAATAAGCTCGATTTATATTTAATAAATATAATAAATATATTTATTAAATTAATTAATCCTTTACGTATTGTGTGTAATCCCGTAATCCCGAGTTTGATCCTATCACACGACTATTTAATTTTATGTCCATAAACTTTCAGCTCCCACTTGGACAAAATTCGAATATCGTTATCACATTGATTAGCGTCTAGTTACACTAACAATGTCACTAGTACAACTCGAGTAAGGTCTCCTGGACAAAACCTTTTAATGATACATCATCATTATTATTATCCTTTCATTTCAAATACAACGTTAATAGGATATGGATCTCAGTCATTCCTTCATTAACCATTCTGTTTCTCGTTTACGGATATAGCAAGATTACCAAAACACATTTGGGTGTGGCCACACAAACATCTTACTACTCCCCCGAGGGGCCCAGCTGTATTATACTTCAAAAATAATTTTGAAGGAAACAAATCCCATTTTGACTACAAGCGAAACTTACGAACTTTGCAACACTTCTGAAAATAGCCCTTATAGCTACCAGTTACGTTTAGCGTTAGGTTATCTCACAGAAGTACACTACATTCATGACAGTTTCCTGGTATCTCAGGCCTAAGGATAACTATATGATTTACTTAATGACAAAGATCCATAAAGTAAAATCATATAGTTGGGATAAGTCCAATATTTGATCCATCAAATATCATCCAAAATTGACCAATATACTTTCAAGTATACTCTGTCACTATTTTGAATTGTCTTAGTCTAATAATACTCCTATATTATTAATCAACAACGGACATTTAGAACATAACAATTTATTCATGGATATAAAACATGTAAAATAGGATACAAAATCAAATAACAAAAAATAAACGAAACTCAATCTTTATTTCATCAATTCAATAATGTCTTTAACATCCAGTATCCAAATACTAATCAACAGATTTATTGCATGAATTCGCTAGCTAGTTGCAGCCCAATTGCCTTGGCATGCTTAACTACCTTTGGTCTAGGCAAAGCCTTAGTAAAAGGATCAGCTACGTTATCATCTGTGTGAACTTTTATTAATTTTATTTCACGAGCTTCCACTTGTTCTTGTACGTAGTGATATCTACGTTTAAAGTGTCTGGCGCCTTTCATGACTCCAGGATCATTGGCAAATATAATTGTAGCAGAATTGTCGCAATACATATCAATAGGTTCTTTAATTGAAGGCATCACTCCAAGATCTCCAATAAACTTCCTAATCCAAACAGCTTCCATAGCGGCTTCTGAAGCGACCATGTACTCCGATTGAGTTGCATGCATAGCAATGGTTGTCTGATTCTTGCTCTTCCAGTCAACTGCTCCTCCATTGATGACAAACACGTAACCCGTCTGAGACTTCGTATCGTCTTTATCACATTGCCAGGACGCATCACAGAAACCTGTTACATTTAGTTATGTGTCTGGTTTACCCCCAAATACCAAAAACATATCTTTCGTACTCCTCAATTACATTAGAATATGTTTAACAGTAGTCCAGTGGAGCTTCTCTGGATTCTGTTGGTATCTACTGACCAAGTTTTGAGCAAACGCCACATCAGGCCTTTGTGCATCTTATAGCATACATAATAGATCCTACAGCTGAAGCATAAGGCACCTTCTGCATGTAAGCCACCTCTTCGGGTGTTGATGCATCTAACTCATGACTTAATTCATGCTTAACTTCCATAGGTTGAAAACCTTTCTTGGAATTATGCATGTTATACTTCTTCAATATCTTATCAATATAAGCATCTTGACTAAGACCAATTATCCGTCTTTTCCTATCTCGATAGATTTTAATTCCCAGAATATATGCAACATCTCCTAAATCCTTCATAGAAAAACATTTACCAAGATAATCCTTAACTTCCTTAAGTCTTGGAATGTTACTTCCTACGATTAATATGTCATCGACATATAAAATTAGGAACACTACATCACTCTCACTAGCTTTGCGATATACACATGGCTCATCACGATTTTGAATAAATCCGAACTTTTAGATTTCTTCATCAAATCGCTTATTCCATTCACGTGATGCTTGCTTTAAACCATAAATAGACCTTTGAAGTTTGCACACGCGTTTTGGATATTTAGGATCAACGTACCCTTCTGGTTGTTGCATATAGATTTCTTCATCTAAGCGACCGTTCAAGAAGGCAGTTTTAACATCCATTTGCCATATCTCATAGTCATAGTATGCTGTTAAGCTATGAGAATCCTAATAGCTCGTAAGTCTGTTACCGGAGAAAATGTGTCCTCGTAGTCTACACCAAAAGTTTGAGTAAAACCTTTAGCCACTAAACGTGCTTTATAGGATTGTACTTCGCCATCCATGTCGGTTTTCTTCTTGAAAATCCACCTATTTTTCACTACTTTAGCATTTTTAGGTGCATCTACAAGAATCCAAACATCGTTGATTTTCATGGATTTCATTTCCTCATTCATCGCAACTATCCATTTTAACTTTTCTGGATCAAGCATTGCGGATCGATAGTTAGTAGGTTCACGAAGATCCCCTAATTCCTCCTCATCATCCCCTATGTTAAGACATAGTTTGCTTGGCATACGTATAGTCCTTGCAGACCTACGTAGAGGAATTAATTCCGGTGGAGCTCCCAGACTTTCTGACTCTATTGGAATTTTTTCGCTAGTATTTTCAGAAGGTAATGTATCTTTTTGAATTTCTTCAAGATCATAGTTTCTCCCACTGAATTCTTGATTTACAAGATCACTTTCAAGGAAGTCTCCATACCGAGCCACAACAACTTTGTTCTCAGCCGGATAATAAAAGTAGTAACCCATAGTTTCCTTAGGATAACCTACAAAGATACATTTTACTGAGCGTTGTTGGAGTTTATCTCCAGAGTCACGTTTCACATACGCCTCACAACCCCATATTTTTCAAATAAGACAAATATGGCTTCTTGCCATGCCATAGTTCATATGGTGTCTTATCAACCTTCTTTGTGGGAACCATATTCAGAATACGAACAGCAGATTGTAAAGCATAATCCCAAAAGGATAAAGGTAAAGTTGTAAGATTAAACATAGATCGCACCATATCTAATAATGTACGATTTCTCCTTTCGGATACACCATTTTTTTGTGGAGTATATGGAGAAGTAAGTTTCTGAACAATTCCATTCTCACTTAAATAATATTTAAACTCTTGACTTAAATATTCACCACCTCGATCAGAACGAAGAGCTTTAATCTTCTTTCCTAGTTGCAATTCTACTTCCGCTTTAAACACTTTGAATGTTTCAAATACTTCATGTTTATGCTTAAGTAAATAAACATAACCATAACGGCTATAATCATCCGTAAATGTTAAGAAGTAGCTAGCACCTTTCCTTGACACATGTCTAAGTGGTCCACACACATCAGTATGTATAAGTCCAAGTAGATCAGTAGCCCTTTCAATATTGCTATTAAAAGGTTTCTTGGTCATCTTTCTAGAGATACAAGACTCGCATTTATCAAATGATTCATCATTTATATTTTCAAAAGGCCATCACGTTGAAGCTTTTTATGCGAGTCATCCCAATATGGGCAAGTCTACAATGCCAAAGATAAGAAGAGTTCTTGTCTAACTTTCTCTTCTTATTCATGCTAAATACAGAATCAATCTTTCTCTTTTAATTATTATCATGCATGTTAGTTTCAAAAACACCATTCACAGAAATTGCATCAAAATAGAATAAACCATCTTTGAAATCAGAAATTATATTATTATCAATAGTGTGAACAAATCCAAGATCCAACATACAAGAAAAGGAAATAACACCCCTAACAATTTTAGGTGCAAAATGACAATTATTCAATCTCAGTACTAGACCCGAAGGTAAAACTAGATTAAATGTTCCTTTAGATTCAACCGCTACTTGTGCGCCATTGCTCACATGCAGAAATTGTTCCACATAGGTAAGCTTCCTCTCCAACTCAAACCCCTGCATAGTATTACAAATGTTAATACCACATCCCGTATCATATACCTAGGAATTTGATTTGTATATAAGATTATATAACTCTATCAAAAATAAGTTACCTGAAGACGCTGGAGCACCAAGCTCAGCCTTCTTCTTTATTTCTCGCAACTCCTCGAGATAAAGAGGGCAGTTCCTCTTCGAGTAACCACTTGCTTTGCAATGGTGACAAGTCTCATACTTCTGAGATTTCTTCTTGACAAAGTTCTGCTTGGGTTTAGGATAAGTCGCAACTTGTTTGCCCTTATCACCCTTGCCTTTGCCCTTCTTGTTGTTCTTGTGTGGTTTTGGCTTATTCACTCAACCCTTTTGTACATAAAGCACATGAGGGGTAGGAGCAGGTGTACTTGCCTTGTTATACCCTTATCGTAGTCAATGAGCATTGTGTGCAAGTCATTCACTGTCTTCCTCGCGCAATGCATATTAAAGTTCCTAACGAAATCATTAAAGTCCCAATTAAGAGACCTATTGATTAGGTTAATTGCCATATCATTGTCGTAGAATTTCCCTAGTGCGATGAGTTGTTCCATGTAACCCTTCATCTCTTGATAATGTGCACTAACGGATTTTTCAGGGGCTTGCTTACAACTGTGCAAAGCATCTACCAAGTCCACAGCCTGAGGCTTCTCATACATTGCCTTGAGCTCTTCAAGCATTTGATTTGGAGCATATAGCTCAAATTTCCTTTGCAAGAAATGAGCCATTTTTCGGAGCATTAAACAAGCCACATCATTGTGCTTTTTAACCTCTGCCTCATAATTTAGTCTTTCAACTGGAGTAGCATTAGGGCCAAGGGGCGCAGGAAACACCTTGGTCAAGTAATCAGAAGTACCCGCTACTCTCAGAACTATTCTTAGTGAGCGGTACCAATTGTTGAAGTTTAGGCCAGTTAATTCCTGACGTTCAAGATAAGTCTTGAATGCAGTACTTAACGCATTGTTATCGGGTTGAGCCATTTCTACAGAAATAAGTTCAAAATATTAGTATTTTCGATAATACCATTCAAGAAAATAAAATTACCCCGGTATTTAAAACCATAGTATTTTCCTTGAAAACTAGAATCCACATTGACATAAACTTATCACATCAATTGATCTGCTAGTGATAAATGTACTCAACAAGGTAACTTGTCGAACAATAATTGACAAACAAATTTGCAATTTCTAGATATTTTTAGGGATTTACGTTGCCAAAAGTCATTTTGCATTGTAAACATGTTTCATCCCTACTTTATGCCTTAAGTTTCCAGATCTTACTGAGTAACTCAATCAAGTCGACTAATCTAAAGAACGTAAAACCTTAATGTGAAATCTTATTCAGTCATGAAGTTTTCTCTCTATTACAACATCGTCCAAAATCTCATATGACGATAATTGTAACTTCAAGTGTTCGTCAATTAGATGGCATAAAACTTAAATTTTAAAGGTATTGATTTTGGTGTCAAAATCATGTATGGAGAAGCATGCATACATCTCCATAGCATAAGTTTAATAAAAAAACTTTAGTAAACTTTTTGGTGAGACTAAAATTTCATCATATATTTGCAAGTTGAGGTATTGGTTAAACCAAATAAAGATTTTACCTACAACTAAATTTACACCGTACTTTTTCTAGAAGTTAGCTAAAGCACAAAGCAATAACCTTATTCATTGTGTTTCGGATGTGAATTTTTGCGGTTAAATCAACCTTAACGAATTATGTAAATAATAACCGTAGGTAATTCCAAGTTTGACGCACAGGCAAGCCGGGAATTTGGTAAGTGCTGAAGCATAACACCTTCTTCCTTAACCGGGTTCATGACCAGCGGCGCGTTATACCCACTTTATAGTTTGTCAAAGTTGAGTAGGCCATCAAGTTATTATTGCAATTCCAATCAACGCAAATCATATGTCAATTAGATCTCAAAAACAGTTCATTAATTTTTATATGATTTAGTCCATATTAATTTTCTTGTAAAAAGTTACCCTTGTTTACAACATACAATCAAAATAAAACGTATGAAAACAAGTAGGTACAAAAAAAACTAAATCAAATAGCCACATGCGTAACAATTTATTCAAAACATAAAATCTAGGGTTTTTATAAACATAAAAAGTCTTCCTAATTTTAAAACTTTTGAATCAAATAAAGCAAATAGCATATAAAACCATATGATCCGTGAAAAGACATGCATGTTCATCACGGATCTTCCCTACATAATCTTAACAATTAAATCTCTCTACGGATCGTAACCAAAACATGACATAGCAATTACTTCATGCAAACATCTAATGATAATCACCATGTAAATTTTTTCGGTTTCAATTTTTTTTTTAAATTCGGCTAAAACCGACCTAATTAAAAAAACAAAACCCTAATTTTAATGAAAACCTAAAAAACATCACGTGATTTAAACTCAAACCAGTTTAGTTAAAAAAAACTTTAGATCTCGATAATTATAACATGTTAAAACGGCTCTGATACCACTGATGGTTTATATTACTCATAACAATTACGCAAAACCCTAATTAAGATCAAAGAACACATAGCGGAAGCGTTTAACAAGATCATAATTAATAACACATTCATAATTAATCGAGTTATGGTTACATACCTTTTAGCTAGAGCAAATCTTCAAGAACACCGACAAATCACGAATTAGGGTTTATATGAAGAACACCAAGATATAGTTTATAATGAAACTATATTACGCTCTTGTACACACGTAATGCAACGGATCAATCGTGAGGCTAGCACTAATAAACCGGAGCTTCTACACTTGTGAATTACAGCTAAAGAAAATCAAACCGAAACCTTGTGTGGGTTAGGGCTTGCGATCGCAAGAAGGAAAAAGGAGGGGAGGGACAAAAAATAATGAAGGCCTTGGGGTGTTTATATAGGCTTGGCAAATCTTGGTCTCCAAGTAAAACACAAATTAGGAAAGAAAATCTTTTCTTCCTCTTCCCTTTTCTCTTTGGTCGACGGTTCCCCAAGCCCACAAGGGGCTTCCGGAACTTTTCCTTTTTCCTTCTTTTCTCTTCTATTTAATTCCATAACGATCGTTTATACTTAACTTTTAATTATTAACGATCGTTAAATAAGCTCGATTATATTTAATAAATATAATAAATATATTTATTAAATTGATTAATCCTTTACGTATTGTGTGCAATCTTGTGATCCCGAGTTCGATCCTATCACACGACTATTTAATTTTATGTCCATAAACTTTCAGAACTGTCGTACTAATAAATGAAAAGAGAAATTTTGTTCACAAAAAAGTCAGAATTTTTTTAAAGACAAACACAAATGAGTGAATATCTATTCGATACATACAATAAGAATTTAAGGACCACCAACAAAAAAACCCCATCTTTTAAAGATGATGCTTCTTCGCGTTCATCCGGTAAAAAAACGAAAGTATAAAAGTCAACGATCTTCAAACTCATCTGCCACTTTTTCTTTACAAGAAATGTTTCACGAAATTATGCAACATCAACTCGTTTTAGATCGTGAGCCAAAGATAAATGAAACGAGAAATGAGACTACGGCGAGAGTGGAATTTCTCAAATCTTAAGTGTGAGACCCCCAAAATCTGACATGGAACAACTAGGCAACGAGGGGGTAACACGTCATAGTACAAGAAACAATGAATTAAAGTTCATACAAAGCTGACGAAATAAGAACATGTACATTACATCATAAAAGGTCATACGTTTTAAACATAGGTCCCAGAGTTTTAGAAGCGGAAAATTATATTATTTCGTCTCGATTTATAACATAAAGTTGCCCTAAAGATATAATAAACTCCTGACAGTTTTTACTAAAAACAATCTTTTAAAAGCATCACAGAAATCTCCAAGTTGCGATAATATCTTGTGGGATCCCATCCAATGCAAAGCTAAGTAATAATACCTGAGATTAAACATGTAAAATCGTCAACATAAAGTTGAGTGATATTCATAGGTTTAGTAGTAAAGGTGTGAAACACAAGCATTCATTTGTAAAACAAGTAAATAGGGAGTATGGTTATGATCATTAACCATAGTCTGAAACCATTATTATTGTTGTTCAGTTCATGAACCAAAGCTTAACTCAATGTAAGTTCCTCTAAGGAGTATTCAGCCTACATACTCAAGTATAAACAAATATCAGTGCGTCAAGGTACTTGAGACGGGGATAGTCAATCCCGATGGATCCACCCACAACATTCGCGCTTAGTACTCGAAATTAACGGTTCATGATCAGGAGAGGAAACTTAAGGCTAGAGACTAAAAAGCAATAATAATAATGAAAGTCTGGAAAGCATACACGTTCTGGATAGCATACAAGTTCTGGATAGCATAAAGTTTTTTACATGGTTGTGTTCCACCATGTAAAATCTCATCCCGGGTTTAGAAACCATGTACAAGTAAAAAGGGGATATGAACTCACCTTAGCCATGAGGTATTCCAAATCACGGTACTCATCAACTGAGTAGAAACTGAAAGTTTATGGACTTAAAATTAATAGTCGTGAGATAGGATCGAACTCGGGATCACGGGATTACACACATTACGTGAAGAGTTAATTTATTTATTTATTAAATATATTTATTATATTTATTAAATCAAACCGTAGCTAACGATCGTTAAGTAATTAAAAGTTAAGTATTAAACGACCGTTATAGAAGGTTAAAGAAGCTAAAAGAAGGAGTCGGAAAAGTTCCGGAAACCTCTTTTGGAGCATGTATATATCCGGCCTAAATAGAGGAGACAAAGATAAGGAGAAAAGATTTTGTTGCTTTATCTTGTTTAACCTTGGAAGAGAAGTTTTCCAAGGTGTATATAAACAAACCTAAAGCCTCATAATTTTTCACCTCACATCTCTCTTTCTCTTGCTCTAACCGCCGGCCAAACAAACACCCTATTAGGGTTCTTCTTTGATTTTCAATAAGCTATTCTAGATCTAGTCCTAGCCCCTCTCTAGGGTTGTTGGGTAGATTTTCCATAGACTTGGAAGCTCGGTTTGTTCGTGCTAGACTCACGGTTAACTCGCCGTATCACGTGTGTACAAGAACGTGATATAGTCTTACTTTAGACTATATTCTTGGTGGTGTTCGTGATAAACCCTAGTTGTCGTTTGCTCCGTCGTCTTGTGGATCTTGCTAGGATAAAGGTATGTAACCCTAGCCTTGATTAATCATAATTGTGTTAAATTAATGATCTTGTTAATCGCTTCCGCTATGCGCTCTTTGATCCATATTAGGGTTTTAAATAATTGTTATGAACTCTATAAACCATCAGTGGCATCGAGAGCCGTTTTAACATGATTATAATTATCAAGATCTAAAGTTTTTTAACTAATATTGATTTGTGTTAAAAATTACATGTTGTTTTTTAGGTTTTATAAAAATTAGGGTTTTGTTTTTTTATTATTTTTAAAATCGGCTATGCCGATTTTTTTTTATAAAAAAAAAAAAGTTTTTTTGTAAACCCTAAAATTACATGGTAATTAACTTTAGATGTATGCATGAATTAATTGTTATGTCATGCGTGGTTACGATCCGTAGTGATTTATTTAAATTGTTAAGTGATTTGGGTGGAATTTTGATGAATTGCATGATTAATTGTTATGTTATGTAAATTCATGTTTCGATCCATAAAGATTTAATTGTTAAGATATGAGGGAGATCCATGATGAACATGCATGTTTTTCATGGATCATATGTTTTATGTGGTAATTGTTACGTTTTTTGCTACATGCTTTATTTGATTCAATAAATCTAAAATTAGGGAAGACTTTTATATGTATATAAAAACCTATATTTGATATTATTTATTGAATAAATCGTATGCATGTGGCTATTTGATTTATTTATTGCACATATAAATTGTTATTATGTGTTTATGATTTAGTTTTTTTTGTACTACTTGTTTTTCATACGTTTTATATTAATTGTATGTTGTAAACAAGGGTAATTATTTGCAAGAAAAATTAATATGGACTAAATCATATTAAAATAAATGAATTGTTTTGAGATCTAAATTACATATGATTTGCGTTGATTAGAATTGCAATAGCAACTTAACGGCCTACTCAATTCTGACAAACTATATAGTGGGTATAACGCACCGCTGGTCATGTACCCGGTTAAGGAAGGAGGTGTTATGCTTCAGCGCTGACCAAATTCCCGGCTCGCCTGTGCGTCAAAATTGGAATTACCTACGGTTGTTATTGGTATAATTCTTTAAGGTTGATTTAACTACATTAATTCACATCCGAAACACAATGAATAAGGTTATTGCTTTGTGCTATAACTAAGTTCTGAAAAAGTACGGTGTGAATTTAGTTGTGTGTAAAATCTTTAATTGGTTTAACCAATACCTCAACTTGCAAGTATATGATGAACTTTTAGTCTCAACAAAAGTCTACTAAACGTTTTAGTAAACTTATGTTATGGAGATGTATGCATGCTTCTCCGTACATGATTTTGACATCAAAATCTATACCCTAAAATTTAAGTCATATGCCATCTAATTGACGAACACTTGAAGTTACAATTTTCGTCATATGAGATTCTGGACGATGTTGTAATGGAGAGAAAACTTCATGACTGAATAAGATTGCACATGAAGGTTTTACGTTCTTTAGATTAGTCGACTTAATTGAGTTACTCAGTGAGATCTGGAAACTTAAGGCATAAAGAAGGGATGAAACATGTTTACAATGCAAATGATTTTGGCAATGTAAATCCCTGACATATCTAGAAATTGCAATTTGATTTGGCAATTATTGTTCGACAAGTTACTGTGTTGAATACATTTGTCACTAGCAGATCAACTGATGTGATAAATCTATGTCAATATGGATTCTAGTTTTCAAGGAAAATACTATGGTTATTATTACCGGGGTAATTTTATTTTCTTGAATGGTATTATCGAAAATACTAAAATTGAATTTTGTAAATTCTTTTGCAAATGTATTGATGCAACGTTACACCGTAAACATGGTTTATTCATTTATTGATCTACAAACCGTATGGTTGAGGATAGAGTCAATTTACAAATGAATGATAAACCTAAAACTCTTTTTCATGAGTAAAGAAGGAGTAATAAGGATTTTAGAAATGTCAAATTCAAATCCATAACTCATAGCAAATTTTAATAGTTAAGAAAAGTGCATATTTTGAGTTATTAAAAGTTACCGCTAATTGGTTATAAGGCAAACTAGCATATTTGTCTAGTAGTTGTGCTTTGACCATTTATAGGCACTACATACCATTTTGGGGTTGGTAGACCTATTAAGGAAGAAATTGCATGTCAAGTCTTTCAAGTTAAAAAGCATTTGATGGGTAAGTCATCATTTACGAAGTAGAATACACTCTTATTGGCTATAAGTAATTGTTGCGAATGTGTTTTTCAAAAGTGTAAGAAAGTAAACACAACACTAATTATTTTCACCGATTATGAAACTTTTTCAATGTTGTCAAGTTCAGTGGGAGAATTGTGTTGTATTACTGATTTTGAGTCTATTAAAACATTCTCTAAGTCAGTGGGAGTTACAAGCTTTGTTGTCTTGGTAATAACCCATGTTATCTTTAGTATGTCCTAAGATAATTACTTTCGAATTGTTGACACTAATATCTTCAAAGATAGTTATGTACTGATTCTTGTTGATTAAGTGATTCTACATCTACTTGTAAAAAGCTAATATATGTGGCACAATCATATTTTGTATAGACGAACGTTAGACGTGATGTTTATCTTATATATGAGGTTGTTCCATGCACAAGTGGGAGAAATGAACATTGTGTGCAAGAAACAACTCATAAAGATATGATTCTCTTGTTTTTAAGATAAGAGATTAACAATCTAATTAATATTTAGATCATGTGTCAATATGATTAAAAGACTACTTAAAAGTATATATATCATTCACTTTAAGAAACACTTGTTGTTTTGATTTAGTCATGTAAGAGCTTGGACTAAATTGTAAACTAAAGGGTAAAATATCCACATGTCGTAAGATCGGGCGTGGAATGTTTTGAAGTTTCTTAAAATAGGACAAATTCCTTGAATGACATAAGATACATAGAGTAATCTTATACTACTAATGAAACCTAGTGGTGTTCATATAATAGTATAGGAGTGAATTAACTTGAAAAGATGAATGAAACCTAGTGGTATTCATGATTTACTTTAGTTATACATGTTTATGATTTATTGTATAAAGTCACAAACATAAAGTCTTGGAAGACGTATAATATAAAGTAAGACGTTAATGTATTGTCTCTATTTCACTAAAGACATATACATGTAACGTGTAATGGACTTATAACTTTTATGAAGTGACTTTGTATTAAAAGTACTTGAGTTATAAAGCATGCAAAATGGTTAGGAAATCTATTATACCATTAAGATGATTTAGTTGGTATATAGGTAAGCCTAAAGATATATATTTATCTTAAATATTGTTAAGATTGACTTACAATATTTCCCTAAATGAAATACATCATTGTTATGGTATGTTCATTAGGAGAATCAAAATTCTCAATATGATGGTGATGTTTGATTCAAAGATAACTATATCTTCCTTTATTCCAAAAGAAATCAAGGTTAGAAAGTTGAGTATGACTTGAGCTAAGAAGATTAATAAGATACCATTATATATGGAATGTGATGAATCACGTTATATCTTAAATGAAGTTCGGATTTTGCTAAACTACTTATGAAGTGTATTGTTTAGAAAATAAAGGTTATGGAACTGTCATTGTGTTTTGTAATGTCCCATATAGATAACATTGAAGTGTTGATCTATTTGCTATGTATTTAAAGAGTAATTTTAAGTTACTAAAAGCAAGTGGGAGTTTTGATCTTGAAAGATAAAATTACAAGATACAAGATCTTCTAAAATACACTAGTAATTATCATGAGGTAGGCATGTAAATGCTAAACCTTAAGATAAAAGAATTTATGTCATAGGTCCGCAAGGATATCTCGGATATTTGATTTGTATGCTGAGAATTATGAGTTACAAATAATTGTTGTGATTTGTTACCAAATATTGAATTGGGTAAATTACTCATACTATGAACGTTATAGATGTTGTCCAATAAGATAATCAAATTTCGGTTTTGGTTTATCTTAAATAGTTTGACTAGAAATTGAAGATGAGTTTCGTCAAAGGAATAAAAACGCCAATTGTGGTGGTTTAATCTTTGTGTCGAAATTATATGGACAAAATTGTACACATATTTAATGTGTGTATTATGAATAGATTATCAATCACACTTAAGTAATTAATTGTGACTGAGTATTCTTTCCTAAACACATTAAATGTATAAAGATTTTGATGGTCATATTTTAAATTGACAAATTTGGATATATATGAACTATTTCTTGAATGACTACTTGAGAAAGCACTTAAGTAATCGAAATGAGTTTATTACTTCAAAATATAAATCTTTGGAAAAGTACAAAATGCAATTATCCATGAATGGATAAAAGCATGCATCTAGGAGATTATTCTTATGTTTAATTTGAAATCCAAGATTGGATTTAAATTTGAATAAGATGATTTCTGAGTATTCCTAAAAGCTAGTGGGAGTATTATGGTTATTTTCTTAAAATTATATGTGTCAAATAGACATGTAAGAAAGTAAGATTTCATTCAAATTAAATGTTGATTTGGTTTACATTTGAGATGAAACTTTACTTTGAAGATTTAGAAAATAAGATATACATAACCTTGGAACAAATAAATTTATTTATTTATGCGGTGGAAATACAACGTGATATGCCATGTAGTAAGTTTATATGGATATTTAGGACATGAAGAAATCTAAATCTGGTTTGAGAAATTTTCATGTGTGTCGTGTTGTATTTATATCATGCTTAAAATACATGATGATTTGAATATATTAATCTATTTAAGAAGTTATTAATTAACTTGTGTAATGAATATTCTGAAGGAATATGTTTGGAAATAGAATAACATCCTAAATCTTGGATCGGCTTCCATATTCTATAGATGAATAATTTGTCAATCGTTGTGCAAATTATCATAACCAACAAAACTTGAAGGTTTTGGTTGAATCAAACATTACCTAATAGATATTAATGGTAACGTATTTGTATCTTTTATAACAAGTTGTAAAACTTGAAAAGATATAATTGAGGTAACACTCAATATTAGTCATGTGATCTTTGGAGATGACATGTTGATTAAAGTTGCATTATACATTTAAGAATTAGAATACTTTGAACTTCAAATGTGTTTTGGAAGTTTAGGAAATTGGTGATCAAGGATGTTTCACAATTTTGATACTATGTGGCAATATCAAATTATTTGAATGCACATGTACAAGAGTTTCAATGAATTGAATTCTTGAAGAAAGTATTCTCAAAATTCCAAAAGGTCAAGATTGGTTATTTTATGCTTTGCCAAACAAGTATGAATGTCATTACTAGAGGCATGACGCATGTACCAATTTTATGCATTGATCTATTTTTAGTATTTGGATAAAGGATGTAAGACATTATTGAATTGATGAAATAAAGATTGGATTTCGTTTATTTTCTGTTATTTGATTTTGTACCCTATTTTACATGTTTTAAATCCATAAGCATTATGATGTTTCTAAATGTCCGTTGTCGATTAATAATATGGGAGTATTATTAAACTAAGACAATTCAAAATAGTGACAGAGTATACTTGAAAGTATATTGGTCAATTTTGGATGATATTTGATGGATCAAATATTGGACTTATCCCAACTATATGATTTTACTTTATGGATCTTTGTCATCAAGTAAATCATAAATAGTTATCCTTAGACCTGAGATACCAGGAAACTGTCGTGGATCTAGTGCATTTCTGTGGAATAATCTAACGCTAAACGTAACTGGTAGCTATAAGGATTATTTCCGGAAGTGTTGCAAAGTTCATAAGTTTTGCTTGTAGTCAAAATGGGATTCGTTTCCTTCAAAATTTATTTTGAAGTATAATACAGCTGGGCCCCTCGGGGGAGTAGTAAGATATTTGTGCGGCCGCACCCAAATTTGTTTTGGTGATCTTGCTATATCCATAAACGAGAAACAGAATGGTTAATGAAAGGAATGACTGAGATCCATATCCTTATTAACATTGTATTTGAAATGAAAGGATAAGAATAATAATGATTATATATCATTAAAAGGTTTTGTCCAAGAAACCTTACTCGAGTTGTACTAGTGACATTGCTAGTGTAACTAGACGCTAGTCAATGTGATCACGATATTAGAATTTTGTCCAAGTGGGAGCTGAAAGTTTATGGACTTAAAATTAATAGTCGTGAGATAGGATCGAACTCGGGATCACGGGATTGCACACATTACGTGAAGAGTTAATTTATTTATTTATTAAATATATTTATTATATTTATTAAATCAAACCGTAGCTAACGATCGTTAAGTAATTAAAAGTTAAGTATTAAACGACCGTTATAGAAGGTTAAAGAAGCTAAAAGAAGGAGTCGGAAAAGTTCCGGAAACCTCTTTTGGAGCATGTATATATCCGGCCTAAATAGAGGAGACAAAGATAAGGAGAAAAGATTTTGTTGCTTTATCTTGTTTAACCTTGGAAGAGAAGTTTTCCAAGGTGTATATAAACAAACCTAAAGCCTCATAATTTTTCACCTCACATCTCTCTTTCTCTTGCTCTAACCGCCGGCCAAACAAACACCCTATTAGGGTTCTTCTTTGATTTTCAATAAGCTATTCTAGATCTAGTCCTAGCCCCTCTCTAGGGTTGTTGGGTAGATTTTCCATAGACTTGGAAGCTCGGTTTGTTCGTGCTAGACTCACGGTTAACTCGCCGTATCACGTGTGTACAAGAACGTGATATAGTCTTACTTTAGACTATATTCTTGGTGGTGTTCGTGATAAACCCTAGTTGTCGTTTGCTCCGTCGTCTTGTGGATCTTGCTAGGATAAAGGTATGTAACCCTAGCCTTGATTAATCATAATTGTGTTAAATTAATGATCTTGTTAATCGCTTCCGCTATGCGCTCTTTGATCCATATTAGGGTTTTAAATAATTGTTATGAACTCTATAAACCATCAGAAACAATGGTAGGGAGACGATCACCGACGATATGGATGCCCAGGGAAACACGAAAACCACAACCTATCAAAATAAGGCGCGCGTTAAGACTCGAACTCAATATCAATATATATACCAAATATAGTATGACTCAAATGTTTTAAAAGTATTCATGTTTTAAAACCATTGACACGAACCGAATGAATCCATTCTAACCCATTTATCTAACAATACACGTTAAAACACTTGCACACTTGAAATTGACCAGTTATACGACGTCAGGTCAACGCAAGTCAAACTATCCCTTTACCTTAATCGGACCAGTAGCTATGTCATTTATATAATGACTAAGCACTTTGAGTAAGTCACCATGTCCGGTGGTGAATACTCGAACTCACGCAACACAAGCATTGAACTATGTGTCCAAAATAAATCAGCAAGTACATCCCGAATGTACACACCGATCTACCCTATCTAGACTTGTCCGTTTTAGATGAAAATTGGTGTCAAGGTCAGTTATAACCTGTATAAGACCTCACCAAAGTTTGAGCCAAAGTTCACACTTTAAATTCCATCAGCTCGACTCTAAATTTGGGACAGATTTGTGCACTTGTTTTGTAAAACCGTTTGGACCACTTCCAAAGTACTAACTCGAGAATCCGTCTTTTGAAACCACTACTAGACTCATCAAACTAAGTTTGTAAACTTTGAAAACCAGTAGTTAAATTTATCTAGCCAAGCCTAAAGTCCCCGAGAGTCGACCTAAAATCCGCCACAATTTCGGATTGTGCCGACTTGCGTCTCCCGGTACACGAAAACTAAAACTAGCATAACTTTTGACTCGTAATGATTTAGAAGCTATATTTTATACCAAAACGAGCGTCTCGGAAAAATCTATAATAAAATCAAATAATCTCAGCCTTCCTCAGACCTTAAACCCACGAAACAATCTGTTTTAAGCTGCTGTCCCAAATACCCTTTTTAGAAATCAAGTCAAATCAATTTTTCAACCAAAACCAATCATTCTCATACCTATAGAATGACTCAAATATCATACTCATCTACCAAACACTCCTAAAAACACTTGCATGTAAAAATTTAACAAAATCAAAGATCAAAATCCAATCTTTTTGTGATCAAAATAAGATGATCTTACCAAAAATAACACATGCAAGATGATTTAAACATAATCCAACCACAAATTCATAAAATCATGGAAACTTGATGCATGTGGGATATTTTTGCATCATTAGAATCACCATTGAATTTCAAGATGTGGTCTAATTTTTGTTTTGAATTGATTAAAGTAGAAATCAAATTTTGGGAGGTGTTTGTGGTGGTGAAGTCACGGCAAGGGGAGGGGGTGAGGAGGATTTGTTGTTGTTTGATTTTTATTAAATGATTAGTATGTGTTTTGTGTAAGAAATTGATTTATAAATGGTAGGTAGTGGAGGGGCTAGTTTTGCCAAGTTTGAAACTTGTGGACTAAAAAAATAATTTACTAGTTTAAAGGGTAGAAAATGGTTATTGGTAAATATTGAAAATATTTACGGGGCTCGGGTTTCGTAAAAATACTTTTCAAAAATTACAATGCATCATAAAAATGATTATATGATTTCCCGACACGACTTAATGTGTAATCAAAACGAAATCGTCGAAAATATTAATTATCGAAACAATCGATAATAAAATGTAAAATTTTAGGCATCCGTTGGTATCGCGATCACTAGGAATTCTCGTTGTACATTGATTTGAATAAACTCGTTGTAAAACGCACGCGGGTGATTTTTAAATCAAAAACTTTGATTTAAATAAATATGGAAAAATAAAATAAAAATTTTATAATTCCAGATAAAATATTATCAATGAACAGAAAATACTTAAAAAGTATAATTTATTTAAAATTTAAGAATCTCAAGATTTACATATAACAATACAAGAAAACGTAATACATTAGAAAATTCAAGAAACACGAATAAAAGGATAAAATAATGATGGAAAGTACGGGTTCTCACAGTCTTCCCCCCTAAAGGAACTCTGGTCCCCAGAGTTCTCCTGAAAACAGTAGAAGATGCAAACAAGAGGAGGTACAAAGTGTAGCACAATTTCATTGCTTCCCAGGTAATTTCCGTACCATGACGTACGTTCACGATTGGAATTCACTACGCTTCAGTTTCTTAGTTCCTTTTCGAATAAATGATCAAACTTGGATTAGAATAATGTCCTTTTAGTACGGAGAAATATTCAAAAGATAGAATGAACACAAGAATCGCTTAAACGGACGAAGTGCGTTAAATGAATCAGGATTGATAATCAACAAGGATTTGAAAATCGTGCAATTTGTAAAACGTGACAATCTTAAAATGTAAGAATCTATTTACAAGAGAAATAGAAGGGAAAAATGAATAACATATGATCATTTAAGATACAAGCATGTCATAGTCAGTTGTCTAGGATTTTGGGATTACTTTAAAACTCAGTTTAAATATTTTCTTGATTAAAAGAAAATTTACAAGGTGTAGTGATTTAAAATCAAACTATCTGTATTTAGTGAGTATAACGTTGCTATACCTTTTTCTTGATCACGACTTCAAGTAAAAGTAACTCAGTTCAAATAGTTATTTTGATCAGCTTAAGAGCTTTTCGGGTGACTGTATAAAATTATTGTTAAAACTCAGGTTTGACGTTACCATTAGGAAAAAATCAGATTTTCCAAGTTATTTAGAATCGTTGTTAGAAATTACAAATTATTTCAATAATTTCATTAGGTTGACAGTAAAGTATGGTAAAACCAATTACTTTAAAAGATACAACTTGGCACTGTTTAACCATAAGTTATAAATTTACCCAAGAGGATGTACATATTCGATATTAAACTTGAAATGGGTATTTTGACAATTTAAACATTTGGTAAAATGTATAAAACGTTCTTAAAAATTAATAATAATATTTAGAAATTCAAGAAGGCGATTAAGGTATCAAATGATAAACACGTAACTTTTTCTAGTTTTTAAAAGGTGACAAGAAAGCAACGAATATGAATCATATAAAGGTCAACAATTTGTATGCGAGCAATAACACAAGGGAACAAAACGAAATTCGTAACAAGTCTTTAACAAATGTGATAGAATAGACGCGTCTATGAAAAAAATAATAGGAAACAAGGATTATGGCAAGTCATCACTTCTTAAGTGCAGTTGGTGACACCAATAACGGCTTATTAAGTTCTCATTAGTCGATACACGATCGAAAGAGAAAAGCCACACAAAAATTTCCGAATCACAAAATTTCTTAAGAAGTTTCTTGATAGTAATTCCAGTAAGATGAACAACATTCGCAATGAGAGGCGAAATCAACACATGGTTCACACGAACGAATTTCAAGACGATAAAGTCTAACACACATCATGACAAATACACGTAATCATTGTTCACGTCCAATAATAAATCACTAATCGCGTCCAGATACGTTTCGAAGGTCTACCAAATTAGATAGAGAAGGCCGATCGATGTAGAAGCATAACAACGTTGAAACTTTCGAGTCTGTATCAATGGTAAGAATTTAGGCAAATGGTAACGAAAATTGTATCATGAGGATAATGAGGTAACAAGTAAAATAAGGATCGTTGAGTAAGGAAATATGTGCTTGAGGCATGTACTTTGTTCAAGAAAGGTTAAGGGTTCATATGTGTATGTCGTGAATTGTTGCTACTCGCATAAGGTGTAAAAGTTTTCAAAACTTTATTTTATAAAAGTTTTTAAGGAACATAGTTAAAAAGTTGATTCTTGGTTAAATATTTAAGGTGACTATTATTCGGCCTTGCATGACTCCTTCTAAATTAAGCATAGGCGATCAGGCCATGCATAATTTAGGACTAGCAATGCGACGCTCATCTTCGTCAAATCAGTATTACATATTATATGATTTAAAGTATGTATATAATAGCATTTGTAAAAACAGGAATCAAAATAATTTATGAAAAATCATCGTAAAATTAATGTCATTTAATTTTATAAAGTAACGTTCAAGTACCTAGTAAAGCCCAAGTAAATTATTTTGTAAATTGGTTTGCAAACAATATCTATTTGAGTTTATATGGTAACTTATAAAATAGCGAGTGGGTTACAAGAGGGAAATAAGGAGTAGCTCAAGACAATCAACGAAATGGTTACGAGGTGATAAGGTTTTCAAGAGGTTTAGCCAAAATCGTCAAGAGACACGTGCCAAAATGATAACGAACGTTATGAAAGCAAGATCTTCAACCTCGACCCAGATCAGTGGTACGATAGAAGCAAAGAAAGAAAATAGAATGACAATTAAGTCATAAACAAAAGATAGGAATAAGGAATCCGTATGTGCACATCGTAATTTATTTGACAAAATACACTTTTAAGAAACTAGAACATCAGTTTGTCAAATCACTTGGTTCCTAAAAGTTCAAGATTTATGTATGACCGAGCTCAAGTTACTATTTGTAAACGTTTTCAAACACAATCAATGTTTCATGGTTGTAAAATGTCATTAGTTACACTTTTACGAGCTCACACGAACTCAAAAACGCCTAAAAACGCCTAAAAACTATATTTCAAAATTTCTATCAGCTTTGTCCCTTTTTAGTCAACTTTGACTTTTGGGTTTGACTAGACCAATTGTTTTACTAAATGACATTTTAGGACTCGAAGTCTAGAGTAATTTGGTGTAAAACGATGTTTTGAACAACTTTCTAGTTTTACTCGAGACTTGAAACGGATAAAAAATGGACGAAAATGCCCTTGCATTAAATCTGTCAACAAAATGATATTTTGTAATTATTCAGAAAAAAAACTTCTTAGATTTTACAATCTCAAATGAGCGTAACTTTCTCGATTTTAAAGTTTACTGGTAAAACATTATGTCCTAAGCGAACATCTCAACAGGTAAAAGTATATATTTTTATGTCTAAAGTTATAAAAATATTTTCTCGACACAGCTTGAAATTAAATCTAAATTTCATAATAACTCCGAATTAATGTACACACAAGACTTGCGGATTCCATAAAGACGAAAGAGAAGAAAAACTGCATAACTAATCATGTAAAGAAAACACAGTATGGAAATGGTTCAAGAATGCCAACGATAATCTGAGAGATAAAAAACGACGTATATCATCCGTGTCTTCGGCTGCAAGATGCAATGCAGGAAGGTCTCTTAGCAGTGTGATTTTCCAAAATCACAAGTCATACCGAGAAAGAAACAAAATATTAACAAGTCACACTCCTGAGGCGAGGAGGCTTAATGAAAAAGGGAGGATACAAGTAGGATCGTATTCCAAACAATCGTCACATAATAAATGAGGATCATGTATTTAAGGTACAACGGATGTTGTAAGTCGAAGTCGAAACGTAGAATGGTCAATGAGGTAATATTTAATCGATATTCGGGTGTCGTGTAAAACGATGGCGTAAAGGTAAATCAAGATTATGAAAACCCACAATATTATTCAGGTACTGATTCAACGAATGCTTCGAGATGCGTGACTCACATGGTGTCCTTTAGTCTTTTCCGGAGACACATTGAGCTAAACAATGGTCTATAGACTAGATATTCAATTACGAATGGTCGGAAAGAAAATCTGTGTATCTAAATAGATACTTTAAAGGAAATAAACAATGAAAGCAACATGCACGGTAGTAAGAATGAAAATCAGGAGTTTTATCGAAAACAACACTTCTTAATTCCGAACAATGGTATCTCGAGATTATGCACAATATGTAACTGTGAGTCGAGAAAAATAGATGATTAAAAACGAACGAGTATATGAAGTCAATCGTATCACGCATTAACAAGATAGCAATAGTACTTAGAAAAATGAGTATGAAAAGTCGGCAACATAGGCGCTCCGAATACAAGTATGTAACGTCATAACAATATAATATCATCATAACCAGATCAGTTCACAAGAACAAGAATTCCAGAAATACAGTAAGAGCATATGTAATCAAGTAATACCCAATGATAATTCATGAAGCACAAAGGCTTGAAAAGACATAGTAATTATCGTCATTAAGGTGATGTAATATTTCAACATGAAATCAACAAATGGAACACTACAACGATAACTAAAAGTAAATAATAAGGATTAGAGAGTTACCTGCGCAGATATCGAACAACATTGGCAGATTCTGTGTTTGACACTTAGAAACAATAAAATATTTGAACTTTCGGTTATAGACTAAGTTTTGAAAAATGACTCAGTTCCCTATAACCATCGCTCTGATACCAATCTGTGAGACCCCCAAAATCTGACATGAAACAACTAGGCAACGAGGGGGTAACACGTCATAGTACAAGAAACAATGAATTACAGTTCATACAAAGCTGACGAAATAAAAACATGTACATTACATCATAAAAGGTCAGAGTTTTTAAACATAGGTCCCAGAGTTTTAGAAGCGGAAAATTATATTATTTCGTCTCGATTTATAACATAAAGTTGCCCAAAAGATATAATAAACTCCTGACAGTTTTTACTAAAAACAATCTCTTAAAAGCATCACAGAAATCTCCAAGCTGCGATAATATCCTGCGGGCTCCCATCCAATGCAAAGCTAAGTAATAATACCTGAGATTAAACATGTAAAATCGTCAACATAAAGTTGAGTGATATTCATAGGTTTAGCAGTAAATGTGTGGAACATAAACATTCATTTTTAAAACAAGTAAATATGGAGTATGGTTATGATCATTAACCATAGTCCGAAACCATTATTATTGTTGTTCAGTTCATGAACCGAAGCTTAACTCAATGTAAGTTCCTCTAAGGAGTATTCAGCCTAAATACTCAAGTATAAACAAATATCAGTGCGTCAAGGTACTTGAGACGGTTCATGATAGCATACAAGTTCATGATCAGGAGAGGAAACTTAAGGCTAGAGACTAAAAAGCAATAATAATAATGAAAGTCTGGAAAGCATACACGTTCTGGATAGCATACAAGTTCTGGATAGCATACAATTTTTTTTAAATGGTTGTGTTCCACCATGTAAAATCTCACCATGGGTTTAGAAACCATGTACAAGTAATAAGAGATTATGAACTCACCTTAGACATGAGGTATGCCAAATCACGGTACTCAACAACTGAGTAGAAACAATGGTAGGGAAACGATCACCGACGATATGGATGCCCAGGGAAACACGAAAATCGCAACCTAACAAAATAAGGCGCGCGTTAAGACTCGAACTCAATATCGATATATATACCAAATATAGTATGACTCAAATGTTTTCAAAGTATTCATATTTCAAAACCATTGACACGAACCAAATGAATCCATTCTAACCCATTTATCCAACAATACACGTTAAAACACTTGTACACTTGAAATTGACCCGTTATACGACGCCAAGTCAACGCAAGTCAAACTATCCCTTTACCTTAATCGGACCAGTAGCTGTCATTTATATAATGACTAAGCACTTTGAGTAAGTCACCATGTCCGGTGGTGAATACTCGAACTCACGCAACACAAGCATTAAACTATGTGTCCAAAATAAAATCATCAATTACACCCCGAATGTACACATTGATCTACCCTATCTAGACTTGTCCGTTTTAGATGAAAATTGGTGTCAAGGTCACTTATAACCTGTATAAGACCTCACCAAAGTTTGAGCCAAAGTTCACACTTTAAAATCCATCAGCTCGACACTTTACTCGACTCCAGATTTGGGACAGATTTGTGCACTTGTTTTGTAAAACCGTTTGGACCACTTTAAAAGTACTAACACGACAATCCGTCTTTTGAAACCACTACTAGACTCATCAAACTAAGTTTGTAAACTTTGAAAGCCAGTAGTTACATTTATCTAGCCAAGCCTAAAGTCCCCGAGAGTCGACTCAAAATCAGCCACAATTTCGGATTGTGCCGACTTGCGTCTCCCGGTACACGAAAACTAAAACTAGCATAACTTTTGACTCGTAATGACTTAGAAGCTCTATCTTATACCAAAACGAGCGTCTCGGAAAACTCTACAATAAAATCAAATAATCTCAGCCTTTCTCAGACCTTAAACCCCACGAAACAATCTGTTTTAAGCTGCTGTCCCAAATACCCTTTTTAGAAATCAAGTCAAATCAAATTTTCAACCAAAACCAATCATTCCCATACCTATAGAATGAATCAAATATCATACCCATCTACCAAACACTCCTAATAACACTTGCATGTAAAAATTTAACAAAATCAAAGATCAAAATCTAAACTTTTTGTGATCAAAATAAGATGATCTTACCAAAAATAACACATGGGTCCCGATTAAAGTAAATGTCTTAGTGTGGAGGGCTAGGAAAGATTGTTTGCCGACGAGGAATAATCTGATTCGAAAAGGTGTGGTGCTGGATTCCAGTTTGTGCCCAGTTTGTGGTGTTTCCTCGGAGACGGTGCATCACGTTTTTTTCCAATGTCCTTTTGCACAAAGGGTGTTCTCTCGTATTTGTCGTTGGTGGGAGTTGGTCGAGCAGGATATTGGTTCCTTTACGGAGTGGCAGTCTTGGTTTCAATCTATTCGGATGTCCTCAGTCATGAAGTCGCTGTTGGAGGGTGTGTTTGCCGTGTCATGGTGGTATTGTTGGGGTTTCCGTAATAGGTCAGTGTTTGAGTCGTCACCCCCGTGTCGGGCTGTTGTTTTTGATGAGATTGTTGAGCTCTCTTTTAGGTGGTGTGTGAGTCGTAGTAAAAAGGGTATTGTTTGGGAGAATTAGTTAAAGTCTCCTCATTTGTTTGCTTTGTAATTTTGTTCTAGCTTCTTGCTAGTGTTTTAATATAAGTTGCCGTTCTAAAAAAAAATAACACATGCAAGATGATTTAAACATAATCCAACCACAAATTCATAAAATCATGGAAACTTGATGCATGTGGGATATTTTTGTATCATTAGAATCACCATTGAATTTCAAGGTGTGGTCTAGTTTTTGTTTTAAATTGATCAAAGTAGAAATTAAATTTTGGGAGGTGTTTGTGGTGGTGAAGTTACGACAAGGGGAGGGGGTGAGGAGGATTTGTTGTTGTTTGATTTTTATTAAATGATTAGTATGTGTTTTGTGTAAGAAATTGATTTATAAATGGTAGGTAGTGGAGGGGCTAGTTTTGCCAAGTTTGAAACTTGTGGACTAAAAATATAATTTACTAGTTTAATGGGTAGAAAATGGTTATTGGTAAATATTGAAAATATTTACGGGGCTCGGGTTTCGTAAAAATACTTTTCAAAAGTTACAATGCATCATAAAAATGATTATATGATTTCCCGATACGACTTAATACGTAATTAAAACGAAATCGTCGAAAATATTAATTATCGAAACAATCGATAATAAAATGTAAAACTTTGGGCATCCGTCGGTATCGCGATCACTAGGAATTCTCGTTGTACATTGATTTGAATAAACTCGTTGTAAAACGCACGCGGGTGATTTTTAAATCAAAAACTTTGATTTAAATAAATATGGAAAAATAAAATAAATTTTTTATAATTCCAGATAAAATATTGTCAATGAACAGAAAATACTTAAAAAGTATAATTTATTTAAAATTTAAGAATCTCAGGATTTACATATAACAATACAAGAAAACGTAATACATTGGAAAATTCAAGAAACACGAATAAAAGGATAAAATAATAATGGAAAAGTACGGGTTCTCACATTAAGCATAGGACAAGGATTTAAAGACGCTTGCAATTGAGGAGGCTAAAAGAGAATTCAAAGCTTTTCCGTAAAACCAGTTTTTTATGTAAATTTTAGTTTGTGTAAAGTTAAGAATGTTAACTTTGCTTTTAAACATCCCAACTCCTCGACTTTGCTTTTAAACATCCTAACTCCTCGATAGACAAAAAAAGTTGAAATAAAAAGTGTAAATCAAGATTCTCTCCAGTTTCATATAACTTGTAGAGTTGTCTCGTGAATTTTGGAGACCCTGTGCGATAGTTTACCGGAGGCCCTTAACGTGAGACCCCCGAAATCAGGCAAGTAAACACGTAGGGTGCATGGGGGTGCCACGTCATGGTACAAGAATCAATAAAATGCAGTTGACACCAAATTGACGTAATAAAACATTTACATTACATCATAAAAGATCAGAGGTTTTAAACAAAGGTCCCAGAGTTTTATAAGCGGAAAAATCTATTATTTAAATATGGTTTTGTAACATATAGTTTCCAAGAATATAGGATAAATTATTGACAGTTTTCACCAAAGCCAAAGTTTAAATATAACACAGAAATCTCCAAGCTGCGATAATATCTTGCGGGCTCCCGTCCAAGAAAAATTAAGTATTATTACCTGAGATTAAACATGTAAAATCATCAACACGAAGTTGAGTGATATTCATAGGTTTAGCAGTAAAGGTGTGAAACACAAGCATTCATTTGTAAAACAAGAAATAGGGAAAATGGTTACGTAGGATAACCATAGTCCGAAACCATTATTATTGCTATTAGTTCATGAACCGAAGCTTAACATCAATGTCTCATATGAAAGCAAATAAAATCTTACTTAACAAATAAAAGAGGTTTCACTACAAAGCAAATCCATATTCTGATTTTTGTAAAAAAAATACCTTGTCACATATACAGAAATGTGCAACTTTACAATGTATGATCATGATACATTGAGTTTACCAAAAATCTTGCAACAACCACTAAAATTGAATTCAGTGTTATAATACTAACTTCACACAAATCAGAAATTCAACATGGACATAGGTTGTGATGTTTTAATCAAACCACATGTCATTTTATATATTTGATTTTCCAATAACTCTTATAAACAAAGTTGAAATAATTATAGAATTTATTGTAGCACCACAAGTTTAAAATGTGGCTAATTTCATAATTGACTAAAACATCCAGCCTAGAATATGATGCAAATCTAATTCAATAAAATTAGAAAAGGATAAGCAAATGAAGAATCATTTACTTTACCTTAGCCTCCTTCTATGTACAAATGATGTTTCAGCATCTTCCTTACTCAATGATTCGGCTTAAATACAGTGGAATGCAATCACAATCATCAACGGGTTGCGTATATTTCATAGTCAAATTCATATTCTGAAAAAAAATGTATAGTGCTTCAGATACTTGGATCAAAGAAATACATGAAACAATAATAAAAATTCAACCTAATGTACGATCGATGATAGAGAAGGTTGCTGATGTCAAGCAGGTTTTTTTCTTCCATTGAGATAACAATAGGTATATATCTTTCATGGATCTATGAGCTTGAATTCTTTTATCATCTTGATTTTGAATTTTGAATTCTTGGATTAAGAGAAAGAAAAAGTGAAAGCCTAGGGGAAAGGATTGGGGATAAATCAGATATGTGTACATGAATCTGAGAAAGAAATGGGTGGGATTTCTTATTTGATTTATGACATCATGCAATAAAATGGAAATGCCTTCAAAACAAGACACGTTTACAAAAGTACAAAATAATGATGTCACCTAAAACTCCTTTTTAATAGAAGTTATAGATTTTGAATTCTTGGATTAAGAGAAAGAAAAAGTGAAAGCCTAGGGGAAATGATTGGGGATAAATCAGATATGTGTACATGAATCTGAGAAAGAAATGGGTGGGATTTCTTATTTGATTTATGACATCATGCAATAAAATGGAAATGCCTTCAAAACAAGACACGTTTGCAAAAGTACAAAATAATGATGTCACCTAAAACTCCTTTTTAATAGAAGTTATAGATTAAAATATCCATATCTTCATTTTAACTTCAAACCAAAATAGCAAATTTTAACTATTAGATAATTTTTGTAACAAATTTTTGAGTAAATTGCATAAATCGTCTCTAAAGTTTGACCAAAATGCATGTTTTGTCCTAAACATTAAGAAAGTGGAAGAATCATCTTTATTTGGAAACTTTAATGCAAGTATCATGGGAAAATTATTGGGACGAAATACGGAAAATGACCAAAATATTTGGGACGAAACATGCAAGATAGCAAAACCTCAAGGATGAAAATTTGTAAAATAATTTAATTTTGGAACGATATCAGCACTTTCAAAATATTTGGGACAAAACCTGCGAATGTCCAAAATTCAAGGACGATTTATGCAATTCTCTCAAAATTCTTATAACAACCTATTAAAAATTCAATTTTATTTTCAAATTAAAATATAGAGAGAACCGCATAAATCGTCTTTTAAGTTTTGTCATTTTGTATTTTTCGTCCTAAATATTTTAAAAGTGCTGATATCGTCGTAAAATCAAACTATTTCGCAAATTTTCATCCTTAATGTTTTGTCATTTTGCAGGTTTCGTCCCAAAAGTTTTGGCTATTTTGCAGGTTTCGTCCTAATAATTTTCCTCCTAAGGACAATGCTTGCAGTAAAGTTTTCCCACATGGATGATCCTTGCACTTTTGTAACGTTTAGGACGAAACATGCAATTTAGCCAAATTTTATATCTTTAACTTATTTATTTTAATATATTTTTACAATTCTTTTTTTCTTTTTCATTTTTAGTGTGCTTTTTTTATTTGAGGAATGTTACATCCACATAAATGGTACAAAAAGAAATTCACATACATAATGTGATAGTTAATATATGGATTGTGAAAATAAGAAAGAGAAAATATGATAGTATATGATTGATCAACCTTATTTTGACACATGATTGTGTGAGAATTTGTTTATATAAATTATGTGGATCTATTATTTCTCTTTTTATTTTCATTTAAGCATTAGTTCGATTGAAAAAAGTAGTTATCAAATCCGTCACCACATTACCCAATATTGTCAACGATAAATGTCAATCAAATTAGAAATTAAAAATAAACTTAATATAATGTCAACGATAAATATCAAACAAACAATACGAAATTCACATAGTTAAGCAACCCCAAACACTCCACAATTACTTTTCACAAAAACCCAAACGCGTTAAATCTCATCTCCGATCAAAAAATCAATCAACCACCACCGACCATGGCCCAACCACCGTCACAACCACCACAAAACCACCAGCTATTCCTCTCCACAGTCCTCTCACAACGCGGCCCATCCTCCCTACCCTACACCGAAGACGTCAAATGGCTCATCCGTCAACACCTTATCTCCTTATCAGAAGCCTACCCTTCCATGACCCCCAAAACCGCTGTCTTCACTCATAACGACGGCAGGTCTGTTAATTTGCTTCAATCTGATGGTACTCTTCCTATGGTTTATCAGAATGTTACTTATAATATTCCTGTTGTGATTTGGCTTATGGAGAGCTATCCGCGTTACGCGCCTAGTGTTTATGTGAATCCCACGCGCGATATGGTTGTTAAACGCGGTCATGCTTTTGTTAATCCTAATGGTTTGGTTGTTGTTAGCTATTTGCAGAATTGGGTTTATCCGAGTAGTAATTTAGTCGATTTGTGTCGCAATTTGAGTCATTACTTTGGGTTGGATCCTCCGTTGTATTCTAATCGGAGACCCAATCCTAGCCCTAGTGTTAGCGTAAACCCGAATCCTAGCGTAAGCATAAACCAGAACCCTAGTTTTAACTCCAATCCGAGCTTTGGAAATGCGTCGGTGAGACCGGCTATTCCACCTAGGTCGTATCCTCCGTCGCCGTATGGAGGTGGGAGAGTTTCGCCGAATTTGTCGTCGAATTCGTTGTCGTCGGTGGGTGTGACGGCGACGGAGGATCCGGCGGAGGTGTATAGGAGGAATGTGATTAATAAGCTGGTGGAGAGTGTGCACGGTGATGTTGAGGAGTTGAGGAAGAAGCGGGAAGTGGAGATGGAAGGGATGTTGTCGGCGCAGAATGTGTTGAGGATACGTGAAGAGGAGGTGAATAAAGGGTTGAGAGAGATGACGGGCGAGAAGGAGGGGTTAGAGCAGCAGTTGCAGATGGTGTTGATGAATACGGATGTGTTGGAGGCGTGGGTGAAGGAGAATGAAGGGAAGTTGACGACGGGTGGGGGTGTGGAGGGTGTTAGTGGTGATGAGGTTTTTGAGCCGGCGGATAGGTTGTCTAAGCAGATGTTGGAGTGTACGGCGGCTGATTTGGCTATTGAGGATGTGATTTATGCGTTGGATAAAGCTGTTCAAGAAGGGGCGATTGCGGTTGATGTTTATTTGAAGAATGTGAGGTTGTTGTCGCGAGAACAGTTTGTTCATCGTGCTTTGTCTATGAAGGTTCGTGCTGCTCAGATGCAAGCTCAAGTTACGAGTATGGCTTCAAGGGCTCCTCCGTATGCTGTATGAGGGGTCGTCATGTCGGACTTCATGTTGTGTGGTAATGAATCATTTTTGTTTCTTGTCATTGTGTTTATCTCTTTTTCCCTTGCATATGTGCTAATCACTATCATATACTTCACACATAACAAATACAGTACTTTGGTTCAATATTGTTGGCACCGATATGAAAGGTGTTTGGATTTGTGTTTTGCAAGTGCTTATGCTATTTGGATAACCCTAATGATATAATTAGTTGTAATGAAATGTGTTGTAGAATCTTGTGTTTGTTAAAACTTGTATTAAGGACTTTAGATGATATTATCTGTTTACAGTCTGATATTTGGAACTTTTTGATTAAATAAGGATTTACGAGTAATGTCAGCTACTTCGTGAATAAGTTTTCTTTACTTTCTCACACAATCACACATATATATGGCTCCGGATATATATACCCGTGGGCACACATATATGTGTGTGGGAAAGTAGGAAGTAAGCCACTTGCTGAGTAGGAATGCTATCATCATTCAAGTCATTGTGCTGTATCATCCAAATCATATGTTTTGTTTCATCCTGAGGATTTGACTCCTAAACAATCAGATAATCAGAAGCAAAGAAGTAGGTCACGTGCTGACTGTAAACTAATTTTTGCAAGTTAAGATATCAGTAAGTGGATAATTGCTATGAAAGCGCACATTCAAAGACCCCTTAAGATGTAGTGGAGCACTTATGTGCTTGCTTTGTACTGTATTCTGTATAGGACCTTTTTAGATGCCTAATTGTCAAGGCTACCTGATAAAGACCCACTCCACTTGGTCAAAATAATTGATGGCTGATTTACTCATATCAATTACGCACAAAATCAGGGAGCAATTACTGCACTTGATTTCTATTTAGCAGTTTACCTTATTGAAGTCTAAGAAGGATAGTATAAATAATAGGTCTCTTGTCATTGTTATCATTACTTCAGTTTTTCATATGTTATTTCCTGTAAAAGGAGATCTTGTAAAAGGAGACCTTGCCCCTCTCGAATTGGGCCACTATCAATAAAACTTATCCCATTCCAGTTCCTATTAATTCAGTACCTATCATTTATATAATCCTTAGCCTGGTTCTATCATTTGGTTCCATTGCCGGGAAACGAAACATGGTGCAAACCCGGAATAGCGAGAACGATCCAGTTGCCACTCAATTGGCTGCAATAGCCGCGAAATTGGAGGTAATTGAAACAATGAAGGAAGATATAGCAGCTTTGAAGGAAGGAGATCGATCCAGATCCAAAGGAAGCAAGAATTTCGATGGTGAAAGTTCTTGGAGGGGTCGACAGTCGTATAGACCCTATAACAAGATTGACTTCCCGAATTTTAGTGGCGGAGACCCTCGCGGTTGGCTGCTGAAAGCCGAAAAATATTTCAAGTATTATCAAACACCGGATGAAGAGAAGGTAGAGATAGCTTCAATGCACTTAGAAGGCGATGCCTTGGACCTCTATTCATGGCTCTCTAACGGTCAGTTCATCTTTTGGGAAGAATTAATCCAGGCGTTTACCAAAAACTTTGGACCGGCAGAATTCCAGAACCCGGATGAGTTCCTTTGTAGCATTAAACAAACTGGTTCAGTACAGGAATATCGACAGGAGTTCGCTAAGAGATCCTCTCGAGTTTCTAACTGGCCCGATCATTGTCTTTTGGGGGTGTTCTTAAATGGCCTCAAAGATGAGTTAAAATCAGATGTACGAATTCACAAGCCTCGTACAGTATACAGCGCCATGAGTCTGGCTCTAGAGTTTGAATCTAAACTCACCACCCACGGACCCGAAAAAAATGCTTCTTGGACCCCAAATCCGAAACCCTCTCAACCAGACTCTAAACCATCAACTTTCACCCTATGTTGCACGGAAACGCCCCTCGGGTGCCGTGTCCGTCCCGGAAACGTTTCGGAAACAGGAAACTGCTGGAAACGCCTAGAAACGCGGTGGAAACGTTTCCGGAAAAAGAGAAACGTTTCATGATGATCGGAAACGTCGAGGCTTGAGAAAAAACGTGGAGGGAAACGTTTTTTAGGCTTTTGACACGTTTCTGGGTTGATTATTGATGTTTTGTATTGTGTTTTGATTTGAAAATGATGGGTTACAGCTGTGAAGACTGTGAATGTGGAGTTGAAGATGAAGAAGAAAGTATAAAGTGAAAAAAGCGGCTGTGTTTTTTTATGTCTGTTTGACCTAATTACTGAAACTAGTTGGCCCACTAAGAGCTACTATAATTGGGCAAATTAATAAGTGATTGGGCCTTTGTAAAAGTAGACAATTTATACTCAAAATAACATACAATGTAAATTTTTGCAACAAATATATTTGAGATATAAACTAAAAATAAAAGGAGACTAATAAATTCATAAATATATAAAATACACAAATGTTTCTAGCCGTACCCGTTTCACTAGTTTTGAGACATTGACGTTTCTAAGTACCCGTCCCCGTCCCCGTCCCCGTTTCCGTATCCGTCCCGTGCAACATACCCAAGCCCAAACAACCCAACCAAAAAATACTTTCCGAACTTTCGAAGCCGAAAAACAAGAACGATACCTAAAGGGGGAATGCTTCAAATGTGGCGATAAATACGGACCGGGACATCGTTGCAAAACCGCTACCTTAAAGGTTTTAGAGGCTAATGAGGATGTCGATGAATCCTTTACAACAGATTCAATCGGCATCGATTGTGTCGAGGAAGAATCTGCTGCTCAAATAAGTTTGCATGCTATTTTGGGGAAGAACCAGCCTACCACGATGAAGGTCCACGGTCAGCTTCATTCTACTAAAGTTTTAATTTTGATTGATGGGGGTTCTACACACAATTTTATTTCAGATGGTTTGGTGAAAGAACTTAGGCTGGCTACTCAGCCAGTAGCACCTTTCGGGGTTCAAATTGGTAACGGAGATATAATTCGATGTGGTCAAATCTGCAAAAATCTTCCTCTACAGATTAATGATCTCAAAATCACTCAAAGATTTTCATCCTTTTTCTCTTGGAGGGGCTGATCTAGTTTTGGGTATTCAATGGTTAGCCACATTAAATACGGTTCAAGCCAACTGGAAAGAATTGTTCATGATTTTTTCAATAGATGGGAAGCGATATAAACTAGAAGGCATAGTAACCGGTCCCCAAAAATCATCCAGTTTCCAACACCTAGCCATTAAACCAGAAGTTATACGCTCCATAACAGCCCCGACTACACCATTACCCATCACTAAAGACAGGGAAATTGACTTGCAACCAAGTTCTGTCATGACGCATCGTTGGGTTTATGAAGCAGGCCGCCCAAACTTGGAATTGCTGATTTCCTGGTGTAATCGGCCTGTAGAAGAGGCAACATGGGTGACCTATGATTTAATGGCTGAGCAATTTCCTACATTCCGTCTTGAGGACAAGACGTTTTACCGGGAGGGAAGTAATGATAAAGACCCACTCCACTTGGTTTAAATAATTGATGGCTGATTTACTCATATCAATTACGCACAAAATCAGGGAGCAATTACTGCACTTGATTTCTATTTAGCAGTTTACCTTATTTAAGTCTAAGAAGGATAGTATAAATAATAGGTCTCTTGTCATTGTTATCATTACTTCAGTTTTTCATATGTTATTTCCTGTAAAAGGAGATCTTGTAAAAGGAGACCTTGCCCCTCTCGAATTGGGCCACTATCAATAAAACCTATCCCATTCCAGTTCCTATTAATTCAGTACCTATCATTTATATAATCCTTAGCCTGGTTCTATCACTACCACTCAATGTTGATGCAGTTCCACTCCGCGTGTATTAAAATTCAGTTACATATCATTTTTGGTTGTTGATCATTGAACTATCTTAACAATTTACTATTTATGCGAACCCTTGAAAGCTGGTTAAATTCGAGAAATATTTGGTCCAAACCTGCTGCAGTAAGCTTGAAGCAGTGATCATGTGAGGATAATCACCTACTTGAATCTATGCAATACTTATGATACTAGAGAAAATTACAAGGACGGTGTTATTAGGTGTAACTTAAGATATGAGTAAGTGGATAATTGCTATGAAAGCGCACATTCAAAGACCCCTTAAGATGTAGTGGAGCACTTATGTGCTTGCTTTGTACTGTATTCTGTATAGGACCTTTTTTAGATGCCTAATTGTCAAGGCTACCACTCAATGTTGATGCAGTTTCACTCCGCGTGTATTAAAATTCAGTTACATATCATTTTTGGTTGTTGATCATTGAACTATCTTAAAAATTTACTATTTATGCGAACCTTTGAAAGCTGGTTAAATTCGAGAAGCAGTGATCATGTGAGGATAATCACCTACTTGAATCTAAGCAATACTTATGATACTAGAGAAAATTACAAGGACGGTGTTATTAGGTGCAACTTAAGATATCAGTAAGTGGATAATTGCTATGAAAGCGCACATTCAAAGACCCCTTAAGATGTAGTGGAGCACTTATGTGCTTGCTTTGTACTGTATTCTGTATAGGACCTTTTTTAGATGCCTAATTGTCAAGGCTACCACTCAATGTTGATGCAGTTCCACTCCGCGTGTATTAAAATTCAGTTACATATCATTTTTGGTTGTCGATCATTGAACTATCTTAAAAATTTACTATTTATGCGAACCCTTGAAAGCTGGTTAAACTCGAGAAATATTTGGTCCAAACCTGCTGCAGTAAGCTTGAAGCAGTGATCATGTGAGGATAATCACCTACTTGAATCTAAGCAATACTTACGATACTAGAGAAAATTACAAGGACGGTGTTATTAGGTGAAACAATGCTATGTTAAAATGCTGTTTGCATTTGATATGCTGTTGAACTGGGTAGCATGTGTGTTATTAGGGGTCTGTTAATGCTCTGTCCAGTTTCATTTCTAAAGCTTAGTTAGGGTTGTCTTTTATCTGTAAGAAGATGCAGTTCTTATGATTGATGATCAGATAATCGAATGGATCAAGGATACCTTTTAGTGTGTCAGTCTTGGGGCTTGAGTAGGAGGTTTTGTGTATCTACCACATCATGGTGTAGCTAATTGTTTAATAACGATCTTATGTGTAACTAGAAGCTAAACATCGAAAGTCATTTTATGAACTGAATGAATATGTTCTCTATTTGATCATATTGTTCTATGCAACAGTTTGTTTTTGTAATAAAAGTATTGTTGTTAGTCGGTTGCTACTGTAAGATTTAATGCTGTATGAGCGGTCATCATGTTGGACTTCATGTTGTGTTGTAATGAATCACTTATGTTTCTTGTCATTATGTTTTAACATCTGTGAAGATCTCTGATTTCGTTACATATGTACTAATTACTATCATATACTTCATACACAACAAATAATATGTTTACTTTGGTTCAATATTGTTGACACATATATAAAGGTGTTTGGATTTGTGTTTTGTAAGTGCTTATGCTATTTGGATAACCAGAATGAGATAATTAGAGGTAATGAAATGTGTTGTAGAATCTTGTGTTTGTAAAAAGTTGTGTTAAGAACTTTAGATGATATTCTCTGTTTGCAGTGTGTGATAATTGGAACTTATTGAATAAATAAGTGTTACGAGAAATGGTAGCTACTTCATGAAGAAGTTTACTTTTTCTCGCACAACTGCACATATATATAGCTCCAGATATATATACCTGTGGGGCCACATATATGTGTGGGAGAAAGTAGGAAGTAAGCTACTTGCTGAAGTAGAAACGTTATCATCATTGAAGTCATTGTGCTGTATAGATCATATGTTTTGTTTCATACTGAGGATTTGACTTCTAAATAATCAGATAATCAGAAGCGAAGAAGTAGGTTACATGATGATGTTGCAAGTTAAGATATCAGTAAGCGGATAATTACTATGAAAACACACATCCAAAGACCCCTTAAGATGTAGTGGAGCACTTATGTACTGTATAGGACCTTTTTAGATGCCCTAATTGTCAAGGCTACATGTTGATGCAATTCCACTGCGTGTGTATTAAAACTTAGTTACATATCATCTTTGGTTGTTGATCATGGAACTATCTTAAAATATTTGTTGTTATGCGAACCTTAGAAAGCTGGTTAAAATCGAGAAATATTTGGTCCAAACCAGCTGCAGTAAGCTGGAAGCAGTGGTGTGATGTGAGGAGAATCACCTACTTGAATCTAAGAATACTTATGATGCTAGAGAAAATTACGAGGATTGTGTGATTAGGGTGAAACAATGCTGTGTTAAAATGCTGTTTGTGTTTTATATGCTGTTAAACTGGGTAGCATGTGTGTGTTTGGGGCCTGTTAATGCTCTGTCCAGTTTCTTTTCTCAAGTCTAGTCAGGGTTGTCTTTTATCTTTAAGAAGATTGCAGTTCTTAATTCTTATGATTTGATGATTAGATAATCGAATGGATATTTTTTTAGTGTGTCAGTCTTGGAGCTCGAGTAGGGGGTTTATTATATGTATCACATCATGGTGTAGCTAATTGTTTAATAACGATCTTATGTGATAACTACTGTAGAAGCTAAACATAGAAAGTCATTTTATGAACTGAATGAATATGTTGATATGTTCTCTGTTTGATCATATTGTTCAATGTTGCAGTTTGTTTTTGTAATAAGAGTAGTGTTTTTGGTCCTTGATTAAATAGTAAATGTAATACAGTAAAATAATAATCGTGGATCTAGTGTGTTTGTTATTTGAATGTGATTTCATCTTTTGTTTTTTTAAAACCATTTCAAAACGAGGCATTGATTGCACTGCGTGTTGAGACTTTTATTTGATAAATGTGCAAGTAGAGATTATCTGGTCTGAACCCCTTTTTCTATCTTTAGTTCTGGTGTGGTGATCGACCTTACTTGCAATCTTTGATAGAAGCATACTTTTGAATCCCCTTTAAAAAAATCCGCTTTGCTTAAAAATTTATAGAATTCATTCATTTCCACGACTATTGCGAGATACACAATGTGTTATCATCTACTTCTCTTCACTCTAAAGTCAATTCTTGTTGTTCGTTTAATTTTATACAAGATATGTATATTTAAGTGTGTATTTATCTGAAATGTTGTGAATTTGTGATTAATTGGAACAAAGCGGTATGCTCTTATTGTTTCCTTTTTTGGTAAGAAATAATTGAAATCCAATTGTAAATTAAGAAACAGCTTTTAATATTGATTGAAATCTGTTAGAAACCGTAATCAATCCCTTTTATATATTACAATCTGAAAATTATTTTACCCCGTGATCATTAAATATTTTTAAAATTTCCCTTGAATACAGTTGGAAGTTATCCATAAATTTTCTTAATAGTACTTCTGTTGGGAGTCTATACGTCCTCTCTAACCTGTTTACACAAGTGTTATTTACACCAGTGTCGTGGTAAGCTCTGTTTTGTTTAATTCAGTTGGTCCAAAATATATTTGTTTTCCCACTGCATCAGATTGTAGCTTGTTCTTTCTTTCCCATCTTGGTTTCACGAGATGGTTACTATTCAACATCTTATGTGGGTTGAGGGCTATGTTGCACGGAAACGCCTCTTGGGTGCCGTGCCCGTCCCGGAAACGTTTCGGAAACGGGAAACGGCTGGAAACGCCCGGAAACGCGTCGGAAACGTTTCCGAAAAAAGAGAAACGTTTCATGTTGATAGGAAACGTAGAGGTTTCAGAAGAAACGTCGAGGGAAACGTTTTTTTTAGGCTTTTAGCACGTTTCCGGTGGTGTTTTCCGACGAAAAAATGTTATTTTCTGGTGGACTGTGTAATGTAGGAGATGAAGAGAGTAAAAAGCGGCTGATTGAATAAATATATGTAGGGTTTTTGTTTGTACGTAGTATTAATTTCTATACATGGCCCAACTATTAGAATGGGTCATTTATTTAATTGGACTGTTTATTTATTACTAGTGGGCTTTACTTATATTGTATTACTACGTAATACATAAATGACTGAATATTAGACATATTTTTGAAAATTTGTATAAACTATATAGACTATTTAATTAAAATTATTAAATAAAATAATAAATTAATAAAATATACAAACGTTTCCAGCCGTACCCGTTTCTTGAATTTTGAGACATTAACGTTTCTAAGTACCCGTTCCCGTCCCCGTCCCCGTCCCCGTTTCCGTATCCGTCCCCGTGCAACATAGGTTGAGGGTTTTAGATTCAAATGGTCACTGGGTCCCTCCATGTTTATTTTGATAATCACCTTTTTGCCGAGATTAGTTATTATTAGCTCTCAAGCATTTCACCTTTACACACCTCTACTTTAATGGTATTGATTCTGTAGAGATTCTTTCTGACAGTGCTGGTGGTGTGTCAGGTAGCTGGTCGTGGTTGGCAGAATGGGGTTGTTTGTGGTTCAAGAGTTCATTTGGCAGTGGTTTAGTGGTGATCATTCTGATGCAGTCTATATACAGTTAGAAACATATAATTGGTACATTTCTTTTAAAGCTTACTTCTTTTCAGTACTTCTGGTATGATGGGTGCTGTAGTCTTGGTATATATGATAATATCATTGTTTTGATGTACTTTCGTTGGGCTAAAATCATGATTATCTAGTACACGTTGAACTATGTGTTGTATTTGAACTTGTTACCTTTTAAATCATTGTCTCATCAAGTTTGCATGATCTGATGCCTATTTATAACAGAAGCAGATAGAACTGCACTTGACATTTTTAGTGTAAACCAATCCTTTAATGTTGTTCTGCATATAGTCAATATGTGAAAATTGTTAGAAATTGTAACAATTTTAGTTTTCGAGCAGGGTTGCTAAAATTCTTTTCATCAGTTTACACTGAATTATTGAATTATAAAAATTGTTTTGGAAAAGTCGGGCCAAATGTGAACCCACCAGGACAAAGTCGAGAGTGTGATTGGGAATTATGGTGAGTTTGTGAAAACAATGTGTGGTAGTCTCATTACCGAATAGATCCAAGAGAACCTCGTTACCGAATAGATCCAAGAGAACCTCGGACCAAGAATCCGCAAGTCATTCATCTAAGAGACGACCAATAATCCGTATTTCATTCAACCAAGAGATTCAGGCACCAATAATGCTGTTAAAAAAAAAAAGAGATTCAGGCACCAATGAAAAAATAATCATAGGGGAGAAGCATCAATAATATTGTTGATCTTGTTCTTTTTGTAACTTTTTTGACGGGACTAAATTATTGTCGGAACATTCGCGTAATACGAGTTCTTATTCAAAAAATTTATGGTCATATGGCTAACACTATTGATCATTGTTCATAACATTTTTTTCGATAAGCAATGAATGTATGTCTAAAATGAAGAGCATTCGAGTTAACGAAAATGCCACGTTATGCAGAACTTGGTGACAACTCTTTATCACTCTTTTGCAGATCACTCATTGTTTTATAAGCTAAAACAGTATCCCTTGAGAAAATTGAATTTTCATCACCATAAGGATTATTCAAAGTGAGATTTATAAGTAATAGTTGTCGAAATAAAGTTGTTTATGAAACAATTTGGAAAACTTAATTGTTTTCACAACAAAGAACATCTCTGTAAATTCATTTTGATTCTTATTCAAGAATTAAGCATGAAAATATTTTTATTTTAAACATGATGACAAAGTTTTGACGAACTGAGTGTTGCATCGTTAATCTTAAAATTGTATATAGTTGCGCGCCTACATACAATTTGGAAGGGACCACGCAAGGCTGATTAGTAGTCACCATGAAATTATTAATAAACACTAAATTTTCTTTGAAGATTGTGAAGGATTAAATTTTATGAGATCTGCAAGAAGTGCAAAATTAGGGACATATTGTTAAAGACACCTACATATGTGCCCGTACTATTTATTCTTCTGAATCAAATTTAATCATCTGTGGAAATTGTCTTATTTGACAATTGATTTTCCCTTCTTGTCCAATTCTCCCGTGGTGAGATCTTTTGGAAAAGTATCTGATTACCAAGTGTCGATACCCGACTGGATGTATCGACGTTCCTATCATTTCTTTTGATTAGATTTCATCGATCGAGATTTCATATTGAAGTTATTCTTTTGCCAAATTATAGGACCTGGATGAGGCTTTGTAATACCCTTTCAATTGACATAGACCCACGTTGTCTTGAATGACCTAGGTAACGATCCGAGGAGCTTTCGAATGCGTACTGAATTCATGAAAACATGAGATATACTCATATTCGTTAATGCTTTCGCCTGTATCTGATTTGAAATTTTCTCGCGTAAATCATGCGTTGACCTTACTCTTCTAATGTTAGCTATGTCTCCGTATATCCGTGAATTTGTGAAGGATTACGAGATATTCTTAGCCTTTTGAGAAGTTCACATCTTATCAACGGTAATGAAAATGAAAAGCTGGTAGTGCCATTAGAATGACATGATGTCATTGTCTAAATTGATGGGAACTCGAGTAAAATTCCCCTAAAAGATAAGATGTTGATTATCAAAAGTGATCTAAATAATTCTTGATGAATTACCTAGACTTCGCCATTAAGGCAAGATGAATTTGGTATTGATTATATTCCCGGTGCTGCACCTTTGGCGTGTGCACTATACATCAGCACCATCTGAATCGAAAAAGTCACCGTACAACTGAGAGAGTTGTCGGAGAAAGCTTTTATTCTACCAAGCTCATCATCATGAAGAGCTATGGTGTTATCATTCCTTATATTTGTTGATTACCATGAACTAAGTAAATTGATGATCAAAATTTATATCCACTACCCAAGATGATAGATCTGTTCAATCATTTACAAGGTTCTAGCGTATATTCAAAATTTGATCCACGGCATGGTTATCATCAACTTCGCGTCCGCAAAGAAGATTATCTATTCCAATCACTACATCCAGAACTCGTAATAAACATTATGAGTTTCACGTGATGTCGTTTGGATTGACCAATGCACATGTAGCATCCATAAATTTGGTGAATCACGTGTGTAGGCTGTAATTTGATAAATTCATGACTGTGATCATTAAGGACCATCTGTTTGCTTCTAAGAATAAGAAGGAGTTAATAATCATTTATAGACTACCCGAAGTTGGCCGAACAATGAAATACTGTATCTTGAGTATTGAACATGTGATTTAAGGCTTAATCCTTTATATTGTTTGACCGCGTGATTAATAGATAATGGAATTTATATTGACTCTTCAAAGATTAAGAGCCATTAAGGCTTTGGCTTATACTAAAAAGGAAAGTGCAAAAATGTTTTGACATATATTTTATCAAAGGATTTTTGAGGAATCATTCCCTTGTACCCAAATCATTTAACTAAACTCTTTTTAGGGGTAAATGTTTGTGTATACCTCAAGACAACCTAAGAGGGATTGAGGAAACCATTTAAAACAATGACTTGGAATTTGAAACGACAATTTTTGCTTTTCAACTAAGAAAATTTTGACCAAAGTATAACCAAAGATTTTTCGAACATTTACGAATCTTATTAATTATTTTCGATAAATCAACAAAAATCGTGTTAATTAAGTTCAAATTTATTTTGAACATTTTTATATAATTGGTCGAACTAAGAAATTTAAATTTTTTACGTTTACGTTTCATAAAAATTGAATATTTATTATTTAATTACTCGTAATATTTATCAACGCCTTAAACGCCGGATTAAGCGAAACTAATAAAGATAATAGGTGAGACGAAACTAAAACTTAGAAAATATGAAGAAAGAAATTCTGAGTGAATTGTGGTCATGATAATTATTTCATCAGGAAAGGTGAATGTAGATGCTGACACATTATATAGAAAGGATAAAGAATAAATTAGGATGTGTTCCTTAGTAATGACTGTGCAAAATAAATTGCCGAGCAATTTAAAAATAGCAGATGCTTGTAAAAAAGATAATATAGAGAATAAAAGGGGTCCGCGGCTAATGTGAACCATTAGAATTGAGAAGCCGATGGCGTTAAATGTTTAAAAGGCCATTTGTGGTTGCCTAAATATGAAGGATTTTGAGATTTAGGCATGATGGAATCTCATAAGCTTAAGCATTCTATTCATGTCATATATGATTTAATGTATCTTTATCTGGAGAAGTTGTACTGACGGCAAATTAGGAAGACAGACATCGCCTCATACATTAGTAAACGTCTAAATATTTCAAAGGCAATCATCTGAATTTAATTCGATTTGGGTCATCGTCGACAGACTGACCAAATCTACTAATATCATTCCCGCTAATGATAGATTCTCGATGAGGAAATTGACTCTTTTGTATTTAAAGGAGTTGTGTAAGCACGGTGTGCCTGTACCGATCATCTCTATCAAGATCCTCGCTTCACATCGAATTTCTAGAGATTTCCTCAGAAGTCATTGGGAACGAATCTTGATGAGAGTACTGTTTACCACCCCAATCGAAGGGACGAGGTAAAGTAGCGATACAAACACTAGAAGTCTTGTTTTATGTTTGAATGATTGACCTTTGGTAATAAATCGTATAATCGTTTTCCTTTGGAGAGATTATCATTGATAGTCATTGTATTAGGATCGAGATCGAATCTTGTGAGCATCTATATAAGAGCATCTGTAAGCAGGAGTTGGGATGAGATACCCGACATACACCCATTGTGAGTTGGACATGTCTTTTAGGTTTAAGGTTGCCTATGGTGACAAAACCTAACCTTACGGAAATACCTGACCCGTGAAACCTGAAATGATTGTTGAAATTAGAATCTGATTATTGACTGCCAGTTGTGAGCAGGAGGTTATGTAAATATGAAATATAGATCTTGAAGTGCAGGATGGGTAGCGAAATTATGCCAAAATTTTCACCATGGAAAAAAATGAATTGATGATCTGAGAGATCATGGGAAATAAGTCCTCGTTATATGGGACCATTGAGATAATGTAAAAAGTTGGTTTGAAAGGCATATGAGCTGGATCTACCCTAGGACTTCAAGGGCTGCGTGAATTATGTTCCGTATATCGAACTTGATAAAGTGTCTATCAAGTGAAAATCTGATTATTCCTTAATAAGGGACGAGTCGGCGAAAAGTTGCATTTCCTCAAAACCCATGGACATCATGGAGAGAGAAAGTGAGTCAACTTAAGCACGATCGTATTCCCATTGTTATGTTGCTGAAACTCGCATATTGTAATGAATTACACTTGAGAGAAGAGATCGAATGTGGAGGAAATACCCACATGACTTTAACTCTATAAGAAGCGAGTAGTAAGATAAATCGATCTTTGAGGACAAAGATCCTTTTAGGGGTAAATGCTGTGACAATCCATCAATTTTTGGTCGATATTTTATTCTCAAATATTATTTAAAACCATTATTTTAATATTATATTATGAACTCACTCATTTTTGGGAAGAAATTTGGGTTTACATCTTGAAGTAGCATCAACTACGTCTAAACCGGAGGATTCTACGTTACGTGCTTACGTTTACATACACCGTTTTGGTGACAGTCCGAAACTTCAGGAAATAAATTTATCCGTAATATTATTTTGGGATTTTAAGTTTGTGTTGGTTCATAAACTCACAAATTTACGAGAAGAGATTAGGACTTACGTGAATAACTTAACGTCATTTACGACTAAACCGGAAACCTTAGGATTACGTATTTACGTTTTTGAACTCCGTTTTTGATGAGACAATTTTTATTAGATTCGTTTTGTGCCGTTGATTCATAATTTATAAAAACGTTTTTCGTAAAACGACCCGAGGGCACGCAAATCGAAGAAACTAGAATCGAGGAGTACCCGTAATTAAATGGGGATGAGACAAGATAAACTTGCCTCACCCCCACACATGGGACGGCCACAAGTATACAACACACCCATGGGGTGTCAAACTTGTAGCTTACAAGTTACACTTGTCTTACTAAGCTTAACAAGTAAGCCACCAAACCATAAAACCACTTCGCTAAACCATTTCTCTCATTCTCAACATGCAAACCACCACAACTTTCTCTCTTTCTCTCTAGATGCCGTCCCAACTCATACACAAAACCCCCCTTTGATCTTGATTTAACCATGAAATCATATGTTATTCATACATATGATGAAAACCCATTGAAGTTATGAAGATTGGAGGTGATTTTAACAACTAGCAAGGAGTTTCCACGAAGATCAAGGGCTGATTTTTGGAGAAGTCTACAAATATTTGGTGATCCTAGAAGTGGTGTTGATATCTCATAAGATTGGTTACCCAAAACCAAGTCTTGTTCATCATCAATCCCATCTTTTCATCACTTTGGTGGTATAGAGATTGTTCTTCCTATCCTTTTGTTATTTTGAATATGTAATCTTGTATTTTCTTTATTTATGTATATGTATATGATGATGAATGATGATAAAAATATTATGTGGGGATTTGGTGTTGATAAACATGGGTAAAAAGATGGAAAACTATATGTAAAAGTGGTAAATCTTGCTTAATTTAGTAGGCTGTATAAAAACAGTAAAAGACCATATGTTAAAATGATAAAATAGTTTAGATAAATTGATATACAGTAAGTATTGAGACTTGTACACAGTGAGAGTTTGCCATACAATGGAATCTTTATAATGAGTGAGATATGATCAAAACAAAATTGAAGTGCAAATCTGAGTAGTCTGTTTGGGACGGAATGTTAGGGACACTTAGAGATAGATTGAGAAGTAGCTAAAACTGAGTTAATTTTAGCACATATCATGTAGTTTATGGTGTCCAAAAATGAGCTTCTATCTCCTTGTAGAACACAAGATATGATAAAAATGGTGAAAGTGAAACTAAAAATCAGATTTTGTAAAATTAAAGTATAATAGTATTATAATAGCACTAAAAAATTTATATAAAATACACATATATAAAACCCACTAGTTGATAATAATTATAAATAAAGATTTATATATATATATTGATATTAAAATAGGACATTTTATATAAATTACAAGTATAAATGTTTTTCCAAGTTATAAAACTATATACCTAAGTTTTACGTCTTTTCGGCTAAAACCGAAAGATTAACGTCTTTGTCAAATAAAACTTAGACGGTCGGACCCGTCTAATGTAAACTTTTATAAACTCACATACTGATGTATAAACTTATATAACAAGTAAAAATCGATAAAACCCGAGCTTTATAACATGTAGACATTAACGGGCCAAAGTAGCCTTATTGGACTATAAATCCAACTAGTTTGGTAAAACACTAATGGACTTACTCATTGGGCTTAACCCACTTGGGCCTAACATATGAGTATGGGCCTGATGATAAAAGTAAAATTGGGCAAATGTAATATATTGGGCTTGTAATAGGCCCATTGGGCCTCAAAATGTAAATAAATTGAACTAGTATAACTAGTCTAGAAATGTACCAACACATGACATCTTAATGTTGAACAAAGATATAAATCCCACTTGATCATCATCATACTTATAAATCATCATCATATATATATACATAGCCATTATTTTATAAAGTCATTGGACAAGAGTCTAAGACGAGTATTATTTGTCTAGGTTTCCTTGATTGAAGCACGTACCGTACATCCGAATTGCCGATAACCCGCCTTCCCACATCAACGTGAGTTCATAGCCTCACACTCTTTTAAATGTTTTATGAAATGTTTTATAAACCCGCGAGGGAGATAACATGTTAGTTTTTAATAAAATAGGACACTGGCTGTCCCGATTGTTTGCTAATTGATATGGACCCGAATGATTATATGACCCGATGAATGAGATGAAATGGATTATTATTAGTTAAGTTATGTCACTAAAAGTCCCATTAGCATGAATTGTGAACTACCGGGGTTTGGTTGATGCTTATGCATATAATAGTACTATTTGGGGAAGATCACCCCAGTTCGCGCCTTGACGGTTGATCCCTGTTGTGCCACGGAGATAGGCAAGCGAATTTATGTATGAGAGTGATATAATTAGCGTGATTTTGTGACGACACGCTGTTTTAGATGGGCAAAGGAGTTACGGGCTAGCTACCCGATATATGTTAAAGAAAGGTAACGATGTCATGCGGCTAAAGTAATCCGATAATAAAAATACTGAACTACAATATATTGCCTGACTAGCAATATGGGGTCTTATTACTGATATTATGTTGGTGTTTTGGTTTTACATAACTGTTTTTATATAACAGTGTTTATTAAATTCCATACAACGTTATAAAACGTATTGTATGATGTTTTTACGACATTGGTTCGTATAATGGTTTTGAAGGCAAAAGCCTATATCATGAATTACGACAAAGAGTCGTATAAAATGTTTTTGGCCTACTTTATGGCCTACGACAAATATTTGTACAAAAATGATTTTTGGTAATAATTATATATCGATGATATATTAATGGTTTTTATTAAACTCTATGAATTCACTCGGCGTTTTCGCTGACCTTTTCTTTTAACATGTTTTATCTCAGGTACTTGAAGGTAATCCTCGGGAGGACAACAAGAATTTATGGCCCGCACTTAAATAGCAATTACCATTCAAACGTTTTGTAAAATTTTGTGAAATACTATGACTTGGGACCTATGTAAATTTGATATTCATGAATGGAAAATGATTTATTATTAAACGACGCGATTTTTAAGCTTGTCTATGATTTGAGTAATGTGCTATCCCGTAACACCAACGACTCTTCCGCTAAACAAAGTATGAAAATTTGGGGGTGTTACACATTGAGGGGTAAAAACTTAGCTCTTCTAGGAAAATGGTGGTGGCGGTTCAAAAGGGAGGGGGGGGGGGTCGTTATGGGTTAGATTTATAAAGAGTATCCATGCGGTAAGTGGGGGCTTGGGAGGGTTACGGGGGAGGAAGGGGATTGTAGGGGAAGGGGTGGTGTTTGGAATGACATTGTTAAGGCGGGTGAGGAGTTAGATGGGTTAGGGATTGAGTTTGGGTCCTCTTTTGTGGGGGAGGTAGGAAATGGGCGAGGCGTTCGCTTTTGGGGGGATATTTGGTTAGGGTGATCTAGACTATGTGATAGATTTCCTAGACTGTTCCATTTAGATAGACGAAAAGAGGGTACGGTGGCGGAAAAATGGTAATGGGTAAATGGTGTTTGGTGTTGGGAATGGGATTGGGTTAGAAATATTAGGGGTAGGGGGTATCTAAAGAGTTTGGAGATTTACAAAATATTCTGCAAAATGTGAGTGTTAGGCGTGAGTGTAGGGATCGATGGAGATGGGAGCTTCATGAAAGTGGAGATTTCACGGTGAAAGAGTTGACAAAGATGGTGGAAGAGAAGATTCTAAACATCGAGATTGGAGGTAACGCGACAATATAGAACAAATGGGTTCCTATAAAAGTGAACATCTTCGTGTGGCGGGCTTTAAAAGGAAGACTTCCGGTTCGAGAGGAGCTAGACAAATGAGGTATTGATTTAGATTCGCTTCTTTGTCCATCTTGCGGCGACATGGTTGAATCATGTTCTCATTGTTTGGTTATGTGTAATTTTTCTATGAGCGTCTGGAAAAAGATTTTTAGTTGGTGTAAGATTGGGAATGTTAATGCTTTTCCGATTGAGGAGATTTTTTCTTTCAATGGGAATGCAAATGTTCCTAATCGGTCAACCGGATTATGGCAAGCAGTTATTTGGACCTCCGGGTATTTCATTTGGAAAGAGAGAAATGCGCGTGTTTTCAAGGGTAAAGTTTCAAGTATTAATAAGGTTGTTCAAGATATTCAACTTAAAAGCTTCAAGTGGATAGTGAGAAGATCGAGAAAGAAAAGTGAGATGAATTGGCAAGATTAGATTTTTGATCCTCTAAAATGCTAAAGTTCGGTTTCTTCATTTGTGCTTTAGTGGGCGTTCATGGCACTAGGCTGTGTTCAGATTGCTACATGTGTGCTGAGGGATTTTATTCTGCACAGGTGTGCTGTGAAGAAGTTGGATGATCATGGATTGATTTTGCTCTGCAAGTTAGTTGGTCCTGTATTTTGTATGTGTGTCTGGTTGGTATTGCATGTGCGTTCTAGTTGTAGTTTTCTTTGTGTCTCTCACCTTGGGTCACTGATAGGTTAGATTGCACCAAGTTTTGTTGTTGTTTTTATTTTTATGGGTCTCTTCCTCTCTTTAATTGGCTTGATTATGTGAGGAGGGACGCCTTTTCTTGTATTTTTCCCTTTTAGTGTTATAGTGCAGTTGCCTTTCAAAAAAAATAAAATTAAGTAGTTCTAGAAAGTTGTTTTCGGGAGATTTAGATCAAAGACTTAAATCACTGTTAAATTAGCTGATAAACAAATTCCAAAAGACAAACCATGCTTTGTATTATGATACAACACAATTATCAAGCTGATTTTGAAAATAAGCATAAGGTGTTTACAATATGCTCTCCACAACACCCCTTAGTATCTATTGATTATAATGATGGCAAATTTGGTCATTCGGTAGTAAGAATAATGTTAAAAGATGAAATTGACCTCTATATCACATATCGTTAATTATGTCGTCAGACAATTTCCGCCGCTATACGCAACTAAAAAAAAGCATGCTCCCTATATGTTATTGATACCGCATCCTTTTAAGTTTTTAGCCCTAGTAAAACTTAATTTATTGACAAGACAAGACAAAGTTATATGTTTTTTTCATATCTTTTGTCTTTTATTATAATCATTAAAAAACTATTGTTCATTATTTTATTTCCAATTATCCTAAAATTATTGTTCGTTTTCAAAAAAGATAAGAGAAAATATTTTTACCATATCATATTATTTTTACTTGAGGTTATTATTAAAAATAATAAATAAATTCTAAATTAATTAGTTAAGAATTTTGCAAAAAGTATTAAAAAGAAAACTATAATAATGTTACGTTTTTAAAACTGTGTAATTTTTTAACCATGGATAATAATTTTGAAACTGAGAGAACTAGTTCTTTTTTTTGAACGGTCTGAGAGAACTAGTTCAACATATCAAATTGTATAGTTTATGTTGTACATTTTCTTTAGCAAATTTACCCACATTATCATCATGACCAGACAATTTTTTTAATGATGTTTTTGATATCTTAAAAGGCTCGCCATGTTGCTGCGAAGGCCTTACGACCTTATTTTTTACGTCACGTAATAGACCAAAATGTAAGATTAATGTTAGATGGGAAGTTAAAAAACGTGATAAAACACGATAAGTCATGGCATGTGAAGTTTTTTTAATTTCAACTTCATTAAAAAATATTATATATATAAATGAAAATTATATTACTTGCAAATATATTTTTTTAAAGGTTATTTCTTATATTAAACATATTCTTTAAATTAAATATATTTAAAATATGAAATAAATATAAAAGATTATAAATATATTTTTATTTTTTAATCGCTTTAATTCATTAATTGCCTATACTTCAAACTCTTCATGCATTTAATCATCAAAATAACCAACTATATGTTTGATCATATAACTTGATATATCGAATCTCTTAGCTTGTTTTACGATTAGTTGTACTAGATAAATCTAACACAACTTTGTGAAACCTTTATTTGAGTTTACTAAGATAAAGGACTGAGTATTTGGACCGGTGACCAGACCGGACCAACCTGGACCAACCCGGACCGAATAGTTCAATTTCACTCCGGTCCTCGGTTCAGAGTATTAGACTAATTCGGTCCTCGGTCCGGTCCAGTCCCGTTTCGTCCTACCAAAACCCTGTCGATTATGTCTAATAGAAACACACCGTGCTGAAGACCGATCCAAACCGGACTGAACCGAAGCATTTTGGTCCGGTCTAAGTATGGGATTATGGACATTTTTGTCCTCTGTCCGGTCTTGATCGGTCCGGTCCGGACCTGATGCTCACCCCTATTAAGATATATGCAAAATCTAGACTTTCATATTAAGAAGAACTTTAAGAATAAGAATTAATAAACAATGAGTAAAAGATAAAAAAAATACTTTTTTAAAAATGAATATTATATTAAAAAATAAAAAAAAATTACCCGGATCAACCGAGTTGACCCGAACTTGAGTTATACAAAAAATTTAAATTTGGGTTAATAAAAATTACCAATTAACGTGAGTTAGAATTTGAAATCGAGTAACTCGACTCGAATATACTCTCGTTGTGTTAGAGTCAAGTTCATATTGAGTAGGAATTATTGACACCCTACTTGCAAGAAAGTAAGCAACCTAATTTTTGTTTTGAAAATTTGAAAATAGCAAGTCACACACTTTCTAATGGTACCGCTTAACGGTCAGATTGTAAAGACATAAGGTATTAAACTAACGATAAATGTGTAATGTTTGAGGGACCATGCGTACTCAAAACGCTTCATATTAATTTACTAAACCCTTCAATTTATTTTCAGTTCCCAACGTCACCAAATCTATTTTCCTTGTTGCTCACAAACTGTTCGATAAAATGTCTGTGTTATAAACCTCTCAAGTCACAATATGTTCATCTCTTAAATCTGTTTGCTTATAGTCATGAAACAATGAACAAATCTGAGTAACCAAAGGCTTCAAACCTCGAAGATGTCTTGGATTTCATAAGTAACATGCGTGACCTTCTTCTTTAGTTGATTCTTCAAGGTCTTCCGAATACCGAAGAATTTTTCCGAACCTACGTTTTATCATCACGCTAGAGGTACTTATGGAATTCTATTCTGCTTTTTCCATCTATAGATATAGATTTGACCGCTTATTGATTCCCTCTAAGAAGCACCCACTAGCTACAAGAATTTGTGTCTTGGGCTTTAGCTAACGAAACTGTGGATTTGGATAGTTTTCGTTTATGTTGTGTTGGTTACTTTGATATGTCGAGGGTGTGGCAGTGAATTGACGCCCCTATGATGCGCAAAGTCAGGAAACTTGACTTGATGTTTTCTCGTAGAGATAAGGGTGTGCATTATGTCGTCTGATTGTCTAGTAACTTGTGAATCATTGGAGTCGTTAAGACTGTGTTAATATAGGAGTCGTGCTAAGTTCCCTGATTGTAAAGGTTTCTGTTCACTTAAGGTTCTTGAAATATATTCTTGAAGTTAACTTTAGTGTTTGTGTTCCTAGTTAAAGGACACCCAAGCATTACTATAGCGGGAGTAATCCTAGTTAAAGGGCACTTAGTTCCAACTATAGTGAAGGTCCTACCAGTGGGGAGACATTGCCATCCAACTTAGGTATATACTTTCCTAGTCGGTTTCCATTCAAGGTTGTGCTTACGGCCATACATTTCATTCACACGGTCAATTAAGCAAGAATCATGGCGATTAGAAAACATGAGTTCATTACAATTCCAACATCGCAAATTAAAATTCATTTTACGCTTAGGCTGCTGCACAATTGCATGGCCTTTAGCTTTAGCTACATGATTCTTTTTATTCAAATTCAAAATAACATTCTTAGGGAGAAATTCTACATTCTTCTTCATAGCACTACTAGGGGGGGGGGGGGGGGTCATGATCCCATTTCTCTTTGCTTGGCTTTTTAGTTTGATCCTTGAGCCCTAGTAGATGAGTTTACTCTTGTAGAAGGCAAGATGGGAACATTAGAAGCATATTTGAGTGTGTCGATTGTTTCACCCATGGGTTTTTGTTAAATGAAGTAACGGAAACTAGATTTTTGTCAGGTGATTCAGATGCCGGTGGACCAATATAGTCAAGATAAGCCAAGCAATTTTGAACTCAGTCAATGTATTGACAAACCGAATAAAAATCACTACTTAGAGGATCTGAGGTACGTAAGTCATCAATAATACCCCTAGAAAGGTCGACATGATCTAAAGCATTCCTCATACAATCGACATAGACCTCTTGATTGTACTTAAAAAGTAGGTTCTGATAAAGCACTACTGGTTTGGGATTTGAGGCTCTATAGGATGGCTATGAGATTGTAGGCACATTATCAATAAATTCTTTCCCTTTGAAACAAAGTGTTTCCTTTAAATTCGGCTAAAACCATGTTTTTGTCGTTGAGTAGCACGGTTTGATCAGAGATTTCCGCAGACTTTTGATTCAGTTGGTCAATATATGACTTTTTTTGTTCTTAATTCAAAGCGAATCATTTTTCTATTGAATCATAAATTTGCGTACATCCCTGTTTGGCCCGTATAAACTCTCCTAGAAAATAGGTGATCCTATTTTCCAATGCATGGGTTTTAGTCCCAGCGGCCTCTAGTTCCAATTACACGGACTCTATGGGTGACTATCTCTTAAGTATCGTAATCTATTCCTCTAATTCCTTAATCACATTGTCACGCTTCTGACCCTTTACTCTTGATTTATTCATTCGAAAAATCATTTCAAAAGTCAGAGCATCTTTATTATAAAAATCGTTGTTTAATAGAAGAATCTCATGTTTAGATTGTTTTTCGAATTCAAGAGAAATACAATGCTTTTTGAGTTCATCAAAAGGTTTTGAAAGCGAGTTAAAAGAATCTTGAAGCTTTAAAAATTCAGCGTCAGATTTGTGACAACTATCTACCACATCATCTACATTAGTATCAATATTCACAATAGAAGCATTTACATCATCAGAATTATGTACAAAGACTTTCAAAATATCACCGGACATCACTTGTTCCAAGAGTCGGTCATTTTGATACAAAACCTATTCTTTCACAATTAAATTTTGCTCATAGACTTCGCTCATTTCATAGAAAACTCTTTGAACTTCTTCAATTTCATATGTTAGGTTTTGATCAAGAGTTTTAAAGCCAACTATAAGATTTTCCACAAACGAAACAATCTCATCACGAAAGGCAGCTTTTGTGTGTTTGAAAGCCCATTCTCCTTCGATTTGAGCCGTTAGAGTCATACGTTCCTTAATGACCTTGTCAAATTGGCAAAATGTTGTCTCAGCTCTTTCAAGCGTACAAACACCATACTTACCAGTGGAATTACCTTTGGTGTTTCCTTAGGTATTTCTTTTTCAACAAGTGTAAGAGACATACTAGGAGTTTCATCACTCATAGAGCTTAGAGACACTCTTGTTGGTTCGTAATAGACTTACCTTTGTGTTTTAAACCGGGTTCTAAAATCAAGAGTTATGTTATTATGCTTTTCATAATTAATTGGTCTATAATTTACCATCGTAGACTCAAGTAAATTATTTGCCTGTTGTTTTAATAGCCTTTTTGACCGACTCTCTTCAAGGAGTGACACAGTCTCATCATCATCACGAACATACGGATTTTAAAGTTTGGTAGCACCATAAAGTTTGGGATTTTCTAGCATTGCTTGCTTTGCATAACCCAAATTAGGTAGTAAATCTTGTTGACGTTTTTATTCACATTCTTTAAATGACGATGTTAACAAATGTACCGCGTGAGCCGAAGTATATTGTTGTAAAATCAAATTATCTATTGTTTTAACCTAACTGGAAGTATTAATTTTCCTTTCAACCATTTTAGACTCGAGTGTTTTGATATCCGTTTTAAGTTTTTGAAAATTAGTGACAACCAACTCTTTTTCCTTAACTTCTTTAAAGAGATTTACTCTTAAAGTTTCTATCTCTTGTAAATGTTCCATTTGAACTTTTAGAAACTCATCAAATTTGGGGTAAGTTAGCATTGTTGCCTTAGGGCTCATTTCTAAAGTTTTAACTTTTTCTTTGTACAAAGCAAGCTTGGTAGAAAGTGTATTATTCACACTTAAGGTGTCTAGGACATCAGTGTTCATTTGGCTAAGCAAAGTTGTGGAAACCATTACCAAATCTTGTTGAGTAGAAGCGTCCATATTAGAAATATCTGCCGGTTGTGTTCCACTCAAAGTCACGAGAATTATATTGATATTTCTATCATTGTCCGTCTCTTTATTTGAGCTACTCACTACCAAATTATTTTCCGGATACGTAGAATCTTGTCCAACTTTAAGTTGCACAATACTAGTATCATTGATAACATTTGGTACCTCAGATATCTTGTCTGAACCATAGACGGGAAATTTTTCCATGAGATCTTCTTTGGTGTTATTGAAATCATCACAGTTCGAATCATATGCATCAAGATCATCTGCTTGATATGCTGCATTTTGAGTGAGAGCTGCTTCAATTCCATCTTTGTCCACAACCCCTGGATCAGCTAGAAATTCTAACTCCTCTACATCTAATTCAGGACCACGCGACTGAGCATCAACCAATAAGATCTTATCTTGAAACCATGAAGCATCCCTCCTCCTTTTTGGCTATGTGCACTACCTTGATATGTGACCCTCTCCCTTTAAATTATAACAAGTCACAGTTTTTGGCTTCCCAACAAAATTTACACATGCAGTAGCATCATAAGTCCTTGCTCTCGTGCTTTATGAACTAGGTCTCCCCTGAATAGCTTGAACTATGACCCTTCCCTCTTCAATCGTTGCTTGCTGATGAGGATTCAGTGAAGTTCTTAGTTGATTGTTAGTAGAAGGTAATCCTTTACTTTTAAGCATTTGAGACATGTAAGTGGTTATTTCTCTAAATAGCTCAACGGGATTGTCATCTTGCTGAAACACGTGAATTTGAATATCACGGAGGTCATTTCTGTATAAAGCTTGTGTTTGTTGACAATCACAATTTTGAGAGTATGTACTTTGAGGAGTGTTGACTTGTTGTGAGTAAGCGGTTTGATGAACTTCAAATGGTTGATAAGTGACTAGTTAGGATGGTGATGCTTGATGAGAAGATGTTGTTGATGAAATTGAGTTGATCGATATAGAACCAATTGAGATGAGGCTGCTTGATAAGGAGAATATTGTTGATGAGCAGTAACTGGTTGTGGTAGAAGAAAATATTATGGGTAGCTTGGTGATTGATACAAAGGCTTGTGATATGATTGTTGCCCAGATGAATAGAGTACATTGTCGTATGGAGACAATTCGTGATTAGCAACGAAGGCAAGTGGATCATGATATGTTGATTGTGACAGGCGAAGTTGTTGCACATGTTTTTCGTGTTGTTACAAAAGCGTGAAGTTGATCTATGTCAGTTGTGTGTAAATCTTTCACCAATTTGACATTAGTAACAAAACGACTCCATTCTGGGGTAGAGTATTCAAGAACTTGGTGTTGATTTGAAATTTTGAATCCTCATGTTGTAGATATTCAGTTCATTGAGTAATGTTTCAAATCTCCAATAAAAATCATGTAGTGACACCCATGGGATGTAGGTAAACCTATCAAACAAATCATATAGCTGACATTCGCGTTCTTGTTTGGTCAACGAAGTGCCTTGCATCAAAGTAATAATGCACTCCCATAATTCCTTTGCAATTTCATGATGACTCACGAGTTTGTAGATATCTGGTGGAAGACCTTGGAGAATTATGTTGGTAGCCTTAACATCACAGTCGGGTTGAAGTTCATGTGCCATTGTCAAATCGTTAAATTTACAAGGTCTAGTCACACCTTCTTTAGTAATCGTACCCGAATCTAATGGTCCATTCAACACCGAGTCAAGAATAATCCTTCCATTTGGTCTACCCAACATATATAACCTCAAACGAATTTTCCATGAGTCATATAGCTCTTTGATAAGCATAAGTGGACGAGTATCTGTACCCGAAATGATCAACAAATCAGCAAGAGACGACATTGACGATTTTGGAGTCATCTTAAACACCACTCTAATGAAGTATTACCTTGTTGATCGAGCAATGAAAGAAAGTACATGTGTTTTTGTAGAAAAAACAATACGGGATTTTACAATCCGTAGAAAAACCGAGAAATTAAATTCGCGAGATTTTACAAACTAACAAATAACCGTAAAAATTCCTAAATCCTTGCTTGTTAATGATGATTGGTGATTAGAAGCCTTCTAAGATAGCCTCGAGTGATGATGAACCGAACCGAAACTTAATTTCCAAAATTTCAAAAAAACTTGAAATCTCAATTTTTTTTTGCTAAATGTGGTATCCCAGTTCCAAAATTAAGACAATCCCCGTTCTAAATCTCGATACCAATTTTCGGTTCCAAATTCCGGTTCCAAATCTCGGTTCCAAATTCCGGTAACAAATCTCAGCTTCAAATTCTGGTACTAAAATACTCATAATCCCGGTACAAGAAATATAGGTTCTAATTCCGGTACAAGAAATCTTGGTTCTAATTCTAGTACAAGAAATATCGGTTCTAATCCCGATTTTAATTCGGTACTAATCCTGATTCTAATTCCGGTACAATAAATCTGATACTAATCTCGGTAGTAATCCCGGTTCTAATTCCGGTACAACAAATCTGATATTAATCTCGGTAGTAATCTCGTTTGTAATTCAGATTGTAATCCCGGTTGTAATTCCAGTAGTAATCTTAGTTTTAATTCCGGTAGTAATATCGGTACAACAAAAAATCAAAATCTCGGTATATTAGGGTTTATGGAACCGAGATTAGTACAAAATTTCAAACTTTAAAAAATGCGATTTTTGATGTGTTCGAATGAAATGATTTGTACTTCTAAGTATTATAACCTATAAAAACCATAAAAATGCAAAAAAAAATTCAAAATTTATGACGAAAAATTTAAATCAAGATTTGTTCTTTTTGAGTAACTTTACGCCAAAAATCAATCCAAACAAGCAAAATTTTTATATGGGTTGTGATGGAAACCACTAAAGACCATGAGGCCCATTAAGTAGTTGTCGCACACGATTTCAAAGAAGCCACACTCTGGCTGCACGCGGTCAAGGTCAAACAGAATTATAAGTCTAATTAGGAATATAATTCACCTAAATTAAGAGGATATAAACTCTACTTATTTAAGTGATAAGGATCTAGGTGTATATGGTAATTATCTCTTACTTAGACCGCAAGATTAGAGAAACCCAACTAGGGTTTCACCGGGTTATCGGGAACTCTCGAGGTTCCACAAAGGTACGACTTACAGAATCTCTAAACCCTCACCAATTACTCAATAAAACCGATTACTTACTCTCACGCTAGAGTCTAATCGTGGGATAAATCCCCATTGTAAGCCTAACAGTGTTTGTTTTTTATTGTGCATGGTCTTCATACAAGTACACTTGCTGCAAGATCCGGAGTCCTCAATACCTAAATTAAGCCTAATTTGGGTCAAGCACGTTCCATCCAACTTTTGTATCAACAAGTTGGCGCCATCCGTGGGACCCTACACTAAATTCTCAACATGACTAAGGGCGGAATGAATCTGGCCAACCAGAAGGTCGGACGCAAGAAAACACAGTCCAATGAAGTGCTTATAGTTACCAGCAGTAGCATCAACAAGGGGGGGGGGGGGGGGGGGGTTGGAGGAAAGTCACTACATTTGCAAGCTCCTCTGTTCACAACTCCTATGACTTCCATGGCTTGAGGGAACCCATCTTCAGTGTAAGCACCGAACGCGCCCCCAGAAGGAAGCGCGAATGACCTCGGACTCCGAGATGCCTCTATAGGAGGAGCTTGAAAACTCCCCTGCATCTGGTATAGATTTGGATGACTTCGTCGCAAAAAACTACGAAGCTCTTGTCCCTCTCATGATCGTAAAGATGAAAAGTGCTCCAATCGATGACCTACGGGTTCGCCTCGACTTTGAAATAGAGGTATGGGTCGCCAAAGGACTCATTTCTAACAATGAACTCCGTTCATAGAAACGAAAACAAAGGAGTGAAGATAACATAAAAAGACAAACTCTTTTTAAGCGGGTCACATATCGTAAAAGACATGAAGAGGGGAAAATATCGATAGAATACTCGGACGATTCAGAAAAGCCAGACTTACCCCACTAATGAAAAGAAGCGCACGAGCATCTTGGACATAGTTTGATATCCCCCAAGGGAGGAGGGTTCACCTCCGGAACCGCGAGAGCAGCACACGAGTGCCTTGGACGGAATTGGACCTCCTCCAAAGGAGAGAGGCTCATCTCTAGAACCGCGAGAGCATAGAGAGGAAAAGAGCTACGTAAAAAAGTCTAGGAGATGGAGAGGATCCCTGAGCGACAACTCGTCCACTTCTGAATCCGATGACCACCATCCTAGGCGTCGTAGGACAAGTTACTCGTCCTCAAACTCTTCCGTCTACGAGAGAAAATGACGTAGAACATCCTGACAACCCTGACAAGCAATGAAGATCTATCTCTCTCTTGGCGCCGCGAAAAGGACAACGCATTCTCGAGACATTTACCATACCGAAAGCTTAGAGAGAGAAAGACAGAACTTGTTGGAAATACATTTTTAACGTATATTAGAAGGATCGGTCACTCCAAGAATATTATTAAACGTTAGTCGGTTCATAGTTAAACTGTAGTTACTTTGTTATAAATAACCTAACCCATGGGCTTGTCATGAGTAGGAGGCCCAAGTCCACTATGGACTTGGGTATATAAACCCTTTCCTTCCAAGGAAAGGGTGTTGGTTGTTTTCTTTAGTTTTATTAATACAAGTTTTATTCTCTTATTTCTCTCTGTAGTTTCTCTCTCTAGAAACAACAACCTTTTGATAGAATCAAAGATTATCATATTTCTACAATTGGTATCAAGAGCCATGGGGTGAAATAAAGTTTTTTGTTGGGTTAGTTTTTAGTTTTATGCTCTTTTAATCAAGATATATCCGGGTTTTTCAAATTTTTTTGTTTTTCACCACAATTTTTTCTTACAAATTGCCTACATAGTTGTGGTAGGGATTTGTGATCTTTATTTTGGTGATTTTCATAAAAAAATTGGTAGTTTTGGATTGATTGGTGGGTATATTAGAAGGTACGGAATCTTAGTTTCTTATCCGGGTTCTTAGAGTTTTGGTAGTCGGACTACAGGGGTTTTGTTATTCCGGATAATATCTAGTATTTTTATTCCGGATAAGTAGTAGAAGGTCTCATTCCGGATAAGCTTTAGTTGCCATATTCCGGATAAGTACTACCACACCTATTCCGGATAACGAGTAGCAAGTACATTCCGGATAAGTAATTCAAGACACATTCCGGATAACTGCTTCAACATACATTCCGGATAACCACCTGAAGTCACATTCTAGATAACTGCTCCAACACACATTCCGAATCACCTCTTGAAGATACATTCCGGATAACTGCTCCAACACACATTCCGGATAACCTCTTGAAGATACATTCCGGATAACTGCTCCAACACACATTCCGGATAACCACTTGAAGATACATTCCGAATAACTGCTCCAACACACATTTCGGATAACCTCTTGAAGACACATTCCGGATAACTGCTTCAACACACATTCCGGATAAGTGATTGAACACACATTCCGGATAACCATCTGAAAACATATTCCGGATAACTGCTTAAAGTCGTATTCCGGATAGCTACTTGGAGATACATTCCGGATAAGCTTCAGATTTTTACACAACAAATTTCACAACTTTATTTCATTGCTCGATCAAAAGATAATCTTTTTCTTTCACGTGATAAAAATGAATCCACATTCATTTATGCCGATGATGCCGACGTTCACCTCACTTGCGGATATTTCCATCATTTCGGGTACCGATACCCGTCCATCGTTGCTTATCAAGCATCTATTTGAAGCATGGCAAGAGCGCATGATATCCTATATTCTGGATCGCCCAAATGGACGTCTTATGGTCAAGTCCATTCAAGAAGGACCACTTGATATGGAACCGTTACGGTCGATAATGTGACAAGACCAAGAGTCTTTGCTAAGCTAACACCTGCAGAACAACTCATTGTTGAGGCGGATGAATGCGCTACTAAGACTATCAGGCAAGCTCTTCCTCTAGATATTTTTTGAATGGTAAGTAACCATACGGTAGCAAAGGCAAAGGCATTATGGGAGCGGTTGGAGGTTTTGCTACAAGGGACTTCCTTGTCTAAGAAAGAACAAGAATGTCAATTGTATGATTTGTTTGATCGTTTCACATACATTCCAGGGGAGACTCTACATGACTATTATTGGCGATTCACCACACTCATGAATGACTTGAATGTCTATAATCTTTCCATTGCTCAGTTTCAAATCAACACTAAGTTTCTGAACACGCTACCTACGGAGTGGAGCCAATATGTCACTGATGTTAAGTTGATCCGTGATTTGCACAAATCAAAATTAGATCAATTGTACTCTTTCTTGCAGCAACAGGAAAGGCATGTGATAATGAAACGTATGTCTCAAGGATACTCTCCCGAACCATTGGCGTTAATGGCAAATCATCCAAGTTTGTCATATAACAACATATCTTCTGCTATGGGACAACACGCTTACAATCAGCCAGCTTATCGCACTCCAAGCTTTTCTCAGTACTCAATTTTACCTCAACCACTCACATCTTATCCAACTCAATATCGGCATCCAACATCAGCACCACAAAGGGATCCACATCCATCAACTTATGGTCAGCAAGGGTATTCACCTTACCAATCTCATCAGGTTCCTGCAATCACTTATCCAAACCCTAAAGTAGGCCAGTCAAGCTACTCACAATACGTCAGTGCTCCTTCACATGTGTATGAAGTTCCTCCAGCACCAGTTTTATACTGTGATGATGAGGTGTCAGTCCCTGAACTTAGAGAAGGAGATAATCTAGTTGAAGTGTTAGCCAAGATGTCTGCCTATCTCACTCAAACATTGAGTAAAGAAGGGTATAGAAGACCATCTCCAACAAACAATCAATTGAGGAATTCTTCTAACTCTCATCAACAAGATACCATTCAAGATGGCAGAGTCATGGTTCAACCAATTCAGGGGCGCCCAAGTTCTTCAATTCCTTATGTTCGTACTTACACCACTGCTGCTTCAAAGGGAAAGGCTACAGGCACATTGAAGATGATCACCTGCTACAACTGCAAGGGAGAAGGACATATGGCTAAGGATTGTAAGCAACCAAAAAGGAAAAGAGATGGTACATGGTTTCAAGAGAACTATATCTGGTTAATGCTCAAGCACATGGTCGGGAATTAGATGAGGAGGAGTTGGCATTTCTTGCGGATCCGGGAGTTGCGGAAAATGAGGGAATCCCAGCAACCTACACTCAGAATGCAGCATATCAAGCAGATGATTTTGATGCATATGACTCCGACTGTGATGACTTTAATACCACCAAGGCATCTCTAATGGCACAGATCTCACTCTATGGGTCTGACCGAATATCTGAGGTACCAAGTTCTAACAATGATACTAGTATTGTACCTTATCAAGTTGGGCAAGGGTCTCAGTATCAGGAAGAGCCTTCGGTGGTGAGTAACTCAAACGAGGAGACGAGTAATGATAGCAATATCAATGCCAGTCCACAGACTTTGAGTGAAATACAACCGGCTACTATTTCTCATATGATGTCTCCTGCTCAACAAGATTTGGTCACAGTTTCAGCGTCTTTACTTGGCCAAATGAATATTGCGGTCCTTGAAACCCTAGATGCTAATAAGGAATTATCTGCCGAGCTTGCTTTGTATAAACAAAAGGTGCAAAACTTGAAATTAATTCCCTCGTCCACTAGTCTGACCAACCCCGAATTTGATCATTTTCGACTAGCTCAAATGGGTCATTTAACAGAGATTGAAACGTTAAGGGTAAATCTTTCAAAAGAGATTAAAGAAAAACTGTTAGTCGTAACCATTTTTCAAAAACATAAAACGGATTTCGAAATTCTCGAGTCTAAAAAGGTTGAAGTGGAAATTAATGCGTCTAATAAAATTAAGAAGATTGATAATTTGCTATTACGTCAATACTCTGCGTCACAACTAGTAAATTTATTCGAGGCTTCTTTTAAGGAATTCAATCTTTAGCGTCAAAAAAATCTTAAGTCTAACCCGGGGTATGCAAAGCAAGCTTTTCGCCACAACCCACGACTTTATGATGCAACCAAGTTAGGATTGGTCTTAGATCCGATTGTCTTTAAGGAACCTTCTGAGCCTATGTCACCTTATGAAGAGAGACGGTCTAAACTGCTTCCTACATATCCTGAGTTTGACTATTCTAAGCTTAATGAAGAATATGCAAGAACGAACTTTAGAACTCGCTTTAATATACATGGGGATTTAATCTCAAAACCCAATTACATGTCTAATAAAGAAATCCCTAGTACATTTCCTACACTTCTCAATTCGGCGAAACCTAAGGAGTCTCCAAAGGTTCTTCCACCAGTAAGTACAGTTTTGATCTCCTTGGGAGTGATTAACCGACACTTTACTAATTTTGAAAAGGTCATTAAGGAATGTACAACTCGAACGGAAAAAACCGCTGGAGAATGGGCTTTCGAACACATGAAATAGGTGTTTGAGAGAGAGATCATTCCGTTTGAACGTAATCTTCATGAGAGCTATCTAGATCTAGGAGATAATCTTAATTTTGAAATGGCTGAAGTTCAAAAAGTTTTCCATGAAATGGATGATGTTTATGAGCAACATTTAGTTGAGAAAGAAAAGATTTTGTCTGAATATGATAGTTTCTTGGAACAAGTGGTATCTCTCGATGTGATGCAAATTGTGACGATTAGTTGTGCTAGTGAGATGACCTCTGTTGTGAATAGTTGTGATGATGTGCCTGCTCTTTCTATGAACAGTGTTGAGACTGTAGATACCGTAGATAATCATTCTTGTCACGAATCTAACGCTGACTTTTTAAAGCTTCAAGATTATTTTAATTCACTTTCAAAACGTTTTGAAAATCTTCAACAACATAGTATTTCTGTTGAAATAGAACAACAATCTGCAACTGAAAATCTTTCAAAACCAAACGATTGTGAAAACAACGTTGAGACTAGTGACAAGATGATTCAGTGGTTCAGGCACTAGAAGAAGAGATCATGAGACTTAAGAGAGAATCATTAACTGTAGAACCATTGAAACAAGAACTGGAGACTGCAATGAGAAAAAACCATGCCTTAGAATCTAGACTTTCATCTATTCTAGGGGAGATGGAATGTGCAAGGCAAGGATTTTTCAATCTTTATGGTTCAATAGAAGAATGCTTCGCTTTTACTGTGACACAGAAATAATCACTTGTTGAACAACTTAACAAAAAATGTGAGGAAATCTCTGACTTAAATATCCAGCTCATTGACAAAAATATGGTTTTGGCTGAGTTAAAGCAGACACTTCTACTCACCCGACAAGAAGTTGTTAATAACTCAGCTACAATCTCTGCACCGTCCTCTAGTGCTCCACCAACCAATTCAGTGGTGATCCATAAGAACCCGCACCATAAGCACAATCCGGATGCATACGATGTTTATATGACGAATGCAATTAAGCATGTGAATCTTGTTAGGAATATTTTAGATGATCTTTATGAGTTAGATCCCTCAAGCAGTCACTATTACTCAGCTCATGCATACATTAAAAGAGTACAATATTGCTTAGCATCTCTGCAATATATAGGAAAACCAGGTTCTGTACCACTTAATACTCGACCCATTGCCGTAACTCCATTCAATAAGACTCTAGGAGCTAAACCAAAATTAACCATAGGTACACCCAACAAGGCTAAATCAAAATCTGTCACTAATGTTCCTTTGCCTTCTATAGGAGTAAATGTGTCTACTAAGGCTAGAGGATCTCAAGACATGAAAGATAGGATCAAGCCCTCCACTCGTAGAACATCAAAGAAGAAAGTAGAAGTTCACCCTAGGAATGTTATTTCAGATTTGAATAAAAAGAATCATGTAGCTAAGACAAAAAGCTCTGCGGTTGTGCAACAGCCTAAGCAATCTGTGAATTCTAAATTTAAATGTTGGAATTGTAATGAATGTATGTTTTCTCAGCGTCATGATTTATGCCTTGTTGACCATGTTAATGAAATGTATGCCATTAGGAACAACCTTGAATGGAAACCAACGGGGAGGAAACTCACCAAGTTGGATGGCAATGGAAACCCACTGGTAGGACCTTTACTGCTAATGGAACTAAGTGCCCTTTAACTAGGATCACTTCCACTAAGGTTAGGTCTCAACGTCCTGTCAATAGGAACACTAGCTTTCAAGTATGGAAACCGCGCCCTTTAACTACGTCCGCCTCCACTACTATGCCTACCAGTGCGGAAGTATCTCAGGAGATTAGACAACCTGCACCTAAACCGACACCTAGGAAACAAGTGTGGAAACCTAAAATTTCTCAGGCTAGCAAATCTAAGATAATTATATCTGTACCTGCTAACTCAGAGGAACAATTCGATTCCCATACATCGTTTTTGTCTGGTGATATTAATATTTTTATATAGTGAAGTTCGTTTTTCTCAATTCTTAACCAATTGAAAGTCCTAACAAGATCGGGTTTATGATTGTTTTTGGTTGTTAAGGGTATTTGGATATTCTATGTCTATTTCAAACAAAGCCTTGCTAAAATGAAAAATAAAGTCTACTTATACGTAAAACAAAGTGCACAAACCAAGTATTTTATTCAATCAAAAACACAAATGTAAATTCTACAAAGTCAAAGGACTAATATTGCAAAATCAGTTAACTAGATGGACTAGAAATGAAATTTAAGTAACTATGTAACTAATTTTAACTAATCCCAAAACTGACTAACCACTATTTAACAAACTTCAAAAACCAGGGACCTAATCCAACAAATACCAAAGAATTAGGAAACAAGAGCTAACTTTGTAACTGTTTAACAAACTAAGGACCTGGATGCAATTTCCAAAACTTTTAAACCAAAAACGGGCACAAGGACTTCAATAAGCCCGTTTGAGCTTATTTCTTAACCAATTAAGCTCAAACAAGTTGCAAAATGCTTAGAATTAATTTTTAGCTAGTGTTGCAAAAGGACTTAAGCTGAAGTTAACTAGAACTCAAATAAGCTAAATCCAATAAGCTCAAAATAAGCTAACTAAAAAGCTACACGTGCACAACCTGTTTTTATTGCAAAAACTTGTTAATCAGCTAACAAAAAGAAGGGGAAATCTTGTTTCAAAGAAAATGATCCACTAATAAGCTCTAAATATGAAAATAAGCTAGAATGGGCTTATGTTGACTTTTGTTGACCAGATTACCAAAAAGCTGAAACTTTGCAAACTCAACCAAGAACACTTTCTAAAGCCATTTGTGAAAGAAAATCAACAGGTTTATGAAGTAGATATGTGGGAATGAGAAAACAACAATGATTTTTATCACAGAAAAATGCAATTGCTTAAGAGTTGATTCAAGGGCTTATTCCAAGCTTATTACTGCAAACTGTATAATTTCCTATTGAGGACTTAAACTACAGATGTTACTTGATCTATAGAAACTGGTTGCAAAGAATTTCATCTACAAATGAAGCTATGGTAAGGATTTGAAATTGGCAACTTTCTGAAATGAGATTTTGAAACAAAGTGAACAAAAGTCTTTTGAAGCAATTACCTACTTGACCAAAAACTTGACTTGAAATGGACTAAGAACTCTTTATCTAGACTAGAATCAGCTAAGTGACCAATGCTTAAAACGTTTTGCTCAAAGATTAACACTAAATCCTATACTAACACCTCTTGCCAAACACTGGTTAATATTTCTAGTGAAGCTTATATGGAGGAAATTAAGCTAGAATGCAGGTTTACTAAAGAGTGAAATCAGGTTTATCTTAGCTACCAAAATGAGATGAAACACACTTAACACTAGCTATGCTGAATCACTTAAACTCCAAATACTAAAAAAGCCAAATCTTAAAGCAAAGACTTAACAGAATTCTGAATTAAGCTATAATACTAATGCTAAGCTATCAATAGGCTGCACAGTTACTCAAGTCAACTCAAATATCCACTAAACACCTTTGATCATACAAGCATTCAATTTCTATCTAGGTATTAAGCATGCCTGCAACTTTTTAGTGGAACCAAAAATAAGAACATGTACACCTTAAAGATTGAAGCCTCCTATGTAGGAGAAGGCAGGCGCTGAGCCTCCTTTAATCTGCACCTAACTATATGAAACACACCCAATCACCACCATTTACCATCTACAATCATCTACAACCATCATCATCATCATATCAACCCAAAACAGCTACTCAACTTTGCAATTATGGCTTCTGAATGAAAAGAGCAGCTACAGTCTTCAAATCAGCTTCTAGTGATCAAATTATGATCACTAAAAACAACAAATATCAATGGAGATTGAACAGTATAACAGAACAGTAAGAAGATTGAGGGAATTTTAGTGAATTAAGAAATTTTATTGATTGAATGAAGGGTTTGTTACAAATCTGTTACAACTAACTAACAGACTCCCAAGTGTGTGTCAAACACTTGAGAGTTGTTGCTAACTATCTTTCTAACAGGAATGAGAGAAAGAAATTAAGTGTGTGTGTTTTCACACTTAAGCTACATGATACAAATGAGAACTCCTATGCCTATTTATAGAATGGAAATGTGAAGTAGTTAGGGTTGGTGACGTGTAGGAGCCAATCAATTGCTTCCACGTGGACTAATCTGCTTGATTAAAGTTTGCAGGTGAAGAACACTTTTGGGGATTTTTGATTGAAATGATTTCATGTTAATTAAATTGTTGGGAAAGATTCGTCTCTTGATTTGGATCAACTTTGATGTTTTGATCTTTTGCTGAAATCGCCTCTAGCTCTATATCGATCTTGCGTTTTTGTTCTTGTAGGAGATGACACGTGGCAAGTGTTGATTTGGTATTGTAATGTCACACGGATTAATATCCACAAAGGAGAAATATGATTGGTGAGTGGGGAAAGTTGTGGATTGCACTGTGTAGATTTTGTTCATTAATGGGAGGCGGCTGTGAGTTGCCAGCTGGCCATTATTTGGCAATCCATGTTCTTTTATTCAAGCCTTCCCATTGGTTGACATTATCTTCACACGGATCAAACACAAAGTTTATCAAAACTTGTCATTTTCACTCCCTTGCTTTGGCAGTATGTTCACTTGAACTCTTATCTTCATTCTTATGGCAATTTAGGTCCTTCCACTTGCAAACTTGATCAAATAGCTCCTTTGACTGAGTTGACTTGAAGGTTGACCTTGTTTGACTTTAATCTTGACTTTGACAATTTTGCACTTTAGCCCCTCAACTTTGTAAAGTTGACAAGATAGGTCCTTGCACTTCAAAGTCTTGTCACTTAGCATCCTTCTTTGTCTTTTCTTCATAATTAAGCTTGAAAATCATGATTTCTTCAATTTGTATCCTTTTACCTACACAAGTGTACACAAACACAAACATACCACATAATTCTGTTTTGACAAGATAAATCTGGTATTTTGCTTCATGTTTTAGGGTTTTATTTGATATAATTGATATGAGATTTCACTCATATCAAATCCCCTACACTTGACCATTGCCATGACCTCATGCAATGCAATATTTTAAAGCACCAAGTTACACTTTTCTCATAGTTAACCCACCTTGGCCATTATGGAATGTTTCTACACTATGCTATGCTATATGATGCATGATTTTGATTTTGTACAATGCAATGCAAGAGAAAACAATTCTATTTACATCTTTTTGTATTTTCTTGAAAGGGCAAATAGCATAAAAAGGTACTCATCTTATGTTAAAATTCAGTTAAAGGTACTCAACTTTTTTTTTCTCGATTTAAGGTACCAATTTTTTTTCTTGTTGCAATGTTGGGACAATAACAAACTTAAAGGTTATATATTAACGACCGTTTACTTTATTATTGCATCGTTAGTCCTTTACACTAATAACACTTTATAATAAACTTAAAATTTGTTTTTTTTACAGTTTTAGACCGTTTTCACCTTTTTCGTCTAATTTTTACCCTTTTCATTTGTTTTTAATCAAACGAAAGAAACGGACTAAGACGATTAAAAACCGAGTGAAAACGGTAAAAATCAAACGAAAAAGATAGAAAACGGTCTAAAACTGTAAAAAAACGAATTTTGAGGTTATTATAAAGCGTCGTTAATATAAAGGACTAACGATGCAATAATAAAGTAAACGGTCGTTAATATATAACCTTTAAATTTGTTATTGTCCCAACATTTCTACAAGAAAAAAGATCGGTACCTTAAATTGAGAAAAAAAAAGTTGAGTACCTTTAATTGAATTTTAACATAAGATGAGTACCTTTTTATGCTATTTGTCCTTCTTGAAATGGCTTTGATGGAAATAACTCATAAAGACTCAATGAATTGGATTAGGGCTTTTGTACCATGAATTTCTATCACCCTCAAGTTTCACTTTCCCCAAACCAAGCTTAAAAATGGGATCATTGCATTCACAAGTAAAAAGTGCATCAACTAGTTTATAACAATTAATTTTGGAACCAATTATTATTTGAGCAAATTGCTTTTGGGCAAATTTGTCATTTATTCAAGTGTGAAGTATAAGAAATGCAAAATCCAAAAATAAGGAAGAATGGTTTTAACCCTAAGTAGTCATCTCATCCATTACTTGAAAAACCGCTCATGGTTAATATAAGTTCGTTTCAAGAATAATAAGTCATTCGTTTTATGTGTAAAATCCTCATGTCATGCTTTCATAAGTAGCTACACACTCACTAAGGAAAGAAAAATAAACTCACGCAATAATTTACATCCGCCGCCTTTTTGTGACCTTGGATCTTCAACCCCGCAACCCGTCAAGGCAATATTGGATTGGAGAAATCTATCGAATCCCCGCAACCCGTCAAGGTAATATTGGAACTCAATAGTCACTATAATTAACACCACACTGCCCCTCTTGGGAGTCTTGCATAATTATTTTTTTTTCTTTTTTTTTTTTCTTTTTTTTCTTCTAGCCACTCATATTTTTTTCATAAGCCGCTCTTATTTTTCTTTATTCCTCACAAAGAAAGTAGAAAAGATTAAAAGGAAAAACACCCGCTAAATATTGAGCATGACATAAGTTTAGTACACATAAACCGTTCTAACTTAGAATCTTAAGACGTACTTATATCACCATGAATGATTAGTAAAAAATGCATAAGAGACTACAAACCAATTAAAACCGTTCTTGATTATTTATTAACAATATATACATGCGAAGAAAATAGAGGTAGAGAAGAGAAGGGTTTAGCCACAATTAATTATCATGAAATTTATCTAGCCCTTTTATACTTGCTTCAACTCTATCATCTCCCATTCTCCACAAATTTAAAATCTCAAGTAATGAGACTCGTGGATGCTTAGCCTAATAGACCAATGAAGGACTACATGGTTAAGGATACTAGCTAGAGTAAGCTTAGATAAGCAAACTCGGGTTGAGTCAAAAAAATTCATGGCGGGCCTAATATGTTATGCAAAAGAAAAATGATTAATGCAAAAATTATGAATGCATATTTTTGGTGGCCAAAGTAGATCAAAAGTTTGAAAAGCGTTGAAAATCATTTACAAGTTATCATGAAGACAATACAATGGTCTAGGTAAGGTCACTTCGATAGAAGACCCCCCTACACTTGAGATAAACATTGTCCTCAATGTTTAAGAGCATGGGAGTCTAAACTCCCCTACACTTATGACAATGACTAGACTTTGTTTAACTCTTGTTAAGGAAAGATCAACTATTGGTGAATTCATGTTTAAGCACAAGGTGTCTATGAAAAATCACAATAGTAACGAAGTGAACCGGATACAAGGGCCTCCTCCATAAGCTCCAAAGCATGTAGTGAGTGAGCAACCCTACAAACAACATGAAGACAAAAGAAGGTCTCCCCTACACTTATCTCCAATTCTATACCCTTATTGCTAACCTACAACACTCTAAACCTAGTTATACGATGCTTGAGTTATGGAGTCTGTTAGCCGTATTTAAAGTGATGGTCATATAATATACCGTTGCGATGTTCGTGAAAAATACTATTCAACGGTGTCGAGAGTTCTTAGTTATTAATGTTTATGTAACGGGAATTAGTCCCGAAAACACAAATGAGGAAGACCTCCTAAACACTTACTACTTAGTATAAAAGGCCTCCTAAGCCTCATTTGTGTGTGTGTTCTCCATTTCATTTGTTTTGTAGAGAGAGAAACGTATGTGTTTCTCTCACTAGGAATTCACAACCTTGTTTTCTCTTTTCCTTCATCTAATCTAATCTTTCTTTTTTGGTTTAATCTTCATCTTCATTTCTATATCCTAAATAGTCGTGTGAATCAATCCATCAAGTGGTATCATTCGCCAAGGGATTCGTATTTAAGCATTTCGTGTGATTTTGATTGTTTTTCGCCAAAACATCAAAAATATTTTCGTGTTTGTTTGTGTTTCTAAGTCGTATACCTTCTTTAAATTGTGTAGTAGTGATTTAGGCATCTTGGTTTTGGCTAAAACACAAGTTTTTTGGATCAAAAGTTGAGAAATTTCTTGTTTTTTCATCATTCCGAAATTCTTGCAAGTTTCACCATCGGAAAGTACAAAGGGTGTGAGCCCAGATCGCAATAACCTTTTGGTTCTACTTTGCGATCACTGCATTTCAATACCTTATTCCGACGTGACATTCCAATCGTGCATTGCGATCTGGGATTCCGACGGGTTTTAAGGAATTTTGAGTCGTTACTCTGTCCAATTTATTTTAGCCATATTGCGATCTAGATATTCCGACGGGTAGACATTCCGATCTAGACATTCCGATACAAGCAACATTGCGACAGATCAACATTCCGATCAAAGGACATACCGATAGAGGGACATTCCGATAGAGGGACATTCCGATCGTAGGACATTCCGATCGTAGGACATTCAGATTGAAGCACATTCCGATAGAATTTTCCGATGGGCATTCCGATAGAAATTTTTGTTTGAGTAATTTTTAGTGTTAGCCACCATCTAGACTAGTCTCGGCACATAATTTACACGAAGATAAAAAAAAAGAGTTAAAATTTTTAGGTCAAGTAAAATCAAATTTTTTCCCTACTAGTTTTTGGCTATCTCGAACTCAATTTCAAAATTTGGCGATACACAATTTTTTTCAGCTTACCGTTTTGTCGGACTGAGGAATTTATTGTCGGACTGAGAAAAAAAAAATAAAAAAATCAGAAGTTTCGGAATTTCAACAACATCTCACGCTTTCTACGAATTGAGATCCTGTTTTTTCACACGACTTCTACGATGACGTCTCAACAAGATATTTATGTTGCGGGTACTGAGAATCGTCCACCCATGCTTACCAAGGAGAACTACACTACATGGGCTAGTCGTCTCCTTCGTCATGCAAAATGTAAACCTCTGGGAAAGTTGATTGTCAACTCGATTCAAAAGGTTTCGTATGTTAGAAGAACAATTGTTGTGCCTGGGGATCCTACGAACGCTAACCCAGTGGCTGACTCTAGTCATGAGCAAACAGATGAAGAATTAACTGAAGCTGAATCCAAACAACTCGACGCTGATGATCAAGCAATTCAAGTCATTCTTATGGGACTTCCTGAAGATGTTTATGCTGCTGTCGATAGTTGTGAAACCGCACACGAGATGTGGCTTAGGATTCAGAAAATGATGAAGGGCAGTGAAATCGGTCTACAAGAAAAGGAAACTAAGTTGCTTCGTGAATGGGAGAAATTTACGTCTACTGAAGGGGAACAAATTGAACCTTATTATCATCGGTTGTCAACCCTCATGAACCATCTTAGAAGAAACAAACATGAACCTGCACAAATTGCTGCCAACATCAAATTTCTTGATAATCTTCCTTCTGAATGGTCACGATATGTCACTCTTGTCAATCAAACCAAGGATCTTCATGTCGTGGACTACACTCAAGTGTATGACTATTTGAAGATGAATCAAGATGAAGCTAACGAAGTTAGGGCAGAAAGACGTGCCAAGACACAAGTTCCATTGGCTTTTATGGCAAACTCTCCATCATCTATGTCATATCCCATGGTACCCTACCATCAACCCTCATTAAGTAACTTCATGCCACAACAACAACAACAACAACAACTCACTGCTTATGGATATCAACAACCTGCTGCTATGAATTACTTACAACAACCCATTGCCTGTTTTGATGACATTACCGATCCTACTCATGCTATTAATACTGGTCTTGCCCTTCTTGCAAAGGCATTCAAATTCACCATTAACCCCACCAACAACAATCAGAGAATCTCCTCGAACACTAGAAATAGGCAGATTGCTCAACCTTTCATGAATGCGAATTAAGATCGCCAATTGGTAGTTGCTGGAAACACGGGGACTCAGTTTCAACAATATGGTCAGAATGCTGGGCAGACCATTGGCAATGCAGGAAATCAGTATGGTCAAAACCGTGGTCAAAATCCGGGTGTTCCGAATGCGGGTAATCAGAATGGGTTAATAGTTGTGCCAGCGGTTGGTAACCAGATGGGAAACATTGTGGCTGCAAGGGCTGAGAATACTGGTACGGGAAATGGAAACAACAATCGTCAGGTTCAGTGCTACAACTACAGGGGATTTGGTCATTATGCTCGAGATTGCACAGCCAAAAAGAAGAGGGATGCTGCTTATCTTCAGACTCAGCTTCTCATAGCACAAAAAGAAGAGGCAGGGATCCCACTTCAAGCTGAGGAATTTGATCTTATGGCTTCTGCTGCAGAATACGACGAGGAAGAAGAGGTGAATGCCAACTACATATTGATGGCAAACTTACAACAAGCATCAACCTCAGGAATGCATGATGACAGAGCTCCCGTCTATGATTCAGACGGTCCCTCTAAGGTACACCCAAGTTTTGATGATAATGATATATATAATATGTCTAATCAGGAGGAAGAGTATACTGAGATGCTTGAGCCCTACATTGAGACACACGAGGATCAAACAAATAATAGTAATATTATTTCGAATGAGCCTAGTGTGGACCTTAGTGTGGATCAAGTTGCTCAGCCTACAACCCTTCCTGATGAGACACATGCATATTATAAATCTCTATTTGATAAGCTTGCTAAGGATGTAGATCATGCTACGGTAGTTAATAATAAGTTTAGAGAAACTAATGTCAAATTGACCACTGAGCTTGCGGGATATAAGGAACGGGAGAAAAGTTTTGAGATTCATCATGCTAAAATCAAGGAACTTGAACAAGCTCATGCTACATCGGTTTATCAAGAAAAATGCACAACTAAGAAATTAAATGCCTTACACTTAAGTAGTGCTAAAAAGATAAACGAATTGAATGATGAAATCACTTCTCTTAATAAACAGCTTTCAACTGAAAAATCTATTGTTTCTGATTTAAAAGAAGAAAGAAAAAAGCTGAAACACGATTTCAAAATTCGAGAAGATGGGCTTCTTGAGGATTTTTGCAAAGCACAGGATAGGATTAGAGAATTAGACAACCTTTTAGTAAAACGTGGCCAAACTATGCAGACGATAAATATGCTCGCACCAAAAGTGAATGAGATAAATTACACTCGATACAAATTGGCTTTAGGTTGTCCTCTTCCCCCTAATCCCGGATACCTTAAGCAAGTTCAGGCCACTAATGAAACTTTATATAATGGTAGTGTGCTATTGTCTGATGAGCATGATCCTCCTAGTGTGCATGATTCCGAGGAAACTACTGAACTTGCTGTAGAGACTCGTTTAAGAATGAAAAAGCTTGATAAAGAAGTGATACCCGTTTATTATCCGAAAGTTAATCCTCCAACTATTTTTGTACGGTCTAAAACGAGTACTGAAATGATTTTGCTACCAAGTGAGGAATTGTCTGATGACCCTCCTAAACCGAGTATCACTCGCCGATTTCTAAACGAGCTTAAAGATAACTTTGTCATCCTTAAACGTGTTGTTAATTCAAAAATAACTAGAGGTAATTTTACATCACCTGTTCAGATTGAGGTTCAGAAAATTCTTCAAAACGATATTAATCCGATTATTAATCAAGTTGATGCTCGGTTAGGAAATTTGGAAAACGCTTTTCTAAAAGAATTAGCCAACTTTGTTGAAGACTTTAAATCTTTGGCGAAGGAAGCTGATGAATCTCTTGATAAAATCAAAGTTTTGGAAAACGATCTTGAACGCTTCTCTAAAGCTCGTGATTGTATTGATAGTAGCCCTGTTGAGTTAGGTACCTCTATGTCGCATAATGAAAACCTCCAAACTGAGCTTAATCTTATGAAAGAGAAAATGGAATCTTATGTCATTAAAAAGGATAAAGAATTCACCGATCTTTGGAATAAATTTGTCAAAAAATGCGATGAATGCAAATATGACAAGATTTCGTATGAAAAAGCTCACAATGAAATGCAACAAACTATTGCACGGTTGCAGGCTCAGTTCGGAGGGGTTTCAGAAACGAATTTGGCCTCGTCAGGGTTAGAGAGTGCTAGTGGTGGTAATGTTCAGAAGCTTAAGGCTAAGATTGCATATTTAGAATCTGTTGTTGTTTCATATAAGCGAGCTGTTGAACAAAGTAAGTCTGTCTATCAGAAATTTATTGATAAAATCTTTGAGAACTGTAAGTTAAAGGCCTTGTTAAAAGATAAGACTTCTGAACCTAGCTCGATTGTGGATACGATGATCCAGAAACCAGCAACCTCGGGACCCACTCGTATTGCTGTGACACCTTTTCCCAAGGTTGCTGGAACAAAAACTGCTGTGATTGCCCCATGAATGTTTCGTGTTAGTTCTCCCTCTGTGCCTAGCAAACAACGTAAAGCAAGCGTTAGGACAAAACCGATCACTATAACTCAACCACAAGTTATTGATTTAAAAAGTGCTAATTCTAATAGACGCGTGTCTTCTTCTACAGGAATAAACAACTACACTAAGAGCAGAAGGCCACAACCTACGAGCAATACAAGGAATGATAGGGTCCCTTTTGCCTCTAGAAGTAGTCGCCCCAAGATCAATAATGTGGAAGTAGAAGAACACCCTAGGAATTTACCGCTTTTTAATCATAATCAGAAACCTAATTCTTCTGAATGTAATGACTTTAAGCTTGCTATTCGGAATGAAAAATCTGAAGTTATTTGTGCTAAATGTAATAAATGTTTCTTTATTTTTAGTCATGATGCTTGTGGTTTGACTATGAATGGGTTGAATTATGGTGGTTACACTCGAATTGACAAGCTATCAGTCAGTGAACAACAACGCACTCCTAAGGCTAAGGTGTATGTTCCGAAAAGTTCGCATGTAGGGTCCACAGAAAGTCTTGCTAAGCCTAGTAGCCCTAGATTCACCTCTAAATGGTTGCCTACTGGTAGACATTTTGATTGTAGTGGCAAAATTATCGACACTAGTAGATCTCATACTGACAGTGAAACATCAGTATGTGATACGGCTTAATTATCTTCTAACCCTTCAGGAACCTATTTCATCAGTTGCCAAAATATTTTCTTCTCTTATCATTGCCAGGCTGTTGAAATTTGTCTCTGGTGCGTGGACTCGAGCTGTTCCAAACATATGACTGGGAATCGAAGTCTTCTCAAAAACTTTGTATGGCGTTTCATGGGAACTGTTCGATTTGGAAATGATCATGTTGCGGCAATTCTAGGCTATGGTGATCTTCATTGGGGAAATATAATCATCACCAGAGTCTCTTTTGTTGATGGCTTGGGACATAATTTGTTCTCGGTTGGGCAATTTTGTGACTCGGACTTGGAGGTTGCTTTCAGAAGTCATACATGTTTTGTAAGAGATCTTGAAGGAATTGATTTGTTGAAAGGAAATCGTACCATCAACCTTTACACCATTGATCTTTTTCAAATGTCTGCTGCTTCTCCAAGTTGCCTCATGGCCCGAGCTACATCAACAAAGTCATGGTTATTGCATCAAAGGTTATCTCATCTCAATTTTGATGCCATCACCCAACTTGCGAAAGTTGATCTCGTTACCGGTCTTCCAAAGTTCAAATATACAAAAGACCATCTTTGTCCTTCATGTGAGCAAGGTAAAAGTAAGAAGAAGCCTCACAAACCCAAACCTGTTCCCAACTCAACGAATAGGTTACATCTCCTACATATGGATTTGTGTGGCCCAATGAGAATCAAAAGTATTAATGGAAAGCGGTATGTCCTTGTCATTGTGGATGACTATTCTCGTTACACATGGGTTCATTTTCTTGCTTCGAAAGATGAAACCCCTGAAGAAAACATCAGTACTACTGCAAGACCCTGTCATTATTGCGAGAACGGATAACGGTACAGAATTCACCAATCAGCAATTGAAAGCTTATTTTGACGAAGTTGGGATTTCTCATCAAACTTTGGCTGTAAGAACTCTGGAGCAGAATGGAGTTGTGGAACGGAGGAATCGTACGTTAGTTGAAGCTGCTCGAACGATGCTTCTCTCCTCTAGTGCACCGTTATTCCTTTGGGCCGACGCTATAGCAACTGCATGTTATACTCAAAACCGCTCCATTATTCACACCCGTTTCAACAAAACACCTTATGAGATCATTAATGGAAGAAAACCGGATATTTCATTTTTACATGTCTTCGGTGCATTATGTTATCCGAAGAATGATCGTGAAGATATCGGTAAACTTGAACCTAAAGGTGATATTGGCTTTTTCATTGGTTATTCTTCAACTGCTTGTGCTTACAGGGTTTATAATCGAAGGACAAGAAAGGTAATGGAGACTATGAACGTTACCTTTGATTAACTCTCGGGTATGGCCTCTCAGCATAGAAGTTCACATCCCGAGCTTCAAGGTCAGACTTTTGGACACGTAAGTTCAGGACTCGCGCTTCAATTTGCACCGTCAGCAATCTCATCGTTACAACCATCGGAACGTGACTTGGAAGTTTTATTTGGGCCAATCTATGATGAATATATGGAGGGTCCTTCGTCATTTGGTGTTCCTCAAAATGCCACGCCTGCACCTGCTACGGTAGTTCAAGAACCTCCGATTGCATCTACACCAACGACATCTACTTCTGCACCATTTACGTCAACCTCAACCATATTGCCTCCAAATATACCAACCACTTCTCCGACTACTGACGCAACTCAACAGCATTCTCAGCAAATTCCTAATCATGTTCATCTTCAGAATGAAATAGTTGCTAAAAATGCAAACAATGCGATGCTCAACGAACATGAGTTTGTTAACCCATTTGCGGCTTCCACAACTACTACTCAGCCTTCAACATCATATGTGGATCCGTCGAGCTCGCATCAAGTTTCTCATACACTTCCACATGAACACAAATGGACTAAGAATCACCCTTTGGTTCATGTGATTGGCAATCTCTCACGACTGATCTCAACACGAAATCAGCTGCGTACCGATGGTGATATGTGTATCTATGCACTATCAGTCAGCACAATGGAACTAGCATGTGTGAAAGAAGCAATGACCGATGCATCATGGATTGAGTCTATGCAAGAAGAACTCAATCAGTTCATCCGGCTTGATGTATGGGAGTTAGTACCTCGACCAGACAATATCGACCCCCTTACTCGAAAATGGTTATTCAAAAACAAGATGGATGAGGAGCAAACAGTCATTAGGAACAAGACTCGGTTAGTTGTGAGAGGTTATAAACAGAAGGAGGGAATTGAGTTCGCAGAATCCTTTGCCCCGGTTGCTCGGATGGAAGCTATTAGGATTTTCTTGGCATACGCTGCACACAAATCATTCACAGTGTATCAAATGGACGTGAAGACGGCTTTCTTGCATGGGCCGTTAAAAGAAGATGTGTATGTATGTCAACCTGAAGGTTTCATTAATACCGAACATCCAAGCCAAGTCTACAAGTTGAAAAAGGCAATTTACGGTTTGAAACAAGCACCAAGGGCATGGTACGACGAATTATCATCATTTCTTCTACAAAATCACTTCAGCAAAGGAACCATTGATCCAACGTTGTTTATCAAGAACTACGGCAACGACATCTTGGTGGCTCAGGTCTATGTAGATGATATTATATTTGGTTCCACTAACCCAAAATATTCCATATTATTTGCCGACCTTATGAAAATTCGATTCGAAATGTCCATGATGGGGGAAATGACGTTCTTTCTTGGTCTCCAAGTTCACCAATCCCCCCGTGGTATTTTCATAAATCAGTCCAAGTATGTGCTTGAGATTCTAACGAAATTTGGTATGGATAACTGTGATCCTATTGGTACTCCAATGGACACTAAACACAAGCTTGATTTGGATAAGAAAGGGACATTTGTAGATGCTACAAAATACCGAAGTATGATCGGGTCCTTATGTACTTAACCTCAAGCAGACCGGACATTGTGCATGCTACTTGTTTATGTGCTCGGTACCAGGCTAAGCCAACCGAGAAGCACCTCAAGGAGGTTAAAAGGATCTTTCGTTATCTCTGGGGAACCATTAACATGGGTCTCTGGTATACGAAGGATTCTGGTTTTAATCTCACTGGTTTTTCAGATGCCGATCATGTAGGGTGTCATGATACATTCAAGAGCACTTCTGGTGGAGCACAATTCTTAGGCGAGAAGCTAGTGAGCTGGTCATCAAGAAAACAAGACTGTACGGCGTTGTCCACCACGGAAGCAGAATATGTGTCTCTATCCGTGTGTAGTGCTCAAGTCCTTTGGATGAGAACACAACTCACGGATTATGGCTTTTACTTTAACAAAGTCCCTATTTATTGTGATTCACAATCAGCCATAGCCATATCCTGCAACCCGGTCCAACACTCCAAGACCAAGCACATAGCTGTCCGATTCCATTTCATTAAGGAGCATGTGGAAAGAGGAACGATCGAACTGTTCTTTGTCAAGACGGACTACCAACTAGCCGACATCTTCACCAAAGCTCTTTCTCAAGACAGATTTGAATTCTTGGTTCGTCGACTTGGTATGCGTAGTTTCACTCCTGATGAACTTGAACGTCTTGCACATTCGCAGTAATCTTGTATATATTTATCAGAAAATCAAAATACAAAAATATAAAACCTATAAAAACGAAATAAAAAATGAGAAAATCTTTCAAACATACCAAAAATATTCTTCTCTGACATGTCTCTCAGCATCGATAATATGGACGTACTTAGAAATGTTGTTCAATAACGACACGGGTACGTACATAAAGTTCGAATGAGAGTTCAAATGTTTTCAAAACATGTCTTTTCTATTTTCTTCTCATAATGGCTTATAGTCACATGTCAGACTATAACCCGGTCCCCAAAAGAAAGGAAAGTCGTTGACTTATCCTCAACAACGAGAAATTCGTTTTTCTCGGTCATGAGCTTTTATCAAAACATTCAAAGTTTTAAGCTCATGAACCCAATTTTCACGGACTTTTGAGCATAATTTTTCAAGGTATTTCACAAAAATTTGCTCATATACTCCCCTATTTAAATAGAATCTCTTTTCAAGGGGGAGTATAATGATTTCATAAACATTTGTTCCAAAGTTTCATGACACATTATTCTCTCCATGTTTCATCACTAATTTCACAAAAATTTCAATTTAATGCAATTTTTGTGGGGGAGAATAGTGATTAAAATGTGTTATCTTGGATAAGATCTTTGATATAAGTGCTTTCTCTTCCTAATATGTGCAAAAACCTTTCCTTTGTTGATGCACATATGTAGGGGGAGCATTTTGGGTGATTCAAAAAACCTTCAAGGTGTAAACTCTGATTTCTTCAACACCTTGATTGCTTTTTCAACAGGTTTTTCTGGTTTCGATATCTATACCCTTCAACACATTAATTCATGACGGTATTGGTGTCAAAAGGTGGTTACGTATTCGTCCTATGATCCAACCAGAACCGGAGGGATCTTCCCAGGGACAATCCATTAGAAATTAGATGTCCTTAGGAAAGAGGGAGTAGTTGAGTGTACGGGAAAAATGCCGACTAATGACTTAAGCTAGCACTGGAACAATCACAACAAGGTGCTAGTTATGACGTCTTGGTAAGCATTGAGGGGGTTGAAGAATGAAAAAGAAATGTAAGGATAAAGGGTGTAAAGAAAGAAGCCCTCCATACAACTTAGGCAGAAACCGGGTCAATACATCTACTATCAGAATCACGTTGATGATTTCTGGTATTGAAGACAAAGTATCATGGACCCAGTGATGCAATGCACAACCCCTCCCAGCCTACTCAAGCTTCTCAAAAAAGAAGTTTGTTTTATTGTCACGGAGTTCAACTCATTTCTATCGACTTTCTCACTCCGAGATAGTAGATATTGAATAGGTGGCAGTCTGCTCCAGCCTCCGATCACCAAATAAACGTGCACTTATAGAGTCTAGAGCCAACGAGATTCATCAAAAATCTCATTAGGACACTTACTCCTTATATCAATTGTTGTTCATCATTAGAACACAAGCGATAATTTATAGAGTCCTACGCTCTATCCTTGTGGTATTGCTAGAACATTCAAAGTGATACTCTCTAGTATTCACAGTGATGAATGGAAATCCTTCCAGTGTTAACATCAAACAACACTGCGGTAGGTCATATGTACGATTCAGTTTGAATTAAACATATGCTAACTGGAAAGCAACAATGGTTTGATTCTTAATTGATTCAAACTCGTTCTAGGTCTCTACGCAATATCTTTATGATCTTGCCAGAACATTCAGAGTAATACTTTTCAGTATTTACAGTGACGAATGGAAATCCTTCCAGTGTCATCATCAAACAGCACTGCGGTAGGTAAATTGTGCGATTCTATATGAATCAAACTTGTGTCAACTGGAAAGCAACGATGGTGTGATTCTTAATTGATTCAGACTTGTTCCAAGAAAGTGAATTGACGACTTAATCAGCAGAATGGAACTGCATGATTCACTCCTTACTTTGAATTATCTTTCGATATATTCAAGTATTGAGAACGGCTACCACAGCTGGAAATCCTGTCAAGGAAGTTCTTTGAACTTACCTGATCACAGGTACAGTATTCGTACTGTATAACGGGAAACCGGTGGAATGCAAACGGTGGCGTTATCTCAAGAGTCGCAATTCAAGGCCACATATTCAGGATTATTGAAGAAAGCTCAAGAACATCTAAAGACAAAGACTTCCGCTACTCTGATGATCAAGGGAGATTGTTTACAAGCTTTCAAGTCAACACAAAAGATGAGTATGTGGAGAAAGACACAAGAACACAAGCTGGCAAAGATCAAAGATCCAAGATCACAAGTCATGAAAGGAACTATGAAAGAACTCTCAAGACAACGAGCTTCAAAGTCTGCAACGCCAACGAAGTGAAGTCACATATTACATGACCACCCCTTAGGGGGATATTGTTAGCCGTATTTAAAGTGATGGTCATATAATATACCGTTGCGATGCTCGTGAAAAATATTATTCAACGGTGTCGAGAGTTCTTAGTTATTAATGTTTATGTAACGGGAATTAGTCCCGAACACACAAAGGAGGAAGGCCTCCTAAACACTTACTACTTAGTATAAAAGGCCTCCTAAGCCTCATTTGTGTGTGTGTTTTCCATTTCATTTGTTTTGTAGAGAGAGAAACGTATGTGTTTCTCTCACTAGGAATTCACAACCTTGTTTTCTCTTTTCCTTCATCTAATCTAATCTTTCTTTTTTGGTTTAATCTTCATCTTCATTTCTATATCCTAAATAGTCGTGTGAATCAATCCATCAGAGTCTCTAGCTCGACTCATCCCTCTTTGAATTAATTCATGGGGAAAATGGGGGCTTCTTGGACCATTTCAACGGAAATGTCCTCCCCAAAGTAATGTTTAACACGGTGGCCATTCACTTTAAAATTTGGGCCATTTGGTTGAGATAACTCAACAATCCCGTATGGGAATACTTGAGCTATAGTGAATGGACCGGACCACCTTGACTTAAGCTTGCCCGCAAAGAGTTTCAACCTTGAGTTAAAGAGGAGAACCGGCTCTCCAACTTTGAACTCACGGTTCTTGATCTTAGCATCATGCAATTGCTTAGTCTTTTCCTTGTAAAGCAACGAGTTTTCATAGGCATTGGCTCTTAATTCATCCATCTCATTAAGTTGGTCTTTCCTATGTGAACCGGCTTGGTTTAAATCAAAGTTTGACAATTTAAGAGCCCATGAAGCCTTATGCTCTAACTCGAATGGGAGGTGACAAGCTTTTCCATAGACAAGCCTATATGGAGTACAACCAATAGGTGTCTTAAAAGCCGTCCTAAAAGCCCACAAAGCATCATCAAGCTTGTCCGACCAAGAAGCTCGATGCTCTCCCAACGTTCTCTCTAAAATTCTCTTTAAACCACGATTTGTGACCTTGGTTTGACCATTGGTTTGAGGGTGATACGCGGTAGAAAGTCTATGATTAACTCCATATTTCTTCATAACTCTCATGAATTGATCATTACAAAAGTGCGTACCACGATCACTTATGATGGCCCGAGGTACACCAAATCTAGCAAACAATTGCTTTAAGAACTTCACAACAACTCTAGCATCATTGGTAGGTAAGGCTTTAGCCTCCACCCATTTAGACACCAAAAATCTCACACTCTTGAATAAAATTTTGTGGCATCTCATCACGTTGCGTAATTTTTCCTTGTCTTTGACACACATCACAAAATTTCACCATCTCTTGGGAATCTTTGTAAATAGAAGGCCAATAGTAACCCGAATCAAAGACTTTCTTGGCGGTATAGTTGGGCCCAAAATGTCCACCCGTAGGTCCTTTATGACATGCTTCTAAGATTTTAAATGCCTCGGGCCCATCTACACACCGTCTAATGATTTGGTCCGCACATGGCCTAAAAAGATAAGGATCATCCCAAAAGTAGTACTTAACTTCCTTAAGAAATTTCTTCTTTTGTTGGTAAGTAAGACCCTCAATAAGCACATTCCCCACAAGATAGTTTGCTATATCCGCAAACCAAGGGGTGGCATCCTCTGGGGAAGAGATAGACATGAGCTCCTCTAATGAAAAGGATTCATTGATTTCTTTATTAGGAAAATCTACTTGAAAAGGATGCTCAAGTCTAATCAAGTGATCCGGCGCTAAATTCTCGGCCCCTTTCTTATCTCAAATTTCTATCTTAAACTCTTGAAGCAACAAAACCCATCTCAAAAGCCTAGGCTTAGCATCTTGTTTTGTCATGAGATACTTGAGAGCGGAATGATCCGTATACACTATGGTTTTGGATAGCACAAGGTATGGTCTAAATTTCTCAAAAGCATAGACTATAGCAAGCAACTCTTTTTCCGTGGTAGTATAATGAAGTTGTGCACCGGTCATGGTTTTACTCGCATAGTGTATAGGTTGAAAATGCTTATTCACTCTTTGTCCTAAGACGGCCCCCACCGTATAATCACTAGCGTCACACATAAGCTCAAAAGGTAATTCCCAATTTGGAGAAACCAAAACGGGAGCCTTTGTCAATTTCTCCTTAAGAGTCTCAAAAGATTCCAAACAATCTTGGTTAAAAATGAAAGGAGCCTCTTTTTCCAAGAGGTGAGTCATCGGTCTAGCTATCTTAGAAAAATCATGTATGAAGCGCCTATAAAATCCCGCATGACCTAAGAAACTCCTTACACCTTTAACCGTAGTGGGTGGGGGTAGCTTAGCAATCACATCAATTTTATCTCGATCCACTTCTAATCCCTTATTGGATATTTTGTGTCCTAAAACAATTCCCTCTTTCACCATAAAGTGACATTTATCCCAATTAAGCACTAAACGTGTTTCCTCACAACGCTTAAGCATTCTTTCTAAATTGGTGAGACATGAGGTAAATGAATCTCCAAAGACGGAAAAGTCATCCATGAAAACCTCCATTGTTTGCTCTATCATATCATGGAAAATCGCCATCATGCACCTTTGAAACGTCCCCGGTGCATTACATAAGCCAAAAGGCATCCTCTTTTAAGAAAATGTACCATAGGGACAAGTGAATGTGGTCTTTTATTGATCCTTAGGGTCAATAGGTATTTGGAAATAACCCGAAAAGCCATCAAGAAAGCAATAGTACTCATTTCCCGCTAAGCGTTCAAGCATTTGGTCCATAAAAGGTAATGGGAAATGGTCTTTCCTAGTAGCCTCATTGAGCTTCCTATAGTCAATACAAACTCTCCAACCGGTAACAAGTCTCGTAGGAATAAGCTCATTGTTCTCATTAGGTACTACGGTGATTTAACCCTTTTTTGGAACACAATGTACCGGGCTAACCCATGGAGAGTCGGAAATGGGGTAAATCATGCCCGCGTCAAGGAGTTTGATCACTTCCTTCTTAATGACCTCATGGATTTTTGGGTTAACCCTTCGTTGACTTTGAATGGCGGCTTTGTAATCATCCTCCATAAGGATTTTGTGTGTACAAAAATGTGGATCAATTCCCCTTATGTCGGATATTTTCCATGCTAAGGCTTTCTTGTGTTTCTTAAGGACTTCAATGAGTTTTTCCTTCTCATCTTCTTTCAACTCTTTAGCAATTATCACGGGTAATTGGTCTTTGTCCTCTAAGAAAGCATACTCTAAATGGGATGGAAGGTCCTTAAGTTCAATTGGTGGTGGAGTCTCTATGGAAGGTTTTACTATGGAAGGATCCTCATTGGTAACTTCTTGTGGAGTAGGGGAAGGAATAGGGTCCTCATTGAGCAACTTTTGGATAGTAAGAATATCTTCTTCCTAATTAATGAGAGAATCATCATCACCAAGAAAGTTGGACTCAAATTCCTCCAAGAGGAAATCACTCTCTCCAAAAGGTGTTAAAGAGGGAGCAATTGAGGCCACAGTTTCAACATGGGGCATTTCCTCACTAGTACTCTTGCAAGCATCATGAAAGTGTTCATCACACACCTCATCTAGCACATCAACTATGTTAATAGTCTCACAAGGGTTAGACTCCTTAACCTCTTTCCTATCACAAACTTTTCCTAGCTTAAACACCACTTTCTCATCCTCTACTCTCATAATTAGTTCTCCCTCCGCCACATCTATCAAAGTACGACCCGTTCTAAAAAACGGTCTACCAACAATCAAAGGAACTCTAGGATCCATGTCATAATCAACCACTACAAAGTCGGCCGGAAATGTAAACTTATCCACACCTACAAACACATCCTCCGTGATACCTACGGGGTAAGCTATGGTTCGGTTGGCTAACTCAAGGGTCATCCTAGTGGGAGTGAGCTCGGGAAGAGAGAGTTTTTTCCAAACCGATAAAGGCATGAGGTTTATGCTTGCCCCTAGATCCGCCAAAGCCATGCAATTTTCCACACTGGGAAAATTACAAGGTATCAAGAAGCGCCCCGGATCTCCAAGTTTTGTTGGTAAGGTTTTAAGTAGCACGGCAGAACAATTTTCATTAAGGGATGTGTTGGGAAATCAACCAATTTTTCCTTGTTTGAGAGTAAATCCTTGAACATCTTAGCAAAATTTGGCATATAAGCAAGAGCTTCCGCAAAGGATATGTTAATGTTGAGTTGCTTGAACATCCTTAAGAAATTTGAGACTTGGATGTCATCCTTGTTCTTTAACTTGTCCTTTTTCAACCTTGAAGGATATGGAAGAGTTGGTTTAGGTGTAGGTGTTGTAGTGGAAGATTTGTCTTTGATAGCTTCTTCATTGGGAGTTGTGGAAGGTAGAGGAGAAGTGGGAATAGGTTGAGAAGGTGTGTTTGATTGAATGGGAGCATTTTGAGGTGGTGAAGTAGATGTAGAAGGCTTGTCACATGTAGGAACAAAAGTGGGTGTAACAATAGGAGGTTTAGGAGGAGAAGGATCCTTTGTTGTCTTTCCACTTCTCGTTGTAATAGCATTGACATTTGCTATTGGGTTTGTTTGTGTGTTTGATGGCAAAGCCCCTTGTTGTCTTTGCTTAAAAAGCATCATAAACTTCTTATTTGTTTCTTCATGCATTTCTCTCATTCTTTTCTCATTAGCTTGGAACCTCCTTTCATTCTCTTGATTCATTTTGTGAAGAAGCTCAATTGTGTTATAATCATGTGGCACATTTCCTTGAAAACCTTGGGGTTGGAAAGGTGGAGTGATTGTAGTCTTTTTATGTATACTTTATTTTAGGAAATACAAAGCAACTAAAAATAGCGGTAAGTATTAACGAGTGATTTAGGAAAACCACAAGTAATGACCCTTAATCAAATAAAAAGAGATGAAAGAGTTCGTTTCCCAAGGAGGTATATGTGTTGTGAATTAACTTGTGATTATTTGAGATTAATATTGAGAAGAATGGGGATGAGAAGATGAAAGACGGTTACGTTAAAATTAAACTACGACGTAAAAGACGTAAAGTCGTGAAAAACTACCCAAATTAAAAAATTATTATACTAAGACCAAAAACAAAATCAATAAAAAAAGACTAAAAAGAAGTCTAAAATAATATAAATAAAGATAAAAATCCAACAAAGATATTTTAAGACCTTTTATTAATTAAATATTTAATTTTAAATGCTAATTAAAGCCCTAAAATTAAATATAACTAATTCAAATGTCTAAAATATGATTTTATTGAATAATCACTTAACTTATATTATTATGAGACTAAAAAGTAATTTTCTAAAAATTAAAAGCTATTAAAACTATTTTTAAAACTCAAAAAATGATTAAAATTGATTAAAACCTAATTAAACTTAAAATAATTATAAAAATAAATCTAAAAGCTATAAAAATATTCTAAATATGGAAATAGTCCTAATTAATGATAAAGAACTTAAGAAAAATGAAAAAGAAAGAAAAATAAAATTTTGAAATTTTGGAATAAAATAATATTAAAATAATCAAGAAAAATAAAAAGTTTTCCAATAAATTCTAAAAAATTCTCAAAAATCCTAAATATTATAACTAAGAGAAAAACACAAATTTAAGCTCCTAAACCTTTTTTAATAATTTTATAAAAATGTTTAAAGTTTATAAAAAACCTTAAAATATTATAAAATTAAAAATTAAAGTTTTTAAAACCAAAACTAAATGTAAACCTCAAAATATTTATTAAAAAGCTAAAAACTATTTTTCCTGAAAATTAAAACTATTTTTACTATTTTTTAATGATTTTATAAAAAACGTATACTAAATAAATCCTAGAAAATAATTAAATAAAAGGAAAAATATAAAATTTAGCTAGAAAAGTCAACAATACTATAAAGGTCCTAGGAAAAATGAAATTAAGTAAAATAGCTTAACAAATAAGCTGAAAAATGGAAAATAAGCCACGGCTTATTAAATAAGCAAGAAATGAAAAACGGGTTAACTAAATAACCATTGCACCCTTAGTCAGTAAAAGACCCAAGGGCGCAACGGTTAAGTGTTATGTGTGTGAGTGTGGTGACCAGGGTTCGAGGCTGAGTAACCCCTTTTTGCACGTTTATTTTTTTTATTTTTATCTTTTTCCAACCAACTCAGTCACCCTAAATAAGCCAGAAACACAATCCAATATCACAATTTAGCCAAGATTTAGCCAAATCAAGAGTCAAAATGTATCCAGGTCTTTCAAGTTTCTGATGAACAATGGCCTTGTTTCTGTTTTGATCCACAACTGATTAACCACCAAGAGGAGCTTGGCTATGTGTTTATTTGGTATGCTTATGGACAAATGGGGCACCCTTGTGCTCATAGAAGCACAAGGAGTCAGTACAAGCAGATTCAAACACTTAGCACACAAAGACTCACAATCCAAAGCACATACTAGCCAAAGCAAGTTTCTGATAAAAGTGTGCAGGTCTGGGACTGTTTAAGCCTATTACATGCACTCTAGCCAACTTCAAAGCCACAAATTTGGTACAAACACTCACCAAATGGTATTCAAGCAGTAACAACAACTCACTTAGCCTAAACCTTAACAGAAATCAAAACCAAGGCTCACAAATTCATGTAATTCAAGCAGATTGTGGAAATGCAATTTTTCAATGGTCACTTATCACTTAACACTTAGACTTGCTTCCAAACTTGTCTAAATTTACTCATTAACTATTAAGCAACCTATCTCAACCTTGCATGACCTATCTAACACCTTATCAATCCACAAATCAAATCCTTTTTCCCTGCTTAAACCTGTTTCCAAACACCCTTTAAACTTTTTGAAAGCCAAATTTTCAAATCAAAACTCTTTAAAAGGCTACCAAACTGATTCAATTTGCATCTAATATGCATACTAACAACACATAAGCAAGTATCAACAGTTTAAACACACAATATCATTAAATCAAGCAAGATCAAAGAAAAGCATTTTTCTGAAATTTTCACAAAGGTAAAATGGATTTACCTTAGAACCCTTACATCCAAGGGTCCTAGTGGATGTATAATCCACCTCCAAACCAACACGGGTTGGTGCAGATCCTTTAACAAATCAGCAATCTTCAATACCTGCTTAAATCAAAACAAAACAAGAACAAACAAAAACAAGCAATAATATATTTTTCTAATTTTCTTTCTTTCTTCTTAAACCATCCAAAAACTTTTAAAACCTTGAAAACATGTTTCAATAACACTATTTCACTGATTAACACTTACCTCTTAACACACAAACTCAGAACAAATTTCTTACCAAAAATCTTAAAATTTCAGAAACCTTTAAACAACTTTGAACATCAAAGTTACTTAACCAAATAAAGAATGGAACTCAGAATCAAGCTTTCACACTTCACACAACTTTTAAAAACAATAAAAAGGCATTACACTTGAATAAATCAAAAACCAAACTTTTATTTCTTTAAAAAGGAATTACAAGGAGAAAAGCTTGAAACTGGAACAAGAGGTTGTGAACAGGCTCACACCCCTTTTATACTACTCTACTGAATAATCTAGAACCCTAAAATGCTAACCCTAATACATAGAAAAGTCCCAAAATGCCCTTATACGTTTTTGAGGTGAGTTGTCCTTTCTTGATCTCCACTGTTCAATTTTGCGTTGTGAGGAAGGAATGAATCTCCATCGTTGATGTAGGACACGTATTATGCTTGGGGACCAAGGATTGATGTGATTGGTGGATTGGGGAATTGGGGGTAGGGACCACAGTGGTGGGATTGGTGTTTTTAGGCGTGGGAAGGGTTTGTATGGGTGTGAATCACACGGGTGCAAGTTTAATTGTTTTTTAACCCAGGTTAAGTGGAGGTAAATTCTGGGGTAAAAAGATGAACAGTAAAATGTGTTTAATCCGATTTTGGGGGTACAGTGTTTGTTAGGCGCCCTTTTTCCTTTTTGAATGTTTCACTTGACATTTTTGGTCCCTTTCTTTTGGAATTTTTGGCATTTAAAGATTTCAAGCCCTAAAACGATTTTCCCTTCACAAATAACTTTCCTCTTTTGACACTTTTGGCACAACCTTTTGGAAAAAGGTTTCAAAGGACTATTTTTGCCATTTTGGGATATTTCAAGGGTTGTTCTTGGACAAAGTTGATCTTCAAAGGTCTTCAATGTGTCTTTCACTTCATGAGGGACCATTATTGGCAATTTTGATTTGTTGAGGGGCTAATCTTGCCATTTCTTCAAAGTTGAAGGACCTTTTTGCAATTTTGACAAACTTAAGGGACCAAACTTGTAATTATTAATATACAAGGGTTTTAAGTGTCATTTCTTCATTCTTGGAGGATCAATCTTGTTTTGTCTTCAAGTCTTCAAGGGTATTTGATGAAAATTCCATGATTAGGGCCCGGTTCTTTGTACGGCTTCGTTTCTCGTGTCCGTTTTTCCTTGTATCTTGTGATCTTTTGTCTTTTTCACGATATCCATACCTAAAATACACAAGTAAACAAACACAAGCATATATATGGTATTTTATGACATTTTAATGCATTTAAAGCCCGAAAAGAACGATGAGATCATGTATAAATGCCATCTCATCACTCCCCCATACTAAGCCATTGCCGTGCCCTCACGCAATGCTAGAATAAAGTATCTAAGCATCACCAAAGTTCAATTTTATTAACCTTTATTGAAGAGTAAAAGACTTGCAACATACTACGAGAATGTGTAAAGACATAATGTATGATTTTCATCACCAAAATGTGACTTTTAGGGTCAAAGAATAGAAACAAGTCAATGTCCCTTAGAGTAAACTTCGTCATCCTTGATTGTCATACATTCCATGCTAAGTGCAAAAACAAGATCATTGTTGGTACAAGTCACAATGCTAACACTACTCATACGTTCAAATTGTGTAATACTTTTTCTCCCCGCAATCCTAGTTATTATAAAAGGAAATGGGTTACTAGCATTTTTTATCTATTTGTCATGGATCACAAGTGATACATATTGACTTGTTTGAGTAGTTATTAGTCCGAAAGCAAAGTAGCACGATTTGATCAATAGTTAGCCGAAGGACAAAATCTTTTAAAACGGCTTCTCGTGTATCTCCTTAAGTTCATATCTTGGCATAACTCGTTTCACGATTTGAGACCTTTCTCGGACCGATATTTGGCATGTACTTCATACTTCAAATCTTGGGAAGACGTTCTTGAAATTATGGTCTTCTCTTCGTATTTTTGGAATTTCTTCACTTGACGTTTTTGAGAGATTCTTCATATTGGACCACGACTTCATCATTTTTCTTCAATCTTTACTTTGGATTTTGATATACAACGATCCGCCTCCTTTTCGGACTTGGATATATTCATCCTCATACCTTGTTAGGGTCTTTTTGGATAGACTTTCTCCATTCTTTAGGGGAGTAATTGCTTCTCGTCGTGTGTCTCGATCCTTCATATTGATTTTGGAATAATGATACTTCACATCATCTTTGGATCTTTAGCAAAAATAGAGCTCCTCATGCCTTGTTAGGGCCTTTTTGGATGATCGCCAATCTTCGCGTCCCGCTTCAATAAGTTATGCCTTGGCTATGAACTCTATTCAACCCCGAGCAACTTTTAAACGATCTTGCGCTAGAGGCTAAGTAACCTTTAAATCGTATGACCTTACTTATTGCAATTATGTTTTATTCCTAATGCATTGATCTTATGGGAAGAAAAAGCCACAATTAAAAACATATGAGTTTTTGAAAGAACATTTTCATGTTCTACGTTTAGCATGATCACTTGTCTAACTCTATCATTTCTCGTTCTTCACTATTTAAAGTCCTCTAATTAAAGAGACTCGTGAATACTTAGCCATGCAAGTCAAAATTAAGCCAAATTTGGATTAGCTTTCATTAAGACTACATCAAATCAAAGTTTTGGGTTTTCAAGCCACCTATAGGATCTTGCACTTTCTTGGACTTTTTCAAGTTTAGAGAATGCGTTTTAAAGTTCCCTTGATAAGTGACTTTCTAGAATCAATTATAGGAACGTGCGAAAAGTTCTTGTTCTTAACCCGAATGAATTAAGACTTTCGCGTTTTAAAGCTCCCTATATAAAAGTCTAGCAAAACTTGAATTGAGCGGGTTAAGGAATGTAAATGGCTCCAAATGCCCATCAAGTCAAAAATTAACTCTTATTCTACCCATCGGAAAATATACATTCGTGTCTTAAAAACACTTATGAAAAAGTACGAAATTTTTTAAAATTTGGCCATTTTTAGCCTTATTATGAACAAAAACAAAACGATAAATCTTGGAGTGCACGAGGACGTGGGCAAGGTAAGTATCTATTCACCCCCCCATACTAAAAGTAAACATTGTCCTCAATGTTTCGAGTCTAAAGGTGGAACACCCCCATACTAGAGACGAAAAGTCGAATGCTTAGGATCTAGTATGGAAAGGGTATTAACAATATATCTAAAGCCGTTTATTAATTATGCTAAAAGATAATTGTTAGAACAATAAAGGATATGTCATGGATTCGTGAAAAACTTCTTCAAACGAACGATGGAGGCTCACGTAAACGAACACGAGAGTCTTCAATCGTAGATGATGATGATGATGATCTAGATAACACAATCACAAACAACCACGAGACAACGAGTTGGAAGGGTACAAGTCCCCTTATTAGTGAATAATAAAGATAAGCATGGGATCTCCCCCACGAGGCACCTCGTTTTTGATTACCGAGTCATGAGCTCGACTCGATCCCCTTAAAATGTGAACATTTAGGGAAATTCATGGTGTGGTCAATTTTTGATGGGGCTTACATGATAAACAAGGCCCAAAAAGCAACCGGTATAAAGGACTAAGTCCTTAGATGATGCAAAATACCGGGGTCGAAGATGGCGTTCTCGTTTCCATTGGAAAAACAAATTAACACCACTCCAACATGTGCCATAAACTCAAAGAGTTTGAAGAAAATAGATGAGAAGTAGAAAGGTGAGACAATTGGTAAGACAAACGTTTGAGCTACTCGAGGTAGACTCGCACCAAGCAAATAGATATAGTTTCCATTTATTGCATCGGTGGAAGACCGAGATTTCCCTTTATATGAAATTCCGGGATCGAATATCTCGTCCTCGGTGGACAAGGATGAGGGAACATAAGGGGCTTCCCCCATAATAGAACCACACAAAACATTGTCAAAAGGAGTAGACGAGTTTGTAGCACTCAAAACACGTGGTGATGACGGAGTTAGATTTGTAGAAAAATCAATTAAATCACATTTAAGATCTTTTCCTTTGTTATCTTTTGAACTCTCCTTATGAAAACCCTTTTTAATTATGTCGAAAATATTCGGTGTTTCTAAGACGATATTAGTCACACTAAAAATTCTCACATTTTGAAACCGTTTTGGTTTTGGTGGTGGCAAGTTCTCAAAACGTTTATCGACGAAGAAAACCTCCCCATCGGGGTCTACATATTCATCATCCGAAAGATCTTCCGTAGAAACCGGCAACTTATCAACACTTTTCAAGAATGAATGTTCGAGATGAGGCGAAGGATTTTTCGATTCAAGTATTGATGGTTTCTTCTTTGAAGGCTTAGCACTCATAACCTCCACCGGCGGAGGAAATGGTGAATCGTTTTTGGCGACATTTCCTAAAACTCTTGGTGAAAATTCTTTGCAAACGACTTTGGTTGAGTCACCATGGTTTAAAGTTGCAATAGAATAGACATGAGAAAGATTGGAGTCTTGTGTTGCATTGATGACAAGTTCTTCCTCATTGAAACGAAGGGTGATTTTTCGAGCATGAACATCGATGAGTGCTCTTGATGTATCCAAAAATGAACGACCCAAAATGAGAGGAACTTTTCGATCGATGGGAATGTCTACAACGATAAAGTCAACGGGATAGTAAAACTTTCCGACTTTAACGAAAACGTCCTCGGCTACTCCACATGCCATGATCGTAGAATGATCGGCCATCTCGATGGACATGTTCGAAGGAGTAAGAGCCGGAAGTGAAAGCGATTTGAAAATCTCGAGAGGCATTAAATTAATACTAGCGCCAAGATCGGCCAAGGCGTAGCATTCCTCCATATCTTGAATAGCACACGGAATCAAAAATTTACCGGGATCACCGACTTTTTGTGGTATGCGGCTTAGAAAAACCGATGAACAACTAGACGTTTGTTGTAACTTCTCTTTGTTGTTTAGCATACTTTTGAAGTTTGCGGCGAATCGAGGCATCATGATTAAAGCATCGGCAAAACTTATGTTAAAATGCAAATCACGAAACATTTTCATAAATAGCTCAAATTGATAATTGTTCCTTTCTTGTGCTTTTTCTTTGTTACGTCTCGAAGGGTAGGGTAAAGGTGGTGTGGGTTGGTCATTAGGCAACGGCCTTAGAAACTCGGGTTCCACAATTGGTATAGGTTCAACCGTAGGTGTGGTTTGAGCGGTACTTCGTGGGATTGTAATGTGCTCCTCTTCGACCATCACCTCGGGTTCTTTCTCGATTTCCTTCTCCGTAGAAGTACTCGGACGAGAGATTGGTTCCTTGAAAGTTTTACCACTTCGTGTAGCAACAACCTTCAATTCTCCCCTCGGGTTGTTAATGGTATCACTAGGAAGACCACCCGAAGAAGAGGGTTTACACATGATAGCTTCAAACATCTTAGCCATTCGGTCCTCAAATTTTGATTGCCTAGCATCCGCTTTCAATAACTCTTGCTTAATCTCATGTTGTCCTAATTCCATCTTTTGTTGGTTTTGTTGAAGACGTTGGACATTTCCTTCCATTTTGTTTGCATGAGTTTTAAGTTCATTAGCAAGTTCATTTTTAAGCTCGTTTTTCAACTCGGATCTTAAGCTAATCATCTCACGTTGCATATTATCAAATTTAGCATCATTTGCTTTTGCATAATCTAAAAATTCTCCTTGCAAATTTTTTGTGTGAGCATTTTGAAAACCTTGTGTAGTGTTTTGAAAATCACGGTTTTGGTTTTGATTAGAGATTTGTCCATTCCCACTTTGATAATTCCCTTTGTTGTAATTGCGTGTGTTGCCTTGGTAATTACCTTGGTTGTTGTTTCGATAATTATTAGCATTTTGGTTTGGTGGAGCTTGATTTGGACGAGAACCTTGGCCGTTTTGGTTGTAAGTTCCCGTTGCTACATAAGCACTCGAAGTGTTACCATCCGCGGTAATGCACTCGGAAAGATCATGAGCTCCCCCACAAGATAAACAACTCTTAGCAACCGCTTTAACCGAAGCGGAATTGGAAGCTTCTTGAGCCTTCCAATGGGACATTAGATTAGCAAATCTATCAAAAAACCGATTTTCCTCATTAGCTTCATCATGTAAGGCGTTAATGCTACGAGACGATTGTGACGAAGATGACGAACCCATATTGGCAACACTCGGTGTGTTACGAGGGCTATAAACCTTAGATCGATTCTCAATGATTTGTAAAGCCTCATTTGTCGTCTTGCACAAAAAATTACCACCCGCGGCGGCATTCAAATAATCTCGTTCATGATCATTAAGCCCATTATAAAAGGTATCAATTTGATGCAATTCCGAAAAATCATGGTGAGGACATTCATGTAACATCTCTTTAAATCGTTCCCATGCCATTGAAAAACTTTCATTGTTTCGTTGCACAAATCGTGAAATCTCATTTTTTAAGTGTGTTGTTTTAGATGGTGGAAAAAACTTGTTCACAAACTTAGAAACGAGATCGGCCCATGTCAAAATCGAATTTGGCGGTTCTTTCTCGAGCCAAATTTTTGCGGGACCATCCAACGAATATGGAAACAACATCATCTTAATGGCGTCATGTGGAACATCTTTGAATTTGCTAGTGGCGGTGAGACGGTTGAAATTCCTAATGTGGTAATGCGGGTTGTCTTTCTCGTGACCTCTAAACTTGTTTGCTTGCAACATCGACATTAAACCCGTCTTAATCTCGAAATTTTCCGCAAGGATGGCGGGAATAACAATGGCCTCTCCAAAACCCTCGGTGGGTGCTTGTAGCAACTCCATCATAGTACGATTAGCCATGACGACTTCTTGTTCTATAATAGGTTCAACAATTGGAGGTTCTTCAACAATCAACGATCCTTGATTTACTTGCTTTTGAAGACGTTTACGAGCTCGTTTTGCTTGATTACGAGTGATCATAAACTTCACGAAGAATGGGAGGTGAGCAAATAAGATTCTTTTTGGTTGTTTTGTGGATTTTCAATTTTTTTGTGTTTTTGATGATATTTAATTTTTTTGGATTTTGGTGTATCTTCGTAGACAACAATCTACAAAATCTCTCCTCGAATCAAACTCTTGATTAAAGAAGCCTCAAAGGAATGAAAACGATCACGTGGAGTGAACGCCTTCGAATGACTTTAGAACTTTGGTGAAAACCAAATTGTTCACGAGGGTTTAATCACAAAGAAACCGAGCAAATATAGTATACGTAATAATACTTTGGGCGGCAAAACCCTCGATTAGCCTTCAATCTCAAAATACTCACAAGCAAGCGGGGAAACGAGGCGGCGCGAAGCACTTAAGAGCCTTTTTCCTTAGGGTATATTTTATAATACCCGCCTTATACCCACCTTATAGTTTGTATTTTTCAAAATCGAGCTTCACGAAAGTATTTATCTATTTTTGCCTTTTCTTTTTGTTTGAGATTCGAATACAATAATTAGGAGATCAAATCCCAATTAAGGTTGTGTTTTCACACTTTTGGAGATATTGTATTTTGATTGTGATACTTAATACAATATATTAATAATATTTGTACAAGAAAAACCAAGAAAACCGATAATACGTGTTAAGGGAGTTCCACTTAACACAAATACTTATTATGGATAATATCAAAAACAAAAGCTTCCAAATTAAAGCACAACACACCTCCCCGGCAGCGGCGCCAAAATGATTGTAGTCTTTTTATGTATACTTTATTTTAGGAAAAACAAAGCAACTAAAAATAGCGGTAAGTATTAACGAGTGATTTAGGAAAACCACAAGTAATGACCCTTAATCAAATAAAAAGAGATGAAAGAGTTCGTTTTCCAAGGAGGTATATGTGTTGTGAATTAACTTGTGATTATTTGAGATTAATATTGAGAAGAATGGGGATGAGAAGATGAAAGACGGTTACGTTAAAATTAAACTACGACGTAAAAGACGTAAAGTCGTGAAAAACTACCCAAATTAAAAAATTATTATACTAAGACCAAAAACAAAATCAATAAAAAAAGACTAAAAAGAAGTCTAAAATAATATAAATAAAGATAAAAATCCAACAAAGATATTTTAAGACCTTTTATTAATTAAATATTTAATTTTAAATGCTAATTAAAGCCCTAAAATTAAATATAACTAATTCAAATGTCTAAAATATGATTTTATTAAATAATCACTTAACTTATATTATTATGAGACTAAAAAGTAATTTTCTAAAAATTAAAAGCTATTAAAACTATTTTTAAAACTCAAAAAATGATTAAAATTGATTAAAACCTAATTAAACTTAAAATAATTATAAAAATAAATCTAAAAGCTATAAAAATATTCTAAATATGGAAATAGTCCTAATTAATGATAAAGAACTTAAGAAAAATGAAAAAGAAAGAAAAATAAAATTTTGAAATTTTGGAATAAAATAATATTAAAATAATCAAGAAAAATAAAAAGTTTTCCAATAAATTCTAAAAAATTCTCAAAAATCCTAAATATTATAACTAAGAGAAAAACACAAATTTAAGCTCCTAAACCTTTTTTAATAATTTTATAAAAATGTTTAAAGTTTATAAAAAACCTTAAAATATTATAAAATTAAAAATTAAAGTTTTTAAAACCAAAACTAAATGTAAACCTCAAAATATTTATTAAAAAGCTAAAAACTATTTTTCCTGAAAATTAAAACTATTTTTACTATTTTTTAATGATTTTATAAAAAACGTATACTAAATAAATCCTAGAAAATAATTAAATAAAAGGAAAAATATAAAATTTAGCTAGAAAAGTCAACAATACTATAAAGGTCCTAGGAAAAATGAAATTAAGTAAAATAGCTTAACAAATAAGCTGAAAAATGGAAAATAAGCCACGGCTTATTAAATAAGCAAGAAATGAAAAACGGGTTAACTAAATAACCATTGCACCCTTAGTCAGTAAAAGACCCAAGGGCGCAACGGTTAAGTGTTATGTGTGTGAGTGTGGTGACCAGGGTTCGAGGCTGAGTAACCCCTTTTTGCACGTTTATTTTTTTTATTTTTATCTTTTTCCAACCAACTCAGTCACCCTAAATAAGCCAGAAACACAATCCAATATCACAATTTAGCCAAGATTTAGCCAAATCAAGAGTCAAAATGTATCCAGGTCTTTCAAGTTTCTGATGAACAATGGCCTTGTTTCTGTTTTGATCCACAACTGATTAACCACCAAGAGGAGCTTGGCTATGTGTTTATTTGGTATGCTTATGGACAAATGGGGCACCCTTGTGCTCATAGAAGCACAAGGAGTCAGTACAAGCAGATTCAAACACTTAGCACACAAAGACTCACAATCCAAAGCACATACTAGCCAAAGCAAGTTTCTGATAAAAGTGTGCAGGTCTGGGACTGTTTAAGCCTATTACATGCACTCTAGCCAACTTCAAAGCCACAAATTTGGTACAAACACTCACCAAATGGTATTCAAGCAGTAACAACAACTCACTTAGCCTAAACCTTAACAGAAATCAAAACCAAGGCTCACAAATTCATGTAATTCAAGCAGATTGTGGAAATGCAATTTTTCAATGGTCACTTATCACTTAACACTTAGACTTGCTTCCAAACTTGTCTAAATTTACTCATTAACTATTAAGCAACCTATCTCAACCTTGTATGACCTATCTAACACCTTATCAATCCACAAATCAAATCCTTTTTCCCTGCTTAAACCTGTTTCCAAACACCCTTTAAACTTTTTGAAAGCCAAATTTTCAAATCAAAACTCTTTAAAAGGCTACCAAACTGATTCAATTTGCATCTAATATGCATACTAACAACACATAAGCAAGTATCAACAGTTTAAACACACAATATCATTAAATCAAGCAAGATCAAAGAAAAGCATTTTTCTGAAATTTTCACAAAGGTAAAATGGATTTACCTTAGAACCCTTACATCCAAGGGTCCTAGTGGATGTATAATCCACCTCCAAACCAACACGGGTTGGTGCAGATCCTTTAACAAATCAGCAATCTTCAATACCTGCTTAAATCAAAACAAAACAAGAACAAACAAAAACAAGCAATAATATATTTTTCTGATTTTCTTTCTTTCTTCTTAAACCATCCAAAAACTTTTAAAACCTTGAAAACATGTTTCAATAACACTATTTCACTGATTAACACTTACCTCTTAACACACAAACTCAGAACAAATTTCTTACCAAAAATCTTAAAATTTCAGAAACCTTTAAACAACTTTGAACATCAAAGTTACTTAACCAAATAAAGAATGGAACTCAGAATCAAGCTTTCACACTTCACACAACTTTTAAAAACAATAAAAAGGCATTACACTTGAATAAATCAAAAACCAAACTTTTATTTCTTTAAAAAGGAATTACAAGGAGAAAAGCTTGAAACTGGAACAAGAGGTTGTGAACAGGCTCACACCCCTTTTATACTACTCTACTGAATAATCTAGAACCCTAAAATGCTAACCCTAATACATAGAAAAGTCCCAAAATGCCCTTATACGTTTTTGAGGTGAGTTGTCCTTTCTTGATCTCCACTGTTAAATTTTGCGTTGTGAGGAAGGAATGAATCTCCATCGTTGATGTAGGACACGTATTATGCTTGGGGACCAAGGATTGATGTGATTGGTGGATTGGGGAATTGGGGGTAGGGACCACAGTGGTGGGATTGGTGTTTTTAGGCGTGGGAAGGGTTTGTATGGGTGTGAATCACACGGGTGCAAGTTTAATTGTTTTTTAACCCAGGTTAAGTGGAGGTAAATTCTGGGGTAAAAAGATGAACAGTAAAATGTGTTTAATCCGATTTTGGGGGTACAGTGTTTGTTAGGCGCCCTTTTTCCTTTTTGAATGTTTCACTTGACATTTTTGGTCCCTTTCTTTTGGAATTTTTGGCATTTAAAGATTTCAAGCCCTAAAACGATTTTCCCTTCACAAATAACTTTCCTCTTTTGACACTTTTGGCACAACCTTTTGGAAAAAGGTTTCAAAGGACTATTTTTGCCATTTTGGGATATTTCAAGGGTTGTTCTTGGACAAAGTTGATCTTCAAAGGTCTTCAATGTGTCTTTCACTTCATGAGGGACCATTATTGGAAATTTTGATTTGTTGAGGATCTAATCTTGCCATTTCTTCAAAGTTGAAGGACCTTTTTGCAATTTTGACAAACTTAAGGGACCAAACTTGTAATTATTAATATACAAGGGTTTTAAGTGTCATTTCTTCATTCTTGGAGGATCAATCTTGTTTTGTCTTCAAGTCTTCAAGGGTATTTGATGAAAATTCCATGATTAGGGCCCGGTTGTTTGTACGGCTTCGTTTCTCGTGTCCGTTTTTCCTTGTATCTTGTGATCTTTTGTCTTTTTCACGATATCCATACCTAAAATACACAAGTAAACAAACACAAGCATATATATGGTATTTTATGACATTTTAATGCATTTAAAGCCCGAAAAGAACGATGAGATCATGTATAAATGCCATCTCATCATGGAGGTTGATTGTAAAACCCTTGATTGTTACCTTGAAAGGTATTTCCTTGATTATGAAAGGTATTTGGTGGTCTATAGTTATTCCCTTGGTAAGGTGGTATTTGACCTTGATTCCTTTGTAACACTTGAGGGGGATTTTGTTGAAGTTGGGTGGGTGGTTGGGGTGGGAATCCCGGTGGAGTAAGGTAATTTTGGGACTTGTAAGAATTGGGATTGATATTTGGCTTGAAGTGTTCACGATGTTCCTCTTGGTAAGCATAACATTCCCCTTGATAACCTTGCACATTATCACATTGTTCATAGGAATGGGGACCTCCACAAGTCACACAAGAAAGAGTAATGGCATGCACATCATTTGTGGAATGATTTCCCATAGAAAGCTTCATAAAGTCATTCATCATTGTTTCTTGCATTTTTTGAGTGTTTTGCATGAATGTTTGACTTTCCTTTTGAGCTTGAGTAAATGCTTGAATGCATGAAATGAGTTGAGTCTCCAATGGTTTAGAACTTCCTTCTTGAATGAAATGGACTCTTTCATCAAATTGTATGTTGTTTTGCACCATTGCTTTGGTCTCAATAATATCCCAAGCCTCTTGAATGGATTTAAGAAGAATATTCCCTCCCGCGGAAGCATTGAGTGAGTCTTGGTGATGAGGTTTAAGGCCATTGTAGAAAGTATTGATTTGGTGAACTTCATCCAATCCATGGTTAGGGCATCTCCTCAATAACTCTCTAAACTCCTCCCAAGCATCACTAAAGGTTTGACTAGGTTTTTGTTGAAAGCCTATTATTAAGTTCCTCAAAGCCGTGGTCTTAGATGGGGGAAAGAACTTGTTCAAAAACTTAGTAGTGAAACCATCCCATGTGGTGATACTATCGGGTGGTTGTGTATCTAACCAATGCTTAGCCGGACCCTCTAGTGAAAATTGCACCAATATCAACTTAATGGCATCATGGGGAACTCCATTGTACTTAATGGTATTGCAAAGAGCAAGAAATCTCTTAAGGTGATCATGAGGATTATCATTCTTGTTTCCATAAAAAGGTTTGTTTGAAACCAAGTTAATCATAGCCGTTTTTAGCTCAAATGAATTTGCGAGAATATCGGGTATCTTGATAGCATCGGCATATCCGTGAACATTGGATTGCAAACGTTCCATCAAAGAACGAGTATCAACTCCGGCCATGGCTTCTTGTTGTGGATGAATCAAAGCACGATTCTCGTGATCGGCTTGCTGGACGGTGGTGTTCCTACTCTTTCTCTTTTTCTTCCTTTTCAGAGGAAGGGGTTGTACACCAATCGGTATTTGTGCACGCCCGCGAGTGAGCATGCAACTCAATACGAGGAATGAGATAGAAGCTCTCTTGTGACTTTGAAGAGAAAAGGATTATCCCCTTCGAGTTTCAATATGAAATATCCACAAGAAAATAATAATATACGTATGTACTACTTGGGTGCAAGACCCCCAATGAAGCCTTCCTTCTTAGAATACGCACAAGTGAACGGGGGGTTAGGTGGCGCGAAGCACTTAAGTACCTATTGACCCTTAGATGGCATTTTATAGCACATCGCCTTTCTATTCACTTAATTGTTTGTATTCTTCGAATTGTTGCTTATTGGAAGTATTTATCTATTCTTGCTTTATTTTGTTTGATCGATACACGTGTCAAGGACCGGAACGCCCCTCAACACGGTGTATTGCCTTGGCAATACTTATGGAGAATATGTGAATTGGTTGTTCTTATACGTATACGTATTTACTTATAATAATATATGGAAAATATTTTTGTATTTATGAGTTTTTAAGAGAAAATACTATATGTACATAAAAACCGAGAGAATCCAATAATATATATTTTTGGGTGCAATCTCTTAGGAAAAATATTGCTTTTCGGATTTTTTTATTTTGTTTGGTCAATTCTTTAGGAAAAGAATTGTTTTGTTAATTTTTTAGTTTTTATGTATTTTTATATTTTTGATTTTTTATTGTTTTTGATTTATGATACGTAAAAATAACGTTCACTAGGTGAACGGATCCCAAAAGCCAATGAAAACCGTCAATCGATAGTCTATCGTAAAGTCAAAGAACCGGCAGCGACGCCATTTAATATTTGTATATAGTGAAGTTCGTTTTTCTCGATTCTTAACCAATTGAAAGTCCTAACAAGATCGGGTTTATGATTGTTTTTGGTTGTTAAGGGTATTTGGATATTCTATGTCTATTTCAAACAAAGCCTTGCTAAAATGAAAAATAAAGTCTACTTATACGTAAAACAAAGTGCACAAACCAAGTATTTTATTCAATAAAAAATACAAATGTAAATTCTACAAAGTCAAAGGACTAATATTGCAAAATCAGTTAACTAGATGGACTAGAAATGAAATTTAAGTAACTATGTAACTAATTTTAACTAATCCCAAAACTGACTAACCACTATTTAACAAACTTCAAAAACCAGGGACCTAATCCAACAAATACCAAAGAATTAGGAAACAAGAGCTAATTTGTAACTGTTTAACAAACTAAGGACCTGGATGCAATTTCCAAAACTTTTAAACCAAAAACGGGCACATGGACTTCAATAAGCCCGTTTGAGCTTATTTCTTAACCAATTAAGCTCAAACAAGTTGCAAAATGCTTAGAATTAAATTTTAGCTAGTGTTGCAAAAGGACTTAAGCTGAAGTTAACTAGAACTCAAATAAGCTAAATCCAATAAGCTCAAAATAAGCTAACTAAAAAGCTACACGTGCACAACCTGTTTTTATTGCAAAAACTTGTTAATCATCTAACAAAAAGAAGGGGAAATCTTGTTTCAAAGAAAATGATCCACTAATAAGCTCTAAATATGAAAATAAGCTAGAATGGGCTTATGTTGACTTTTGTTGACCAGATTACCAAAAAGCTGAAACTTTGCAAACTCAACCAAGATCACTTTCTAAAGCCATTTGTGAAAGAAAATCAACAGGTTTATGAAGTAGATATTTGGGAATGAGAAAACAGCAATGATTTTTATCACAGAAAAATGCAATTGCTTAAGAGTTGATTCAAGGGCTTATTCCAAGCTTATTACTGCAAACTGTATAATTTCCTATTGAGGACTTAAACTACAGATGTTACTTGATCTATAGAAACTGGTTGCAAAGAATTTCATCTACAAATGAAGCTATGGTAAGGATTTGAAATTGGCAACTTTCTGAAATGAGATTTTGAAACAAAGTGAACAAAAGTCTTTTGAAGCAATTACCTACTTGACCAAAAACTTGACTTGAAATGGACTAAGAACTCTTTATCTAGACTAGAATCAGCTAAGTGACCAATGCTTAACACGTTTTGCTCAAAGATTAACACTAAATCCTATACTAACACCTGTTGCCAAACACTGGTTAATATTTCTAGTGAAGCTTATATGGAGGAAATTAAGCTAGAATGCAGGTTTACTAAAGAGTGAAATCAGGTTTATCTTAGCTACCAAAATGAGATGAAACACACTTAACACTAGCTATGCTGAATCACTTAAACTCCAAATACTAAGCAAGCCAAATCTTAAAGTAAAGACTTAACAGAATTCTGAATTAAGCTATAATACTAATGCTAAGCTATCAATAGGCTGCACAATTACTCAAGTCAACTCTATCCACTAAACACCTTTGATCATACAAGCATTCAATTTCTATCTAGGTATTAAGCATGCCTGCAACTGTTTAGTGGAACCAAAAATAGGAACATGTACACCTTAAAGATTGAAGCCTCCTTTGTAGGAGAAGGCAGGCGCTGAGCCTCCTTTAATCTATACCTAACTCTATGAAACATACCCAATCACCACCATTTACCATCTACAATCATCTGCAACCATCATCATCGTCATATCAACCCAAAACAGCTACTCAACTTTGCAATTATGGCTTCTGAATGAAAAGAGCAGCTACAATCTTCAAATCTGCTTCTAGTGATCAAATTATGATCACTAAAAACAACAAATATCAATGGAGATTGAACAGTATAACAGAACAGTAAGAAGATTGAGGGAATTTTAGTGAATTGAGAAATTTTATTGATTGAATGAAGGGTTTGTTACAAATCTGTTACAACTAACTAACAAATTCCCAAGTGTGTGTCAAACACTTGAGAGTTGTTGCTAACTATCTTTCTAACAGGAATGAGAGAAAGAAATTAAGTGTGTGTGTTTTCACACTTAAGCTACGTGATACAAATGAGAACTCCTATGCCTATTATAGAAGGGAAATGTGAAGTAGTTGGGTTGGTGACGTGTAGGAGCCAATCAATTGCTTCCACGTGGACTAATCTGCTTGATTGAATTTTGCAGGTGAAGAACACTTTTGGGGATTTTTGATTGAAATGATTTCATGTTAATTAAATTGTTGGGAAAGATTCGTCTCTTGATTTGGATCAACTTTGATGTTTTGATCTTTTGCTGAAATCGCCTCTAGCTTTATATCGATCCTGCGTTTTTGTTCTTGTAGGAGATGACACGTGGCAAGTGTTGATTTGGTGTTGTAATGTCACACGGATTAATATCCACAAAGGAGAAATATGATTGGTGAGTGGGGAAAGTTGTGGATTGCACTGTGTAGATTTTGTTCATTAATGGGAGGCGGCTGTGAGTGGCCAGCTGGCCATTATTTGGCAATCCATGTTCTTTTATTCAAGCCTTCCCATTGGTTGACATTATCTTCACACGGATCAAACACAAAGTTTATCAAAACTTGTCATTTTCAGTCCCTTGCTTTGGCAGAATGTTCACTTGAACTCTTATCTTCATTCTTATGGCAATTTAGGTCCTTCCACTTGCAAACTTGATCAAATAGCTCCTTTGACTGAGTTGACTTGAAGGTTGACCTTGTTTGACTTTAATCTTGACTTTGACAATTTTGCACTTTAGCCCCTCAACTTTGTAAAGTTGACAAGATAGGTCCTTGCACTTCAAAGTCTTGTCACTTAGCATCCTTCTTTGTCTTTTCTTCATAATTAAGCTTGAAAATCATGATTTCTTCAATTTGTATCCTTTTACCTACACAAGTGTACACAAACACAAACATACCACATAATTCTGTTTTGACAAGATAAATCTGGTATTTTGCTTCATGTTTTAGGGTTTTATTTGATATAACTGATATGAGATTTCACTCATATCAGATATTTTCAGGTGGTCCAACTCATCCTCTGGTACTTGAACTCTAGTTGCTCCAAGCATATGACCGGATATCGCTCGATGCTCAAAAATTTCGTCAGCAAGTTTCTAGGAACGGTAAGTTTGGTAATGATCATATTGCTAAGATAATGGGGTATGATGAATATCAAATTGGGAATGTTACGATTTCACGGGTATATTATGTGGAATGACTCGGTCACAATTTATTTTTAGTGGGACAATTTTGCGATTCAAACCTTGAAGTCTCTTTTAGACAACATACCTGCTTCATTCGCGATTTGGCAGGAAATGATTTGTTAAAAGGTTCTCGAGGGGATAATCTATATACATTGTCTATTCAAAACATGATGGCGCCTCTCTCGTATGTCTTCTCTCCAAAGCATCGAAGACTAAGTCATGGTTATGGCATCGACGTTTATCTCATCTTAATTTTGATGCTATTAACCACTTGGCTAAAAACGAACTTGTTCGTGGTCTTCCCAAGCTTAAACTCAACAAGGATCATTTATGTTCCGCGTGTTCATTGGGGAAAGTACCAAGAAATCTTACAAACCTAAGGCAGAAGATACCAACCAGGAACCACTGTATCTTATAAATATGGATCTTTGTGGGCCAATGCGGACTGCCAGTGTGAGTGGTAGAAAGTATATGCTAGTCATGGTGGATGATTATTCGAGGTTTACATGGGTAAATTTTTTGGCGTCAAAGGATAAAGTACAAAAATTTATTATTAAATTCTTAAAGATGATCCAAGTGTGTCTTAATGCGACTGTTCGCCGCATTCGAACTGACAACGGCACTGAGTTTGTTAATAAAACTTTACAAGCTTATTATGAAGAGGTTGGTATATCACATGAAACATCAGTTGCTCGCACTCCCCAACAAAACGGTGTCGTGGAAAGACGTAACCGTACACTTATGGAAGCTACTAGAACTATGCTTATCTACGCCAACACTCCTTTATTCTTATGGGCTGAAGCAGTGGCTACAACTTGTTATACCCAAAATCGTTCCATCATTCGCAAGCGCCATGGAAAAACACCTTATGAGCTTCTTCATGGACGTAAACCCGATATTTCGTTTCTTCATGTGTTTGGTGCTTTGTGTTATCCAAATATAAACAGTGAGTATTTGGGTAAACTTCAACCGAAGGTGGATATAGGTATTTCCATTGGTTATTCACCCACAAAGAAAGCTTACCAAATTTATAACCGTCGTCCTGGCAAGATTGTAGAAACTTTGGATGTCGATTTCGATGAGTTGACAGCGATGGCTTCTGAGCAACGCAACTCTGAACCCGCGCTTCATGAGATGGGAACCGGAATGATCAGTTCTGGATTAACTCCCAACAATCCTACTTCACCATCATTTACACCACCTACAAGGTCCGAGTGGGATGAGTTATTTCAACCTATGTTTGATGAATTATTTGATCCCCCTAAGTGAGGCAGTTCCAGCACCTGCAGTGATAGCTCCAATTCGTGAAGTTGTTGCTGAAGATAATGGAAGCTCAATCCGATACATCTACTGTCACCATTGAACCGGATGTACCATCTCCAAGTAATTCTCAAACTACACCTAAATCCTCATCCCCACTTGTTCCTAATGATGTTGAAGCGGATCACTACGATCACGATTTATAATATGCTCACTTTTAAGAGCTTCCCTTCTTTGGGTCACACATACCCAACAACCCTAACGGTGCGTCAACATCAGAGGAAGCTCCTACAACTGTGTACTCCAGACCACCACGGATTAAAAACCACACCATCAAATGGACAAAGGATCACCCAATCCGGAATATTATTGGTAATATCGATAGACTAGTCTCTACACGCCATCAATTACAAGAGAGTGCATTATACTGCTACTTTGATGCATTTCTCTCCGAAGTTGAACCCAAAAATTGGCAACAAGCCATGACACAATCATCATGGATTGAAGCCATGCAAGAGGAACTTAATGAATTTCAACATCTTGAAGTCTGGGAATTAGTTCCTTTACCCAACAACGTCGATATTCTTACATTGTTGTGGGTTTATAAGGTTAAAATCGATGAGATGGGTGGAGTGTTAAAGAATAAAGCAATATTGGTTGCTCGAGGTTACAAACAAGCGTTGGGTATTAATTTTGAAGAATCCTTTGCTCATGTTGCACGATTGGAGGCAATTAGACTCTTCCTTGCGTATGCTGCTCACATGAACATGATCGTCTACCAAATGGATGTTAAGACGACATTTCTCAATGGTGACTTAAGGGAAGATGTCTATGTAAGCCAACCGAATGGATTTGTCAACTCGGAATGTCCTAACCATGTGTACAAGCTATAGAAGTCTCTTTATGGGTTGAAACAAGCTCCACGCGCGTGGTACGATCTTCTATCGTCATATCTTATCTCGGAAGGCTTCTCCAAAGGCAAAGTGGACCCGACATTGTTCATTCTCAAGGAGGACAACGACATGATATTGGTACAAATTTACGTTGATGATATCATATTTGCTGCCACTACTCAAAGACTGTCTGACCGTTTTGAGAAAATAATGTCCACACGTTTTAAGATGTCGATGATGGGAAAATTTTCATTTTTCTTAGGATTACAAATTTCTCAAAATCCCAGAGGCATCTTCATTAATCAATCCAAATATGCTCTTGAATCTTTGAAAAAGTATAAGTTTGAAAACTGTGACCCAGTGGATACTCCAATGGTGGAGAGATCCAAGTTAGATGAAGATAGGGATGGGACCGCTGTCGATCCGAAACTTTATCATGGAATGATCGACACCATCCTCTATCTAACTGCTAGCAGGCCTGATTTGCAATTTTGTATATGCATGTGTGCCCGGTATCAGGCTCGGCCTACCGAAAAGCACTTACATGTTGTGAAAAGGATCTTTCGGTACCTTAAAGGAACACTTAATCGTGGTCTATGTTATCCGAAGGATTCCTCTATTGCACTAATATCATATGCAGATGCGGATTATGTTGGGTGTCAAGATACTAGACGTAGCACTTCTGGCAGTGTGCAACTTCTTGGAGATAGACTTATCAGTTGGGCATCCAAAAGGCAGAAAAGTGTTGCGATCTCAAGTACTGAGGCTGAATACATTGCCATGTCCGGATGCTGTGCTCAAGTTCTTTGGATGAGATCACAGCTGACAGACTACGGTCTTGGATTCAACAAAATCCCGAGGTACTGCGACAACAAAAGCGCCATTGCCCTTTGCTGCAACTACGTTCAACACTCCAGAGAAAAGCACATTGACATACGCTACCACTTCATCAAAGAGCAAGTGGAAAATGGAGTCATTGAGCTATATTTTGTCAACACTGAATATCAGCTGGCAGACATATTCACAAAGGCCTTGGATCGAGGACGCATCAAGTTTTTGATCAAAAAACTGGGCATGAAATCACTCTCACCAGTGACTCTTCAGGAGTTGGCAGAAGAATCTGTAGAATAGTGGTGGTAAACTATTCTAGCGTATCATTTGATCGTGATCTTGTATATTATCGTATATATATAAACCACAAAAAGAAAAATACAAAATATAAAACCTACAAAAACCATAAAAAATATAAAATCAAGAAAACCCAAAATTATTTTCCTTTTAAACTCGGGCATGTCTTTTAGTATGGTAATATTTACGGCCTTAGAAACGTCGATTAAAATTGACAAGGCGCCATAAATAGAGTCCGTATAAAAGTTGTACATATTTTAAAACATGCCCATATGGCTTGTAGTTATTTCTGAATACAACCCGCTTTTCGCATTAAAGTCACGTATTTCTTTCGAAAACGTTGGCTCACAACGGGAATTAATTCTCTCGGGTATGGTTTACTTTAAAACCATACAAGGGATCAAGTTTACTTTACAACTTGGTCTAACACAAATTCGTGTACGCCTCAGTGCACTTATTTTGTTTAAATAAGAGAAATCTTATTGCCACCAAAATTGTTCTTTTAAAACATTAAACGGAAAATGCTTTCATTGGTATTCGACTCCTTAAACAAAGAGTACAACTCTTTAAATAGAAAATGGGTCAATGTTTAAGGGGGAGAAAATATCAAATCTTTTTGTCATCAAGATATCGTCTTCAAGAATATTTTTTAGAAAAATAAACGGTTAAATGTTGTTCGTCATGTGTTTGACAAGTATGTGGTACTTAGCTGTAGACCGTTTTTCCTGCTTTTGATTGGACTTTAGAGATTAATGGCATTTAGGCAGATTCTTTAAGTGCGTTGATTGGTGGTGTGAGAAGCTTGTTTAAGTTTCAACGACCGTTAAGTTCTCCTTTAATAAACGTTAAACTAAACTAAGTGTTAACTAGTATGAACATTGCAATAACATGAAGGGCCAAATGTGACATGGTTGATAAATTTGTGTTAGGTCAAATCCTTTGACCCCGCCCCCTTTTCTTTCACTGTATCTCTCACCACCAAAAACCCCTTTGCCGCCATTGATAAAGCTTCCCCGTCCCAGTCTTCGATTTTTTTTCGATTTCGTACATCACATATAAGGTAACATCCGATTCTTTCTTTTATTCATTTAATTAGTCGATTCCTACGTCGGGATAGGGTTTATAGATTTAATTAGATTGAGTAAGTGACTGAATAAATAGGGTGTTGTTACGGAGGTGTTTTAGATCATAGGAGTCTCACTATTGGCTTGCCTTAGAATCTACGAAACATGACTGAAAATCCATTAGTTGCATAATTACTCATTTCAACACACCCGTTGTAACAATCCAAAACCGTGGTCATTATTTAATTATATTTTTACGTATATTTTTGAAAATTTTGACGAGGTTGATTGTCATAACGATTGGTGATTTGATTTGGATGATGTTGAAATTTTTTTTTTAGGTTTTGACGAGTTGCGAGAATTATTAGTGATGACGATATCGACGGATGCCCGAGAAATTTTTCGTTTTATTTTAAACATGTCGATGTTTAATATTTTGACATTTTTATTTTAATGTCGTATTAAGTCGTGTCGGGACTATATAATATCATATTTTGTGTGCGTTTTAAGTTTTGAGAAGTATTTGTATGAAACCCAAGACCCGTAAATATTTTCAAAAGTGACTAATAGTCTTTTCCCGCTTTTTAACAAAGTATTTGCATTTTAGTCCACAAGAATCACAATTGGAAAAAACCACCCTAAACTTTTCCCATATAAAAGGAGAGATAAAACACACAAACACATACAAATCACTTCCACCAAAAATTTTTCTCTCTCCCCTCTTTTTCTTTCTTTGTCCGTCCACCCCAACACACACAAAACCTTAGATTTTTCAAAATCTAGCTTGAATATCTTAATTCTAATCATAGACCCATCTTAGTTTCATCAATCTCTATCTTTTGGTATGAAAATATCTTACATGCATGAACATTTTTGAAAAACCCATTTTTGATAAAAACTATGCTTGTTTGATCTTGTTTGATGGTTGTATGTAGGTGTTTATGGTGTTATATATTATTTTAAGTTATTGCATGTTGAAATTTTTAGTTGGGTTTTATTTGATTTGATCATCTAGGATGATTTAGCATGTTAGGATTGGAAGTAGTAATGTAAGAATGATATTAGTGGTAAAAATAATGTTAAAATGTGGTAAAAATTTAATTTTAAATGATTTTTAAATATATATTTTAAAACAGATTATTAAATTTAATTTTCTGAAAATATGAGTTTGAGTTTGGTATAAACTAATTAGATATTGTTGTAGAGGATGTTTTTAGCTTCGATTTAATATAAGGTAGAACTTCTAGCTCCAAACGAGCGAAAAGTTACGTTAGTTTGATTATTATCGTGTACCGGGAGACGAGTATCGTCACAATATATAATTGTTGTCGATATTTGGATCGAATCTCGGGGACTATAAAACGATTTTAAAATGAGTTATGGACTGATGATAAATGTTAAGAATGAGGATGTCGAGTTTATTTTCAAAGTTGAGTGTCGGTTTTATAAATGGATAAAAATAAATGTGTTAAAAGACTATACGAGTTGTTGACGTAAAACTGTCCGGTTTTTGTAGTTCAAAGATGTGTTGGGCAGGGAACTTTAAATGTAAAATCTTTTGATGAGCTTTTAACAGGTCTTTCTATATATAGTAAGTGATATCTCTGATTAGTATCATAAGTATTTGACGTGTTTAAATGGGGTAAATGAGCTTGTACATTTGGTGTGTACCGGCAGATTTTTATCGAAGGATTTAACTAATAAAATAAACATATAGAATGGAGTAAAAAGGGTCACTTGTATTGTTTTCATGTTTGTAAGGTTGTGGTTTCATTATTTTGAGTTTTATGTTATTAAGTATGGATTTTCTCGAGTTTATTATTGATGAACGCGCCTTATTTGATAGGTTGCGGTTTTTGTGTTTAACGGGCATCCACTATCGTTGAAGATCGTCTTACTACTACTATTAATCCAGGTGAGTCTATAGCCTCGCTTTCTACTTGTTTTAATGATTTTAAAACCCGCGAGGGGGATACATGCTATTTGAAATAAATGGAACACATGTCATGAGTAATTGTTGGACCCAATGTTGCCTTTGTTGCCTTTGATGAATTGAATTGTATAAGTACCTAAATTGCATAAGTCCCTAATTTCATGAGCCGTTAACTATCTTCTGACTTGGTGTTATGAGTTGGAAATAGCCGCTTATTCTAATAATAGTACTATTGGGCTAACAACCCTATCTGAGACCAGGGCTTTACGTTGAGTAACCCGCTGGGAAGGATAATTTTACGTGAATGAGAATTGGTATTCTTGCAATTGGTACCCTAGTAGGGGCACTGGTAAGTTTTCTAGTCATGCCGGCATTTGGCGTGGGTGACTAAGTTAAGGGGTCGGTGGTATGAGCTTAATACAATTCATTTAGCTATTGTTATAAGATGATATACCTGATTAATAGATTGTATGGCCATAATTCTATTAAACAATTGTGAATGATTTTTACGATGTGTTCAATTACGTTTTGTTAAACCTATAGACTTGCTCAACCTTTGTGCTGATGATTTTAAGCATGTATTTCAGGTACTTGAAGTTGTTGAATTGCGGAGCTTGCTAGAGGAGGATTGCGGATTGCTTTGTCTTTTGTAGTAATTTGGTCTAAAACAGATTTCTTTCCCTATTGTCAAAAACATATAGTAAAGGGTAAAATATTTTGGTAAAAGATTGTGGTTTTGATTAAGATCTTAGGGGAACCTGTACGCTACTCTGATATATATTTTTAAACTGATTTAACTTGGGATGGAAGGTTTTAGACACTTATTTAAATTATTTTCATATTTATTCCTAAATATACTGTTTTTGGGTCATTTAAAGAGCTGTGAAACGAGGTTTGTGAATAACACCCAATTGTGTATTTTTCGCTGCGCAATGTAAATTTGGGGGTGTTAGAGATTGGTAACCAGAGCTTTTTAGGTATAGCAAATTAGGTCGATTTTTAAAAGTGTCCTAAACTATAACTTTGGTGTCAAAAGTATTTTATAAAAGCAACGCAACTTCTCTGCAAGGCTCCGGTAAGATTATTTATTTTGTTATGCTTTGTTATTATAGATGTATCCCTTAAAACTGTTGTGAATTCTTGAGTAATTATTAAGTAAATACTACGATAAGGTATTGGTATTAATGAAAGGACGTGGAGTGCTTTCATCATAATTTCATTCTTATGAATATTGTATAATTATTATTTGCATTGCATTGCATTGCATTGCATCGCATACATATATATTTGACGTACGTAAATCATTTGCATTTACATGACTATGCATTGCATATATATTTTTGAATAATGACCTTATGTACTATTGAATCTTTTGTGATTTCAGAAAATGTCTGATATACCATATTTCGTCAAGAATGGGGGATTTACGGTAGGTAAATTGGTTAGGCCATGTCAGCAAGGATGTAATCATAAGAATTTAGGTGGATGGTTAGATTATGAGGATGATACGGATGATAAGAAGAGTTTGGTAGAATCTGAGAGTGATAATTATATGACTGAGAGTGAAGTTGGAAGAACTGAGGTTAGAACTGAAGTAAGAAGTTATGGGACTGATTTTGAGTAGTATCAGAAAGAGATAGATAGGCTTCGCAGGTTAAGTGATTATGTAGCTCATCTTGAGCCGTATCTTGTACCACATTGGAAGTTTCAGGATAGTGAGGTGTATGCTGATTCTCATTACATGATTGATCCGCCGTGTCAAGGAGGGCATTTGAGGTATGAATTTAAGAATTCACCGTGTTTTGATCCAAAATGGAGGTGCTGCAAGTTAGGACCAGATGAAGATGAAGCACCTCCATTTTGGATCAAAACACGGTGAATTTAAGAATTCACCGTGTTTTGATCCAAAATGGAGGTGCTGCAAGTTAGGACCAGATAAAGATGAAGCAGGGACGAGTCAAGTTGGAGAAAATGATGTGTCAAGTCCTATGGAGTGATGGATCTTTGTTGTATTTCAGTTTGTGTGTTGTTGTGTTGTGTTTGGATTATCTAGATGTTGTGAGGTAGTATTGTGATGGATTATTATTATTATTATTGTTAGGATGATAAGGGTAAGTGACATTAGTGACAAGATTTTGTTGCGATTTTCTCGGATTTATGGATAAAACCTACTATTACCCTTTAGTATTTTGATGTGTTCTGTTATTTTCTCTTTTGTGGGATGATTGTGGAATTGAGGTAGAATTGTGTTGTTGGCGCATGTAGTATGCATGATATATCTTGATGAAAAGATCCTATTCTTTCTATCTCGATGTGTATACTTATCAAGTCTCTTTCGTATGTGATAACAATAGAAAGAGTTGAGTGAGATATGTTTCTGTCATTAACATGGATTCCTGTGTGTGTGTGACTGGGTATCTTGAAATATGTATCCAAAGGTTGCCAACCATAGGGTAGATTGTATGATTGTGGGAGTAGTTGTTAGATGGTTTGAAGCTGAAAGATGCTGCTGAGCTGAAGATGTTGTTATTCCAGTTGGTGATGCTACTGCTATTCTGCAAGAATTACAAGGACGTTTGTGTGTTAGATTCCTAGGAATGATGAGAAGAGATGCGGTGAAGAGTGTCTTACAGATATTGATGGTAATTGGAACTGTATGATTATGTGGATAAGTTCGGGTAGCTGATGGGTGTGTGTTATGTTAATAGTCGTTTGGGAATGTTCAACTAGACAGAAAGAGATAGTAATTTAAGGATGGATCCTGATTCGAAAGTAAGTGTGGCAGAAAAGGGTATAGGAATGGTATTGTTGTGTATGACAGTAAGGAATCGGAATTTAAATATTTTAACAGAAGGTAAACTGGGAACTTAATAGTCTAAGATAAGAAGAGATGGTATGTAAGCAGTTACTGTGTATCAGGTAAGCAGGAGGAAATATGATGTGTAGATCACATATATTTTACACCACTTAAGCAATTATCTATTTACTTGTCGTAAGTATGGACTAACTGGAGGTCGGACTGCTAAAGGAATAACCAGGAGTGTGGTAAAGGGATTAGTATTTCTGTGGTAAGGAAATGTTTTCATTTCGGTAAAGGAGATTGAATAAAGGGATTATTCAGATGATAGAAAATCAATATGAAGGGAATGTTGCTGTTATTATAGCCTATATTTTGGAAATGATGATAATGTTTGAGATTCAGATGTAGTAATTTGTGTATTCTTATCTGGTAATCATTTAGTTAGAATTTTATTGAGATTCCGAAGGTGTTATTAATGGTGTATTGGAATTCTGGAGGTGTTATTGAGGACATATGGAGATTTGAAGATACTAGGTTTTAGTTGACCGAGGGCGAGAAATCAACAAGGAATTGCGATTGGTTGAAATGAGAAATTAATCGATGGAAGGATTATTAATAACTATATGTATATTAAGGGAATATTTTATGAGCCTATGGAATTAAGAAGTGTAGCGCATTAATTGAACTAGAGTTGTGAGAAAGTTAACTGGGATATCATAAGGATGGATATCATAAGGATGGATATCATAAGGATGTATATCATAAGGATGGATATCATAAGGATGGATATCATAAGGATGGATATCATAAGGATGGATATCATGAGGATGGATATCATAAGGATGGATGTCATAAGGATGGGTATCATAGGATATGATAAATAAAGGTGGATAGAATTGAAATTGGAATGTTGTTGAGCATTGAGTACTGATTTCAGGAAGTAATCAGTGGAATTTCTATTTGACGATTTTATTGGTCAATGATGAGAAGGTGAGTGTATTAATGGTATTACGTGATTGTTCCGCATAATTATAGAGTTCACTGTCGTCTTGGGAAAAAGGAAGCTTTGTGTTAGCTTGGTGATAGGAGTTACGCGATCTGATTGTATATTTTTATTATATGGCATTATCGGGGAATTGAGGATGGTAAATTGATTGATTGTAAGGATTGGCAGATGAGACAATAAGGATAATCTGATTTGACTAGAGGGATAGGTCATCAGAGAAGTAATAATGTAAGTAAGTAAAGAAGCTGGATGTCTTGTGAATGAAATGATGGATGTAAGATTGAACAAACTGAGCACCAGAGATCGGTGTCCATTATTGATTGTGAAGGTTTGGTGTGATTAATAGAAGATTGAAGGAAAGAAAAGTACTCCCTAACAATTGGAAAATTGTTATTTAAAAAGGAATGGTGTGTAAAGTTCTTTGGATATGAATTTTAGTTGGAGTAATATCGATATTTGAGAATGTGCGAGCTATGGCTGAAGTGATCGTGAAAATCTGACTAGATTGAAATGATTAAGGCTTTGTCGATACCGACGAAACCGACTGAAGCTTGTCAATTCCTTTGTGTAAGCTGAGTATTATCGGAGGTTTATCAGGAGGTTTTCACTGAATGTTGAACCAAGGATAAGCTGACATGGAAGAATTGGACGTTGGATGGGGTGAGAACCACGTTGTAGCTCTAATGAACAGAATATGTCTACGTTATGGTTCTAATCGAAATGTATGTCTAAGTGTAATTCGGAGATCTGATTATGTAGTGGAGGAAGTTGTTTATGAGCACTGAGGATAAATTGAAGTTTTGTGCCTGTATGGTTAGCTTTGGAGGAATCTGAGAAATTGTGAGAGCTGTGATAATGATGTTTGGATAATATCAAATGGAAGGAAAGTAATAGAAGTGTATTGACTTGAATACAAGGAGTGTAACAGGGATAATATGGTCATGAGTTTTGACATTGTGGTATTGTTTTGGATTGTAAAGTATTACTTGTATGGAATCAAGTATAAGAAAATAAGAAGGACTTATTTGTAAATGCCATTTGGGGATTTCAAACGGATGGAGTTAAGGATTACCTCATGATAACTGGGAAATAATAATCGGTAGACTTCAGATGGGATATGCTATGGTTCTGTATCACGAAGTATGTTTCAGATTATGAAGAATGAGTGTGGATACTTTCACTATCGACTAGTGAGTATTTAGTAAGAAGGAAAAAGGTTTATAAGATTTCTAAAGTAGTTGAGAGTTGACTTTTGAATTTTGGGATATTTGGAATATTGGTGACAACGAGCAGAATGGATGGAATGGAAGGAACATTAGAATTGGACTAATAACTGATGTAAAAAGGAATACCAAAGAAAGAAGATCGATAGATTGTTGGAAATTATGAAATAGATTGGTAATAGAAATAAGAAAGTTGAGATGTATGTTTTTGTGGGACAAAAGCGGTTATTGTAATTATCTAATTTTTCTCCTATGAGATCAGAATGTGCTAAGAATGAAAGGAACAGTGGTGAATGAATTGTTCAGATCAAGAAGAGAATTTAATTATTATTAGAGTGCTGAGAGTGTCGCATGTAGTATTAAAGGAAATTTTTTAAGTTGAGGTATTGATACGGTATGGTTGGAATAAAATGTATTACGATATGAGGAAGCAATCTGACCATTATACGTTTCAGATTTGATTATATGAGACTAATAGGGTTATTTAAACAGTGTATGATACGAGGAAGATGTAATAATGTACTATGGAAGGTACGGTAATTCAGCATAGAGATTGTTAGAATGAATGAAAGTGCAAGATGAGTATTGGAAGTATATAAGTGACTGGTTAGAATTGGTGATAATCTCACTGCAATTAGTTTGAGTGTAATCTCGGGATGTAGATGCAGATTAAATTCTAAATTCTTGAAGTCGTTGAGATGGTATGAGTAATGATTAAGGTTGGACGCAATATATGTAACCCAGAGACTGAGATTGACTTTTGAGTGTTAGAGACTTTTGCAAAGTGTGAAGAATTGCGTTAATAAGGAATATTGCGTGTTTTTGGGAAGCAATGGACAGAGTGAAAGGATGAATTGAACTTCGGATGATGATATCTTGAGTATTTCACTATGAGGACTAAAGGAACTTGGTGAAGATGGAATCTTTATGCGATGATAGGCGTCATACCAGTAGTTAAGAGGTGTGATCTGACCACTTGAATCACAACTATGTATGTTGTCAAAGTATTATAGCAGGAATGAGGCTGAGAAAGTGATGTAGAAATGGTATGAATGATGAAGGAATGTTGTCACAATGGAAGTTGAAAATCTGGAAATTGAAGTGTAGTAGTATTCGGTTGTATGGTGGTATCATGAGATTTGAGTTGGACTGGTGTGAAAGGCGTGAGTATCTCTTGAGAATAAGAGGTCACGTTGACTCTAGGAGTGAGGTAGTGCGAATATGAGGTGGGTTGAGCGCCGGGACATCGCTCTCTTTTAGGAGGGTAGGATGTAACAACCCAAAACCGTGGTCATTATTTAATTATATTTTTACGTATATTTTTGAAATTTTGGACGAGGTTGATTGTCATAACGATTGGTGATTTGATTTGGATGATGTTGAAATTTTATTTTTACGTTTTGACGAGTTGCGAGAATTATTAGTGATGACGATATCGACGGATGCCTGAGAAATTTTTCGTTTTATTTTAACCATGTCGATGTTTAATATTTTGACGTTTTTATTTTAATGTCGTATTAAGTCGTGTCGGGACTATATAATATCATATTTTGTGTGCGTTTTAAGTTTTTAGAAGTATTTGTATGAAACCCGAGACCCGTAAATATTTTCAAAAGTGACTAATAGTCATTTCCCGCTTTTTAACAAAGTATTTGCATTTTAGTCCACAAGAATTACAATTGACAAAAACCACCCTAAACTTTTCCCATATAAAAGGAGAGATAAAACACACAAACACATACAAATCATTTCCACCAAAAATTTTTCTCTCTCCCCTCTTTTTCTTTCTTTTTCCATCCACCCCAACACACACAAAACCTTAGATTTTTCAAAATCTAGCTTGAATCTCTTAATTCTAATCATAGACCCATCTTAGTTTCATCAATCTCTATCTTTTGGTATGAAAATCTCTTACATGCATGAATATTTTTGAAAAACCCATTTTTGATAAAAAAAACTATGCTTGTTTGATCTTGTTTGATGGTTGTATGTAGGTGTTTATGGTGTTATATATTATTTTAAGTTGTTGCATGTTGAAATTTTTAGTTGGGTTTTATTTGATTTGATCATCTAGGATGATTTAGCATGTTAGGATTGGAAGTAGTAATGTAAGAATGATATTAGTGGTAAAAATAATGTTAAAATGTGGTAAAAATTTAATTTTAAATGATTTTTAAATATATATTTTAAAACAGATTATTAAATTTAATTTTCTGAAAATATGAGTTTGAGTTTGGTATAAACTAATTAGATATTGTTTTAGAGGATGTTTTTAGCTTCGATTTGATATAAGGTAGAGCTTCTAGCTCCAAACGAGCGAAATGTTACGTTAGTTTGATTATTATCGTGTACCGGGAGACGAGTATCGTCACAATATATAATTGTTGTCGATATTTGGATCGAATCTCGGGGACTATAAAAGGATTTTAAAATGAGTTATGGACTGATGATAAATGTTAAGAATGAGGATGTCGAGTTTATTTTCAAAGTTGAGTGTCGGTTTTATAAATGGATAAAAATAAATGTGTTAAAAGACTATACGAGTTGTTGACGTAAAACTGTCCGGTTTTTGTAGTTCAAAGATGTGTCGGGCAGGGAACTTTAAATGTAAAATCTTTTGATGAGCTTTTAACAGGTCTTTCTATATATAGTAAGTGATATCTCTGATTAGTATCATAAGTATTTGACGTGTTTAAATGGGGTAAATGAGCTTGTACATTTGGTGTGTACCGGCAGATTTTTATCGAAGGATTTAACTAATAAAATAAACATATAGAATGGAGTAAAAAGGGTCATTTGTATTGTTTTCATGTTTGTAAGGTTGTGGTTTCATTATTTTGAGTTTTATGTTATTAAGTATTGATTTTCTCGAGTTTATTATTGATGAACGCGCCTTATTTGATAGGTTGCGGTTTTTGTGTTTAACTGGCATCCACTGTCGTCGAAGATCGTCTTACTACTGCTATTAATCCAGGTGAGTCTATAGCCTCGCTTTCTACTTATTTTAATGATTTTAAAACCCGTGAGGGGGATACATGCTATTTGAAATAAAAGGAACACATGTCATGAGTAATTGTTGGACCCGATGTTGCCTTTGTTGCCTTTGATGAATTGAATTGTATAAGTACCTAAATTGCATAAGTCCCTAATTTCATGAGCCGTTAACTATCTTCTGACTTGATGTTATGAGTTGGGAATAGCCGCTTATTCTAATAATATTACTATTGGGCTAACAATCTTATCTGAGACCAGGGCTTTACGTTGAGTAACCCGCTGGGAAGGATAATTTTACGTGAATGAGAATTGGTATTCTTGCAATTGGTACCCTAGTAGGGGCACAGGTAAGTTTTCTAGTCATGTCGGCATTTGACGTGGGTGACTAAGTTAAGGGGTCGGTGGCATGAGCTTAATACAATTCATTTAGCTATTGCTATAAGATGATATACCTGATTAATAGATTGTATGGCCACAATTCTATTAAACAATTGTGAATGATTTTTACGATGTGTTCAATTATGTTTTGTTAAACCTATAGACTTGCTCAACCTTTATGTTGATGATTTTAAGCATGTATTTCAGGTACTTGAAGTTGTTGAATCGCGGAGCTTGCTGGAGGAGGATTGCGGATTGCTTTATCTTTTGTAGTAATTTGGTCTAAAACAGATTTCTTTCCCTATTGTCAAAAACATATAGTAAAGGGTCAAATATTTTGGTAAAAGATTGTGGTTTTGATTAAGATCTTAGGGGAACCTGTACGCTACTCTGATATATATATTTAAACTGATTTAACTTGGGATGGAAGGTTCTAGACACTTATTTAAATTATTTTCATATTTATTCCTAAATATACTGTTTTTTGGTCATTTAAAGAGTTGTGAAACGAGGTTTGTGAATAACACCCAATTGTGTATTTTTCCGCTGCGCATTGTAATTTGGGGGTGTTAGACCCGTATACTTGTTAAGGGTCAAAACATATTCAGGATAAGAGTAGTCAAACAAATTCCGGCTAAGCCTAAGAATGATGCATTCCGGATAAGATCTCGAATCATGAATTCCGGATAAGACATATGACATGTATTCCAGATAAGTCTTAGAAACGCACATTCCGGATAAGTTTTAGAACATGCATTCCGGATAAGACATAGGAACTTTATTCCGGATAAGACTTAGGACATGCATTTAGGATAAGGTCTCGAAACATGGGTTCCGGATAAGACTTAGGACATGTATTCCGGATAAGGTCTCGAAACATGTATTCCGGATAAGACTTAGGCCATGCATTCCGGATAAGATCTCAAAACACGTATTCCGGATAAGCCGTAGGAAACGTATTCCGGATAAGCCTTAGGAAACACATTCCGGATAAGCCTTAGGAAACATATTCCGGATAAGCCTTAGGAAAGACATTCCGGATAAGCCTTCGAATGCATATTCCGGATAAGGTCTCCAAACCTTATTCCAGATAAGGTCTCAAAACTTGCATTCCGGATAACATTTGAAACTTGCATTTCGGATAACCTTCGAAACACATACTCCGGATAACATAAAAAAAAGTATTCCGGATAAGGATTTAAAAGTTGTATTCCGGATAAGGGACTTTCTTACTTGAATCATGGTTTTTGATATGCTTACTTAGGATTCTATTTGACGATTATTTTGGGTAGTGATTGTATGGTATTTAATGTGCTTATTGCTAGGTTTTAAGGAAAGTGACATATGATGCTTTTTAAGGTTTATACATTATGATATATTTCTATTGTATCAACATGTATGTTTTGTCTTAGCAGCGATTATATCTCGCACTTAAGAGCAACAAACTGAACTCGACAATGCACTTGTACCAGAAGAAGATCATCTTCCAATCACTCCCAATAATCACGGACCGAAAGAAGACTTCATTCCAACACGAGCAGAATTCAGAATTGCCATCGAAATACTTGATCTCTCTCTGATCAAAAATGCACTACGGATGTCAACAAGTGTTCCTGAAATCTACATGCATGAGTTTTGGGCATCCATCAAAGCTATTACAAGCACAAAGTTCTCATTCAACATCAAAAACAAGAAGAAGGAATTCTCTCTTAAACAGTTTCGTGAAATCTTTGGGTTCCCTCCAGTAGCTAAAGAGACAAAACATGACCCACTTCCAGACTCAAAAGAAGTGATTGATTTGATCATGTCTCTTGGTTACGATGGAACATTGTCAAACGTATCTACGTTTAACACCTCTAGGCTTGGACAACCATGGAAGGCAATTTTTAATATCATTATCCGATGTCTGACGGGAAAATCCAGAGGTGCATATTCCTTCAGACTTTCTCAAGCTCGTATAGTTTATGGACTCTACAAAAATCTCAATTTTGATTATGCTGACCTCATTTGGGAAGAAATTCATTATCAAGCCTTCAGAAATACTAAGAAGAAATCCGAACACCTTCAGTTTCTGCGATTCACAAAGCTTATCATAAATTACTTCATGAAAACCGATGCAACTATTGATCGACGTGGAGGATTTTTTTGTTAACTCAGAAGATGATGATTTCTTCGTGCTAGCCATGAGACTAGACGGATCTAAAATCATTTACTCAGGTATTCCAGCTCCACTCCCGGATCATATGCTGAGTGTAACACCCCCAATTTACCACGCAGCGGAATACCACTTTGGGGCATTACTCATAGCACATCACACACAATCATAGACAACGACCTCAAAAGAGACTTTAAAATATTATAAATACAACATTGTCTAAACATTTCCCATCCCAATATATATAAAATCAGAGTAGCGTTTGGTCCCAAAAACCGTTACCAATACATCACATACAGTAAAGACTTTAAAAGCCATTTATTTTATTTCAAAGGATGGAAAAATAATATAAAGCTTAGACAAGTAAGCACCAACTCCCTCCCTGCATGCTCCGCTGCTATCCATCTTGATTACCTGAAATACATGCAAAAAAATCACCAACACAAAGGTTGAGCAAGTCTATAGGTTTTACAAATCATAATTTGAACACAAGAATTTTAATCATCTCAAGCTTGCCACACAGACAAGTCATATATACTGATAAATGCCTTAAGCTCATGCTACTGAACCTTAACCAACACGTCAAACCGACTCACTTACGGCGCCCCTACTGAAAGGTAATATTGTCATATACCAGCGACCTCTTATACATAATATCCCTTTCAGGTGCTCACAAGGATACATACCCTAGGATAAGGTTTGTCAAACTCAAATAGATCTACCATATGTATTAGCGTTTACCTCGCAAGGTAATTAACAGCACATGAAATTCAGGGACTTCATAAGACAATGGTACTTAGGCATTTATCATCATATTCGGGTCCAGCATACCGAAAACAACTTGTGTTCCTTTTATAAAAACAAGCATGTATTCCCCCTCGCGGGTTAAAATCATTTACAATGTAGTAAAAAGCGAGGCTATAGACTTACCTTAAATGCAGACAATCCGTAGAATACAAGTGTCAACACCTCACGGCATATCATAACCTAATACTGCTTCACATAGTTACCAACACAGCATCATATAATATACACGGCTTGATTCCAATAGTCGCAATACACCATAAATAGCTATTAATCATGTAACGTTAACAATATCCTTTTGCGACCTCGAAGTTGCAATTTATTCCACAACTATGCTTCAATCGTTTGGTGAGGTTTATGTTTTGGTGTTTTCCCGATGGATGGTTACATCAACTCGACATAAGAATTAATTAATAAAATTTAACTCGTAAAACCCTGGTGGTTGGCCAAATTAAATAAAATAATAAAACAATTTATAATATATCTAGTATATATTTTATATGTGAAAATGACGCACATAATCCATGTCGTAAGTTACTATTAAAAACAAACATTCAAAAATGTATTTCTTAAATTATATATATAATCCTCTGGAAATAATAATGTATACAAAGTCATTTTTATATAATTCGACACTCGTTCGAAAATCATTATATAACTCATTAAAATTTATTTATCATATATAAACGTTAAATGTCATATTAACTTGAATAATACTTTTCGAAAATTATTATATAACGTAGTTATTCGTTAACTATTTCTTTTATTAACGTATACATTTTTAGAAAATTTCGGCATGATCTTGCCCTTTTTATAACATTTCCATACATATAAAATACATAATTTTTCCCACATTTCTCAATAAATATTCCAATTAATACTTTTCTCAAACAATACAATTAATATATTAAATATTTTTATCCCCACCATTAATATCTATTACCTTCCATATTTCCTCAATTAATTACTTTCCATATTTCAATCAATACCATAATTAATATATTAATTATATATATTCCCACTATCAATATTTTAATTACTTTCCTTATATTCTCAAATAATTTTATACCCCACTATATCAAATAATATTAATTATTATTATAATATTCTCAACATATTTATATTCTTACACTTCATATTTTATTACACCAATCCATATCTCCCCAAATAATAATTATAAAACCAAAAACAATTATATTTATTTATTATAGTCCATCTCTTTTAATCTTATTGTATTCTCTATTTATTTATTTTATCTCTTTTATAAATCACCCTTTTACATAATAATAATAATAAAGATAAATTCATTATATAATTAAATATAAATTTATTTATTCTTTTTATATCTTCTCAAATAATTAGTCAACCAACTATACCAAATAATAATAATAATTATTATTACATTACCCTCAAAATATGTACATTCACCCCTTCCAATATTATCATATTCTCTATTTATTTTAATCTTTTATACATAATAATTAAAATTTAATTAAATAAATTTATAACCCTAAAATAATAATTAATAACAAAATAATATCATCATCACAAACCCGCCACCAAAAAGGTGCGGCTGTGGCGGTTCCAAGGTCCGGCCACCACCACAGCGGTGGTCCTAGGCGGCTGTTCACATCGGGGATACATCGGGGGTTCATATCATCACAGCCCGACACATATGGTGCGTCGGGGTTGCTGTCCCGTCGTACGGCCGCCACCACAACGGTGGTTTGGCGACGGGCATCCCTTTTTCCGATCAAAACCGCGGCCAAGAACAACCACAACATATAAAAAAATAATAAATAACTCATTTTGTCTAATATTGATGTAACCATCTTGCATGTGTAGATCGGGGATAAATTCGGGGGTTTTGAGGGTTTTCAAGGTATACCCATGTGTTAAAGTGATAGATCCACCATCCACACACCACCATACGGCGGAGGCGGCGGCAACCCACCATAACAAAGGTGGCAGCGGCGTTTTGTAGATTGGGAGAGATTGGGTATGAGATTCAGGTAGATCGGGACTTTTGGAACATTTTTGGTTTCACCGGAAAAATGGAGTTCGCCAGAAAATCATCGCCGGAAAATTTTTCCGGTGGCGGCGGCGGCAGCTCCGGCGGCCGGTTGGCAGCCATTGATGGATCTTGGGAGAACTTTTTAAGTTGTGTGTGTTTTGTTTTGGTGATATATGAAAGAAAATGGGAGAAATCCCCTTTTATACTAAGTAGTGTAAATTGAAAGTGGCAAAGAGATAGAAGTATAAGGTATAGTTCGTAAAATACTTTATTTACTTTTTGTACAATAGACGTTCGAGGCTCGTTTCCACGACTTAATCGACGATTCAAGTTACGAGACTTACGCCATCGTTTTTAAAATCATTTTTCCAATAAATATGAGTTCTTACTTCGTCGAGTTTCGAAAACGTTTGCTATTATTTATTTAAATGCTCCTTTCATTAATTTAGCTTTTTCGGTTAAATTTTAACGTTAAAACAAAATGTAAATTCCAAGACTCACGTTATTAGCAACGTTTTAGGATATAATGAAAAATAATATTCTTTCATATATTTTCAAAGTTTTAGTTTTGGATCATCTCAACAATTATTTATATTATTTTTGCTCGGTCCGACTCTAAAACGTCGACAAATTACTATAAGTAATTAAATAATAATTATTTAATTTTACGAAACGTAAACGTAAAAATTTTAAATTTCTCAGGTCATATACTAAAAGAAAGTATTCAAAATAAATTTGAATTTTAGCTAACACGATCTTTGTTAAATTATCGAAAATAAATAACAAGTTTCGTAAATGTTCGAAAAATCTTAATTTAAACGTTGTTCAAAATTTTCGGGTTGTTATATCATCCACTCCTTTAGGAAGAGACGTCCCGGCGCTTAATTCAGATGTAACAGTCTTTAGTCTAACAGTGAAGAGTGAAAAACAGGCAAGTCATCGTCTAAGTTCTAAAGAAAGTCAAAAGATATTATATGGTACATGTTCTCCATGATCGGACGTCATTGGATAATGTCGTCTCAAGTTCTCACAACTTACGATCATTCGGCTAGATCGCATGCCACATAAGTATCTAAAAGCAAAAGGTCAAATGTAAACATCAAACATAGATCTCCACTGTTGATCATCGAGAAAATCTTGAATGAACCCTTAATAATAGCAAGTAAAATTACAAAATCTTCACATCCACGATTAGTCTCTGTTGATAACTTGATCCTCAGCCAATCCATAAGTACATGATCCATAAGTACATGCTTAAAGCCTGGTGACACTTAAACAAGTCGCCTATTCTCGGAACGGTTAACAGTTCTTAACAATTAGCTTATACAGCTCGCGATCATCGAGACACATTAGAAATGGTCGATCAAAACAAATCACAACTCGAGATAAGTACAATGGGTTATTCGTACATAGATGATAATCGACGATCATCATAATAACGACGACACTGAACGATTCTTACCAACGAAACACGATTCGAAGGAAGACGTACGCACACCAAACATTCATAATTCGAGCCAGACATACTTGGGCCCACTCATTTATAACTCCTTGTCTACATCAAAAGGCGCCCCTTTCCATGTATACACGAATTTATAAATTCACGGTTCGGGAACTTATAACTTTCTTGTTCAAATGAAAAGGCGTCCCAATCCATTTCAACAAAACGATTATAAGTCATTCTACTCAAGTATTGCTACCTCTCAACACGATATCATATCAAAATACCGTAGTAAATACAAGGTGTCAATAAACTTACATCATGATTTCCGTATTCAAATGTCCCATTCCATTCGAATAAGGAAAACACGACAATCTAAGGTCCAGTGCTTTAAAATTTTCTTATTCAAATGTCCTAATCCATTTAAATAAGACAACTTTAAACAACTCTTAGTTGGGCGAATTAAAATCTATATATCTAAATGTCCCATTCCATTAGATACACAATATTAAGTCACTCAACCGAATGACTACTACGAGCATATCATTCTTGTACCCAAACTATATATATTTGATTAGGATATATATATATTGAGTCCAACATTGGCATCCTCCTTTCACCAATAAAACATAGTCATATAAAATCAAATCAAGCGTCGCATTACGTAGAAGATATCGCCTCTGAAAAATGATTCTTCAAAATCATAAGAAGTAACGAAAACACGAACATCGAATTTATCAATTACGTTTCAAAAGAAGATGTCCAAAAATGGCACATCAGGATACGATGATAACAATCGAACTTAAACAAGTCGATATGTGATAGGTTGCAAAAACAATATATACATACTCAAAGTATCAAACGAGTTTCATGCTCGTATTCAGATAATATATAATTATCAAGATCGGTGATAGGTGGTGAGACCAAATCCTATACAAAACCGTATTATAAGATGTACGACAATCGTTCGAGGAACATTGCTTCGCGTGCAATGCCTTTAAATATCATAGTATATTCATACATATACATACTACCATTCCTACATACACATAGGTTCACATAATCACAATCAATCATAAAGTAATGCAAGAATAGCCTTACCGGAGCCATGCGGAGTAGTTGCGTGCTTAAAACCTTTTAAAACATACCAAAAGTTATAGTTTAGGACATTTTCAAAATCGACCTAGTTCTCTATAACTTGTGGCTCTGATACCAATCTGTAACACCCCCAAATTACCACGCAGCGGAATACCACTTTGGGGCATTACTCATAGCACATCACACACAATCATAGACAACGACCTCAAAAGAGACTTTAAAATATTATAAATACAACATTGTCTAAACATTTCCCATCCCAATATATATAAAATCAGAGTAGCGTTTGGTCCCAAAAACCGTTACCAATACATCACATACAGTAAAGACTTTAAAAGCCATTTATTTTATTTCAAAGGATGGAAAAATAATATAAAGCTTAGACAAGTAAGCACCAACTCCCTCCCTGCATGCTCCGCTGCTATCCATCTTGATTACCTGAAATACATGCAAAAAAATCATCAACACAAAGGTTGAGCAAGTCTATAGGTTTTACAAATCATAATTTAAACACAAGAATTTTAATCATCTCAAGCTTGCCACACAGACAAGTCATATATACCGATAAATGCCTTAAGCTCATGCTACTGAACCTTAACCAACACGTCAAACCGACTCACTTACGGCGCCCCTACTGAAGGTAATATTGTCATATACCAGCGACCTCTTATACATAATATCCTTTTCAGGTGCTCACAAGGATACATACCCTAGGATAAGGTTTATCAAACTCAAATAGATCTACCATATGTATTAGCGTTTACCTCGCAAGGTAATTAACAACACATGAAATTCAGGGACTTCATAAGACAATGGTACTTAGGCATTTATCATCATATTCGGGTCCAGCATACCAAAAACAACTTGTGTTCCTTTTATAAAAACAAGCATGTATTCCCCCTCGCGGGTTAAAATCATTTACAATGTAGTAAAAAGCGAGGCTATAGACTTACCTTAAATGCAGACAATCCGCAGAATACAAGTGTCAACACCTCACGACATATCATAACCTAATACTGCTTCACATAGTTACCAACACAGCATCATATAATCTACGCGGCTTGATTCCAATAGTCGCAATACACCATAAATAGCTATTAATCATGTAACGTCAACAATATCCTTTCGTGACCTCGAAGTTGCAATTTATTCCACAGCTATGCTCCAATCTTTTGGTGAGGTTTATGTTTTGGTGTTTTCCCGATGGATGGTTACATCAACTCGACATAAGAATTAATTAATAAAATTTAACTCGTAAAACCCTGGTGGTTGGCCAAATTAAATAAAATAATAAAACAATTTATAATATATCCAGTATATATTTTATATGTGAAAATGACGCACATAATCCATGTCGTAAGTTACTATTAAAAACAAACATTCAAAAATGTATTTTTTAAATTATATATATAATCCTCTGGAAATAATAATGTATACAAAGTCATTTTTATATAATTTGACACTCGTTCGAAAATCATTAGATAACTCATTAAAATTTATTTATCATATATAAACGTTAAATGTCATATTAACTTGAATAATATTTTTCGGAAATTATTATATAACGTAGTTATTCGTTGACTATTTCTTTTATTAACGTATACATTTTTAGAAAATTTCGGCATGATCTTGCCCTTTTTATAACATTTCCATACATATAAAATACATAATTTTTCCCACATTTCTCAATCAATATTCCAATTAATACTTTTCTCAAACAATACAATTAATATATTAAATATTTATATCCCCACCATTAATATTTTAATTACCTTCCATATTTCCTCAATTAATTACTTTCCATGTTTCAATCAATACTATAATTAATATATTAATTACCCACTATCAATATTTTAATTACTTTCCTTATATTCTCAAATAATTTTATACCCCACTATATCAAATAATATTAATTATTATTATAATATTCTCAACACATTTATATTCTTACACTTCATATTTTATTACACCAATCCATATCTCCCCAAATAATAATTATAAAACCAAAAACAATTATATTTATTTATTATAGTCCATCTCTTTTAATCTTATTGTATTCTCTATTTATTTATTTTATCTCTTTTATAAATCACCCTTTTTACATAATAATAATAATAAAGATAAATTCATTATATAATTAAATATAAATTTATTTATTCTTTTTATATCTCCTCAAATAATTAGTTAACCAACTATACCAAATAATAATAATAATAATTATTACATTACCCTCAAAATATGTACATTCACCCCTTCCAATATTATCATATCCTCTATTTATTTTTATCTTTTATACATAATAATTAAAATTTAATTAAATAAATTTATAACCCTAAGACAATAATTAATAACAAAATAACATCATCATCACAAACCCGCCACCAAAAAGGTGCGGTTGTGGCGGTTCCAAGGTCCGGCCACCACCACATCGGTGGTCCTAGGCGGCTGTTCACATCGGGGATATATCGGGGGTTCATATCATCAAAGACAGACACCATATGGTGCGTCGGGGTTGCTGTTCCGTCGTCCGGCCGCCACCACGATGGTGGTTTGGCGGCGGGCATCCCTTTTTCCGATCAAAGCCACGGCCAAGAACAACCACAACATATAAAAAAAATAATAAATAACTCATTTTGTCTAATATTGATGTAACCATATTGCATGTGTAGATCGGGGATAAATTCGGGGGTTTTGAGGGTTTTCAAGGTATACCCATGTGTTAAAGTGATAGATCCACCATCCACACACCACCATACGACGGCGGCAACCCACCACAACAAAGGTGGCAGCGGCGTTTTGTAGATTGGGAGAGATTGGGTATGAGATTCGGGTAGATCGGGGCTTTTGGATCATTTTTGGTTTCGCCGGAAAAAATGCAGTTCGCCGAAAAATCATCGTCGGAAAAGTTTTCCGGTGGCGGCGGCGGCGGCAGCTTCGGCGGCCGGTTGGCAGCCATTGATGGAGCTTGGGAGAACTTTTTAAGTTGTGTGTGTTTTGTTTTGGTGATATATGAAAGAAAATGGGAGAAATTCCCTTTTATACTGAGTAGTGTAAATTGAAAGTGGCAAAGAGATAGAAGTATAAGGTATATTTCGTAAAATACTTTATTTACTTTTTGTACAATAGACGTTCGAGGCTATTTTGCACGACTTAACGGACGATTCAAGTTACGAGACTTACGCCATCGTTTTTAAAATCATTTTTTCAATAAATATGAGTTCTTACTTCGTCGAGTTTCAAAAACGTTTGCTATTATTTATTTAAATGCTCATTTCATTAATTTAGCTATTTCGGTTAAATTTTAACGTTAAAAAAAAACGTAAATTCCAAGACTCACGTTATTAGCAACGTTTAGGATATAATGAAAAATAATATTCTTTCATATATTCTCAAAGTTTTAGTTTTGGATCATATCAACAATTATTTATATTATTTTTGCTCAGTCCGACTCAAAAACGTCGACAAATTACTATAAGTAATTAAATAATAATTATTTAATTTTACGAAACGTAAACGTCAAAATTTTAAATTTCTCAGGTCATATACTAAAAGAAAATATTCAAAATAAATTTGAATTTTAGCTAACACGATCTTTGTTAAATTATCGAAAATAAATAACAAGTTTCGTAAATGTTCGAAAAATCTTAATTTAAACGTTGGTCAAAATTTTCGGGTAGTTATGCCTGACATTGCTGAATTTGGAGAACCAGATGCGTACCAGGACGAGCCAGTTGGGGATGACGAAGATGATCAACAATATGAACATCATGCGACTTTCATCGATGACACTCCACCAGAGAATACAGATACCAGTAATACTCACAAGGAAAAGAGTGTCACCCAATCCTCTTCTTTGTCGGATCCAGTAGGTACATACTTGAACCCTAGCCCTCTAGAATCTGAAGTTACTAATATTGATCCTTCATCAAACCCAAACTTGGTGAATGTCCCGGTAACTGAGGCCATGACATCAGTAATTAGTACTATTGTGACTACTCCCGTCACTCCTTCCCAACCAACCGTTCATCCAATACCATTGCTAGCATCTCCACCCGTCACTACTGATTTCATGAGCACCATCGAACAACGCTTGAAGGCTCAAGAGGATAAGACTCTTCTCGTTACAGCACAATTAGAATCTTCAAAGACAGACTATGCAAAGGAACTTGCTAGCCTCCGTGAAGAAGTAGCAAGCAAGAAAGATTTTAAGAAAGAAATCGCTCGGATTCGAGAAGAATTAGTAAGTCCTCAACAATCTGAAGAGTCATTCAGAGCAAGTCTAGAAGCTAAAGCAGACAGGCAACAAGCTTCAATTAAACGTCTTCGTGAACTCATAGAAAAATACAAAGAAGAGAAAGCAGAACTTGTTCAAACTATTGCTACACTCGTTGAATCGATCAACGAAAAGGTTCAAGAGTCTCTTAACACGGCACTTCCTGCTATGCGAGACGAACTGACAACCATTGCTACAAGCAAAATGATGATCGAGTCTTCTGACACTTAGAAATCTGACTTTCTCATAGCCTAACGGCTTACAGACTACGAGTTGAAGAAGCTGTTACATGCTAAGATGATTCAAATCGGGTCCTACAACCGAACGCCAGAACAAAAAGCACTTCACAAAGATTTAAAGACGACGATGGATCAAGACACTGAGATATTCGCAAAACATGGCTCCGTCGTCCCATATAGTAGTCTAATTCTAGACCAAGAAAATGAAGATGAGGCTGAATCTGACCAACCCCGATGAATCTTACATGAATGAAGATGACGATGACGATGACGATGATGATGACAATGACAATGAAGATGAGGATGACAAGGTCCATAACAATGAAGATGACGATGATTCGGATGATGAGGAGGAACCGGTAAATGATGACGAAGAGGACAGAATGAAGAAGAGGTATAGGATGATGCCATTAACAAAGACAAGACAAATGGTGAAGGTAATCAAACTTTAGGAAAAGATGACAAGTCTCAAACGGATGACGTTACCAAAGGCCAAACCACTTCCACAGCCGAGGAAACTCAAGACTCCGACACACCTCAAAAGGGCAAACGCACCAAACACCGTCATGATGTTGATGCTAATATGCTCGATTCATCTGTTTCCCTTCAATCTGCTCTAGCTATCACATCTACAACTCCAACACAACAACTACCCATCCGCGAACCCGATCAACCAATACCTGAACCTTCCGAGTCTGCGCCAGTAAAGGACATTCCAGCCGCTCAGACAGCTCCAAGAACTCGGACAGTCGAGTAATATTCCCGAATCGAGCTCCAGAATCTGCACAAGTTCAGGATATTCCAAAATCGAGTGAACCGGCATGGGTCGATACGATCACTGTAGATGAGAATGAACCCGCGCAGCCTTGGGTCTCGGAAGCTGCTAACCTTCATCCTCTCACTCAAGAAGACACATTAGACTTTTCACAAATCCTCAGCAACCCTATTGACTTCTCAGCTTATCTAGTCTACACTTATGGAGATGAAAACATAACCCCAGCTATGATAACTAGAGCGTTTCATGATCCTACCATCCTCGCTAATTCAAGAATCAGCAGAATGGAGGCTGAATACAACGCGAATGAGCTTTTGAAAGCAATGAAAACACCACTGCCAAGAGGTCTTCACAACCCTATGAATGCTCGTCCTCCAATACCAGCGGATGATGGTCAAATCATACGAGAGTTCTTTGTTTGTCGCGACCTTGAGTTTTTGGTTAAAGGTGCAAACAAGTATGCGACTTCCTTAACATTGGCTAAAGATGTGACCTGGGGGTCAATACCATGGATTGAGGAAAAGGTTGATCGTATCTGGATAAGAGAACTCATACCCGAGTATGATCACTATGCTGAGTTGGGTACCTCGCATTGGAACGTGATGAGATGGCATTTATACATGATCTCATCGTTCTTTTCGGGCTTTAAATGCATAAAAATGTCATAAAATACCATATATATGCTTGTGTTTGTTTACTTGTGTATTTTAGGTATGGATATCGTGAAAAAGACAAAAGATCACAAGTTACAAGGGAAAACGGACACGAGAAACGAAGCCGTACAAAGAACCGGGCCCTAATCATGGAATTCTCAACAAAATACCTTGAAGATTTGAAGACAAACAAGATTGATCCTCATTTATTGAAGAAATGACACTTTAAACCCTTGTATATTCATAATTACAAGTTTGGTCCCTTAAGTTTGTCAAAATTACACAAAAGGTCCTTCAACTTTGAAGAAATGGCAAGATTAGTCCCTCAACAAATCAAAATTGCCAATAATGGTCCCTCATGAAGATTAAGATACATTGAAGACCTTTGAAGATCAACATTGTCCAAGATCAGTCCTTGAAATATCTCAAAATGGCAAATATAACCCTTGAAACACTTTTGTATAAAGTTTGTGCCAAAAGTGACAAATGGTGAAACGTTGATACATGTAAAATGGGCGCTGATAGAAGTTTGCATCCAAGTGACAAAAGAAAGGAAGGACAAGGGCTGAATGTGTGCATACTGAAACATTTAAACACACAAACACGCGCCAAACAACTCCACTCCACCAAAAACGGATCAAAAGGACAACTATTCACCTTTACAGCCCAGGATTTACACAACTTAAAACAAAGGGTAAAATGAAATTACCCAGGCACACGTTTGATTCACATGTGCAGGAACCTATCCCACACACAAAACCCTCATCTCCACTCACTATGGACCCCACCCCAACTCCATTCCACCAATCAGCAAGCAACTTAGCCTCCAAGTCATGTGACGTGTCAAGATCAACAGCTGACAACATTTGCTTCATTCCAAAGCTGAAATGAACATCCAGGATCATTTTAAACAACTCACACCAAGGATTCGTCTAGAAGGACTTAAGGACAAATAGGGAATTTCACATCTAGGGTTTATGAACAGTGTAGCATTGGCATTTGCCTATAAAAAGACTCCTCAACATGTGAGAGAGCTTTTGTTCCAGTTTTAGGCTATCAATCTTTGTAATTCCTTTTTAAGTTAAATAAAATTTGAATTTCTGAAATTTGAAATCTCTTTTTGATTTAGTTAAAAGTTTGGTGTTTGAGTAGCCTAATTCTGAGTTCCATTTGATTGTGAAGGCCTACCTTAATCTTGTGGTTAAGGCACGTCTTGTTTCATAAGGTTTTTAAGGTTTGTAAACCTTGAAATCCTAGGTTCTGTTTTGGTTATTTTGTGTACTAACCCTTGACCATTAGCTAAAAGCTCTTACAAGCTTGTTGACACCAAGCTTGTGAAGGGATTAGAGCCCTTGGTTGAGTTGTTTGCTGTTTGTGTTGAAGATATAAAGTCCTTGAGGTTCTACTTTGAACCATCAACCAAGGCAGTTTGCATCATCTTCATTGAAGTACCTTGGTCTTGTTCTAGTTGTTGAACAAGGTCCAAGGAGCATTGCTGGCCTTCCTAGGATGTTGTGGAAGGCAGGTATAATCCCTTGTTAAGATTCCCCTAAAAATTTCATGTTTATGACTGTTTTTGATTTGGTGCTTTGATTTTGAGTATTGGTGTTTGTGCTGGTGATTTTTGAGTTTGATTGTGTTATTTGCTATTGTTTAAGTGTTTTTGATCATTAAAATCAGTAGGTTATTAGTTAAAATAAGAAGTTTGTATGATAAGTGCTTGATTAAGGGTTGTTTGGGATTACTGCATAAGTCTGTCAACGTCTGATTTGTTCCTGTCAGCGTTTGATTTAGACTTGTCAGCATTTGTTGAATGCTTGTGTGTTGTATGCAAGTATTGGTATCTGCTATTTGGGAGTATTTGTGCATCTGTTTACAGGTTTTGTGGTCTTAAACATATTGATTCATAGATTAGCTCTAAAAACTTCATAACTTGGTAAAATTGGCTAGGATTTTGAGGACACCTAGATCTAAGCATAGGTTAAGGGTAACAAGTGCTAAATCATAGCTAATCACACCAGGGTAGAGGGATTTGAGGCTTGAAATTGGATCAAGTGTCAAGTATATCAGCAAACTTGTTTCTGCATATGTTCTTTGTTCATCAGTAACTTTTTATGCTTTGATTTTGTTATTTACTTTGATTCAGTGTTTGATTCTTGTTGCATTGTGATTTTTTCTAGCATTTAGGATTGTTGTATTGCTGCTTGGTTCTTATTTGTTTGCTGCTTGTGAGGATATTTGGGTATTTGGATTGCTTTGTTCATAGCTTATAAGCTCACTGGCTTATTGGCTTATTGATGCCAAAATACATCAAGTTTACCCAACTGGTAAGCTTTGATTCACAAGGTTTGCACTCAATCCTTGACCAGCAGGGTGAAAAACAAGTCCTTACACTTCTTTAGGTCTGTCAGCGCCTACTTTGTTCCTGTCAGCGTTTGATTTCAACTTGTCAGCGTTTGACTTTTGGTCAAACTTGGTTTTCAGCTTATTTGAATCTGTTTTGCTTATTGGTACATGCAACAACTTAGTTTTTGTAATAGAACTCATTTTTCTTAGCTTAATATCAAGTCTGGAAGTTTACAAGTCTTTTGGTTAAGCTTTTGCTAGGAAACTAGCTCATTTGGCTTTTTCAGCCAGCTTATTTGCTTCTAAAGCTTATTCTACTTGGCTTTTTGTGATTTTATTGATTGATTATTCTTAGTTAAGCTATTTGTGAGCTTTTGCAACAAACTAGAGCTTCTGAGGTGCATTATTTCTCAAACCCGACTATTTTGTCGTTTTGTGGATTTTTGCTTTTCTATTTTTTGGCTTATTGAGTGTGCTTATTGGAAATTTCTTTTGACAGATCTCTTAAGCATCCAAAAAGAGGGTTGTGTGTCAAATTAGAGCTTATGGCATTAGCTTATGGCTTAATGGGCTGAAAAGCCCAATAAGAATAAGCTTTGTGTTCAATAAGCTGTGATAAGCACATTTTCAGCTTTTGGGCCTTTAGAGTTTTGTTCTTAGAATTAAATTTTAAGTCAGATAGGGCTTTTCCAAGTCAATTGGGCCAAGTTTGACTTTTTGGGCCCAAAAGCCCATTTGTGTTGACTGTTTTTTGGATTTGGCCCATTTGAGGGCCCATTAGGGGTATTTTGGTAATTTCACTTTCATTTTCTGATTATTTAGGTTAAAATAAACTAGTTTGCAAGTTTTTAGAATTTTTCATAATTTTTGGATTTTTAATATTATTTTATTATTATTTTTAAAATTTCACTTTTTCCAACTTTTTATATTTTTCTTAGGTTAAATATATTAAAATAGGAATTCAACAACTTTTAGAATAATTTTATCACTTATAGATTAATTTTTATAATTATTTTAAGTTTTAATAGTTTTTAATTCATTTTAAATAGTTTTTATTAGTTTTAAAATTTCTAAAAATAGTTTTTAATCATTTTAGGTCATCTTAGAGGTTTATCAATTGAAAAATCTTTATTTGGGCTTTTTGATAATTTATTTGATTTTTAGGGCTTTAATTAGCATTTAAAAATTGAATATTTAATTATTTAAAAGGTTTGAAAAAGTTTTGATAATTGGTAAACTCTTAGTTTATTATTTTTGATTTTTGGTGAATTTTTGGTAATTTTTAGAATTTATTTTATTTTTGGTGATTTTTTAGGTTCTACGTCGTAACTTTCTAATAGTGTTTTTGCTTATTTTTTTCTATTTTTTTTCGACTTCGTCATTTTCTCTTCTAATCCCCTTCTAAACCAATCATTAATCACAAACATTTGGCAAGTTTTTCACACACATATACCTCCTTGGGAAACGAACTTACACACCATTAAGGGTCATTAACACTTGATTTTTCTTAAAGTCATTTGTTCAATACTTACCGCTCATATACGCTCTTTTGTTTTCCTAAACAAGAGGGGTGTATTTTACCTACATCAATTTTTGGCGCCGCTGCCGGGGAGGTGTGTCGTGATTAATTTGCATTGTTGTTTTTAATATTAACCAAATAGTATTTGTATTAGTAGAACTCTACTAATACGTATTATCGGTTTTCTTGGTTTTTCTTGTACAAATATTATTACTATATTGTATTAAGTATCACAATAAATTTACAATATCTCCAAAAGTGTGAAAACACAACCTTAATTGGGATTTGATCTCCTAATTATTGTATTCGAATCTCAAACAAAAAGAAAAAGGCAAAAATAGATAAATACTTTCGTGAAGCTCGATTTTGAAAAATACAAACTATAAGGTGGGTATAAGGCGGGTATTATAAAATATACCCTAAGGAAAAAGGCTCTTAAGTGCTTCGCACCGCCTCGTTTCCCCGTTTGCTTGTGAGTATTTTAAGATTGAAGGCTAATCGAGGGTTTTGCCGCCCAAAGTATTATTACGTATACTATATTTGCTTGGTTTTCTTTGTGATTAAACCCTCTTGAACAATTTGGTTTTCACCAAAGTTCTAAAGTCATTAGAAGGCGTTCACTCCACGTGATCGTTTTCATTCCTTTGAGGCTTCTTTAATCAAGAGTTTGATTCGAGGAGAGATTTTGTAGATTGTTGTCTACGAAGATACACCAAAATCCAAAAAAATTAAATATCATCAAAAACGCAAAAAAAAAAAAAAAATTCACAAAACACCCAAAAAGAATCTTCTTTGCTCACCTCCCATTCTTCGTGAAGTTTATGATCACTCGTAATCAAGCAAAACGAGCTCGTAAACGACTTCAAAAGCAAGCCAATCAAGAGACGTTGATTGTTGAAGAACCTCCAATTGTTGAACCTATTGTAGAACAAGAAGTCGTCATGGCTAATCGTACTATGATGGAGTTGCTACAAGCACCCACCGAGGGTTTTGGAGAGGCTATTGTGATTCCCGCCATCCTTGCGGAGAATTTCGAGATTAAGACGGGTTTAATGTCGATGTTGCAAGCAAATAAGTTTAGAGGTCACGAGAAAGACAACCCGCATTACCATATTAGGAATTTCAACCGTCTCACCGCCACTAGCAAATTTAAGGATGTTCCACATGACGCCATTAAGATGATGTTGTTTCCATACTCGTTGGATGGACCCGCAAAAATTTGGCTCGAGAAAGAACCGCCAAATTCGATTTTGACATGGACCGATCTCGTTTCTAAGTTTGTGAACAAGTTTTTTCCACCATCTAAAACAACACACTTAAAAAATGAGATTTCACGATTTGTGCAACGTAATAATGAAAGTTTTTCAATGGCATGGGAACGATTTAAAGAGATGTTACATGAATGTCCACACCATGATTTTACGGAATTGCATCAAGTGGATACTTTTTATAATGGGCTTAATGATCATGAACGAGATTATTTGAATGCCGCCGCGGGTGGTAATTTTTTGTGCAAGACGACAAATGAGGCTTTACAAATCATTGAAAATAGATCTAAGGTTTATAACCCTCGTAACACACCGAGTGTTGCCAATATGGGTTCGTCATCTTCGTCACAATCGTCTCGTAGCATTAACGCCTTACATGATGAAGCTAATGAGGAAAATCGGTTTTTTGATAGATTTGCTAATCTAATGTCCCATTGGAAGGCTCAAGAAGCTTCCAATTCCGCTTCGGTTAAAGCGGTTGCTAAGAGTTGTTTATCTTGTGGGGGAGCTCATGATCTTTCCGAGTGCATTACCGCGGATGGTAACACTTCGTGTGCTTATGTAGCAACGGGAACTTACTACCAAAACGGTCAAGGTTCCCGCCAAAATCAAGCTCCACCAAACCAAAATGTTAACAATTATCGAAACAACAACCAAGGTAATTACCAAAGCAACACACACAATTACAACAAAGGGAATTATCAAAGTGGGAATGGACAAATCTCTAATCAAAACCAAAACCGTGATTTTCAAAACACTACACAAGGTTTTCAAAATGCTCACACGAAAAATTTGCAAGGAGAATTTTTGGATTATGCTAAAGCAAATGATGCTAAATTTGATAATATGCAACGTGAGATGATTAGCTTGAGATCCGAATTGAAAAATGAGCTTAAAAATGAACTTGCTAATGAACTCAAAACTCATGCAAACAAAATGGAAGGAAATGTCCAACGTCTTCAACAAAACCAACAAAAGATGGAATTAGGACAACATGAGATTAAGCAAGAGTTATTAAAAGCGGATGCTAGGCAATCAAAATTTGAGGACCGAATGGCTAAGATGTTTGAAGCAATCATGTGTAAACCCTCTTCTTCGGGTGGTCTTCCTAGTGATACCATTAACAACCCGAGGGGAGAATTGAAGGTTGTTGCTACACGTAGTGGTAAAACTTTCAAGGAACCAATCTCTCGTACAAGTACTTCTAAGGAGAAGGAAATCGAGAAAGAACCCGAGGTGATGGTCGAAAAGGAGCACGTTACAATCCCACGAAGTACCGCTCATACCACACCTACGATTGAACCAATACCAATTGTGGAACCCGAGTTTCCAAGGCCGTTGCCTAATGACCAACCCACACCACCTTTACCCTACCCTTCAAGACGAAACAAAGAGAAAGCACAAGAACGGAACAATTATCAATTTGAGCTATTTATGAAAATGTTTCGTGATCTACATTTTAATATAAGTTTTGCCGATGCTTTAATCATGATGCCTCGATTCGCCGCAAACTTCAAAAGTATGCTTAACAACAAAGAGAAGTTACAACAATCGTCTAGTTGTTCATCGGTTTTTCTTAGCCGCATACCACAAAAAGTCGGTGATCCCGGTAAATTTTTGATTCCGTGTGCAATTCAAGATGTGGAGGAATGCTACGCCTTGGACGATCTTGGCGCTAGTATTATTTTAATGCCTCTCGAGATTTTCAAATCGCTTTCGCTTCCGGCTCTTATTCCTTCGAACATGTCTATCGAGATGGCCGATCATTCTACGATTTTAGCATGTGGAGTAGCCGAGGACGTTTTTGTTAAAGTCGGAAAGTTTTACTATCCCGTCGACTTTATCGTTGTAGACATTCCTATCGATCGAAAAGTTCCTCTCATTTTGGGTCGTTCATTTTTGGATACATCAAGAGCACTTATCGATGTTCATGCTCGAAAAATCACCCTTCGTTTCAATGAAGAAGAACTTGTCATCAATGCAACACAAAACTCTAATCTTTCTCATGTCTATTCTATTGCTACTTTAAACCATGGTGATTCAACCAATGTCGTTTGCAAAGAATTTTCACCAAGAGTTTTAGGAAATGTCGCCAAAAACAATTTACCATTTCCTCCGCCGGTGGAGGTTATGAGTGAAAAGCCTACAAAGAAGAAACCGTCAATACTTGAATTGAAAAATCCTTCGCCTAACCTCGAACATTCATTCGTGAAAAGTGTTGATAAGTTGCCGGTTTCTACGAAAGATCTTTCGGATGATGAATATGTAGACCCCGATGGGGAGGTTTTCTTCGTCGATAAACGTTTTGAGAACTTGCCACCACCAAAACCAAAACGGTTTCAAAATGTGAGAATTTTTAGTGTGACTAACATCATCTTAGAAACACCGAATATTTTCGACATAATCAAAAAGGGTTTTCATAAGGAGAGTTCAAAAGATAAAAAAGGAAAAAATCTTAAATGTGATTTAATTGATTTTTCTACAAATCTAACTCCGTCATCACCACGTGTTTTGAGTGCTACAAGCTCGTCTACTCCTTTTGACGATGCTTTGTGTGGTTCTAGTATGAGGGAAGCCCCTTATGTTCCCTCATCCTTGTCCACCGAGGACGAGATATTCGATCCCGGAATTTCATGTAAAGGGAAATCTCGGTCTTCCACCGATGCAATAAATGGAAAATCTTTCTATTTGCTTGGTGCGAGTCTACCTCGAGTAGCTCGAAAGTTTGTCTTACCAATTGTCTCACCCTTCTACTTCTCATCTATTTTCTTCAAACTCTTTGAGTTTATGGCACATGATGAAGTGGCGTTAAATTGTTTTTTCAGTGAAAACGAGAACGCCATTTTCGACCCCGGTATTTTGCATCATCTAAGGACTTAGTCCTTAATACCGGTTGCTTTTTGGGCCTTGTTTATCATGTAAGCCCCATTGACCAAACCATGATTTTCCCTAAATGTTCACATTTTGAGGGGATCGAGTCGAGCTCATGACTCGGTAATAAAAAACGAGGTGCCTCGTGGGGGAGATCCCATGCTTATCTTTTATGCTCACTATTCACTAATAAGGGGTCTTGTACCCTTTCAACTCGTTGTCTCGTGGTTGTTTGTGATTGTGTTATCTAGATCATCATCATCTACGATTGAAGACTCTCGTGTTCATTTACGTGAGCCTCCATCGTTCATTTGAAGAAGTTTTTCACGATTCCATGACATATCCTTTATTGTTCTAACAATTATCTTTTAGCATACTTAATAAACGGCTTTAGATATATTGTTGATCACCCTTTCCATGCTAGATCCTAAGCATTCGATTCTTCGTCTCTAGTATGGGGGTGCTCCACCTTTAGACTCGAAACATTGAGGACAATGTTTACTTTTAGTATGGGGGGGTGAATAGGTACTTGCTTTGCTACGCCCTCACGCTTTCCAATTTTCAATGTTTTGCTAATAAGGCTAAAAATGGCCAAATTTTAAAATTTTTCTTAGTTTTCATAAGTGTTTTTAAGACACGTATGTATATTTTCCGATGGTAGAATAAGAGTTAATTTTTGACTTGATGGGCATTTGGAGCCATTTACGTTCCTTAACTCGCTCAATTCAAGTTTTGCTAGACTTTTATATAGGGAGCTTTAAAACGCGAAAGTCTTAATTCATACGGGTTAAGAACAAGAACTTTTCGCAAGTTCCTATAATTGATTCTAGAAAGTCACTTATCAAGGAAACTATAAAACGCATTCTCTAAACTTGAAAAAGTCCAAGAAAGTGCAAGATCCTATAGGTGGCTTGAAAACCCAAAACTTTGATTTGATATAGTCTTAATGAAAGCTAATCCAAATTTGGCTTAATTTTGACTTGCATGGCTAAGTATTCACGAGTCTCTTTAATTAGAGGTCTTTATATAGTGAAGAACGAGAAATGATAGAGTTAGACAAGTGATCATGCTAAACGTAGAACATGAAAGTGTTCTTTCAAAAACTCATATGTTTTTAATTGTGGCTTTTTCTTCCCATAAGATCAATGCATTAGGAATAAATCATAATTGCAATAAGTAAGGTCGTACGATTTGAAGGGTTACTTAGCCTCTAGCGCAAGATCGTTTAAAAGTTGCTCGGGGTTGAATAGAGTTCATAGCCAAGGCATAACTTATTGAAGCGGGACGCGAAGATTGGCGATTATCCAAAAAGGCCCTAACAAGGCATGAGGAGCTCTATTTTTGCTAAAGATCCAAAGATGATGTCAAGTATCATTATTACTAAATCAATATGAAGGATCGAGACACACGACGAGAAGCAATTACTCCCCTAAAGAATGGAGAAAGTCTATCCAAAAAGACCCTAACAAGGTATGAGGATAAATATATCCAAGTCCGAAAAGGATGCGGATCGTTGTATATCAAAATCCAAAGTAAAGATTAAAGAAAAATGATGAAGTCGTGGTCCTATATGAAGAATCTATCAAAAACGTCAAGTGAAGAAATTCCAAAATATGAAGAGAAGACCATTATTTCAAGAAACGTCTTCCCAAGATTTGAAGTATGAAGTACATGCCAAATATCGGTCCGAGAAATGTCTCAAATCGTGAAACGAGTTATGCCAAGATATGAACTTAAGGAGATACACGAGAAGCCGTTTTAAAAGATTTTATCCTTCGGCTAACTATTGATCAAATCGTGCTACTTTGCTTTCGGACTAATAAACTACTCAAATAAGTCAATATGAATCACTTGTGATCCATGACAAATAGATAAAAAAATGCTAGTAACCCATTTCCTTTTATAATAACTAGGATTGCGGGGAGAAAAAGTATTACACAATTTGGACATATGAGTAGTGTTAGCATTGTGACTTGTACCAACAATGATCTTGTTTTTGCACTTAGCATGGAATGTATGACAATCAAGGATGAAGAAGTTTACTCTAAGGGACATTAACTTGTTTCTATTCTTTGACCCTAAAAATCACTTTTTGTGATGAAAATCATACATTATGTCTTTACACATCAACATAGTATGTTGCAAGTCTTTTTACTTTTCAATAAAGGTTAATAAAATTAAACTTTGGTGATGCTTAGATACTTTATTCTAGCATTGCGTGAGGGCACGGCAATGGCTTAGTATGGGGGAGTGATGAGATGGCATTTATACATGATCTCATCGTTCTTTTCGGGCTTTAAATGCATAAAAATGTCATAAAATACCATATATATGCTTGTGTTTGTTTACTTGTGTATTTTAGGTATGGATATCGTGAAAAAGACAAAAGATCACAAGTTACAAGGGAAAACGGACACGAGAAATGAAGCTGTACAAAGAACCGGGCCCTAATCATGGAATTCTCAACAAAATACCTTGAAGATTTGAAGACAAACAAGATTGATCCTCATTTATTGAAGAAATGACACTTTAAACCCTTGTATATTCATAATTACAAGTTTGGTCCCTTAAGTTTGTCAAAATTACACAAAAGGTCCTTCAACTTTGAAGAAATGGCAAGATTAGTCCCTCAACAAATCAAAATTGCCAATAATGGTCCCTCATGAAGATTAAGATACATTGAAGACCTTTGAAGATCAACATTGTCCAAGATCAGTCCTTGAAATATCTCAAAATGGCAAATATAACCCTTGAAACACTTTTGTATAAAGTTTGTGCCAAAAGTGACAAATGGTGAAACGTTGATACATGTAAAATGGGCGCTGATAGAAGTTTGCATCCAAGTGACAAAAGAAAGGAAGGACAAGGGCTGAATGTGTGCATACTGAAACATTTAAACACACAAACACGCGCCAAACAACTCCACTCCACCAAAAACGGATCAAAAGGACAACTATTCACCTTTACAGCCCAGGATTTACACAACTTAAAACAAAGGGTAAAATGAAATTACCCAGGCACACGTTTGATTCACATGTGCAGGAACCTATCCCACACACAAAACCCTCATCTCCACTCACTATGGACCCCACCCCAACTCCATTCCACCAATCAGCAAGCAACTTAGCCTCCAAGTCATGTGACGTGTCAAGATCAACAGCTGACAACATTTGCTTCATTCCAAAGCTGAAATGAACATCCAGGATCATTTTAAACAGCTCACACCAAGGATTCGTCTAGAAGGACTTAAGGACAAATAGGGAATTTCACATCTAGGGTTTATGAACAGTGTAGCATTGGCATTTGCCTATAAAAAGACTCATCAACATGTGAGAGAGCTTTTGTTCCAGTTTTAGGCTATCAATCTTTGTAATTCCTTTTTAAGTTAAATAAAATTTGAATTTCTGAAATTTGAAATCTCTTTTTGATTTAGTTAAAAGTTTGGTGTTTGAGTAGCCTAATTCTGAGTTCCATTTGATTGTGAAGGCCTACCTTAATCTTGTGGTTAAGGCACGTCTTGTTTCATAAGGTTTTTAAGGTTTGTAAACCTTGAAATCCTAGGTTCTGTTTTGGTTATTTTGTGTACTAACCCTTGACCATTAGCTAAAAGCTCTTACAAGCTTGTTGACACCAAGCTTGTGAAGGGATTAGAGCCCTTGGTTGAGTTGTTTGCTGTTTGTGTTGAAGATATAAAGTCCTTGAGGTTCTACTTTGAACCATCAACCAAGGCAGTTTGCATCATCTTCATTGAAGTACCTTGGTCTTGTTCTAGTTGTTGAACAAGGTCCAAGGAGCATTGCTGGCCTTCCTAGGATGTTGTGGAAGGCAGGTATAATCCCTTGTTAAGATTCCCCTAAAAATTTCATGTTTATGACTGTTTTTGATTTGGTGCTTTGATTTTGAGTATTGGTGTTTGTGCTGGTGATTTTTGAGTTTGATTGTGTTATTTGCTATTGTTTAAGTGTTTTTGATCATTAAAATCAGTAGGTTATTAGTTAAAATAAGAAGTTTGTATGATAAGTGCTTGATTAAGGGTTGTTTAGGATTACTGCATAAGTCTGTCAACGTCTGATTTGTTCCTGTCAGCGTTTGATTTAGACTTGTCAGCATTTGTTGAATGCTTGTGTGTTGTATGCAAGTATTGGTATCTGCTATTTGGGAGTATTTGTGCATCTGTTTACAGGTTTTGTGGTCTTAAACACATTGATTCATAGATTAGCTCTAAAAACTTCATAACTTGGTAAAATTGGCTAGGATTTTGAGGACACCTAGATCTAAGCATAGGTTAAGGGTAACAAGTGCTAAATCATAGCTAATCACACCAGGGTAGAGGGATTTGAGGCTTGAAATTGGATCAAGTGTCAAGTATATCAGCAAACTTGTTTCTGCATATGTTCTTTGTTAATCAGTAACTTTTTATGCTTTGATTTTGTTATTTACTTTGATTCAGTGTTTGATTCTTGTTGCATTGTGATTTTTTCTAGCATTTAGGATTGTTGTATTGCTGCTTGGTTCTTATTTGTTTGCTGCTTGTGAGGATATTTGGGTATTTGGATTGCTTTGTTCATAGCTTATAAGCTCACTGGCTTATTGGCTTATTGATGCCAAAATACATCAAGTTTACCCAACTGGTAAGCTTTGATTCACAAGGTTTGCACTCAATCCTTGACCAGCAGGGTGAAAAACAAGTCCTTACACTTCTTTAGGTCTGTCAGCGCCTACTTTGTTCCTGTCAGCGTTTGATTTCAACTTGTCAGCGTTTGACTTTTGGTCAAACTTGGTTTTCAGCTTATTTGAATCTGTTTTGCTTATTGGTACATGCAACAACTTAGTTTTTGTAATAGAACTCATTTTTCTTAGCTTAATATCAAGTCTGGAAGTTTACAAGTCTTTTGGTTAAGCTTTTGCTAGGAAACTAGCTCATTTGGCTTTTTCAGCCAGCTTATTTGCTTCTACAGCTTATTCTACTTGGCTTTTTGTGATTTTATTGATTGATTATTCTTAGTTAAGCTATTTGTGAGCTTTTGCAACAAACTAGAGCTTCTGAGGTGCATTATTTCTCAAACCCGACTATTTTGTCGTTTTGTGGATTTTTGCTTTTCTATTTTTTGGCTTATTGAGTGTGCTTATTGGAAATTTCTTTTGACAGATCTCTTAAGCATCCAAAAAGAGGGTTGTGTGTCAAATTAGAGCTTATGGCATTAGCTTATGGCTTAATGGGCTGAAAAGCCCAATAAGAATAAGCTTTGTGTTCAATAAGCTGTGATAAGCACATTTTCAGCTTTTGGGCCTTTAGAGTTTTGTTCTTAGAATTAAATTTTAAGTCAGATAGGGCTTTTCCAAGTCAATTGGGCCAAGTTTGACTTTTTGGGCCCAAAAGCCCATTTGTGTTGACTGTTTTTTGGATTTGGCCCATTTGAGGGCCCATTAGGGGTATTTTGGTAATTTCACTTTCATTTTCTGATTATTTAGGTTAAAATAAACTAGTTTGCAAGTTTTTAGAATTTTTCATAATTTTTGGATTTTTAATATTATTTTATTATTATTTTTAAAATTTCACTTTTTCCAACTTTTTACATTTTTCTTAGGTTAAATATATTAAAATAGGAATTCAACAACTTTTAGAATAATTTTATCACTTATAGATTAATTTTTATAATTATTTTAAATTTTAATAGTTTTTAATTCATTTTAAATAGTTTTTATTAGTTTTAAAATTTCTAAAAATAGTTTTTAATCATTTTAGGTCATCTTAGAGGTTTATCAATTGAAAAATCTTTATTTGGGCTTTTTGATAATTTATTTGATTTTTAGGGCTTTAATTAGCATTTAAAAATTGAATATTTAATTATTTAAAAGGTTTGAAAAAGTTTTGATAATTGGTAAACTCTTAGTTTATTATTTTTGATTTTTGGTGAATTTTTGGTAATTTTTAGAATTTATTTTATTTTTGGTGATTTTTTAGGTTCTACGTCGTAACTTTCTAATAATGTTTTTGCTTATTTTTTTCTATTTTTTTTCGACTTCGTCATTTTCTCTTCTAATCCCCTTCTAAACCAATCATTAATCACAAACATTTGGCAAGTTTGTCACACACATATACCTCCTTGGGAAACGAACTTACACACCATTAAGGGTCATTAACACTTGATTTTTCTTAAAGTCATTTGTTCAATACTTACCGCTCATATACGCTCTTTTGTTTTCCTAAACAAGAGGGGTGTATTTTACCTACATCAGAACGAAACTATCCGATCCGCTTACAACTATGCATGTAGGCATAATTCAGGCCCTCAAGTAAAATCTGACTCTCGAATCAAAGCCATTCTAGGAGTGACAACTCAACCCAAGGTCGGCTACAATCACATAATCGAGATCAAACTCAGAAGAGAAGACGACAAACACTACTCTATAATGGAGGGAGATTTTCCGCTTCTTCGTCTTGAAGACATTGAAGACATGCTGCTGTTGATGACTCAAGATACGCTCAAACACTTGGAAGCTGACGAATACATAGCCCTGAATTCAGCTCTTCGTATGTACACACGAAGGGTTGTAATCAAAAAGAGAGTTGAAGACTTGCAACTTGGTGTAGAAAGTTATCAGAGGAAGCTGAATCTCACCGCTCCGTACACTGATGTTCCTACCATTCATCGCGACAAAAGTCCTTACACGAGTACTTTAAAACCAGTTCCAGGTACATTCTACCTAAAAGGATCTGGAGAAAAGAAATTCATGAGAATCGCCGAACTTCACAAGTTTAGTGACGGAACTCTTGAACATGTACGGGACACATTGATTCAGCTCAACAAAACCAGGAGACATCCAAAGGTAACCGTCAAATGGCACGATGGATACATCACAAGTGCTAAATACATGATCGTGAAGATAAATGAGAAGCTGAGGGAGAGATGGTTAATGCGGAGTCTAGAACGATTCGTTGGTGGTAGACCATATGGAGGGCACCACAAGCTACTACAACGATCCATCTAATGGGTCGTACCATCTCAGGTTAACTCCATATTGTTTTACTTGTGAATATGTAAATACTGTGAATATTGTGCTTTTGTGGCTTGATGTAGTGTGAAAATATGATAATTTTTCAAGAATTTCTCACGAGATTCTAAATCTTTCAAAATATATCATATTCAAGCACTACAACTAACCCTCATTAATTTGAGGGGGAGCGTTAACATGTTCTATGGCCATCAATCGATTTCATTTTGTTACCCAAAGACCGGTTAATCCATTAATATCCAAAATATTAGTGATTAACATTTTGGATAAGGGGAGAAAATGGAATTAAGGAAACTTGATAATATATTTGGCTAATTATGAAAAAGACTTCAAGTACAAATCACCTTAATATGTGTGTGGCACATGTTAAGGGGAGCCTTTTTGATAATAAAAAACTCTTAAGACACAAAAACTTTGATATTTATATCACATGTATCTTAAGTGATTTTTTCAAGGATTTTTTTTCATGGTGACAAGTACTTACCCAAAACACACTTTATTCACGACGGATTTTGGTGACAAAAGGGTGGTAGGATTAGGTACTATTCCAATGATTCGTCCAGAACCGGAGGAATCTTCCCAAGGACAATTCCATAGTTAGAAAATATAAGTCTTAGGAAAGATGGGGAATGGATGATGAATGTAGCAGAATGACGCCAATATTGATGCTAGCACTGGAACAATCACAACAAGGTGCTAGTAATGATGTATTGGTAAGAATTGAAGGGGTTGAAGAATGAAAAATAAATGTAAAGATAAAGGGTGTAAAGAAAGAAGCCCTCTTTACAACTTAGGCAAAAACCGGGTCAACACATCTTAAAGACAATTAAGTATCATAGACCCAGTGATGCGATGCACAACCCCTCCCAGCTAACTCAAGTATCTCTCAAAAGATATTTGTTTTAATGTCACGGAGTTCAACACATTATCTATTGGTTTATTCACTCCGAATAAATTGATATTGAAAAGGTGGCAGTCCTCTCCAGCCTCCGCTCACTAAATCAAAATGCACCATTGAGTCTAGAGCCAAGAGATCGTTAAAAGTCTCATTAGGACATTTTTTCAAAGTAAGAAGATTTTATGAGTCCTACACAATAATCTTGTATTCTTGCCAGAACATCCGAGTAATACGAAAGTATTACTATGAAGATGGAAATCCTGCTTGAGCCAACATCAAACAAGCTCATGGTAGGTGACACGTGAGGTTCTTTAAGAACCAATCTTGTGATAATTGGAAAGAAACGATGGTTTGACTCTTAATTGAGATTAAACTTGTTCCAGGGCCTCTACGCATTATCCGAGTGATCTTGCCAGAACACTCAGAGTAGCACTATTTAGTGTTCACAGTGATGAGTGGAAATCCTTTCAGTGTCAACATTAAACAGCACTGCGGTAGGTGACAAGCAAGATTCTATATGAATCAAGCTCGTGACAACTAGAAAGCAACAATGGTGAAAATCTTTATTGAAATTCACTTGTTCTAGGTTTATGAATTGACGGCTTCAGTCACAAGGATATTTAATCCAAATGACTCACTCTTTATGTTCGCAGTCAGCTTTGGACGGTCGAATAAAGAGAACGGGTTTACCCGCGAAATCTTGTCAAGGAGATCTTTAATTAGAGCTACCTGTCACAAGTACGATATTTATTTATCGTCTAACGGTCTTCACCGACCAGAGGTAAAACGCTACCGAATTAGAATAAAATGTCAAAGCCATTTTATTCGTGTTTTATTATGTTGCTGCATTTGAAGACGGTGGCGTTGCGGTGAACCAGATGAAGTCGTCCTCACAGGCTTACTCCTTTTGCTTCACATATTTTAGCAAATTCAAGAAAGTCTGACCTAAATGTCTTCCGTTGTATCAACTCTAAAACTTTCAAGAATTCAACAAAGGATAGGTAAGTGGGACATGAAGTCACGAAGAGGCGAACATCACAAGAAGGCAAAGACTGCACGTGGAAGGCCAAAGAATATGCTCTCAGCCAAAGCCTAATGATTATCAACACATATTCACAAGCACAAAAAGAAAAGATGAAAAGAGAAAATACTACAAACTCAAGAACGAAAACTTAGTATAATATGCTAGGTTTAGGACTTTGTAATTTGGAGTGACCTCCCTTAGGGGGAGATTGTTAGAAATACGTTTTTAACATATATTAGAAGGATCGGTCACTCCAACAATATTATTAAACGTTAGTCTGTTCGTAGTTAAACTTTAGTTACTTTGTTATAAATAACCTAACCCATGGGTTTGTCATGGGTAGGAGGCCCAGGTCCACTATGGACTTGGGTATATAAACCCTTTCCTTCCAAGGAAAGGGTGTTGGTTGTTTTCTTTAGTTTTATTAATACAAGTTTTATTCTCTTATTTCTCTCTCTAGTTTCTCTCTCTAGAAACAACAACCCTTTGATAGAATCAAAGATTATCATATTTCTATAGAACTGCTGAGGTTCTGGAAGACATCATATCCACCTAGTTGGCCCACCTACCCAGACACAGAGGGAGTGGAGATCCCCGCAGCTGGTGGCAAAAAAGGTATTATGTGGATGACCCCGATCATCGACTATTTGATCAATGGAACACTCCCACGTGGAGGGACAGAGGCAAGACAAATAAGTAAGAATTCATGCCGATTCAAGGTCTAGGATAAATCCCTTTACAAGAGATCACCCTCAAACCCATGGCTGCGATGCATAGGACCGGAACAAGCGTACTACATCATCCACATGATACATGAAGAATCGTGTCCCAACGTGATGAGACCGAGGTTAATTATAGAAGAAGACCTGTGTGTTGGATACTATTGTCCCACTATGCACAAGGATGTGCGAAACCTAATCAGTAAATGCAAAGACTGCCAAACTCATAGGCTAGCGCCATTCATTGGAAAGATTAGCTTTTAATGATTCTATTTCTTTCAAGTGTTCAATCTTTTCAAAACGAAATTGGTCAAATTCAGAACATGTTATTTTGTTTTCTTGTGATTCCAGCGGTATATGTTGTTTTAATATGATTCGTGGTGGCGGTTAAGGTCTCCATCGTTTTTTCTTGATTTCCGGCGGAATTTTTTAGAGATTCCGGCGGTGGGTTTTGATTTCCGGTGCAACGAGCAGCAAGAACCGGTGCCCACCGTATAACAGTGGCATCCCCATGAATGTGGAAAGAACGCCTTAGTAAATAGCGGTCAGTTCGCGATAAAATTTCCCAAAAAATGGTGCATTGCATGGATCACGAAGCAGTAATCTGTACCAGCAAAATATTCGCAACCCAGTGGGCTGCAAGACAAAGTAAGACACGACTGGAGAGATAGGATTTCAAAGTGGAAAACGAATTCGGATCAAAAAAGTGGTAAAGTTGTTCAATCATGATTGAGGAAGCTAAAACCATAGCAAGTACAAAGATGGATGCAGACGCTGGAGTTCGGGGTGCTTCATTTAAAGCGGGTGATTTTTTTTTTATCATATTAGCAAATCAAGATATATGCCCAACACATGGAAATCTGAACCTAAATGGAAAGGGCCTTATGTGGTGACAGAGGCTTTGGAGCAAGGCGCATACAAGCTATGCAGCATGGACAGATGTGATTCAGGCCAGTCATGGAATGACTGCGACCTTGAGAGGTGCTGCCGTTAGGATGCTACGACCTATGCATGGATCCCCTTTTAGCTGTAGTCAGATCCTAATAAAATATCCATGTATCTATTTTTTTAAATTTATGCATGATGTTTTACTTTGTATTTCAAAACCTTGCAAGTATTAATAAAACACTGCGGTTCCTAGCTAGTTCTACGGTTTCGTCCTTTCATATGATTATTGTTTTTTTATTAGTACCATTCAAATATATTCATATTTGGCCCACCGGCGTACATGTTCATATCGTTTCTATGTGAAATAAGAGGATTGAGTGAACCCACTAATTAACTTGTCGTATAAGAGGGATGCAACCCCATCGACCACGGATCACATATCCTTGTTAGATACCTTACTAATCAAGGCGTTGTAGTAAGTTATGCATACCAAATACAACATGATGGGCATACGAAAGATACATTGTGCGCGTCTAACAACATTATGTCATTACATAGACACTACTTATGGTAGTGGTGGTCGCCACAAATAATGACACGTTTTCAACCCATAAGTTAGACAAGATGCACTTCATCTTGTGCACTCACATGGTTCCTAGCTTGTGCACTTACGTTGTCTCCACACGTAATAAAACATCAGTATTTGCATATGGATTCTAGACTACGGTCTTATGTCATAACTATTACAGGCTGTATACAAGCATTTACACATCAAAAAGCAAGAATAGAGGAGTGTTTTTGCATACACTTGTTGCATGACGAGAATACTTAGGAAAATACTTGCAACAAATCCCTAGTGGAACGCGACCTCTTCAATTTATGCGAAATTGATATGGAGGAGGATATCGTATGCTCATTTAGTGCCTTTTCATGTCACAAAGAATACGAGTATCACGAACTGAGATAATAGGCACACTAACAGCTATGCCATTAGAAGGAGGTAGATGCGTCGTGCCTATGCCAATAATGACGCTTTTGCCTCTAAGACCTTTCTTATGCGTCGTGCCTAAGCCAATAACAACGCTTTTCCCTCTAAGACCTTTCTTTCTGGACGCACTTCTCGCATGAAGTTTTAAAACTTTTTCCAGGGTTGTTTCCTTAACCACTTTGAAGGGATCCACACTGTCACGAATAGGTACCTTTAGTTGGTGGACATTTGGCTTCAGGTGATAGTCATATTTTTCTTATGTGCCTTCCATTATGTGCCTTCCCAGTATGACCCCTCCATAATTACACTAACGGGCCAATCCTGGTCTGACTCCACCGTCTTTATTAGAGGAAGGTCACACTTCTTTAAATATATGAGGGCGACGTCTAGTTTTTTCTAAGCTAGAGGATCATAAAAGGACACTTGATTTAAGCTTTTATTTAGCAGCCCGTTCTTGGCAGCACACTCTATTGTTGTGCTTTCCACCGCAGTCATGGCTGCCATTATTGCATCAACATATGTTTCTTGAATCTTGGGGGATTCCAAGGCACCCTTGTCAGCTAGGGGAAGACCATTATGAATTAACCATCGTCTCTCCACTATGGCAGATACTAAATGAGGATACATCTCCTCATCAACTCAACTCTCAGAAGGCGGAGTTTCTCTTTGTGCTCATCTACTTGTCGCTGGAGCTTCGCATTAAACTCTTCAGCGTTGGAAAATAACTTATATTTGCATTCCTCTAGTTGTTTCATATCCCTTGGTTGTCTGATTGTTGTTTCTCCAAGTTTACGCACTCTTGAGATAATGAAGCAAGTTGTAAAACCCGCATGCTTTTACCATGAACAGTACACTAATAATCGTACGTACAAGATTAAAACTTTCCTTATATAACATGAACACGTGTCACGAATATTAATTACAAGAATTATGTACGTGTTATTACACGATAAGTATTAAGTACGTCTTAATACACGGTAATTAATATCAACAATAATTACAATCACGAACATGAAATCATGAACGTAAGAATCACGAACATATAATTACGTATTTACATATATTATTAATACGATTAATATCGTTATGTACAAGTACTTAAAACACGGACATTTAATAATAACACGTAATCACGAACACATGAACACAGAATATTTAGACACGAGGAAAAGCTTCGGGGTTCCCTTAGTGGGCCCCATTAGCCACGGCACAAGGAGAAGAGAAAGGCCCAACCCATTTGATTTTTAGTAAGAAACAAATAAAGGAAAACGTTATTTACTTTACAAAAGATTTTCAAGAAACTAAAAACCCTAAATCTTTTGTCTCTCTCTCTCTCTTGGCCGGCGGCATCATCACCACAAGAGGGTGGTTGTTTGATTTTTGTTTAAGAAATCCTACGAGTATGTTCGTGTATTCATTCTCCATTCATTCTACGTATTTTGGTAATCTGAAAACCTTTCTTTTTAATTCTTTTTATATAATTAGTAGCATATGATCATGGAATAATAAAAACAAGATTAAATAACATGTTAAGATCATGGTGGGTAAAATGGTTAAGGGTTTTTTCGGGTTCGTTTGTTCGGTAGCCACAAACCAAGAGACACAAGGCTCTCGGTGTCGTTGGTTCGCACACCAACCGAGACCCATGTCTCGGTGTGGTGTTGTGGTTCGGTCGGCAGCAGGTACAAGGCATCCCGACTTGCGTCGGGGGTGTCCTTGTGGTTATATGGGTCTCGATAGCAACACAGCCCCACCACCGACTTAAGCCGGTGGCTATTTTAGGCAAGCAGGGGGAACTCAGCGCAGGCAGGGGGAACCACCGGCAACTGCCGGTGGGAACCTGGTGTCAGCGGCTAGTCGAGAGACAAAGACCACCGGCAGCAGCCGGTGGCAATGTCACGAAAGCAGGGGAAACCGGCCCAGCCGGGTCGCCACTTTTTTTAGGGGTGTTTGGTTCACGGGTTTCACGGGTCCGGTTCACGACATGTTTAAAATAATACACGGGTTCGGTTCACGAATATTTTTACAAGCCTAATTAATTTTACAAGTATATTTATTTTATAAGTTAATTAAATTAATTTAACATGGCACATAATTAATTTAATTAAAACATGAACTTAGGTTAATTATTATTATTTAATAATACATGTTTTAGCCTAAGTATTTATTTATGTTACACTATAATATTAATTAATTATTAAAACATGGCATATAATTAATTAATAATCATGACCTAGGTTATATTAATATGAATATTAATACATGCTTAACCTAAGTATTTTATACACTTTGATTTAATTAAATCATGCTTATATTTAATTAAATAATATAACCTATAGTTTATTTAATTAACATGCATTATTAATAAACTATACTATTAATCACATGACTTAGAATATTTAATCAGTAAAACTAAGCTTATATTAATAGCTTATTAATCCAGCTTATTTCTAAATATGAAAACTTTCTATTTCAGGAAACTTACTATATTTGGAAACTTTCTATTTTCAGAAACCTATCTATTTTAAGAAGTTAATCTATTTTTGGAAACTTTCTATTTTAGGAAACCTGCTATTTATAGGAAGTTACTTATTATTACACTACAAGTATAATAATACAAGAATATCAGTTAATACTTAATCAGAGTACTTAAAACACATGATAAATACAGGATAACATTAAAATCAGTAAAACAAGACTAAAACATATAAAACAAGTCAAGACATACTATAATCAGTTACGTACGCAGTAAACGGAATACTTATACATGTACCCTTTTATGTAGCATTAGTGAGATCGGAGTAGGACTTCCTTTCGTTCGTCTTTTCCGTTCACTGGACACAAGGTACGGATTCTCCGTCCTTCAGTATGGACAATCTTTCCTTATTAGGATTCCCCGTATGCAGCCAACTATTTTCCCAGTATATGTTTTATATGTTTTGATCTGCTTATGTTTAGTTTTAAATGCCTAAGCGATATACATGCATGACCAGTTCCACCTAGTTATGGAGGTACCATAACCATAACACTGGAGGCACCAGTGTTATGACTTCACCACGGCGGAGTGATAGCTCGTGGCGTCCCTTTCAGCTTTTGGCCATATTATTATATTATCATGTGGGGCGTATAGGTGCATCCTAGGTTACATGTTTTAGCAGATTATTTAGGTGAATGAGGTGTGTGCCTTGCATCCTTCACAAGGAGTTGATCCCTCCTACCCAGACTTAAATTAATTAGAGGCAACCCCTCTAATTGCATGATGAGGTCACCCCTCTAAGTATTCATGCACGTTGATACTTCATGACCTATATTGGCTTAATGGTTAACAGGTTAAACAGTTTTCATAAGATAAACATAAGGCTTTTCAAACTATAAAACCAGTTTTACCAAGTTATACTAGGTTTTTCAAGACTTATACATTTCCGCTGCTATTAAGTCTTTGTTATGTTCAGTCATTCATGTTATGTCGTATATCCGTGCACTGAGCGTTTTGCTCAGCCGTTACTTTCCTTTCCATGTCCCAAAACAGCAGGTACCCAAGGACAGACTCGAGCATTTGGAGGACGTCCATAGGATGGAAGCTGCCATAGACTTCTTCTCTTTTTTGCCTTCATATACTTATGCTTGTTTTGTCATTTCTCATTTCCTTTACTTTATTTATGTTATGGGATTATTTTCGGGAACCGATGTTTGATTTCGGTTTTCCCTTTGGTCATGTATGTTTTACCACATATTACCTTGCATGCTTTGATGACACGCCATAATTACGCGTAACGGTCCACTTATCAAGGTGGGGTGTTGCAATTATGGTATCAGAGACAAGGCTTTGACCTGTAGGCTCTAAAACTTGACATGTGACTAGTGGGTAATCACCAGGATCTTCCTAAGCCAACGCTTGTTATTCCACGTATTGACGTTTTCAGCACCTTTTTGTTTTAACCATGATGTTTTCAGCACCTTGTTGTTTTAACCATGATGTTTTCACCAGTATCCTTTTTACTAATATGGACTGAACAACCGTCATCCATACTTAGTTATGTGTCGTTGTTTATGCATGATGTTTCTTGTGAACTGTGGCTATGTGGACTGAACCCAATAGTTCATAATTAGTCACATAATTTTTTTACTGTTAAGTGTTGACAGATGATTTTTACTTATTTATGTTTCATGTATCATTGTTGCAAGAATTTTGACTAAGTAATGGTTGGTACAGGATTGGCGCTATTTAGTCGCATGTGCTTTTATCGATACTTTAAACTTTGGGACCGACCCATAGGCGTCCCCTCGCCATGTCTTTTGTTTTGGGTGAACTGAACATAGGCGGTTACCCTCGCGCATATAAAAGTTTTATAAAAGACATCATGCATTCATGCACTGTTTTCACGCATAAATTTTTTTTTCATGATTATTGCATAAAATTTTGTTTCATGTTTATTTATATTACGCTCTAATCAGATTAATCATATCAATTTTGTTTTGTGAGCCAACCCCAGTCGTTCACACCAGTGATTTTCAAATTTCATTTCATTACAATCATATTTATTTCATGTCCACTCATTAAAATTTTCATGATCTTTATGTCGATTGTGTTTTCAATGGTTAACTTCATTTTCATGCTGATTATCTTTATACTCCTCCATGTTAATTTCGTTCCATGATTCTTCATGCTGATTCCACCTTCATGCAGATTATGTCTTAAGTAACTTTATGTTAATTAATTTTGTCATCATGTCGATCATGCCCTCGTGCTAGACATCGAAAGATTCTAGTAAATCCTGCTTTTATGATAGTCATGGTTGGTCTTCATTAACCATGATTTCATGCTAATCACTGTTGAATTTCGATTCACCAACCTTCTGGGTGCTTTCTCTATGTAACCAAAATGATGTCTATGCTGAGATTGCTAGGTTATCATGATGATCAGTCCAGTTTGGTCTTCAAACCGTTTAACCAATTATTCCCAGTAAAATCATGCCAGATGACCGACCCATATCGATCATTGTATGTGCATTCCATGTGTACTCCACGTACCGTATTCCATGTGTATTGCACGTACCATAATCCATGTGTATTTCACTTACAATACTCCATGAGTATTCACTAATCGATTCTAAATCATCTCAGGCGTATTCTAATTGTTGATATTCTACGAGATGTTGATGCCGCTCATAACTTGGAGATGGTACTAAATGTTGATGCTGCTGAGTAGTTGGAGACGCTACGAGATGCTGGTGATGTTCAGAACCTCGAGATCCTAAAAGACAACACAAAGGTGTTAGAGCAAAGAAATTGGACGAGAAGATGCTTCACCATCCGATGATTTCCATAACAAACGATGTCCCTACCTTTCAGATATATGTCACATGTCATTTTGTTGTTTTTCAGTCATATGAGTGGGAACTGGTACCAGCTGGACACTCAGCTGAATAGTTTCACAGTCATGAAAATGACCGTCATGGAACTGACAGACAAGATGATAATAACCATTACTGTGACAACAACCATCCTGGTAATCACAATTGAACACCGGTCACGGACATGATCATATATTACAAAGGGTCAACAGTCCAACCGATCCGCCAATTCTGGCATACTAACTTAAGAGTTTCAGTTTTATTCGTTTCACACCTCGAGACACGTGTCAAGACATCAGTCAAGACACATGTCAAGACATCAGTCAAGACACATGTCTCACGTATATTTTCTAAAGACACATGCCAAGACATCAGTCAAGACACATGTCATACGCATATTTTCTCAAGATACGAGTCAAGACACATGACTCACGTCTAACTCCTACTATAGCCCTAAGAAATTCAGGGTACCCTACAAGGGGTATACCTATTTTGTTGTGCCATGTATTAATCAGGCCACAAGAATTTCCATACCATCACCGGTATTTTATTCACGTTTGGACACGCAGAGTTCATTCTGCGTTAGACAGGCAAAACACATCCAACAAGATCTGTTACGTTTACTTCATGACACTCTCATTTCTTGATTTCATATTTTATATATCCACGACCATAAAGGACACTAATGTTAGGTTTTTGCCAAGTAAGAAAATTAAGTTCGTTGAAGTGGTCTAATCGAATTGATCCTGGTTAACTATGCGACTCAGCTGTTTTTGGTGAAAAAGAATATTTTTGGTTGTTTTAAAATAAATGTGCAAGACGTAAATGAAAATGACGTTAATTTAAATCTAACTTTAATTTAAAGTAAATGACAAGAATTTAAAACGTGACGAGAAATTAAAAGGGAACTTAAAGTAAATAACGCAAACTTAAAACTAACCTAAAGGTAAACTTAAAACGCAACTAAAACTTAAACTAAGGCAAGGCTTAAAATAAATCAAAGGCAAGTAAACTTAAAGTGCGACTAAGTAAAAAGGCGGGAAAGGTAAAGCTTAAAAATTAAAACTTAAAAACTGAAACTAAAAAGAACCTGAAAGCAGCTCATTCGGAATAATCCTTCGTTCGGAATAATCACTCATCCGGAATGTTACCTTCGTTCGGAATGATTCTTCTTCACTCGGAATATTTACCAAAACCCTTGATCCGGAATAAAATGTTCACCCGGAATAAAACCTTTATCCGGAATAAATTCTTTATTCGGAATATGTCACTTATCCGGAATAAATCCTTCACTCGGAATATAAGCCTTGATCCGGAATGTTCACTTGGTTCAGAATATGAAGCTTGGTTCGGAATGTTTTGCTGATCCAGAATAAAGTATTGATTCGGAATATATTCCGAATGAACTCAAACTCCTTGATTCGGAAGATGTTCCGAATGAACACACCTTGATCCGGAAGAAATTTGATTCAGAATATTTCACAACAACTCCTTTATTCGGAATGTTCCGAATGAACAGCTGATCCGGAATGTTGAATCTTCCGAATAAAGACCTTGATCCGGAATGTTTGAAGTTCCGAATGAATCACCTTCATTCGGAATAATAAATGTTCCGGATGAACAAACTTTGGATCGGAATGTTCCGGATGAACTCCCTTGACTCAGAATATTCTGCTTTGTTCGGAACAACCACAACAACACCTTGATTCGGAACAAATGCTTGATTCGGAATACCTGGGCAAACACAGTAACAACGAAGAACAAGGAGAACAAAAAGTAATACGGATCTAAACAAAATTAATAAAAATCAAACAAAAGATTAAATCAAACTAACCAAATAACATCTACTAATCATAAACTAACAATCCAAAACAATCAAACTAACAATAATAATCAAAATAATCAAAACCCACTTTAATCAAATCAATAAAATATCAAAAACATGAACATAAACAATAAAGCATAAAGATTAAGATCAAACAAGAAAGGAAGATAGGAGATCAAACAATAAAAGTAAAGATTGACAATAATTAAAAGGAAACTTACTTGAAATTAAAGGTATTTAAGGTGCAAGACAAGTATTTAAATTTGACAATTAAGTAAATGACATGTATTAAAATGTGCAAGGAAATGAAAATGGAAGAACTAGTGTCACTCTAGCCAACAAAAACAAATGGAATGAAAATGGATCCTATTTATAGGAGGATTAGGGAGGTGCTTAGGAAGCTTCCTCCCCTCTTTCTTCTTTCTTTAATTGCATCATTAAGTCCTTAATCTTCTTAGTGCTTCGACTTTAATGACTTTGTCTCGGGATTTCTTTAAACTCGTCTTTGAATTTCTTCATAAATAAGACTTGAGTTCTTCGGCTTTAAGTAAACTTCCGTCTTTTGACTTTTTCTTCGATAAATCTTCAAAATTGGTCTTGGAATTCCGTTCTTTTTGCACTCTTGATTTCTTGACTTCGTCTTTTGTCTTTTTCTTCGATAAAAGCCCGTGAATGCCCGTGTTTTCTCCCTTTTTCACATTTTCATCCTAAATCACAACAAAAACACAAACCACGCATGATTCCGACATTTATGACATAAAATACACGTTTTGGCTCGGTTATTATTGTAGTTAAGTGGTAAAAAGGATGGGTGTTTACACACCTATCAAATCCCCTACACTTGACCATTTTAATGTCCTCATGCAATGCATTAGTTACAAAGCACGATTACACTTTTCATCATAATCAATCCATGTTGGCCTTTATTAAAGAGATAGAAAATTATAAACATTCAAAGTAAAGAAATAAAAAACATACCTTTGGGTTTTGGAAATGTCATGGATGATCATCATCCTCAAGTTTTCACTTTCTCCAAACCAAGCTTAAAAACGAGATCATTGTTATTATAAGTTAGCCAACTAACACAAACTCATGTGGGCCAATTATTTACTTAGACTCCCTTATTCCTAGGTGTATCTCTTATATTTTATTGTTGTCTTGAATGATCACGAGGATGCATTTTTGACTTATTTCGATAGTTATTTAGGCTGAAAATAAAGTGGAACGATTTAATCAATAGTTAGCTAAAGGACAAAATCTTTTAAAACTGCTTCTCGGGACCTCAAAAAGTTCATATCTTGGCATAACTCGCTTCGCGATTTGAGACCTTTCTCGGACCGATATTTGGCAGCGACTTCATACTTCAAATCTTGAGAGACGTTCATGAAATAATGGTCTTCTCTTCGTAATAGGAATTTCTTCACTTGAAGTTTTGAGAGATTCTTCATATTTGGACCACGACTTCTTCATTTTTCTCCAATCTTTATTTTGGACTTTGATATACAACGATCCGCCTCCTTTTTGGACTTGGATCTATTTATCCTCATACCTTGTTAGGGCCTTTTTGGATAGACTTCTCCATGATCTTTACGGGAGTATTTGCTTTTCGTCATGTGTCTCGATCCTTCATATTGATTTTCGATAAATGATTCTTCACATCACTTTGGATCTTTAGCAACAAAATGTAGCCCTCATGCTGTTAGGGCCTTTTCGGACTCGCCAATCTTCGCATCCCGCTTCAATAAGTTATGCCTTGGCTATGAACTCTAATCCATACCGAGCAACTTTTAAACAATCTTGGGCTAGAAGCTAAGTAACTTTTCAAATCGTACAACCTTATTTATTGCATATAAATTTATTAGCAAGCGATGGGAGAATAGGCTTATAATTAACTCACATAAATTCACGAAAGGATACCAAACTTATAATTGACTCTATCATCTCTCGTTCTCCATAATTTAAAATCTCAAGGAATGAGACTCGTGGATGCTTAGCCTATTAAATCAAAGTTTTGGGTTTTCGAGTCGTCTATAGGATCTTGCAAACTCTTAGACTTTTTCAAGTTTAGAAATCGCATTTTAAAGTTCCCTTGATAAACAACTCTCTAGGATCAATTATAGGAACTTGCGAAAAGTTCTTGTTCTTAACCCGTGAGAGTTAAGACTTTCGCGTTTTATAGCTCCCTATATAAAAGCCTAGCAAAACTTGACTTAAACATGTTAAGGATACTAGCTAGAGTAAACTTAGATAAGTAAACTCGGGTTGAGTCAAAAGATTCACAACGTTTTGAAAATTAAAACCACTTTATTAAAATTTTATTCTAGCAAAGAAAGAAAATAACTATACAAAGGGAAAAACTAATAGGCCAAAATAGATCAAAAATTTGGAAAAATGTCGAAAAATTAATTTTCCGGTTAAAATGAGGACAAATACAAGGAAAAGACCACTTAACTTCGATAGAAGTCCCCCCTACACTTGAGATAAACATTGTCCTCAATGTTTAAGCATGTGGGAGTAAACTCCCCTACACTTAGGACATTGTGCACGTTATTTAAATCTCGCTAAGGAAAAGACAACTAACGAGATTCCTATTTTAATATTGGAAAATATAAAATAGTGAATCGAAAAGAGTTTAGGATAGAACCGGGAAGACGGAAACACGGAATCACGGGTCGTCAAAAATCATCAAGAGTGGATTATTGAGCGCTCGAATCCCTAAATATGAGAAGAGAGGAGAGGAAATAACAAACACCAACGGGTCTCCCCTACACTTATGATAAAGAAAGCTAAAAGATAGATACATGGGTTGCCTCCCAAGAAGCGCTTGATTTTTGTTCACCGAGTCGTGAGCCTGACTCGACCTTGATTATCATAGGAAGAAGCATGAAAAACATCCACCGGGATCAAATACATACTTTTCGTCCATCAAATAGCACAAGCTTAAGGCGAACAAGGCAAGCCAAAGAAGAGTAGGCAAGGTTCCCTTAATCAAAGATGGAGCACGGTGGAAGCAAGGGTGTTGAGGTGCAAGCATATCTTCAAAAGTTCCAAAGATTTTTCCTTTTATTTCATCAGACGGATACTGAGATGGCTGAAGAATATCGATACCGGGGTCGAACACCTTTTCCTTTAGGGGAAAATAGCACTCAGGCTCAGCAGAATTTGAAGATGATCCGCGAAGAAAATGCACAACCTCGTCCTCAGAAGGTGGACAAAGAGGTGTTAAATCATACGTGTTGCGGATGTTGGTGTCGTCCGGTTGCTTCTCCTTTGAAAGAATTTTCTTTAAATCCGAAGTAGGATCAAGACCATAATCATCAAAGTCCAAAGGAGGTGCATCACTCTCATGAGGGAAGTAAGTATTGAGGAAAGTAGAGAAGTCTTCCTCAAATGAGTAGTCATCCAAAGTAGGATTAAGCATAGTTGGCGGAGGATCTTCATCATGTGAAGAATCACTCGAAAGAGTATCTGCCTCATCAAAATCATCATATGTGGGCATGTCGGGATACTCGGAAGTAAAGTCATCATAATAATCCATATCTGAGCTAGAATCATCATCATAAGCATCAAATATCGGTGGAGAATCATATATGGGAGAAGGTTCCAAATTGGGGAGAGAATCATCCACATCATCTTGAAAAAGTGGATTATCATTGCAAGAATCGAATAGAGGATTGTTGTAGACGACAAAATCATCAAGAACATTAATCATATTCGCTGATTCTCTTCCAAAGGATTTGCTTGTAAGCTTCCCCATTTCAAAAACTTGTGCATCATCCCCGACTCTTAAGATGAGCTCACATTTATCCACATCAATTAAAGCTCGGCCGGTTCTCAAAAATGGGCGTCCAAGTATTAACGGAATACGAGGGTCCATTTCATAGTCAACAATGACGAAGTCGACCGGAAAAGTGAATGTGCCAACTTTAATGAACACATCTTCGGCAATACCAACGGGGTAAGCGAGAGTGTGATTGGCTAGCTCAAGAGTCATTTTGGTGGGTGTAAGGTCGGGAAATGGTAACTTTTTCCAAACACTTAAAGGCATCAAATTAATACTTGCCCCGAGATCGGCTAAGGCAGTAAATTTGTCGGTTTGGTTAAAAGTACAAGGTAGCACAAAACGACAGGGATCTCCAAGTTTTTCCGGAAGTTCTTTAAGAAGGACGGCAGAACAATTTTCATTCAATCCAGTATTAACAAACTCGGCCATCTTCTCCTTCTTACTAAGCAATTCCTTAAACATCTTAACAAATTTAGGCATTTGTGCTAGAGCTTCGACAAGGGGAAAAGTGAAGGTCATTTCCGAAACTTTCTTCAAATAGTTTGACACTTGAATGTCATCCTTGGTGTGCATTTTGGCCTTGTCTAAGCGAGATGGATAAGGAATCTTGGGTTTATAGGTGGAAGGTGTAGGTGTAGTAGGTAAAGTTTGAGATGTTGAAGGTGGGGTTGGTGGAGGATTCTTGGTGGGTACTTCGTCATGACGAGGCGGAGACGGTAATGGTGTACTAATACTAGGTGTGGGAGGAGTAGGGATAAATGGTGGTGGAGGAGGTGTAGATGATGGGGGCGGGGTAGGTGGTCCTACTAAAGTAACTCCATTACGGGTAGTAATAGCACTCACATTCGCTCGCGGATTGGTGACGGTGTTTGAAGGTAGAGAACTCGAAGTAGAGGGTTGAGTGGTGGGCAAGAAACTAGCCATCATATTCTTCAAATCATTCGTTTGATTGCTAAAGGAGGATTGTATATTATCTCGAAGCTCGGATCTAATGTCATTCCCTTGCTTGATGATATCCCCTTTTAAATTGATAATTTGGCTCTGTAGATTCTTGATTTGCTCTCCTTGGGTTCTCATTAAGGCTTCAACATCTTGATTGATGGGTGGGGCTTGTTGAGCGGGTGGGTGATAAGGATTAGAAGCTCTAGGTGGGATTTGGTTTCTTCTATTGTAGTTGTTGTTGGGGTTTTGGTTTTGAGGAGAAAAACTAGGTGAAAGGTAGTTGTTGGACCGGTAACTTAGCAAATTTCTATCCCCTTGAGGTCGGGCTTGGTAATTTTCTGGTGAATAATTACCATAAGCCGCATACACGTTTTTCGGATTTCCTTGAGTAGAAGGAAAATCAGTGTATGAGTGTGGACCGCCGCATGTCTCACAAGGATTGGCTACCGCTTTAACTTGTTGTTGGTTTGTAGCGAGGAGCAAGATATTTTTGTTCATTTCGGCCATCATGCGGGTGAATTCGGTCATATCAGGGTTTGCTGAAGTAGAAGAAACATTGACTCTCGGGTTGTTCCTTGAAGAAGCGGAGGAATCCCAGTTTTTGTGATGAGTAGTCATGTTCTCAATAAGCTCTCTACACTCCTCGGGTCTTCTTTTCATAAATGTGCCACCGGCGGCTGCATTAATCGTATCATGATCACGAAAAGTCAAACCGTTGTAGAAAGTATCAATTAAGGTCACAGGGAGCATGTTGTGGTTTGGACATCGATCGATTAAGACATTATATCTTTCCCAAGCATCAAAGAGAGATTCATCGGGTTCTTGCATGAAACCGCTGATTTGATTGCGAAGGCTCGTGACCATGGATGGTGGAAAGTAGCGCGACAAAAAGCGTTGAGTCATGTCATCCCAAGTATGAATTGAGATCTTTGGAAGACGATCAAACCATTTCTCGGCGGGGTGTGATAAAGTATGTGGAAAGAGTTGAAGGCGAAGAACATCCATTGTGGCACCGGGCAACTTCATGCTTTGAGTGATAGTAATGAATTTGTCGAGGTGTTTGTTGGAATCATCATCAGGCATTCCGGCGAATGGATTAGTTTGCACTTGTTGGATCATGTGATGCTTCAACGAAAACTCCGGAGCCGTGATTTGCATCGACGCAATCGGTCCTCCTCGTCCAAACATGGTAGGTTGACAAAGCTCCTCTATTGTCCGAAGGTTGGGCTGTGGAAGAACATTGTTGTTGTTATTGTTGAGGTGCGGTGGATTATTGTTGTTGTTCACACCTGCCATACCTAAATCTTCACGAGTCTCGGGCTCTTGATAAGTAGAAGATCTAGTACGCACACACCTGCGAAAGCAAAAGAAAATAATACCAAACACAAAGAGAATATATATACACAATAAAAATAAAATCTTTTTGGATTTTTGAAATTTTTTAATTTTTATGGATTTTTAACAATTTTTAATTATTTTTTTTTTTGGATTTTTGAAATTTTTAAGCAAGAAAAATAACACTCACGAATGAACGGATCCCAAAAAGCAACGCGTCTCTCACAGAAAACCGTTAATCTTTACGAAAAGAGCCGGCAGCGGCGCCATTTTAATGTTAGGTTTTTGCCAAGTAAGAAAATTAAGTTCGTTGAAGTGGTCTAATCGAATTGATCCTGGTTAACTATGCGACTCAACTGTTTTTGGTGAAAAAGAATATTTTTGGTTGTTTTAAAATAAATGTGCAAGACGTAAATGAAAATGACGTTAATTTAAATCTAACTCTAATTTAAAATAAATGACAAGAATTTAAAACGTGACGAGAAATTAAAAGGGCACTTAAAGTAAATAACGCAAACTTAAAACTAACCTAAAGGCAAACTTAAAACGCAACTAAAACTTAAACTAAGGCAAGGCTTAAAATAAATCTAAGGCAAGTAAACTTAAAGTGCGACTAAGTAAAAAGGCGGGAAAAGTAAAGCATAAAAATTAAAACTTAAAAACTGAAACTAAAAGAACCTGAAAGCAGATCATTCGGAATAATCCTTCGTTCGGAATAATCACTCATCCGAATGTCACCTTCGTTCGGAATGATTCTTCTTCACTCGGAATATTTACCAAAACCCTTGATCCGGAATAAAATGTTCACCCGGAATAAAACCTTGATCCGGAATAAATTTTTTATTCGGAATATGTCACTTATCCGGAATAAATCCTTCACTCGGAATATAAGCCTTGATCCGGAATGTTCACTTGGTTCGGAATATGAAGCTTGGTTCGGAATGTTTTGCTGATCCGGAATAAAGTATTGATTCGGAATATATTCCGAATGAACTCAAACTCCTTGATTCGGAAGATGTTCCGAATGAACACACCTTGATCCGGAAGAAATTTGATTCGGAATATTTCACAACAACTCCTTTATTCGGAATGTTCCGAATGAACAGCTGATCCGGAATGTTGAATCTTCCGAATGAAGACCTTGATCCGGAATGTTTGAAGTTCCGAATGAATCACCTTCATTCGGAATAATAAATGTTCCAGATGAACAAACTTTGGATCGGAATGTTCCGGATGAACTCCCTTGACTCAGCATATTCTGCTTTGTTCGGAACAATCACAACAACACCTTGATTCGGAACAAATGCTTGATTCGGAATACCTGGGCAAACACAGTAACAGCGAAGAACAAGGAGAACAAAAAGTAATACGGATCTAAACAAAATTAATCAAAATCAAACAAAAGATTAAATCAAACTAACCAAATAACATCTACTAATCATAAACTAACAATCCAAAACAATCAAACTAACAATAATAATCAGAATAATCAAAACCCACTTTAATCAAATCAATAAAACATCAAAAACATGAACATAAACAATAAAGCATAAAGATTAAGATCAAACAAGAAAGGAAGATAGGAGATCAAACAATAAAAGTAAAGATTGACAATAATTAAAAGGAAACTTACTTGAAATTAAAGGTATTTAAGGTGCAAGACAAGTATTTAAATTTGACAATTAAGTAAATGACATGTATTTAAATGTGAAAGGAAATGAAAATGGAAGAACTAGTGTCACTCTAGCCAACAAAAACAAATGGAATGAAAATGGATCCTATTTATAGGAGGATTAGGGAGGTGCTTAGGAAGCTTCCTCCCCTCTTTCTTCTTTCTTTAATTGCATCATTAAGTCCTTAATCTTCTTAGTGCTTCGACTTTAATGACTTTGTCTCAGGATTTCTTTAAACTCGTCTTTGAATTTCTTCATAAATAAGACTTGAGTTCTTCGGCTTTAAGTAAACTTCTGTCTTTTGACTTTTTCTTCGATATTTCAGAATTGGTCTTGGACTTCCGTTCTTTTTGCACTCTTGATTTCTTGACTTCGTCTTTTGTCTTTTTCTTCGATAAAAGCCCGTGAATGCCCGTGTTTTCTCCCTTTTACACATTTTCATTCTAAATCACAACAAAAACACAAACCACGCATAATTCCGACATTTATGACATAAAATACACGTTTTGGCTCGGTTATTATTGTAGTTAAGTGGTAAAAAGGATGGGTGTTTACACACCTATCAGACACCATTCGTATCACCCATGTATACGAAAGTTCTCCTTCAGTCTAAGGATAAGATCCAATCCGATAACGCACTTACCTCGAACAGATGCGAGTTAAACATGATTCTGATTATGGACAATGAACAACACACCAAGCTACGATTGGTCGTCATTCATATCAGATTATATACAACGATGTTCAGGCTCCTGAATATTTTTAGCATGGTTTTCCATCAGGAAAATCTGTACAAACTATGTATGCGTTACAAGCACGTGTTTGTTACTCCATGGCTGCGAAGATTTTCAGCTATTATTGATGACACAACTTTTGAGGTTCCTTATTCTTAAACAGCTGATTATTTTAAAAAATTTCCGATATAAATTCCAGAAGAACCTTCAAGGAGGAGGGCGGTAACATGAGATTATGTGTCGACTACCGTCGATTTAAACAAATTACCATTCATGACCGTTATTCCCTCCACGTATTGAAAATGGGTTGGATCAACTTTAGGGTGCTAACCACTTTTCCAAGATCGACTTATGATCATCCTGCCAGCATTGACGAGTAAAAGAGCAGGATATTTCTATGACTGCTAATTATACACGACTTGCTCATGCTAAATTCATGATTTGTTTTAGCCTTATAAATACTCCAGCAGCATTATGGACTTAATAAATTGAGTTCCACGAACTCATAAACAAATTAATCAGTATTTTCATCAAATGACAACATGACCTTCTCTAAGTCTAGAGAAGGGCACGATGACCATATTCGCACAATGTTGCAAATTCTATGACAGAATAAATTTCACCACGAAATTCTTCCAGTATGAATTTTGGTTGATTACAGTGACATGCTGAATCACATTGTTTCTCACGGCTAGTCTTACCACGACTAAGCTTACACATAAACGAGAGAATCCTACACTATATTATGTGTTCTAGAAGATCCTACGCTAATAGAAGTCTAATTGTAGAGACTCATGGTTTTCTAAACTTCTATGTATCCAGTTCTAGGGAATAAGATGTAGTTATGTTCATATCTAATTTCCTGACATACCATCAGGTTAAGATAGAACACCTACATACTAGTAGCTATCTCCACCGGGAACAATTTCCGAATGGAAATGGTACAGTAACTCCATGGAATTGTCAGCAGTTTGACCATCTGCAAAATCCTTGCATCCGCAAAGATTTCACAGTAGTAGAATTTTAGATATTTCAGCCAAAGATCGTACGATCACTTGGCCTCTTTCGGCTATCAAATCAGATTTCGGCTGACGTTCGGATTCATTATTACGATCACGCCTTTAGCCAATTTCATGATTTGCTTCTGCATTCACGTTCATGAACTATTCACGTTCATGATCGCATTCTAGCTTACGATTTAACTCCCACTTTCGTTCCAAAAAGTTTATAGAGAACGTGGGAGACCAGAATCAAGTTTAATAAACTTTCCATCCTCAGACAGACGTTCCACGTCACATTTCACGTCTTACCTCATACCGTTTAGCATTATCATCAGTTATTCTATGTTCACGATATGTTTCACATGTCATGTACACTCCACGTTTCACATATCACGTTCTCGATATGTTACACGTATCATTATTCATCATATGCTTCTTATATTACACTCATCATATCTCCACGTATCACGTTCACAATCGTTCACGTATCACGTTCACAATTGTTCACGTACTACGTTTCAGTATGTCTCGTGCATCATTGCTCAGACGTTATTAATGTCAGATATTTTGGGTTATTTTATATCATAACGTTTCATTTACACCTGCACATTAATTCTTTTCCACTCGATCAGATTCATGCTGATCTATCTTATATTGATGAACAAGAAACTTTCTGTATCGTCAACCAAAAGTCATGAAGAATAATATTGTTATTTCCGCCAAGACCGTTTAGAGGACCGTTCTGGGCGGGAAGCCACTTGGAACGGAGGAGTACATCCGGACTTCTAATCCGTTTTCTCTTATCAATTAGATATGTTCTTTCAGTCACGTTACGTTCCATGTCCTTTCAAGACATGTCACGTTCCACGTTCCTTTCTACCATGTCACCTTCAGGTCCTTTTATCTTACATACCCTCTCAGTTTGATTCGGGTATGTTTCTCTTTCATTTTACTTTATCTATAATTCGGGGACGAATTATTCTTTTCAGGGGGGAAGAGTTGTAAACCCGCATGCTTTTACCATGAACAGTACACTAATAATCGTACGTACAAGATTAAAATTTTCCCTATATAACATGAACACGTGTCACGAATATTAATTACAAGAATTACGTACGTGTTATTACACGATAAGTATTAAGTACGTGTTAATACACGATAATTATTATCAGCAATAATTATAATCATGAACATGAAATCATTAACGTAAGAATCACGAACATATAATTACGTATTTACGTATATTATTAATACAATTAATATCGTTATGTACAAGTACTTAAAACACGAACATTTAATAATAACACGTAATCACGAACACATGGACACACAATATTTAGACACAAGGAAAAGCTTCGGTTTTCTCTTAGTGGGCCCCATTAGCCGCGACACAAGGAGAAGAGAAAGGACTAACCCATTTGATTTTTAGTAAGAAACAAATAAAGGAAAACATTATTCACTTTACAGAAGATTTTCAAGAATCTAAAAACCCTAAATCTTTTATCTCTCTCTCTCTTGGCCGGCGGCATCATCATCACAAGAGGGTGGTTGTTTGATTTTTGTTTAAGAAATCCTACGAGTGTGTTCGTGTATTCATTATCCATTCATTCCACGTGTTTTGGTAATCCGAAAACCTTTCTTTTTAATTCTTTTTATATAATTAGTAGCATATGATCATGGAATAATAAAAACAAGATTAAATAACATGTTAAGATCATGGTGGGTAAGATAGTTAAGGGTGTTTTCGGGTTTGTTTGTTCGGCCGCCACACAAACCGAGAACCACAAGGCTCTCGGCGTCGTTGGTTCGCACACCAACCGAGACCCATGTCTCGGTGTGGTGTTGTGGTTCGGTCGGCAGCAGGTACAAGGCACCCCGACTTGCGTCGGGGTTGTCCTTGTGGTTATATGGGTCTCGGAAGCAACACAGCCCAACCACCGGCTTAAGCCGGTGGCTATTTTAGGAAACCAGGGGGAACTCAACGCAGGCAGGAGGAACCACCGGCAACTGCCGGTGGGAACCTGGTGTTAGCGGCTAGCCGAGAGGCAAAGACCACCGGCAGCAGCCGGTGGCAATGTCACGAAAGCAGGGGCAACCGGCCCAGCCGGGTTGCCACTATTTTTAGGGGTGTTAGGTTCACGGGTTTCACGGGTCCGGTTCGCGACATGTTTAAAATAATACACGGGTTCGGTTCACGAATATTTTTACAAGCCTAATTAATTTTACAAGTATATTTATTTTACAAGTTAGCTAAATTAATTTAACATGACACATAATTAATTTAATTAAAACATGAACTTAGGTTAATTATTATTATTTAATAATACATGTTTTAGCCTAAGTATTTATTTATTTGTTTATTTTACACTATAGTATTAATTAATTATTAAACTATGGCATATAATTAATTAATAATCATGACTTAGGTTATATTAATATGAATATTAATACATGCTTAACCTAAGTATTTTATACACTTTAATTTAATTAAATCATGCTTATATTTAATTAAATCATATAACCTATTGTTTATTTAATTAACATGTATTATTAATAAACTATATTATTAATCACATGACTTAGAATATTTAATCAGTAAAACTAAGCTTATATTAATATCTTATTAATCCAGCTTATTTCTAAATATGGAAACTCTCTATTTCAGGAAACTTACTATTTTTGGAAACTTTCTATTTTTAGAAACTTATCTATTCTAAGAAGTTAATCTATTTTTGGAAACTTTCTATTTTAGGAAACCTGCTATTTTTAGGAAGTTACTTATTATTACACTACAAGTATAATAATACAAGAATATCAGTTAATACTTAGTCAGAGTACTTAAAACACATGGTGAATACAGGATACTATTAAAATCAGTAAAACATATATGATAAATACATGATAATATTAAAATTAGTAAAACAAGACTAAAACATATAAAACAAGTTAAGACATACTATAATAAGTTACGTACGCAGTAAACGGAATAATTATACATGTACCCTTTTACGTAGCATTAGTGAGATCGGAGTAGGACTTCCTTTCGTTCGTCTTTTCCGTTCACTGGACACAAGGTACAAATTCTCCGTCCTTCAGTATGGACAATCTTTCCTTATTAGGATTCCCCGTATGTAGCCAACTGTTTTCCCAGTATATGTTTTATATGTTTTGATCTGCTTATGTTTAGTTTTAAATGCCTAAGCCATATACATGCATGACCAGTTCCACCTAGTTATGGAGGTACCATAACCATAACACTGGGGGCACCAGTGTTATGACTTCACCACGACGGAGTGATAGCTCGCGGCGTCCCTGTCAGCTTTTGGCCATATTATTATATTATCATGTGGGGCATATGGGTGCATCCTAGGTTACATGTTTTAGCAGATTATTCAGGTGAATGAGGTGTGTGCCTTGCATCCTTCACAAGGAGCTGATCCCTCCTACCCAGACTTAAATTAATTAGAGGCAACCCCTCTAATTGCATGATGAGGTCACCCCTCTAAGTATTCATGCACGTTGATACTTCATGACCTATATTGGCTTAATGGTTAACATGTTAAACAGTTTTCATAAGATAAACATAAGGCTTTTCAAACTAATAAACCAGTTTTACCAAGTTATACCAGGTTTTCTAGGACTTATACATTTCCGTTGCTATTAAGTCTTTGTTATGTTTAGTCACTCATGTTATGTCGTACATCCGTGCACTGAGCGTTTTTCTCAGCCGTTACTTTCCTTTCCATGTCCCAAAACGGCAGGTACCCAAGGACAGACTCGAGCATTTGGAGGACGTGCATAGGATGGAATCTGCCATAGACTTCTTCTCCTTTTTGACTTCATATACTTATGCTTGTTTTGTCATTTCTCATTTCCTTTACTTTATTTATGTTATGGGCTTATGTTCGGGAACCTATGCTTGATTCCGGTTTTCCATATGGTCATGTATGTTTTACTACATATTACCTTGCATGCTTTGATGACACACCATAATTACGCGTAACGGTCCATTTATCAAGGTGGGGTGTTACACAAGTAGTTAAGATTTATCATCCTTCAGTGATTGAATGGTGTCTGTATTCATCCTGTTTGTAGTTTCTGTTGGTGCTAGCTTCACTTTTACGCATGCTAGTTCCATATTCTTCTATACCATTGATCTGGCATGCTCTACATCCGTGGTTTATGCTTGATATGCTGTTTCTACAAATATATTTTTTAAATGGGATAGTAGGTTTACTTCGTGTGTCACAATTATTTTACTTCATTCACCAACATGTCATCCGAAAGGAAGTCTAGGAGATGAGAGCGCTAGAGAGGAATAATATTATCCAAAATGTATTTGCAATCTTGGGCCTTGGAGAAGTTATACAACTAGGATACGTACCACCAGGGAATAAAGATGTGTTTGTGAGATGTTGAGGTAGTCTCATCCGGTTAATGAATAGTTTTTTTACAGGCACACATGGTTGTTGTATACCCAGTGCGACACAGGGATTGCACGGACAATTTTTGGTGAGCTAATCTTTTCTGCATCCGCTCTGTGGTACGTCATGATGAACGTGATTAGATTTTACCAGGGAAAGACCATATGTTAAACAAGTATGCGAATATATGGAAAACTATTGTACCTTTGCTTTCTAGTATGTGGAGGAACTTCAGTAGAAGAATATTAGGAGCTCGTTTCAGGCTAATGGTCCGCAGGTGGTGAGGGAGCGACATTTATTTCTTTAAAGGCATGCTTTGCATATAGGACGGTTCTCCAATTTCCTTTCACGCTATTTTTAGAGGGACGTCGACGGACTTCTCTCTTGGTCTCTTTTGAATCAAGCATACAACACACTTGTCTATCGATTCAGGTGCTTCAAGGTTTATCTCATCTTCTGACAATACCATTGGTTCTAGGCTTGTATTTTTGTCCTCCTCATGGGAATGTATTTCGACATATCAAGGTATACCATAGAGGGGGTCGGATTTAGTACTTGTATATGAAGGCCACCTACATCTAGATCTATTCATAGCGGTTGTTCATAGCGGTCACCTACATCTATTCATGAGGCGGCCACCTACATCTATTCATAGCGGTTGTTCTCCTTCCGGAAGTAGGCGTGGCCGCATGATCACAACTTTTGGGTGCTGGCGTCTCAATAATTGGCAGAGACTCATTTCTACATAAAGGAAATATGGTATGACTTTAGTATGATATGTGTGGTAGACACACAATTAAGAGAGCAACAGACGATGATTACTAACCATGTACGAAGTCATCATAAAATTGTGGAACTTGATCTTTGCTAAGATCGATGTTCTGACTTAGCCTAATAGAGTACAACAACGCTTCTAGATAGGTCTGTATGGGTATACGATTGGTGTTAATGGCTTCGACATCCGCAACACTGTATGTAGGGGTGAGCAGAAACCGCAACGCAAATCGCAAAAGCCGCAAAAATACCACACCGCAAAAACCGCACCACGACAAAAACCGATGGAGCGGTTTTAAGAAAAAAGAAAACCGCAAATGCGGTGTAGTTGCGGTTTTACCCGTAAAACCGCACCATAAAATCCGCACCGTACCTCATATTAAATATAAAACCAAAATATGACACATCAATTATATAACTTATGTTATGAGTGTTTTAGTGCATATTATTCTTAACATTCTAAGAAATGTGTGTGTATACATTAGATATATGCATTTTTATAACTGAAAATACCTGCATTGTGAACCAAAAACCGCAAAAACCCACAGTATTTATTAAATCATAAGTGGTGGTGCGGTGCGGTTAAAATCCGCAAAAACCGCAAAAATCCACAAAACCGAAACCGCGCAGTGCGGATCCATATTTTTCTAAAAACCTCAATCGCGGATGCGGTTTCATTTTTGCCAATATCCGCAACGCCCCACACCATGCTCACCCCTAATTTTAAGTACCTGGTTCAGGTTGTCCATCTTTATGCATAAAGGAAATACGGTACAACTTTAGTATGATATGTGCGGTAGACACACGAATAAGAGAGAAAAGGAGGATGATTACTAACCATGTACGAAGTGATCATAAAATTGTGGAACTTGATCTTCGCATAGATCGATGTTCTGACTTAACCCAATCGAGTACAACAACGCTTCTAGATAGGTCTATATGGGTATACGGTTGGTATTGATGGCTTCGACATCCGTAACACTGTATGTACCTGTTTTAGGTCGTCCATCTTTTATCATGGACTCTTGTGTAACTAAATCATACTCAAAAGGATAAATGACGTTGTCTATCCAGAAGAATTTGTTATTCTAGTTCTTTAGAGAATCAACTTCACTTCATAACACTAGAGCGGACCTGAGCGCTTTGTAAAAGGTACCCAACCGTTGGACCATGAAGGGAGGTAGAAGGCACGTAATAGGTTAACTATGGATTCTATATCAAGAACGCAACTGTTTATTTCAAAATTAGATATTTTTTTGTGCCTATACAATGCAGTTGCGATGGAAGACTAAGATGTCTAACATAAATCATGATAGGGGTATGCGGTTATTCGCAAATTCGAAGAATTTGGTGTACACTCCAACCTTCCTAGTAGGGAAGCTCCCTATATGGGATTGGGTTTCTAGTAATACGGGGTGGAAGTTTGCTGGGATTGTTGCTCCATGAGGCGTGAAGTTATGTTGGATAATTGTTTTACCAATCTTTCGGGTGGGAGGAAAGTATAGGAGTCGCGGTGTTTTATCTTGTTCTGGTGAAATTCACAGATGGATATGAAGGTTTCTTAATGGCGGAAAGGATTGTTTACTGTGTGACACACAGTGAGATGGAGGCTGGGGGTATTTATACCTCTAGGATTTACTGTTTAGTCACAGGGATGCACACCGCGTGTCGTCCACTTTAACAATCTAATGGTGGAAGATGAATCGCCTAGCTAACGTGTCATGTGTTTTTCACAATTACCGAGTAAGTGGATAAAAGAAGGGGAGTAAGTACATGTTTTGGCAAGAGGAATTTGAAAATTCTTTGATACATTTCTGTTTTATTACCAACTCAATTTTAAGTGCGAGTGTGTTGCTTTTATAGTCTAGTAGCCGCGGCACGCCCTGAGACTACTACACTGAGGGGATATGATGACGTATATTCCCTAGTCGGGCTATAAGCCCGACCCACGGGTACTACCCGTATCCAATCCATTATGTATGGGTTGTGGTAGACAGCTCTGAACCCCATGAGGCCTATTAAGTAGCTGTCGCACATGATTTCAAACAAGCCACACTCTGGCCACACGCGATCAGGGTCAAACAAAATTAGAAGTCTAATTAGGACTATGATTCACCTAAGTTAAGAGTATATACACTCTTCTTATTTAAGTGATAAGGATCCTGATGTATATGGTAATTATCTCTTACCTAAGCCGCAAGATTTGAGAAGCCCAACTAGGGTTTCACTAGGTATATAAGGAACCCCCGAGGTTCCACAAAAGTACGAATTACAAAATCACTAAACCCTCACTGATTACTCAATAAAACTGATTACTTACTCTCACGATGGAGTCTAATAGTGGGATACATCCTCATGGTAAGCCTAATGGTGTTTGTTCTTTAGTTTGCAGGGTCTTCATACAAGTTCACTTAGTGCAAGATCCGGAGTCCTAAACACCCGAATTAAGCCTAATTCGGTTCAAGCGCGGCCCATCTAACTTGTGTATTAACAATTATTCATTTTATCATATATGCGCAATAATGAACACACTTAATGTATAGTATATAGTCACATGTCCACGCATAGACTATAACATGCATAATTCATTACTTTTTAATGTTTAGTGAACCTGTTTGAATACTTGAGATGATTGGATGGGTTGAGTTTATATCATCAATATAGAGTAAATTTTGTAATGGCTTTACATTTGCCAAATGGGGAAATATAGCAATTAGTAAACAACATGTGGATTATGGAGAAGTCATTATTGTTTTTTGAATGAAAAGAATACGATATTTAGAGATGTTTGAAAGTATTATTTGTCTTCTCTTTATGCTTTAGCAAGTGAAAACATAGAGTATGCAAAAAAAATTTGAATGTGATAATTATACGAAACTATGTATAGTTGTACCACATGCACTATCCATTTAAATACATTTAATATCTACATATTCTCAATGGAATCTATGGTTTATCCTTGATGCACTAATTGCTATGCTTTAGCTCTCAAATTGATCACTAGGTAAAAATATGTTTATATTCTTTTCATTTCCGCATACCTTAATATCTTGTTTTGGTACTCAATTGACTTTTTATTCTTTCATAGTTAATTCGTTATGCATGTGTCCGAAAGGAAATCTCTCTGAATCTCTTCCCAATCTGAAGACACTGGAAGTCGCCATAAACTTTTACACCTATGATATGAAGTTATTTATCCAGTTCCTCACATGCTCTCCAAATCTCAAGTTTATCCATTTGATTATTCAAAAGGTTGTCTTGCTCATCTCAGTTTGTAATTTATTCATATTTTGCTTTGGGTCTTGGGGTTATTAAGTATCTCTCCTATCACATTTGCATATAATAGGATACAAACATGTGAAAAATGACTATCATCGAAATGTTCCTAGTTATTAATAGTTTGGGCTACTTGTAAACCGTGAATTTTTTAAACGTCTGGCTAGTTGACCCGTTATCATTAAGACGCAAGCCACACTCACTTGTGCATGTATACATTGTTAATAATTGTTCCCTTTTCATGGGGGTGTAGATACTAGACACCCGTATCGAAACAAAGAAAAATATGTGACGTTCATGTTATCCTTTGCAAGCTTTAGTGTTTGGGTAAAGATAGTTTGACCATAAAATATACTTTTCCCAATAAATTCGAAATTTAGTTCTTATTTTTGCAGCTCTCTAAGATTCTTAACTTATGCTTTGGTATAGGATGTTCTAAAAGAGAATACCTAGAGTCAGATGGAGTTAAAACAATGAGAATTTTGTCACCGTATCTAAAACGGGTTGAATTTATTGGATTTGAGGGAGATAAGCGGAAACTAGATATAGCCCACTTACTGCTAGAGCACGTAGATGCGTTGGATAAAATGATTTTCAGGTGTAATGAAGTCGAGTATCATGAAAAGTTAATAGAGGCTTTGAATAATGTATCAAAACTGAATAAGGCTTCATCAAGTGTCAAACTGGTTACTCTTCCAAAAAATGATGATATATGTTACCAAAGGTAAGGTAATACCTACTCATATTATGAGGCAATTGTTTAACATAAGATTTTAGTGGTGTGTGAGTTATAACTCCATTTTTCACTAATGGCTAGTTGGAAGAAAAATAAAATGTTATATAGATTCTCAGAAAATGTTGTTTTGCGTCTTTATAATCCGAAGTTTATTTTATAATTTTTGGTTAGCTTTTAGTAACAACTTGAAAGTGATTAATCATGCCCCAACTAAGGAATAAGTCTATAATTTAATCATGTTCCGCTTAAGCACGTGATACATAATCATTATCATGTTATTTCAAATGATTCGTGCAAATATATGAACCGAAGGTGTTATGATGCGATACTGGTTTGAAAGTGTAACAAATGTTTGTTTCAAAAAAAATAGATTTGTATTTATAAATTATAATTACTGTAATAATTGTTTTAAGAAAACATTTTGAAAGGTTTTGTTTGTTTTTTTGTTGCAGTTTTAGTATTTCTTGTATGAGATTTATGTGATTCTATATATTTGATCATGAGTTCAAAACTTCAAATAGTTAGGCGATACTTATAAACCAAACGTACGTTTGATATTTGTGTCCAAATAGTTAAACGATACTTATAAACCCACACTGCACATATGAGATTTGTGTTAGCACCTCATAATAAACGCACCCTTAATATGTACGAAATATTGTGTGGGTTTTGACCCAATGTTTAAATTTATTGGTATGTTATAGTATGTTATAAATTGTACTTTTTTATTGTCATTATTATTACCCAACTTATATTTTTTTCATTATACATACTTTATATAAATGTTAGTATGTAGAATGAATCTTTTTGAAAGTATATTTAGCATTTATGAATTTTACTCTTAATATCTAAAAGCTAGAATTATATAATCTATATATAATGAAAAGACGTTTCTGAAAGTACATTAAGAACAATTAAGATTGGAGATTTATTTGTGGACGAGGCGTTTAGATCCGAACGATGTCCGATTATGTCATAAACTTACTTCATGTGATATGCAAGAAAACTCAAGGCATTTTTTTTGTTAATTTTGACTACATATCACAAGACTATTTGAATACCTTTTGACTTTCACATGAGAATAACAAATTTGGTATTCATATGTCTTTCTCGAACATCATTGAAATATTACTTGCATTTTATTATCACTTTAAACGAAATATCAATACGTTATTCCAATTACAAAGAAAATCATATGTGTTTGATTATTTACAAATTTATAACTATATTTTTATTGGTATATTAAAAACTTATATATATAAGATATAAAAATAAGGATATGAAACAAAAAACACAATAGTTAAATGATGTATCTACACGAGGAACATGCTATTTATCTACACCTTGAAAATAATTCAGTTTTATTGTACGTTTTTCATTCACCAACACTACTAGACATACTAGAAATCACTTTTAAATGCAACAACCATTTTTAAAAGGTGTAAGTATACCTAGGGCTCAACACGGCTGATCAAAAACCGACCTGAGTTGGACGACCCAAACCGGACCGAAAAAATTTGTTCCGGTTCTCGGTCCAGAGTTTTAGATCATTTCGGTCCTCGGTTCGGTCGTTCGGTTTCGGTCCAGTTCGGTTTTGTCAAAAATCTCATCGTTTATGCCTAATAGGACAGGACCAGACCGAGGAACAAACCAGACCGGACCGAACCGGACCGTACCAAACCATTTTGGTCCGATCTCGGTCCGAGATTTTGAACCATTTCGGTCCTTGTTCCGATCTAGTCTTGGTCGATCCGGTATGGTTCGAGCCCGATGCTCAAACTTGCTAACAATATATGATACAAATTACGTTAAGCAAATTCCCGCCCAAGTAAATACTATTACAAGATTTTAGGTATAAGAGCCCACATTCTAAGCATAACAACCTTATAACCCAAATCATCCCTAATTTTGTGAATCTTGAATCATTTTAACTTTTTGTACTCACAATACTCCTGCCTTATCTCTCCCTTTTAGATCACAACAACACAAACATCACGCGTCAAACGACCATCCTCATTAACATAGTTGTCAAACAAAAAGTATCATTTTGAAATTAAACGCCACCCTTATCACTATATAAGATAAAACGTAGTAGGAATCAAACAATCTTATTCCTTCTTTAGTCAACAGTCGAACTACAAAAATGAAAGAAATTGAACCAATCTATTCTATATTTCAGTTTCATGCTCTTATAACAATTAAGGTCTAAGGTAGGTTTTAGTTGTCTCGTTCTTGTGTTTTTCTTATCAAAGATCGATGATAATTTTAGTTCAAGATCATGAAAGTTTTTAAATAAGTTGCATAATCTTAAATCTTGTGTGCATGTAATAGGTTTGCATTGTTTGAAGTTCGAATCTTGTTGGTGTTTGAGATGTTTTTGTGTCTTTAAAGAGGATGGGATAATGGAATAATGTGCATTTGTCGGACGTTGTTGGTTTATGTGTGGTATTCATCATCATCTTCATCATCGTCGTCATCGTCGTCATCATCATCATCATCATCAATCATCATCAATCATCATCATCATCATCATCAATCATCATCATCATCATCATCATCATTGTTTATGTGGAAACTAGAAAGAGGGAGAGGGGTTGAATAGTTTGCCAGTTATAATTGCATTTTCAAAATTAATTTACTTGTTAAACGATTAGATTCGAGATTATATCAATTCCACTTGCAACCATTATGAATAGGAAGTAGTTTAAGCTAGTTAATTTCATAAATGAAAATCATAAACTAAGTGATAAAAAAGGAGAAGAATATACAAACCACAACACCAGTATTTATAGTGATTTGGCTACGAAGCTCCTATTGGCCCTACTCCACTCCCCGGGTACCTTACTAAAGATTTCTATATATCAACAAGCTCCTTTCAAGACGAAGAAAACCATACACACGTAGCTTACAATATTTACCGATACAAAGCTAATTTCGAGTTCTAACCTTAGCTAAAACCAATCTACATACTTATTTCCTTTCCTCGGAAATACACTCACAATCACCCGACCACAAGTATTTCACACCTTGGAAATATACTCACAAATCCTACAAATATCTACACTCTAAGATCTCACAAGATCATACAAATCTAAAACAAATGTATGATGTACAATAATGAACACTATACTTTAACACTTGATCTTTGAAGATATCACACGTATTCTTCTCTTGCACAAAGTAAATGTATAGAATTAGATCATTAGTAAACAAGTATATACAAGTTATGTGATCAAAGAAAAAGAATTAAAGACGAAGAGTTTAGACACTGAGTTTTTAGTTGTGTAAAGAGGTGTTTGGTCAAGTTTAATAGTGGGCTATTTATACTAAGAGACCCACAGAAGGAATCTAGCCGGTGCACTAAGTATTATCGTTGGTGGAGTTAGTTAATTTCACCGAATGCCAAGTCTAGTGTACCAGCTAGACTAGACACACCTTTTTGTCTTTTAATGGTGAAGGTATTATTTAGTATATGTTTTAAACCGTTGGGAGGGGAAAATTTTGAAACACAAATTTATATTTAGTCTAAAATATTTTATTTGAATTAAAAAATATCTTGTAACAACTTATACACTTTGTTTATATTTCATACAATGTTAGTTTATAAAAGACTTGTTTTTCCTTTTATCAATTTGTAAGTATATAAATTGTTTGTACGTACCTTAAGTGATATAATACCAAAAAAAATATTAAGGACTAATACTTTGCTTACGTTTAATTTTATATAGAATGTTTTTCACATTTTGTAATAATAAAAACGTCGAGAAGTCGATAAATATAAATAATATTTTTACGACATTATTTGTATTAACAGTTTCTTTGAGCTGGTTGTCTGTTCTTCATCATCACCTTTGTTTCTTTGAGTCGACTGAGTTGACTCGGTAGTTACCGAGTTTATTGGGTTTACCTTACGACCCAGATATATTAAACTTTTTCTTACTAAGCCATTGAAAATGATAGGTGGTGAAGATAGATTGTTTATTATTTATAATCTATAAATATCAATTTAAAAAGTCACATTTTAAATAGTAACTATTTCTACAAACAACTGAAAGGATTCGGGATGAGCATTTGTATTCCTTATGGTTATAATACGGCAACTCACCAACTATCGCGATTCGGACACCCGGGTCTCAAACTTATGATAAAAGGTAATTAATTTTAAAGACATCCTATTTAGATAAAATGATATATATGCATCATAACTCCAATCATAACTTTTAACAAAAAATTAAGATAATGAAAATAAATTTAAGCCAGATTATTTTTTTATTAAGATGAGGAAGTGTAATCTTGATCACTCTTCTATTTTGTAACAACTTTTTGTAACAATCTACTAAAATGACTTTTAATCTACTAAAATAACCTTTACTTTTAAATTAAAATATCTTTTAATCTATTTATTTTTATCTTATCTAATTTCACCATATTTTTTAAAATTTAGTGTTCTTTAATTCAAAATCTATTTTGATGTATTTTTACGAGTTTATATTTTTGTTTTATTTTTAGTGAGTTTATTTTATTATGATTTAAATTTTTTGCATTTTAACATTAATTTAATCATCTGAAAATAGTCATTGGTGACTCGTCACCGTATTAGGCTGGTACCATGTTAAGCTAATTAACTTCTGCATAGAGGCTTGTGAATAATTGTTGTTTTTTACTTGGTTTTGAAAAAGAAAAAAATTAAAATAATGAACACAAATTAACAAATCGGTGTTTAAAGGACCTGTCGTTAAAAATGAACAACCAAATAGGCTAGAAATGTGTTTAGTGAAGTTAAGGGATTAAAGGTGAAAAATAGGTGTAAACCCTTGTTCCATAAAATGTCTGCGTGATAAACCTCAAAATCTACTTGGTTCTCGTAATACTTTTTGCTTATTATACTCATCAAACAATGAAGAAATCCAACCAAGCTAAGGCTTTGAAACGCGAATATGGTGTTGATGTCATCAGCAACATGCCTGACTCAATTCTTGAGCTGATCCTTCAAGGTCTTCCAACAACCGAAGAAGTTGTTCGAACCAGTGTTTTATCAACAAGGTGGAGGTATTTGTGGACTTCTATTCCATATTTTCCCTCTTTAGATATAGATTGTTTTCGGACAGCAGTGATTCGCTCTTTAATGTTACCTAAGGGAAAATTTAAGGATTTTGTTACTTGGTGTTTAGCTAACAAAACCGTAGATTTGGATAGTTTGCGATTATGTTGTGCGGGTTACTACGGAGAATCTACTGTAAATGGGTGGATTAAGGAAGCTGTAAACCGCAATGTCAAGTCACTTGACTTAATGTTTTACCATAAGTCTGAGCACACGTCTGTACCACCAGTTGTGTTTACCAAGTGGCTGATAGCTTGCGATTCACTGGAGGTATTAAGGTTGAATTTGTGTTATCGCGAAAATTTGCATTTGCCCGGTTGTACCGAGTTAAGGTTTCGGGCACTTAGGGTTCTTGAGCTCAAGAAAGTTTACTCTTTGAATATAGAGTCAATAGATTTTTTAGGAATGAGTCCATTACTCGAGGAGTTCACTTTGATTGACTGTTTGATAACAGTGCTTGATTCTCTTTGTATTTCATCTCCGATGCTCAAGACTCTGATAATTCGTAAGTGTCACATATATGCATACCAGGGATCTTGGTGTAGTGTTAGGATTTCTTGCCCAGAACTCGTGTTGTTTGAGTATGCTGGTCTTAGAAACGTGTTAATCTTTGAAAACATAAATAGCTTGAAAAAAGCTGCGATTCTCCCTGAATCCAAGATGTACTAGAAGACGATGACCTATGAAATAGGGGACGAGATATGCAAGGTGTTAGCTAAAATTTCTCATGTGGAATCTTTGTCAGTCAATTTTTATTTCATTCAGGTACATACTTATTCTTTTCACACAAAATTCTCCATTTATGTCAACTTAGAGATCTCAAATTGCCTTTGATTAAGGCCAGACCTATTTGGCATTATGCTGCGTTTGGCATAGTTCCATGACTACATGCATTTCCATTTCAGATAAAAAAAACACAGTGATCAATCCATGATCCAGTGCATTTTCTAAAAGAATGTCTCATCATGTAAACTATGGCAACCCATATCTCAACACAGTATAGACACTGCTGCTAAGATTACGTTTCCTAATCATGTGCTCTAATCCACATTAAACTAGAAGCTACAGCCTCACTAGCAAAATATGAAATAAAGCAAACATCGCAATTATGTGAATCCAGCCTAACCTCGAATGACCGTGCATTATATATCATGCACTGTCCTCCTAGCTCATTTACCCTCCCCAATAGGAAACCTACTTTACGGTACAACTGTCAACTCATTCAAAAAGATCACTTCCACTCAGTGTCAAGAGTACCAAGATACAAGACCAAATAACCTGCATTTGATCTGCAGAGATTGAAATAAATGAATAAATCATTGAATTCTGCAGACCAATCATGAACATTTACTCTGCATAGAACCATTCAGGGCAAACAAGCAGGAAACTACCTTAGGAAATATATCTGATCAGTTAGGAAGCCTCCAATTACTAGCCATTTGCCATTCATCTCTAATCCAAACACCCTGATACTTCACCTTTTGGCTTGCCAATTGTAACGATTCTTATATTCCATCTCTGTTGGACACTTTTAACTTCCATTGTAGGTTTAACTTTCAAGCCTAACAGCCTCATTCTTATAGTCTCATAAAACTACTCATACAATCATCAGGACGTTATATGAGCAGTTATATGAGCAGTTTTATGAGACTATAAGAATGATAACTTTAGGTGATGTTAACATCACATGTTATCCCATTTGTTATTTACATGGCTCAATCTACAAATTATCTTTATGAACTTTATATCAAACGATTTACTTGCAATTATGTTTCTTGAACAGAATATGATATAGTCACTAGTTTGTGGTCTTTTTTTAGTCACTGAAACATAGAGGCAGGGGTGGAACTAGGAAAAAAGTTGTGAAGGGGCACAAGTTAAACGACAATTTTTTTTCATAAAATACATATGAAACGTCTGGTTATGTAGCCATTTTTTATCTATCTCTTATTCTTTGTGATTTGTATAAAAAAAATTAACTTTGACTTTTACTATCTACCTTTTGAAAAGTTGGTCAGATATTATTTTTGAAGGGTCACTTTTACAAAAATACCTCTAAAACTAAAAAAATTTGCACATGAAAATTTTGGGTAGGAGGGGCACGTGCCCCCTATGCCCCCTCCCTACCTCCGCCTCTGCATAGAGGTTGCAAATGTGCTCCAACTTCTAAATATAATTGTAGCAAGTCATAGCTTGTACTATGTGTAATTTACTTTCGGTGTGCTTGCTCCTTCATTTGAATGTGTCGTTTATATATGATGTATCACTAGTGAAGCTTTGGTTCACAAATATTTGGTATAAATCACTAATCACATTCTGAGGTTATGACGAAGATTTTAGCACCTGAATAACCCTTCATCTTTGTATACCTTATTGGTGGCGTTTAGTTGGCTTCAAAGAGGCTTGGACATTGAAATGCAAATAATAGTAGTTCCTCTTTGGTGTTTATTGACTTGTTCTGATTTATGTTATGCTTTTGGTTGCCAACCTGTGTTTATCATTCAATCTTTTTTTATTAAGTAAACACATGCATCTTAATGGTGATCCCAGGCTATAGATTTACTATGAATTTAATTCCAAATGTTTGTTTGCTGTCCATATGATAGTGCATTGATGCTGCACGCGATCAGAAAGGAAATTTCCCTGTATCATTTCCAAATTTGAAGACATTGGAGGTGAGGACAACAATTGATGCATTCACCATGGATGTAATCATCTATATCCTCAGATGTTCTCCGAATATGGAGTCTCTCCATTTAGTCATTCGAAAGGTAGTCTTTCTCGTCTCAACTAGTAAAAAGTTATGTAAACTTTAGGAACCTTTAAATTACTTGACGTACTTGTTAAGATAACCGTTTGACTCATTATCAACATACCACCAGCTACATCAACCCATTTGCACATAAGTGGATTAAAAGTTCCACCTCAACATCTAAAAAGTAGACACAAGTCCGAAACAAATCAATGATCTGTGAACAAGATGTAAACTGGGATCATTAGGTTATCCTTTGGAAGATTTAAAAACTTAAGTAAAGCATAGCTGGACCCATAATAATTTTTTTCAAGAATCTTAAAAAGTTGTTTCAGGGTTTTGCAACCTCAAGATGAACAATTTATGGTGTTTTTTTTATGATTTAGGAACATCTAACGACGGAATATTGGACATTTGATGAAGCTAAAACAAGCAGAATCTTAACTCGTCATCTGAAAAAGGTCAAATTCCAAGGAATCAATGGAAAAAAACGGAAACTAGTTATAGCCCGTTGTTTGCTGGAGCACGGAAAAGCCTTGGAGGAAATGGTTTTCAGTTGGCGTCGCAATGTGAAGTACCATGAGAAGTCTATCAAGATGATGAATAAAATGTCAAAAATCTACAAGGCTTCTTCAACCGTAAAACTAATCTCTGTTCTTGAGGACTGAAAGACAAGCCTTCTGCTTGACTATCGCTAAGCACCCACAATGGGTAAACTAAGCAAAAGCTTTTTCCATTTCTTCAAAGTCTTTTAATGACTTTTTATGCATTACAGCTTTTTGGAAAGCTTTTTGGTTAAGACTTGACATAGCCCAAGTTTTTGCTCAAAGCTTTAGTGCTAAAAGCATAAAACATTCAATGCATTTAATAATTCAAGTCTTTCAAAAACCATGCAATGTTGATGCTAATGTTAACCAGACTTCTGTAGGTGCTTTTCGGATCCCGAATTTGAAATTTCTTAAATTAGTGTTACTTTTATCTTCTAATATTACTTTGCATTAGCTAGATTCAGAGATAATATAGAATTAAAAAAAGCTTACAAAAAAATGTTAAAAATAGTTTTGCCTTCATCCTCTGATATAACCACTACAACAGTTTGGTTGAGTTTTCACACTTATTATGGCGTTTGTTCACACTTTATAATGTGTGAATTTAAAAAGTTCACCCTTTTATTAGTGTTCTTGGTGTGAACAAATAGGGTGTAACAAATAACTTCACGCTTTTAAGTGTGAAGATTTTTTATACTTCACACTTTTATGTGTGAACTTTTTAATATTTCACACTTTTATTTGTGAACTTTTTAATATTTCACACTTTTTAATACTTCACACTTTTATTTGTGAACTTTTTAATACTTCACACTTTTTAATACTTCACACTTACCAATGTGAATATTTTAAAAATAAAGTTCATATGTTTTAAAGTGCGAAGAAAAAAATGTGAGCAAACACTAATTTTCTTGTAGTGAACACATTTTACCTCCGACATATTTTACTTTTGAATTTTATTAAGTAAAATGTTACTCGTACGACATAAGGAAATAAACTTTGAATTATTATATCAGCTAAATCGCTAACTTCATGCGTTTCTTTCTAACAGTTTATGATATTTTTTATAGTTGTGAATTTATTTTTTAAATTGATAAATTATTTTGTTAATTTGCTAAAAAAAACTATATTTTCTAATATGATAGCAAGATAGCAAATAATAGCTAGTAATAACAATGAACTATTGAATGATATCACCAGTTAGTTCGCGTAAAAGAAATTAATATGAGTCTTTTTTGATATTATCAATTGGTTTAGTGAAACTTACCTATAAATGTTAAACTTTCTATTGTAAAACTTAACCGCTGTTGTTATATTGTGCCGTGAGTCTGTGAATTGAATGTCAAAGTACAAAACTTGAATTGGCTTTTGAATATGAACCTAGTCTACTATAACAAGGAACTGAAAAATGACGTCCCCTTTCAAGTTGCTGCCTTGGTTGTCGCCCACCTGGCCCAATACTAAGGCCGGCTCGCCGCTACATTACCACTACAACAAAATGCGGGTTTAGGGTCGAAAATTTCGACCCTAAATACAAAGGGTATTCGACCCTAAATTTAGGGTCGAAATATTCGACCCTAACTGTTCGACCCAAAAAATTTGACCCTAAAAAATTAGGGTCGAAATACCCTATGTATTTTAGGGTCAAAAAAGGGGCCCACCACTTTTCAGCAAAGTTTTTGACCAACATTTAGGGTCGAAAGCCTTTGTAATTTAGGGTCGAAAATTTCAACCCTAAATAATATCCACGTGTGAATTAAAAAACATTGTGAAAACGTTTTTTTTTTTAATTTATTAAATTAGGGGTCGAAATTATATTTCAAATTTAGGGTCGAAATTTTCGACCCTAAATATTATCCACGTGTAAATTAAAAAATCATTGTGAAAACGTTATTTTTTTTAATTTAATAAATTAGGGTCGAAAAGGTTTTAAAGTTTAGGGTCGAAAATTTCGACCCTAAACATTTTATATTTATTTTTTTGCAGAAATCATGTGTGCAGTTAGGGTTTAGGGTCGAAAATTAGGGTCGAAAATTTTGACCCTAAGACTTAGGGTCGAAATTTCGACCCTAACTATATGTTTACGGTCAAAATTTCGACCATAACTATATGTTTAGGGTCGAAATTTTCGACCCTAAGACTTAGGGTCGAAATTTCGACCCTAACTATATGTTTAGGGTCAAAATTTCGACCCTAACTAATCGCAGCATTATCGCCTAACGGATGGAAGCTATTAAGATCATAAATATCAAATGTAACTGGCAAAGGTCCTCCATGCGCCCTATGCTTCCTCCTTAGGCTCGTATTAACCGTAACCATATGTGGTATCGGGTCACATGCAAAGATTAGTTATTGAAGTTATTGATTCGTGAAAATTCAAACACACTTAATTAACAATAAGAGTTGACATAAAATAAAAATAAATCACAATTTCTTACTTTCGCAATTGCCAGGTACGGACTTTGTAGGTCGTCTAGGTGGAGTACCACCAGCATCCCCACCGTGTGATCTACCACCTACACACGCCATCTGTAATATAACAAGTACATGAACACATAATTTCGTGGACCGGTTAATGCTAATACACAAATTCATAAAAATTTACACATTTAAACATATAATAACAATTCCATTAAAAAAAATTACACATCTAAAGATTAAATCATTGTTTCATTCAAATTACAACTTAAGATCAATTATCACAATCTGAATCATCGCTAGATAAAACTTCTTCAACAACATTATTAGGGTTCACTTCATCATCATCAGACATTTCAACATCATCATCATCAAGGGCATGTGCAACGTCATCATCTTCATTATTGATTAGATCATCATCGTCTTCATTAACCTGTGTGGCGGACACATCTGCCGATTCGTCATTCAAACTCAAATTTGTATCCTCCAAACAAGTCAAACCAACATTCAGCGTAAAATTTGATGAACTGCTACCATGTATAACATCTTGATCGGACTATTCAACATCGCCATGATAAACATGTTCGACCACCTTCCAACCCTTTGGTTTTCTAGCAAGGTCTTCAAGGTAAAATACTTGTGATACTTGTGTCGCAAGAATGTATTGGTTATTTTTGTGAAATTCCTTATTAGTCAAAATATGATGTATGCCATGCTCAATGTAAGAACGTCTATTGCGTTTCGTACAATTTGGGGGGTTATTGGTGTCAAACCATTTACATCGAAACAACACAACCTTGCGGTTCCTGATATAAGTGAGCTCCAGAATTTCTTCGAGTTGACCATAATACATCTCTCCATCAAGCCCGGCTGTTGAAACACCGCTGCATTGAGTGGTGTGAAGTTTATCGCGTTCATGTATCACAAACCTCACACCGTTAACTACGCAAGTGGGGTATGTACATGCACTAGTATGTCCACATGCCAAAGAGAATAACTCTTCATTACAGTCGCCTGTTGTTTTTTTTTCACGAATCTACGAAAGAGATACAAACATATTTAGATATATGAGCAATAAATCCAAGGTAATATATCTAATGTATTTACCTTGTGACTAAACCAGGTGGGAAACCTCGTTTCCACGTTATCAAGCGATTCTCTGCAAAAGTTCATGATATTAGGATAAGTCATCCCGAAAGAAGATTTTTAAAATATAGATAAGGAAGAAACATACTCTTTGTAAGCCAAGATGTCTGATTCGATTTCAGGACTGTTGTTAAGTATATACCATACAACTGCCCGCGTAACATCTAAACTCATATGAATATCTTTGACTCTACCCATCAGTTTGCATGCGGACCGGAACACTTGGAATTTAACTTTTTGTTCAGGCAAACCGTCGTCATTCCTGTCAAGACGGTTAAATCTCGTCTCGACATCCTCAGCAAGATAACGCGAACAAAAAGTTAATGCTTCTTCTGCAACATAACCCTCCGCAATAGAACCTTCAGGCTTTGCTTTATTTCGGACATAATTCTTTAGCTTATTCATGTATCTTTCAAATGGATACATCCACCTGCAGCGAATGAGGGCACCTAGAATAGCCTCATCGGGTAGATGTACAACTAAATGAGGCATTATGTCAAAAAAAGCAGGAGGAAAGATTTGCTCTAAATTAATCATCACACTGATCAATTGGTTTTTAGCTTTTACCATGTCCTCCTCCGTCAAAATTCTAGAACAAAGCTGCTTAAAAAACAAGCAAAGCTGGATTATAGGATCTGCAATGTTTTTGGGCAAGTATTGTTGTACTCCGTAAGGAAGTAACCATTGCATCATTATATGACAGTCATGAGATTTCATGCCCGTTATATTGTCATAATTAGCGGTGACTTTTTGCTTAAAGTTGGATCCAAACCCATCAGGTAGTCTAACTCCTTTGATGAATTTACAAAAAAGTTCCCTGTTAGCTTTGGTGAAAGAGTACTTTGGATGAGGCTTCTCAAACTTCCCGTTTCCTTTTGGAACTAACCACAACTCGGGTCGAACTCCCAATTTTTCCAAGTCTTGCCTTGCCTTTGCCGTGTCTTTGGATTTATCGTTTTGTAACAAGATATTCAGTATTGCCTCAAGCACGTTCTTTTCGATGTGCATGACATCCAAATTGTGTTTTACTAGAAGAAAAGGGCCAATACTCAAGCTCCCAAAAGATAGAACGCTTAGTCCAATTAAATTCAACATTTCTATTAGGAGGTGGGTTGGTTTTCTTAATTTCTGGATGCTTCCCCGGCTTACGACTCAAGAGGCTATTAATTTGTAACTGGATATCCATTTCGGTAAACTTTCCCGGTTTAGGCTTCCGTTCGGCTTTACCATGGAATTGCCTAGTTTTACTCCTTAGATAATGATTTGTTCTTAACCATCTTCTATGACCAACATAAACGATTTTGTTCTTGATAGCCATCGATGGAGTGTCCTTGTTACAAGTGGGGCATGCGTAGTAGCCTTGCCCAACCCACCCAGAAAGACTACCCCGAGCTGGAAAATAATTGATGGTCCATAAAAGCGCCGCTTTCATATCGAAATAAGTACCCATAGCAGCGTCTTTCGTCCTGACTCCTTTCCATAAATCTTTGAGTTCTTTAATCAAAGGCGCCAAGAAAACGTCAATATCTTTTGCAGGTAATTTAGGGCCGGGAATTAACATCGTCAACATTAAACAAGTTTCTTTCATACACATCGACGGTGGTGTGTTGTATGTTGTCAATATGACCGGCCACATGCTGTAATTTTGACTCATAATGCCATAAGGATTAAAACCATCAGCAGCCAACCCTAATCGAACGTTTCTAGGGTCACTAGAGAAATCAGGTAGCATCATGTCAAAATGTTTCCATGCTTTACCGTCACAGGGGTGATTCAACTTGCCATCCTTAGACTGTCCAGTAGCATGCCAAGTCATCCACTTTGCTATGTGTTTTGTGTTGAACATGCGTTGAAGTCTAGGTTTTAACGGAAAGTAACGCACCACCTTTTTTGCAACCAACTTCCCCTTTGCTTTCTTTGGGTCTTTATATCTACTCTCTCTGTAGACTGGACAATTATCCCTCTTTTTGTTATCCTCTGATCCCCAATATAAAAAACAATCGTTTATACAAGCATGAATCGATTCGTATCCTAACCCGATCTTTCTGTATGTCTTCTTGATTTCATAGTATGACGATGGGAAATTGAAACCTTGACTACGGGTACAAAACTTCTGGAGACAAGCTAGAATCTGGTTAAACCTGACATCACTAATTTTATTTAAAACCTTGATGTGTGCAATCTCTGTTGTAAATTCCAATGTAGTCAAATTGGTAAGCGTGTGCAACTTTTGGGTGGACCTACTAAGTAACTCTTCAAACTCGTTATTAGGACCCGTTTTTTGATCAGGTGGAGTTTGAGTCGGAGGAGTTTGATTCGGAGGAGTTTGAGTCAGTGGAGTTTCGACATTAGTTACAGAAATATCTTCTAAGAACGTATTCATGTCAAGGTGTTCAGGTGAATGTGATACTGGTGTAGGAAGCGGAAGAATCAGTTCACCATGATATTTCCAAGTGGTATAATGTTCGTCCCACCCGTGTTGGGATAAGTGTACCTCAAGAGTGTGGAGGTCAACCAATCTCTCACAGTTACAACAACGTTTACATGGGCAACGGATCATTTGTGTGATGGGATGCACAAATGTCTTACAATGCTCGAGGAAGGTGAAAAGACCATATAAAAATTCATCGGAATTACGATTGGATATAGTTGTCCAACTCTTATCAATTATCATAACTGCGTTGCAAATAAACATTATTCAAATAAATGATTTAATTAAACACCTTAAAACAAATAATCAGGAATGTTTTTTCACCTACTAGTTCACTATGGAAGGCAATCCTAACCCACTCTTTGAATGTTTCGTCTCATATATGAATGCGTATAACTGATTTACTATTCGAGAATATTTCGGCAGCATTTCCCCTCTACTCCCCAAATATGTGTTTAAAGACATATTCGTAGGAGTAAAGGAGAAACGCTGTCGAAATCATCTCAAATAATAAACCAGTTATACGCATTCATATCCTAAATGAGACAAAACATTCAAAAAGCAGTCCCAAAAATGGGGACTTTCCGAAATTAATTTCTAATAAATTAATTTCAGACGGGTTTTCTAAGGTTGATTAATCTCGGACGGGGCTTTTCCAAAATTAATCGACTAGAATCCTAAAACAATCCTAAAATTATTTACTACAAAAGACTAACAATATATAATATAATAAACATATGCATAATATTAATTACACACCTCGGTCACGACTGAAATAAACAAAAATGGAAAGATAGAAAAAAAGGTCCGGATGAGGAACTTGTCCCGACTGTCCCTGTGCTAACCAAACACAAACATAAAATAAAAAAATCTAAATTAGTTGGTTTCCGAGATTTTATCTAATTTGAAACAAACACTAAAACAATTTCAAAAAAAAATATTACCTTTTATACGACTGTGACTCGGGAATTCGGTTCTCGGCTATGACTCGGGTCTTGGCTACGATAAACATATAAAAAAATTAAGCCGAAATCCATTAAGCCTAAAAGAATTAAGTCGAAATCAACTATATATATATACTAAGCGAAATCAACTAAGCCTAAATCAACTAAACCTAAATAAGCCGAAATCAACTAAGCCTAAATATAATCCGAAATCAACTAAGCCTAAATATAACCCGAAATCAATTAAGCCAAAATAAGCCAAAAACTACTAAAAAATTAGCTCATACGTTTTAATATAAGAAAAATAAACACCCACCTTTAGTATAAGTGGCTAGCTACTGCTGCTGCTGCCGTGGTGGTGCTGCTGCCGCCGGTGGTGGTGGTTTCTATTGCTGTCGTCGGTGGTGGTATTGCTGCCGTCGGTGGTGGTGGTGGTATTGCTGCCGACATTATCATTATCATTATCATTATAACAAATTAAACAAATTATCATTATCATTATAACAAATTTAAACAAATTTAAACAAATTACCTTTATATAAATTGGTGGGTCGGATTGGTGGTGGCGGTGATGGGTGGGACGGATTGGTGGTGGTGGTGATGGGTGGGACGGATTGGTGGTGGTGGTGATGGGTGGGACGGATTGGTGATGTGCGAAGGAGTGATGTCGGATTGGTGGTGGTGGTGATGGGACTTGGTGGTGGTGGGAAGGATTGGTGGTGATGAAGAATAAAGAATACGGTTGGAGAATGGAGAATGAAGAATACGGTCGGATTGGTGGTGGTGGTGGATTGCTCCCTTTTTTTTAATGAAGATGAAGATCGAATGAATGAAGTCTTGCGGGTAAAGTTGTGGATAGAATTTAGGGTCGAAAATTAGGGTCAAAAATTTCGACCCTAATAATTAGGGTCGAAATTTTCGACCCTAATTTTCGACCCTAAATATAAACCGCGAATTTTTTAATTTTGGTATGGAATTTTAAAAATTTCGTGAAATTTTTTGAAAGTAAAAAGTTTTAGTGCCAAATTTAGGGTCGAAATTTCGACCCTAAATTTCGAAACTATAATAGTTTTAAATTTAAAATGTTTTAAAAAAATCAATAAATAGAGTTTTTAAATTACTAAATTATTTATATAAAATATTAACAAATTATTTTATTTATATAAAAAATTAATAAGTATCACTAATATATTTTATTTATGTAAATTTATTTTATAAATTACAATAATTACGTTTTAAAATAGTAAATTTCGAAACGAGAATAATTTTAATTTTAAAATGTTTAAAACATTAATAAATATAGTTTATAATTACTAAATTATTTATATAAAATATTAACAAATTATTTTGTTTATATAAAAAATTAATAAGTATCACTAATATATTTTATTTATGTAAATTTATTTTATAAATTACAATAATTACGTTTTAAAATAGTAAATTTTGAAACGAGAATAATTTTAATTTTAAAATGTTTTAAAACATTAATAAATAGAGTTTATAATTAATAAATTATTTATATAAAATATTAACAAATTATTTTGTTTATATAAAAAACTAATAAGTATCACTAATATATTTTATTTATGTAAATTTATTTTATAAATTACAATAATTACGTTTTAAAATAGTAAATTTCGAAACGAGAATAATTTTAATTTTAAAATGTTTTAAAACATTAATAAATAGAGTTTATAATTACTAAATTATTTATATAAAATATTAATTATTTTGTTTATATAAAAAATTAATAAGTATCACTAATATATTTTATTTATGTAAATTTATTTTATAAATTACAATAATTACGTTTTAAAATAGTAAATTTCGAAACGAGAATAATTTTAATTTTAAAATGTTATAAATTACAATAATTACGTTTTAAAATAGTATTGTATTACATGATATGAGTCAATAGGGTATCGTATTACATGATATGAGTCAATATGGTATCGTATCACATGATATGAGTCAATAGGGTATCGTATTACATGATATGAGTCAATATGGTATCGTATTACATGATATGAGTCAATAGGGTATCGTATTACATGATATGAGTCAATATGGTATCGTATTACATGATATGAGTCAATAGGGTATTGTATTACATGATATGAGTCAATATGGTATCGTATAACATGATATGAGTCAATATGGTATCATATTGCATGATATGAGTCAATATGGTATCGTATTACATGATATGAGTCAATATGGTATCATATTGCATGATATGAGTCAATACGGTATCGTATTACATGATATGAGTCAATATGGTATGATATTGCATGATATGAGTCAATAGGGTCGTATTACATGATATGAGTCAATATGGTATCGTATTACATGATATGAGTCAATATGGTATCATATTGCATGATATGAGTCAATATGGTATCTTATTACATGATATGAGTCAATAGGGTATCGTATTACATGATATGAGTCAATATGGTATCGTATTACATGATATGAGTCAATAGGGTATTGTATTACATGATATGAGTCAATATGGTATCGTATAACATGATATGAGTCAATATGGTATCATATTGCATGATATGAGTCAATATGGTATCGTATTACATGATATGAGTCAATATGGTATCATATTGCATGATATGAGTCAATAGGGTATCGTATTACATGATATGAGTCAATATGGTATCGTATTACATGATATGAATCAATATGATATCATATTGCATGATATGAGTCAATATGGTATCTTATTACATGATATGAGTCAATAGGGTATCGTATTACATGATATGAGTCAATATGGTATCGTATAACATGATATGAGTCAATATGGTATCATATTGCATGATATGAGTCAATATGGTATCGTATTACATGATATGAGTCAATATGGTATCATATAACATGATATGAGTCAATATGGTATCATATTGCATGATATGAGTCAATATGGTATCGTATTACATGATATGAGTCAATATGGTATCATATTGCATGGTATGAGTCAATAGGGTATCGTATTACATGATATGAGTCAATATGGTATCGTATTACATGATATGAGTCAATAGGGTATCGTATTACCTTGGCGGGAAAACATTGGAGGGAAAACATTGGAGGGAAAATATTAGAGGGAAAACATTGGAGGGAAAATGTTAACAATTTCCCTCACTTTTTTAGCATAAAAACAGAACCACACACACTCCTTATCATCACAACCACCAACAGATCACACACACTTATCATCATAAACAAATTGTTATTATGTACATGTTGAAGCATGAAGCTTTTCCGTGCAGGTGTGGACATGGAGATGTAGTTCTTCGAGAATCGTGGACTACTGAAAACTTTGGTAGACTGTACTATGCTTGTCCACGTTCACGGGTTCAACCTCCAGTTTCATATGGATGCAAATTTTTTTGTGGAAAGACGAACGCGTCCAACTACTAATCAATTCTCTTGGAGGTTCAATGAGCTTTTCTCCTCCAAGCTCTTCTTCAAGACCTTCAACGAGCTTTTTGACTCCAAGCTCTTCTCCCAGACCTTCAACGATTCCAGTTTCTTCTCCAAGCTCTTCAGCGTGTGCAAACTGTGTGCGCTTGAATGGAATGATAATGGTACTTGAGCGTACGATAGAGTTGTACCGCAATTCCGATAGGCACACATTGGATTCAGCTGCACTACTTCACGACCTTTACGATGACATGGGGAACCTTAGTTTGAACTAGTTTGTGATTTTTTTTTCCGTGTTTACGAGTCTAATATCGTTGTAATATCAATGTTTAATTAAGCGCGTGTTTAAGTGTCCGTGACGAATAAAATTATGTTTAGGAGTGTTTGGTTCTGTGAGTAATTAGTATTCTAGCTTGAATCATTGTGAGAATTTAGTTTGTTTGAGTCACAAAATTTAGTTTAAGTCTGTTGTGTTAGGTTTTGCAGTCAAAAGTTCAGTCAAAAGCATTTTACTTCAATCAAGCTTTGCTTAAACTCATAAATAAAGGTGCCTTTTTTATTCATACAAACATACAAGTACATTTCAAACACAAAATCCATAAAAGATGCAGAAGCATCATTATACACAACAACATGTGTTAGTATGGTTCTTATTCTATATGAAGAACAATTATTAATTAGATTAAAAGAGACACAGTCTTAACGAATTTCTTCATTAAACTTTGCTCAAACTCATAAATAAAGGCTCTTTCTAAGCATTTACGAATGCTTATTTATTGATCCTTCATTTTCTTAACGAATTCCTCCTTCTCAGTCATTCTTGCTGCTGTATCTTTAATTAAACCTTCCAACCGACTTGAGGTTTTCTTATCCTTCTTTTGAGTATCTTTCAATACTTTAGCGCATTTCTTTAAGAGATATATATCTCCAGCACGTTCTAATTCCTGGATAAACTGTTGTCTTTCTTCAACAGCTTCATCTAAAACCTCATGTAAACGTTCAAGTTTCAGACCAAAACGTTTGTCCGCTTTAGCAGATTGTTCAAAATATGCTACCATTCGATCAGTCTAATTATCTGAACCAACAACTTCTTTTAATTCTTCTAACCTTCCTAACCAGGCCATTATTGTTGTTTTTTTTAGTATTAGAAAACTGAGATGAGTGATAATTGGAGGCAAACTACAAACCATTAAATAGCAAAACAACTACCCAGTATGGATGGCACACATACATCTATTATCATCTTCGTGTTCACAATGGGTACATAATGAAAGCACTAAAACTAGTACCATCAATAGTGGGACTAATGAAAGCACTAAAACAATGGGTACATAATAGGTAACCAGCTTGATCTTTCTGGATTTGTGGTGTAATTGATGAACTTGTTATGTTCTTGTAGTTGCTAAGTTGTTTGCACAGCTTTAGTTCTGCTTAGACTTAATTATTTTTAGCTATTACTGCATTATATGTCCTAGTACCTAATCCGTTTCGTTCTAGTGTTTTGGTGTATGATTTTGGTTCATTTCCGTGTTTACGAGTCTAATATCGTAGTAATATCCATGTTTAATTAAGCGCGTGTTTAAGTGTACGTGACGAATAAAATTATGTTTAGGAGTGTTTGTCTGTAAGTCTCCCATGTGATATTACAAAAGGTTTTATGTAATATTTGTAATAAATAAATATTTGTTTTATAAATGTCTCATTTTTATTATATAAATGTCGCAACTGTTCGTAAATTCTAATGACTTTAAGTCCCCGTATCGAATAAAATGTATCGTTAGGCGTTTTGTTCGTATCTTCTAACAAAAAAGTTACATACGTTATATATAAGTATAATAATAATAATAATAATAATAATAATAATAATAATAATAATAATAATATTAATAATTCAAAATTTATTTTAATAATTATGAAAAAAAATATTTTTTGCAATTAAAACACATTACCATTGAAAGCATTATTTTAAAAGCATTCAGACTAAAAAAAATTTAAAAAATATATTTAATAATTTAGGGTCGAAATTTCGACCCTAAATATAAACCGGGAATTTTTTAAACTTTTCGTGAAAATTTTTGGTGTGAAATTTTAAAATTCTCGTGAAAATTTTAAAAAATTTTAAATTTAGGGTCGAAATTTTGACCCTAAAATATTAAATATTAAAAATATTTTTTTTTTTAAAATTATTTTTAATTATTAAAAATATATTATATAATACATCAATTAAAATTATTTAAAAATTTAAATTTAGGGTCGAAATTTCGACCCTAAAATATTAAATTTAGAAATAAATTCTTTTAAAATTATTTGTAATTATTAAAAATTCATTATATAATACATAAATTAAAATTATTTAAAATTTTAAATTTATGGTCGAAATTTCGACCCTAAATCTTTTGGTCCCACCTGCTTTTTTACCAGCCCTTTTGGGTTTAAAAATTGTGGGCCCCCACCTTAATTTAGGGTCGAAAATTTTGACCCTAAATTAGGTCCGACCCTAAACCCACATTTTGTTGTAGTGTACACGGGTACCTGACTAGTCGTAATATAAAAAATATAATACAAGAACTGAAGCAGTATGCTAAAAACAAATAGATGAGGTGAAACAAATCATACCATCAACACCAACATTAATTCTTCTTCGCGCCGTCGTCTTGAGAATAAAACAGAGCGACAACTTTATAAACTTGTTTGTTATGTAAATAGGTATAATTACAAATTAAGCACATAACTTCAACTCTATTGAGGGGTCTCTGGGTAAATAATGAACTTTATTACTTGCACTCCAAGTTAAATATATGTATAAATACTCTCTCCTATAGCTTCACCGATCGACAACACCTTTAGAGCTATCCACAAAACAGGTCATGGCCGAAGCAGAAGATAGAATAAGTTTTTTACCCGATTGCTTATTGCTCGAAATCATCTCTCGTTTAGAGCTATCCACAAAACAGGTCATAAAAACAACAACTACCATCTCCAAACGCTGGCAACATCTTTGGACTCGACTTCCTACTCTTGTTTTCGTAGGTGATCAGGATGACATAAATTATCCCACCAAATACTATTCATTTATTGACAAAACCCTAACTCAATGTCGCACCGATGTGAACCTTAAGAAATTTCAATTCCAAATTCAGGACAACATGTATCCGCCTAATACTGCACTACATTCGTCGCAACTCAATAGTTTGATTCGTTATGCTATTACTCGTAATGTTCAAGTGCTCGAGGTTGAGATAACAATATCACGATATTATCCAGACGATAGTTTCAGCTATGACGATGAGTTGTTTTTCAACAATTCATGTATTATGAGTATGAAACTTTCACAATATAGTTTTTCACGTTGTGTAATTAATCCTCCTAATGGTGCTATTAGTTGGGATAAACTCAAGTGTTTGTGTATAGATTGAAAGTTTATGGACGTTAAAATCGATAGTCGTGTGATAGGATCGAACTCGAGATCACGGGATTGCACACATTACGTGAAGAGTTAATTTATTTATTAAATATATTTATTATATTTATTAAATCAAACTGTAGCTAACGATCGTTAAGTAATTAAAAGTTAAGTATTAAACGATCGTTATAGAATATTAAAGAAGCTAAAAGAAGGTGTCGGAAAGTTCCGGAAACTCTCTTTTGAGCACATGTATATCCGGCCATATTAGAGGCAAAGGATAGGGATGAAAAAGTTTAGGCTTTATCTTGTTTAAACCTTAGAAGATAAGTTTCCAAGGTGTATATAAACAAACCTTAAGGCCTCATAATTTTTCACTCCATTATTCTTCTTTCTAGCTCTATACCGCCGGCCAATATACACCCATTAGGGTTCATCTTTGATTTTCTAAAAGCTATTTTAGATCTAGTCCTAGCCCCTCTCTAGGGTTGTTGGGTAGATCTTCCATAGGCTTGGAAGGCTCGGTTCTGTTCGTGCTAGACTCACGATTAGCTCATCGTATCACGTGTGTACAAGATCGTGGTGTGATCTTATTTTAGATTACATCCTGGTGGTGTTCTTGATTTATCTTTACCGGTGATCGTTCTGCTAGGATAAAGGTATGTAACCCTAGCCTTGATTAATTATAATTGTGTTATATAAAGATCTTGTTAATATGCTTCCATTGTATGCTCTTTGATCTATGTTAGGGTTTTTATAATTGTTATGATAATCATAAACCATCAGTGGCATCGAGAGCCGTTTTAACATGATTATAATTATCAAGATCTAAAGTTTTTTTTTAACTAATATTGATTTTTGTTAAAATTACATGTTGTTTTAGGTTTTATAAAATTAGGGGTTTTGTTTTTTATTGTTTTAAAAATGGCTTTGCCGTTTTTTTTATAAAAAAAAATTTTTTTTTTGTAAACCCTAAAATTACATGGTAATTAACTTTAGATGTATGCATGAATTAATTGTTATGTCATGTGTGGTTACGATCCGTAGTAGTTTTTTAATTGTTAAGAGAATATGGAAGATCCGTAATAAACATGCATGTTTTTTTATGGATCATATAATTTTGATTGTTATTTGCTTCATTTGATTCAAAGTTTTAAAATTAGGGAAGACTTTTTATGTTCATAAAAACCCTAGATTTGATGTTCTTTGAATAAATTGTTTGCATGTGGCTATTTGATTTAGTTTTTTTTGTACTACTTGTTTTCATGCTTTTTTTTTAATTGTATGTTGTAAACAAGGGTAATTTTTTTAAGAAAAATAATATGGACTAAATCTTATCAAAATTAATGAATTATTTTGAGGTCTAAATTACATATGATTTGTGTTGATTAGAATTGCAATAGCAACTTAACGGCCTACTCAATTTTGACAAACTATAAAATGGGTATAACGCACCGCTGGTCAAGTACCCGGTTAAGGAAGGAGGTGCTATGCTTTTACGCTGACCAAATTCCCGGCTCGCATGTGCTTCAAAATTGGAATTACCTACGGTTGTTATTGGTATAATTCTTTAATGTTGTTTGGTTTAATCAATACCTCAACTTGCAAATATATGATGAACTTTTAGTCTCACCAAAAAGTTTACTAAACGTTTTTATTAAACTTATGCTATGGAGATGTATGGATGCTTCTCCATACATGATTTTGACACCAAAATCTATACCCTAAAATTTAAGTCATATGCCCTCTAATTGACGAACACTTGAAGTTACAATTGTCGTCATATAAGATATCGGACGATGTTGTAATGGAGAGAAAACTTCATGACTGAATAAGATTGCACATGAAGGTTTTACGTTCTTTAGATTAATCGACTTAATTGAGTTACTCAGTGAGAACTGGAAACTTAAGGCATAAAGAAGGGATAAAACATGTTTACAATGCAAAAGTTTTTGGCAATGTAAATCCCTGACATATCTAGAAATTGCAATATGATTTGGCAATTATTGTTCGACAAGTTACTGTGTTGAATACATTTGTCACTAGCAGATCAACTGATGTGATAAATCTATGTCAATATGGATTCTAGTTTTTCAAGGAAAATACTATGGTTTTACTACCGGGGTAATTTTATTTTCTTGAATTTTATTATCGAAAATACTAATGTTTGAACTTATTTATGTAGAAATGGCTCAACCCGAAAACAATCTGACAATAAGCTCGGCGTTCAAAGCATTTTTTGAACGGCCTGAACTTACTGGCCCTAATTTCAATGATTGGTACCGCTCACTAAGAATTGTTCTGAGAGCAGCGGGTACCATCAATATCTTGGAAACTCCTTTTCCGGAGGATCTTGCTGAAGGAGCAACTGATGCGGAAAGGCTTCAACACGCTGCTAACGTTAAGAAGCACCATGAGGTGGCTGCTGTAATGTTAAGGAGAATGGCTCCATCACTTCAAAGGAAGTATGAGCTAGCTTCTCCTCAGCAAATGCTTGATGAACTCAAGGCTGTGTCTGAAATGCCGCAAGCTGTAGAGATCTATGATCTGGTTGATGCTCTACATAGTTGCAAGCAAGCTCCTGGTAAGTCCGTAAGTGACCATTATATGGAGATGAGGGGTTATATGGAACAACTCATCGCACTAGGACAACCCTTTGATAATAATATGGCTATTAACTTGATCAATAGGTCCCTTAATAAGGACTTCAATGATTTCGTTCGTAACTATAATATGCATTGCACGGGGAAGACAGTTAATGATTTGCATGCAATGCTCATTGACTTTGAAAAGGGTTTGAAAGATAAGGCACCCACTGCTACTCCTCAAGTACTTTATGTACAAAAGGGTAGAGTGTCAAAACCAAAACCGCAAGTGAATAAGAAGCAGAAAGGCAAAGGCAAGGTTGATAAGAGCAAGCAAGTTGCGACTACATCAAAACCAAAGCAAAACTTTGCTAAGAAATCTCTGAAAGATGAGACTTGTCACTACTGCAAGATGACTGGACACTAGAAGAGGAATTGCTCTCTCTATCTCCATGAAATGGCAGAACATAAGAAGAAGGCTGAGCAAGTTGCTGCAGCACCATCTTCAGGTAACTTATTTATGATAGAGTTATTTAATCTTTCATACAAATCAAACTCCTGGGTATATGATACGGGATGTGGTATTAATATTTGTAATACCCTGCAGGGATTTGAGTTGAAGAGGAGACTTACCTATGGGGAACAATTTCTGCAAGTGGGCAATGGCGCACAAGCAGCAGTTGAAGCTATAGGAATATTTAAATTAGTTTTACCTTCGGGTTTAGTACTGTCTTTAAATAATTGTCATTATGCACCTACAATTGTTAGGGGTGTTATTTCCTTTTCTAGTATGTTGGATCTTGGATTTACTCACACGATTGATAATAATAGAATTTCTATTTTCAAAGATGGTTTATTCTATTTTGATGCAATTTCTGTGAATGGTGTTTTTGAAATTAACATGCATGATAAAAATCCCAAGAGGAAAAATAATTCTGTTTTTAGCATGAATAAGAAGAGTAAGTTAGACAAGAACTCTTCTTATCTTTGGCATTGTAGACTTGCCCACATTGGGAAGACTCGCATACAAAAGCTTCAATGTGATGGGCTTTTGGAAAGTATCAATGATGAATCATTTGATAAATGTGAATCTTGTATCTCTGGGAAGATGACCAAGAAACCTTTTAATAGCAATATTGAAAGGGCTACTGAACTACTTGGTCTAATACACACTGATGTGTGTGGACCACTTAGACATGTGTCAAGGAAAGGTGCTAGCTACTTCCTGACGTTTACGGATGATTATAGCCGTTATGGTTATGTTTATTTACTTAAACATAAACATGAGGTATTTGAAACATTCAAAACGTTTAAAGACGAAGTAGAGTTACAACTAGGAAAGAAGATTAAAGCTCTTCGTTCTGATCGTGGTGGTGAATATTTAAGTCAAGAGTTTAAAGATTATTTAAGTAAGAATGGAATTGTTCAGAAACTTACTTCTCCATATACTCCACAACAAAATGGTGTATCTGAAAGGAGAAATCGTACATTATTGGATATGGTACGATCTATGTTTAATCTTACAACTTTACCATTATCTTTTTGGGATTATGCTCTTGAAACTGCTGTTCGTATTCTGAATATGGTTCCCACAAAGAAGGTTGATAAGACACCATATGAACTATGGCATGGCAAGAAGCCATATTTTTCTTATTTGAAAGTCTGGGGTTGTGAGGCGTATGTGAAACGTGACTCTGGAGATAAACTCCAACAACGCTCAGTAAAATGTATCTTTGTAGGTTACCCTAAGGAAACTATGGGTTACTACTTTTATTATCCGACTGACAACAAAATAGTTGTGGCTCGGTATGGAGACTTCCTTGAAAATGATCTTGTAAATCAAGAATTCAGTGGGAGAAATTATGATCTTGAAGAAATTCAAGAAGATACATTGCCTTCTGAAAATACTAGCGATGAAATTCCTGTAGAACCCCAGAAAGTCTGAGTGTTCCACCGGAATTAATTCCTCCACGTAGGTCTCAAAGGGCTATACGTGCGCCGGACAAACTATGTCTATACATAGAGGATGATGAGGAGGAAGTAGGGGATCTTGGTGAACCTGCTAACTATCGATCCGCAATGTCTGATCCAGAAAAGTCAAAATGGATGGTTGCGATGAATGAGGAAATGAAATCCATGGAAATCAATGATGTTTGGATTCTTGTGGACGCGCCTAAAAATGCTAAAGTAGTGAAAAATAGGTGGATCTATAAGAAGAAAACTGACATGGATGGTGATGTACAATCCTACAAAGCACGTTTAGTGGCTAAAGGTTTTACTCAAACTTTTGGCATAGACTACGAGGAGACATTTTCTCCTATAGCAGACTTACGAGCTATTAGGATTCTCATAGCTATAGCAGCATACTATGACTATGAGATATGGCAAATGGATGTTAAAACTGCCTTCTTGAACGGTCGCTTAGATGAAGACATCTATATGCAACAACCGGAAGGGTATGTTGATCCTAAATATCCAAAGCGCGTGTGCAAACTTCAAAGATCCATTTATGGTTTGAAGCAAGCATCACGTCAATGGAATAAGCGATTTGATGAAGAAATCAAAAAGTTTGGATTTATTCGAAATCGTGATGAGCCATGTGTATACCGCAAAGCTAGTGGGAGTAATGTAGTGTTCCTAATTCTATATGTCGATGACATATTGATCATGGGAAGTAACATTCCAAGACTTAAGGAAGTTAAGGATTATCTTGGTAAATGTTTTTCTATGAAAGATTTGGGAGATGCTGCATATATTCTGGGAATTAAGATCTATCGAGATAGGAGTAGACGGTAAATTGGTCTTAGCCAAGATGCTTATATTGATAAGATATTGAAGAAATATAACATGCATAACTCTAAGAAAGGTTTCTTACCAATGGAGGTTAAGCATGAGTTAAGTCATGAGAAAGATGCATCATCACCTGAGGAGGTGGCTTACATGAAGAAGGTGCCTTATGCTTCGGCTGTAGGATCTATTATGTATGCTGTAAGATGCACAAGGCCTGATGTGGCATTTTCTCAGAACTTGGTCAGTAGATACCAACAGAATCCAGGAAAGTCCCACTGGACTGCTGTTAAGCATATTCTGAAGTATTTAAGAAGTACGAAAGATATGTTTTTGGTATTCGGGGGTAAACCAGACACAGAATTGAATGTAACAGGATTCTGTGATGCGTCCTGGCAATGTGATAAAGACGATACGAAGTCTCAGACGGGTTACGTGTTTGTCATCAATGGAGGAGCAGTTGACTGGAAGAGCAGTAAGCAGAAAACCATTGCTATGCATGCGACTCAATCTGAGTACATGGCCGCTTCAGAAGCTGCAATGGAAGCTGTTTGGATTAGGAAGTTTATTGGAGATCTTGGAGTGATGCCTTCAATTAAAGAACCTATTGATATATATTGCGACAACTCTGCGGCAATAATATTTGCCAATGACCCTGGAGTCATGAAGGGCGCCAGACACTTTAAACGTAGATATCACTACGTTCGAGAACAAGTGGAAGCTCGAGAAATAAAATTGATAAAAGTTCACACAGATGATAACGTAGCTGATCCTTTTACTAAGGCTTTGTCTAGGCCAAAGGTAGTTAAGCATGCCAAGGCAATTGGGCTGCAACTAGCTAGCGAATTCATGCAATAAATCTGTTGATTAGTATTTGGATAAAGGATGTAAGACATTATTGAATTGATGAAATAAAGATTGGATTTCGTTTATTTTTCTGTTATTTGATTTTGTATCCTATTTTACATGTTTTAATCCGTGAGCATTATGATGTTTCTAAATGTCCGTTGTCGATTAATAATATGGGAGTATTATTAAATTAAGACGATTCAAAATAGTGACAGAGTATACTTGAAAGTATATTTGTCAATTTTGGATGATATTTGATGGATCAAATATTGGACTTATCCCAACTATGTGATTTTACTTTATGGATCTTTGTCATTAAGTAAATCATAAATAGTTATCCTTAGACCTGAGATGCCAGAAAACTGCATTGAATATAGTGCATTTCTGTAAGGTAACCTAACGCTAAACGTAACTGGTAGTCATAAGGGTTATTTTCAGAAGTGTTGCGAAGTTCATGTGTTTTGCTTGTAGTCGAAATGGGATTCGTTTCCTTCAAATTATTGTTTGAAGTATAAATACAACTGGGCCCCTCGGGGGAGTAGTAAGATGTTTGTGTGGCCACACCCAAATGTGTTTTGGTAATCTTGCTATATCCGTAAACGAGAAACAGAATAGTTAATGAAGGAATGACTAAGATCCATATCCTTATTAACAATGTATTTGAAATGAGAGGATAATAATAATGATTATATATCATTAAAAGGTTTTGTCCAGGAAGCCTTACTCGAGTTGTACTAGTGACATTGTTAGTGTAACTAGACGCTAATCAATGTGATCACGACATTCGAATTTTGTCCAAGTTGGAGCTGAAAGTTTATGGACGTTAAAATCGATAGTCGTGTGATAGGATCGAACTCGAGATCACGGGATTGCACACATTACGTGAAGAGTTAATTTATTTATTAAATATATTTATTATATCTATTAAATCAAACTGTAGCTAACGATCGTTAAGTAATTAAAAGTTAAGTATTAAACGATCGTTATAGAATATTAAAGAAGCTAAAAGAAGGTGTCGGAAAGTTCCGGAAACTCTCTTTTGAGCACATGTATATCCGGCCATATTAGAGGCAAAGGATAGGGATGAAAAAGTTTAGGCTTTATCTTGTTTAAACCTTGGAAGATAAGTTTCCAAGGTGTATATAAACAAACCTTAAGGCCTCATAATTTTTCACTCCATTATTCTTCTTTCTAGCTCTATACCGCCGGCCAATATACACCCATTAGGGTTCATCTTTGATTTTCTAAAAGCTATTTTAGATCTAGTCCTAGCCCCTCTCTAGGGTTGTTGGGTAGATCTTCCATAGGCTTGGAAGGCTCGGTTCTGTTCGTGCTAGACTCACGATTAGCTCATCGTATCACGTGTGTACAAGATCGTGGTGTGATCTTATTTTAGATTACATCCTGGTGGTGTTCTTGATTTATCTTTACCGGTGATCGTTCTGCTAGGATAAAGGTATGTAACCCTAGCCTTGATTAATTATAATTGTGTTATATAAAGATCTTGTTAATATGCTTCCGCTGTATGCTCTTTGATCTATGTTAGGGTTTTTATAATTGTTATGATAATCATAAACCATCAGTGGCATCGAGAGCCGTTTTAACATGATTATAATTATCAAGATCTAAAGTTTTTTTTTAACTAATATTGATTTGTGTTAAAATTAGATGTTGTTTTAGGTTTTATAAAATTAGGGGTTTTGTTTTTTATTGTTTTAAAAATGGCTTTGCCGTTTTTTTTATAAAAAAAAATTATTTTTTTTTGTAAACCCTAAAATTACATGGTAATTAACTTTAGATGTATGCATGAATTAATTGTTATGTCATGTGTGGTTACGATCCGTAGTAGTTTTTTAATTGTTAAGAGAATATGGAAGATCCGTAATAAACATGCATGTTTTTTTATGGATCATATAATTTTGATTGTTATTTGCTTCATTTGATTCAAAGTTTTAAAATTAGGGAAGACTTTTTATGTTCATAAAAACCCTAGATTTGATGTTCTTTGAATAAATTGTTTGCATGTGGCTATTTGATTTAGTTTTTTTTGTACTACTTGTTTTCATGCTTTTTTTTAATTGTATGTTGTAAACAAGGGTAATTTTTTTAAGAAAAATAATATGGACTAAATCTTATCAAAATTAATGAATTATTTTGAGGTCTAAATTACATATGATTTGTGTTGATTAGAATTGCAATAGCAACTTAACGGCCTACTCAATTTTGACAAACTATAAAGTGGGTATAACGCACCGCTGGTCAAGTACCCGGTTAAGGAAGGAGGTGCTATGCTTTTACGCTGACCAAATTCCCGGCTCGCCTGTGCGTCAAAATTGGAATTACCTACGGTTGTTATTGGTATAATTCTTTAAGGTTGTTTGGTTTAATCAATACCTCAACTTGCAAATATATGATGAACTTTTAGTCTCACCAAAAAGTTTACTAAACGTTTTTATTAAACTTATGCTATGGAGATGTATGCATGCTTCTCCATACATGATTTTGACACCAAAATCTATACCCTAAAATTTAAGTCATATGCCCTCTAATTGACGAACACTTGAAGTTACAATTGTCGTCATATAAGATATCGGACGATGTTGTAATGGAGAGAAAACTTCATGACTGAATAAGATTGCACATGAAGGTTTTACGTTCTTTAGATTACGGATATAGGGTTCCCGGGGAGAGTTATATAGATACCCTAGAAATCAATGCTCCTTATATCTTGTCACTGAAAATAACAGGAAAAATGTATTTGGAGAAGTTTTTGTTGGAAAATGTTTCTTCTTTAGTCACAGCTGACTTCAATTATCTAGGTAGCTGGCATTTTGCGGAAGATCTTGGACGAGATCGGCGTCGAGATGATATTGAAGAAGACTTGCTTCGAGGACTTTTATCAAGCCTAAGCCATGTCAACGATATTACACTTGGGGATTACAATTGTTTAGACGTAATTTTTTTTTCCTATGAATGACTTTTCTTTTTTTCCTTCTTCCATTTGGGTTTGAATGTGTGTTTTTGTTGAATGTTCTAATCATGTCTCTCTGGATTGGTAGGCTGCCATTCGTTTAAGAAATAAAGGTTTCAAGTTTTTTAGAGGTACGCACTAGTAATTATTCTCATAGTAATTCAGTTGAAAACAAATTTGGGAGGAATAATTATTTAACTCGCAGTGTGATCTAACCATTGGGATATAAATTGTGGTGTGTAGTTGGAGCTGATGGAGATGAGGACAGAATCACAGAACTGATTGCTTCCGGATGGAAAAAGGTTGAAGAAAGACCGGTTGTAGAGAAGGGAGAACCAATGAAAAAGGAAAAAGTTGACGAGACGGAAGAATCTGATGATGTAAGTACACAGTCTCTATGTCTTTCAATTCAATTCTTCTTGTAGTGTATCTATCAATGTTTTTTTTTTGTTTTTTTTTTCAGGATATGGGATTCAGTCTATTTGACTAAGGGATTACGGTAATTCTCTTTGAGAAGCATGTCCATGGATGAGTTCGCGTAGTTATAAAGATTATTTGTTTTAGCCAGTCCATGGATGAGTTCGCGTAGTTATAAAGCCTCATGAACTATTTTCAAATGGCGCTGACAATTGTTTGTTTGTTCTTCCTGAATCCTTATACGGAGTAATATCTTGACATTTTTAAGCTTGAGCTTTTCTGTATAGTTTTAGAACCCGATCATAATATCTTGAACCAGTGGCAAAGATATATCTTTCTTGTATGTTTAACATTCTTGTAAAAACTATCTGGTAAGAACTTACAAGTTATTGGCATATCGTAGTATATCAGAAAACAACATTCACATGATTCAACAAAAGACTCGAAGAATGCCTAATGTGTAGCTGCAAATCAGGGGTGTTCCTTCGGTCAAGTTCTGTTTTGTTATAGTTCTTCTGTTTGGGTTATTCAAGTTTGTCTAGTCGTAAATCCATTCAATCCAGAGAAGCTCAGTACTGATCCACCCACCCACATACAAGCACCTAGCTTATTCTAGTAAGTTTATGGTTAACCAAGTAAAAGCAAATACAGAATTTGATTTAGTTTATACAGATACTCGAACACAAAATCAAGTTGTACAACTAAAATTCTCACAAAGATAGTAGTTGCTCTAGTTCGTCACCCTGAACTGATCATCACTTTCTACATATGCATCATCTTGCTCCTCTGACTTTTCATTGATCTTAACTGCATCAATGTTCTCATTGCTGACTTGGCTCCATGTTTTTTAACACTTTTTCCGTAAAGGGGATTACCCCGATGTTAACAGTCGCCGTTTGTTAATTCCAGTCTTCTGATAGAACGTTTCCTTGTCAATGGTCCAATCTGCAATTGTTTTCCCGACTGCATCGCCAATCAATGTCTGATTTTCTGCAATGCCGTTTATATCTTTGGATCTATCACCTTCTCAGCTCCTTTCACATGACGAGGAAAAAAGAATGTTGTTTGATTTCATATACGAAGCACACACGGAAAAGTAAAGGTCAGACATATAAACAACTGAAATAATTCATAAAACTTGACGAGGCTCATGCTATTAAACCTTTAAGTTTTGTCAACACTTCTAACCAGTATTTGTCAAACAACTGAACCTTTAAGTTTGACATCTGAAGTCAATCATGTGACTTTCCAGATGACTGCTCTCAATTTAGATAGCTTTAAATTGCTTGTAATATCCTATTCAAAAGAAAGAAACAGAGTTAAGAACTCTATTTCTCGCGTCATAACACATATGCAGAGAAACCCAAATAGTTCCCAACTAAACGGGTTATATTACTTTGCATTACCTAGATTCAGATATAAGAAAAAGCTTACAAAAAAATGTTAAGAACAGTTTTGCCTTCATCCTCTGATTGCTAAATTTTTATCAGTACAGTTTAGTTGGGAACTATTTGGCAAATGGTATCGCCAGGTTGTTTTAGATAATTTTGTGTATGACTTCTCATATGAGAACGATTTCAGTTTTGATGAAGATATTAATGGTTAAGAAGGTGTTTAAGAGGTTTATATTGGCTTATTTTCAAGTTTGAGTATTTCAGTCTCTATCTAGAATGGTGTTTTAGTGATGGAATTCAAAAGTGTGGCTTTTTAGCTCCTTGTTGGTTTAATTTATTGAAATATCATTTGCCATTAAAAAGAAACTCGTGTTTTTGTTATCACTATATGAGATTAGTTTAGGGAAGTCGATCAAATCAGTTTTATGAACACCGGTCATTGATCGAACAAGAGAAGGGCTAATAGCTAGGTGCGGTTGTCCCTTCGCCGTCTCCTAATTTTCTAGTTGATATATGTTCAAAGTTTCAAAAATTATAGTACAAATTTTCAGTCCATGTACCTGCTGCATTCATTTACATAATCAATATATTGTTAACCTTGCAGCCCTTTGTCAACTTTTTACAAGTACGAACATCAGTTAGTAAATTACAGCTCAAACCATTGATTTAACATACTAATCTGCCTAACTGCTTGAAAAAATCATTGTGAGAAAATGACCGACACAGATCTCCATGTATTGTAAATGTATAAACCATAAGAAATAAGAAATAAAGTGTGCTTAACGGATCAAACAGTCAATTACGAATAGGAAGCTCGTTAGGTGCGCTTAATTTAAAAAAAATGATAAATCAAGAAGCAATAATTAACTTTTGTTTCTGGTTATGGGTTTGGGCTCATTAAGCCCAGTAGGTATATTGTATTAAACTCACAAGCTATCGTCTAATAACTTTTTGGCTTCTAAAAATTAGTTGATTATCGCCGTTTAGAATTAGTCTTTACTGCTAAATAGTTTTGCTCTAGATCATAGCGGAAGTATGACATCCAATCTGGTAAAGTCATCAAATCCCAAAAACAATGTCGATTTCATCAGCAACATGCCAGATCCAATTCTTGAGTTGATCCTTCAAGGTCTTCAAAATATTGAAGCAGTTGTTCGAACAAGCGTTTTATCGAAGCAATGGAGGTATTTGTGGACTTCTATTCCACTTTTTCCATCTCTAAGTATTGATTGTGACCGAGTACTGAATCCCTCTACGCCGCACCCACAAGCTAAAAAATTTAATGACGTCATGTCTTGGGCTTTAGCTAACAAAACTGTAGATTTGGATAGTTTTCGTTTATGTTGTTGTGCTTACAATAATATGTCGACGGTGTGGCAGTGGATAGACGCTGCTGTGATGCGCAAAGTCAAGAAACTTGACTTGATGTTCCGCAACAGTAAGTTGCCACATTCTCTGGTTATGTGTGAATCATTGGAGTCATTGAGGTTGGATTGCTACAAAACATGTGTTTCTTTACCTGATTGTAAAGGTTTCTCTGCACTTAAGGTTCTTGAGCTCAACCGTGTTGACTACTCCCAAATTAATCTTGTCGAAAAACATCTTAATATGTGTCCGTTGCTTGAAAACTTAAGTTTGATAAATTGCGTCATAAGTACAAATGGTTCCCTTTGTATCCAGTGCCTAAAGCTCAAGACTCTTATAATTCATGAGTGTCTTCAACTTGATCTTCAAACCATATTTAAGATGTTTCCATGAGGAGTTACACTTAATAAATTGCCTCAGATACCTTGGTATTATTGTTGAAATTTCATGTCCGAAGCTCAAGACTCTGATACTTCATGACAGTGGTGGATGTGGTTCTATTGGCCTTGTGGTTTCATGCCCAGAACTCGTGTTTTTTTATTGTGTTGGTCTCCCAATTAAGAATCCTTTCATCTTGAAAAAGGTAGAATGCTTGAAGACAGCTGTGATTCGCCCTCAATGCAATTTTGACAAACCATCTTTTTGCAAAATCTTGGCTCGAATATCGCAAGTGGAATTTTTGTCGCTCAACTGTAGTGTAAGTACATATTCTCTTTATGCACGAGTATTCATTTTTATCATCTATACGCAATAAGCAATGTAAAGCACCTACCAACTCCGAGTTCTCAAATTACTTTATATTTAATAGCGGCATTCTTTATAAGCCATTAGTATATATTCGCTCATACAATGAACATTTTCTGTCAAAAAGAATTTATTAATGCAGTGCATAATTTTGGATCTTAAATTACTTTGACACTGCCTTTTTAATAAAAAATTAAAGTGAATCTTCTTTTTATTGAGTAAAATTTGTAATAGCTTTACATTTGATTCAATATTGTTTACTTTGTAAAGCCAAATGTCAAGTAGGATTTGTATGGATGGAAATCTTGTTTTGAATGTGATTATTGTATGAATTATGTATAGCTGTATACATTTGATATGTTTGCATGGTTTATTCTTGATGCATTACTTGCTATGCTTTAGCTCCCAAACCGCTAAACGGATAAAGATGTGTTTATATATTTTTCATTTTTGGATAACCTAATATCTTGTTTTGGTACTCAACTGACTTTTTATTCTTTCATAGTTAATTTGTTATGCATGTGATCCGGAAGGAAATTTCCCTGAATCTCTTCCCAATCTAAAGAAAATGAAACTCATCACAACATTTGAAACCTATGATATGAAGTTATTTATCCGGATCCTCACATGCTCTCCAAATCTCGAGTCTATCCATTTGATTATTCAAAAGGTAGTCTTGCTCATCTCAATTACGAACTAGTAGTTTATTCATAGTTTACTTCGGGTCTTGGGGTATCTCTGTTATTTGGCATTTGCATTATTAAGATACAAACATGTGAAAATGACTATCATCTAATTGTTTCTACTAAGTTATAATTTGGGCTACTTGTAAACCGTGAATATTTTAAAACGTCTGCCCAGTTGACTTGTTATCAGTAAGACGCACGCCACACCCACTCTTGAATAATGTATACATTGTTAATAATTGTTCTCTTTTCATTAAAGTGTAGACACCTATATCGAAACCAAGAAAAATATGTGACCTTTAGGTTATCTTTTGCAAGCTTTAGTTGTTGGGTAAACATAGTTTGACCAAAAAATATACACTTTCCCGAGAATTCTGAACATGAATTCTTGTTTTTGCAGCTCAAGATGTTTAACTAATGCTTTCATTGATTGTATAGGTATGTTCTCGAAGCGAATACCTCGAGTCAGATCGAGTTCAAACAATAAGAATCTTGTCACCGTATCTAAGAAGGGTTGAATTTTTAGGATTTGAGGGAGATAAGTGGGAACTAGATATAACCCCGTTACTGCTAGAGCATGGAAATGCATTGGAGAAAATGGTTTTCAATTGGTGTAACGAAGTCGACTATCATGAAAAATCAATGGAGGCTCTGAATGAAGTATCAAAATTTCACAAGGCTTCTTCAAGTGTGGAACTAGTTACTCTTCTAAAAAAGGGATGATATGTGTTTACCGTGGGTAGTGATGATTTGATATTGGTTTATGAGTGTAACCAATGTTTGTTTCATAAATTAGTGTAGGTTTGGATTTATAATCTAATAAATTTCTTGTAAAAACATTATAAACTAAAAATAAGTGGTTAATCAAAAACATTATGTACAAAATATTGTTTGGGTTGTGATCTAATGTTTAGATTTATTGGTATGTTTATGTTATAGGTTTTATTTAATTTTAAGAATGGAGATTTAATTTGGGTTTTAATTTTGAGGTATTCTTGAAAGAAAATTTTTTTTGGAGTTGTTACCATTTACCACATGCGACACTACTAATTAACAGGGCAATAGTGAGAAGACGTTTCCGTCGGAATTCCGTCGATATAGACAGATTCCGACGGATCTGTGGCAAAAATGGTCTGTCGCATTTTCTATGGTCGGTAATTGGTATCTCTCAGAATTCTGTCGGAGATAGCCATAAAATGTCTGCGTGATAAACCTCAAAATCTACTTAATTGTTTCTCGTAATACTTTTTGCTTAGTATACTCATCAAACAATGAAAAATCCAACCAAGCTAAGGCTTCTAAGCGCGAATATGGTGTTGATTTTATCAGCAACATGCCTGACTGTAAAACCCACAAAAATAAGGTCATTACTTAATCCTACTTTTCAAATATTTTTGAAGTATTTATGACGTTAAATATTATTATGTTTAACGGCTTAAGTTGAAACCGATATTGAATATTTTAGTTTAATATTTTGACGAGCAACGAGGACTACTAGTGATCGCGATACCGACGGATGCCCACAATTTTATATTTTATTATCGATCGTTTCGATATTTAATACTTTCGACGATATCGTTTTAATTACGTATCGAGTCGTAATATTATTATTTTTCGTGTGCGTTTAAACTTTTAAAAATTATTTCTACAAAACCCCGAGTCCCGTAAATATTTGTAAAATTAACTTTTAGTCATTTCCTGCAACTTAAGTTATTATTTACATTTTTGGCTCAAAGGATTGCAAATTGGCAAAAACTACCCTAACCTTACACTATATATATTTTTCCCACTAGCACAATTTCATTTAAAATTAATAAACCAAAATCTTCATCTCCTTCCTCCCTTTTCTTTGCTTGGTCGTACACCCCCCAACAAACAAACCCTCAAATTTCTTGAATTCAACTTTGAATCTTCCAAAACTAAATTAAGTCCCATCCTAGATTTTCAAAGGGCTACATTTTGGTATGAATTTTACTTACATGCATCTACTTTTCATTTTTTTGAATTTTGATTAAATTAATCTATTGTATGATCATCTTATTATATTGTATATTAATATGGCTAGTGATTCTACTAGTTGTTGTGTTTAATTTTTTTGAATAAATTTTGTAAAAGGGTCATGCAAGTGTGTTAGAGGTTTGATCATAGTGTAGGAGTGTTAGAATGATCATATTAGTGGTATAGAAATAGGTAGAATGTGTTGAAAACTTGATTTTGTATGGTTTTTAAATGGTCAATTTTAGGCAGTAGGTTTGAGGCCATTTTCGAAGGTCTAAAGTCTGAGTATAGGTTGAAATAATGGGATCATGTAGTAGAGAATTTCGAGAGCTTCAATTTTATATATAGTAGAGCTTCTAACTCATTACGGATCAAAAGTTATGATAGTTTGATTTTCGTGTACCGGGAGACGAGTGTTGACACAATCCGGAAATTGTTGTCGATATTTGGATCGAATCTCGGGGACTATAAAATGAGTTTAAAAATGAGTCAAGGGCTGTTCTCAGGCTCTATGGTTAGTGTTTTGAGTCTATTTTTAGGATCACGTGTTGGTTTTATAAATGGAGTTGCTTAGAATGGTCAAAATGGTTTCGTAAGTTAAGGTCGCAAAACTGTCCGAATTTTGTAAGTCGAAGATGTGTCGGGCAGGGAACTTTAGAAGTAAAATCTTTTGATGGGCTCTTGGGAGGACTTTCTACATATAGTATGTGAGTTCCTCAGGTAGTATCATGAAATGTTGAGGTGCCTAAGTATGGGAAAACAGCTTGGACATTCGGTATGTTCCGACAGATTTTTATTAAAGGCATAGAATAGTAAAGTGAGTATATAGGAGAGTATAATAGAATCACTTGTATCATTTTCTTTCGAGTTTGTTGTAATTTTGCGAGTTGAGTTTTATATTCTTATGTATGAATTATATATCGAGTCTATTATTAATATACTCACCCTATTTGCTAGGTTGCGGTTGTCGTGTTTATCGGGCATCTACTATCGTCGGTGATCGTCTTCAACTACTTCTACTACTTAAGGTGAGTCTATAGCCTCGTTTGCGCAATTATATGATTTTAAAAACCCGCGAGGGGGAATACATGTTTTGTAAACTTAGAACACAAGATTTTTATGGTATGCTTGCCCCTCTATGAATGGACCCGTGGTTGCGTTTAAATTGCATTAAGTGATTGCCTTTGTTAAAGCCTCAATTATGGATCGTTAATTAACTTATGATGGGTTAACCGCTAGTACAGTTAATAGATCTATGGGGGAAGCCGCCCCGGTTCAGTTTGTGTGGACTTGTCATAGAAGCTTAGGCCCGACCTCCACACTGTTTGAACATATTGTATTGAGAAGTCAGGTATACAGAAATGTACCAATAATCTGGAGGTAATGACAATTAATAAATCTCCTGTCTTATCAGACCTCTAAAGGGAGTGTCTAAGGGTTCGGTTCCATGACCTTATTGCAATTTATGCTATATACAATTATTATTGTTGATGCAAATTATTAGATGCTTGTTTCCTTCAAGTATGCCACAAACTTATAATCTTTGCTTGTGTTCAAAATGATTATATAAACCTATAGATTCACTCGACATTTTTGCTGATGATTTTCTCACATGTATTTCAGGTAATCAAGAAGTGTGAAGCTTTGGAGGCCACGAGAATGATGTTGTGCACTGCTTTTGTAATATAAATTCTTTGAATGTTTATCGTTCCTTTTCTTAAAACAATATAAATATTTTGTTTTAATGTACTTTGGTTACGATGTCTTGGGACTACGCTACTCTGACAAATGTTTTAGGAATGATAAATTTGAAACGTCTCTTTTCGAGTCGTTCTTTATAAATTATGTGTTATTGTATCATTGTTTAGCACCCAAAGATGTATTCCGTTGCGTGTAAATTTGGGGGTGTTAAAGATTGGTATCAGCGCCATGAGTTATAGAGAACTAGGTCATTTTTATAAAAACCTAAACTATAACTGTAAATTTTTATTTTTCAAAGAGTCGGTGCACATGATTTCGCGTGACTTCAGGTTCAAGCTACTTATGGGATTACAACTTTAGTATGCATTATTATGTATGCCTTATTGCTAAGTATTTATAAATAAATACTATAATCCCTGATCGATATATATTGATATCGTTAAACTTTTCGATAAAAGTTTATCATTTACTAATGATTTATTTAAATAAATTTCTGAAATTTTCCTCTACTTATTTTGAAGGACTTTCGATATTTATATAAATTTTTGGAAATTATCCTATTTCATTTTATTATGACCTTATACCTATTTTACGAATTTATCACCGCTTAATTACGTCTTCGATGAGGAGGAAGCAGGTTCCACTGCTGCAAGCAAGTCACAGTTAACTAAGTCACGTGGATCCCCACATGACTGGTGTCTATTATTTTGTGTCATTGTACTCTATTTGTCTTTAATATCATTCCTTGTTGATCTATGATAATAGTTTCCTTTGGTCCTTATAATGATTGTGATATCTTGTATTGTTAATGTGTATGCATTTGATGATTGAATTTTGTACATGATATGACTATACCATGATTACAATTAACTCATTCATTTTATCTTTTCTCTTTGTGATGTGACAGAATCATGCCACCTAGGAGAATGACAAATGATGCCATTGCAAGGCTAGTTGCTGAAGAGGTTGCGAAAGCATTAGCTACGGATAGAGCTGCACGTGTTAACACTGAAGGAGCAGGTGGCTCTGGAGGTGCTAATGCTGGAGGTGCTGATGCTGGAGGTGCTGATGTTGAAGGTGCAGGTGAACCTGTTGAACCAGAAATTGTTGGAGGAGCAGGTGTAGCTGAGAATCCTGTAGGTGAGGTTGCTCAGGCTGCTGTTGTAGTGAAAGAGTGTAATTTTGTAGGATACATGAAATGTGGACCCACTACATTTCAAGGAACTAGTGGAGCACTAGAATTATTCAGGTGGATTGAGAAAACTAAAACAACATTTGAGATCAGTGATTGCTCAGAAAGGAACAAGGTTAAGTTCGCAGTTGCTACTTTCAAGGATCGAGCTTTAAGTTGGTGGAAGACTCAAGTTGCTACAGTTGGGTTAGAAGCTGCCAACAGGAAACCTTGGGATGAAGTCAAAAGGTTGCTGAAAGAAGAGTTCTGTCCAGAAGAAGAGTTATCTGCTTTGGAGGATGAGTTGAGGCACCTGAAGCTGAAAGATAACAATATTGCTGCCTATACTAGCCGATTCAACGAGTTGGTTTTGTTGTGTCCAGATGCTTTTGTTACTGAGAAGAAAAAGATGGACCAATACATTAAAGGGCTACCTGGGTATATAATAAGTGTGAAAACACTTATCCTTTTACCACTTATTTCCAATAATAACAAGACCAAAACGTGTAATTTATGTCGTAAAAGTCAGAATTATGCGTGGTTTGTGTTTTTATTGTGTTTTAGGACCAAAAGATGAAAAAGGAAGAAAACACGGGCTTTCACGGGCTTTTATCGAAGAAAACGAGAAAAGACGAAGTGAAAAGATCAAAAGTGCAAAAAGAACGGAAGTCCAAGGCCTATTCTGAAGATTTATCGAAGAAAAAGTCTAAAGACGGAAGTTTCATGAAGTCGAAGAACTTAAGTCTAATTGAAGAAGAAAATTACAAGACAAGTTCAATATACATCGACAAATCCCGAGACGACGTCGAGAAAGACAAAGGATTTAAATCGAGTCGAGAAGAAAGAAAGAAGAGGCAACACATGCACACCTTCCCATTTTCCCTATAAATACCCTCCTAATACACATTAGGAGGGTTAGTTAGTTTTTTAGTAGGTAGTTTCATTTGTCATTTTTCTTTCTAGTTTTAGAGAGAGAAAGTTCCAAACTTTCTCTCACTAAGTTTTCATCTTTTCTTTCTTTTAATCTTTCAAGATTAAACCTTTTGTATTTGGATTTCATTAATCAAGTTCAAGTTAAGCTTTTAATCTTTCATCTCTTTCTACCTTTCTTTATTTTTAGTTAATTTTGGTGCGGAATATATTTGATCCGTGTTGATCTTGATGTTTTCGTGCTTAAAAAGTTGATCTTCTTATTCCTATTTAAGTTTTCATACGAATAAGCTTTAAGATCTTTGTGCTTATTGGCTTATTTGTGAGTTTAGCTTATTTACTTTTTGAAAGTTTTCTTAAAAAGTTTCATCTTTTATGGTTTGATTTAAAAGACGGTTTATTTTAAGTTGGAAAAGTTGTTATTGTGCTTATTTAGTCTTTTTCATATCGGATTCGTTCAAGTCTTGGTGTGAGCTTATCAAATTTAGCTTATTACTAGCTTATTTTCGAATCACAAAAGGTAATCGGAAAAGGTTTAAACCCTTTTCTGATTGGGTTTTCCGATTGGCCTTTCCGATTGGCTGTCTTGATATTCCGATCTGTTGATCGGATTAGGGTTTTATTATTCCGACTTGGGGATTTGTTGACATTCCGATTGGGTGCCTTGCTAAACATTCCGATCTGGATTCCTCTCTCATATTCCGACTGCTTTACTTATTTGATATTCCGACTAGAGTAACTTTGCCGTATTCCGATTGGACTTTCCGATTGCAGTATTCCGACGAATTGTTTGCCATATTCCGATCAGCCATATTTTCCGACCAAACATTCCGATTGCACTATTCCGATCACTTTCCGACGGGTTTAATTTCTTGTTTTTCCAAAGTTTTTAAGTTTTAGATTTATTAAGTGTTCAAGTGTTTTCCTAATCTTGTCTTTAAGTTTTTTAGCATTTATTTTTAACTCGTCCTTTTAGTTTAATCTTTAAAGCTTTTGTTTTACTCAACGACATTCACATTTATTTGCTTTTAGTTTAAAATAGATAATCAACCAAACCATTTATTATTCCACCAAGAATAATTGAGTCACACTTTGAACCAATAGTCAATTCGAAAAGATTCGGACGATAAGATTTTATACTCGGTTGCAAAACCATGTATTAAATGGCGCCACTGCCTGCTCTTTTCGTTAAGATTAACGGTTTTAAGTGAGAGACGCGTTGGATTTTGGGATCCGTTCATCGTTGAACGTTATTTTCCTTGCTTTAAAATTTTCAAAAATCCTAAAAAAATATAAAATCTTCAAAAATACAAAAAAATTGAAAAACCATAAAAACCAAAAATATTTCTTTTCTATTTTTCTAATCCTTTTGTAGGTGTGCATGTGTACTCGTGCTCGTAAGAAGAGAGTAGCTCAAGCCGAAGTCATTACTCAACCAATTGTCACCATGGACAATCAACCAATGATCGAGCTTTTTCAATCGCACGTAGAAGGCAACACCGATGCAATTGTCATCCCTGAGATTGGAGCCAACAACTTTGAACTCAAATCTGGCTTTATACAAATGGTCTCTGCTCAACCCTTCTTGGGGCGTTCACTTGATGATCCTCATGACCACATTAAAAGGTTTCTTCAGCTTACCAATACGGTTAAGTACAATGGGGTATCACAAGAAGTGATTCGCTTGCAACTTTTTCCTTTCTCTTTAGAGGGACAAGCCCGGAATTGGCTTGATAAGGAACCGCCACAAAGTATTCTTACGTGGACGGATTTAGAGACCAAGTTTATCAACTACTTTTTCCCACCCTCACGTACTACCGCTTTGCGGAATGAAATTATTACCTCTGAACAAAAGTACGGTGAGTCTTTTAGTGAATCTTGGGACCGTTTTAAGGAACTTTTAAGAAAGTGTCCACAACATGGTTTAACAAAAGTACATCAAATCAATACTTTTTACAATGGTTTAAGCATGAATGACCAAGATTCACTAAACAGTGCCTCGGGGGGTAATATTTTGGTTAAGTCTTCTAATGCTGCTTGGGATATTATTGAGAACAAATCTAGAGTACAAACCAAGAGTGTTAGAACTAATGTAGCAAGTGCTAGTACTAGTGATTAGGGGTGTCAAATGAGTTGACCCGACCCGACTCGAACCCGACCCGAACCCGATAAGGCCTTATAGGGTCAGGTTGGTTCATGTCTAACTTAACTTATCGGGTTTATCGGGTCAACCCGATAGACCCGATAACCAAATAGGGTCGGGTTAGGGTTTTAATTTGTTTGTTATCGGGTTATCGGATTGACCTGATAAACCCGATAAGCAATAATGACCCAATAGCAAATCTATAGTTTTGTGAATTAATGTCCATTTACTATATTGTCCATTTGTCTGAGTTCTTAAACACAATTATAAGTTGCATCTTTAAACTTTGTTCTACTGTGTTTGTATGTGTGGATCAGTAGCTTGCTTTTCTTTGTTTATATCTTGGTGTTACTGTACTAATTTATTATAGAGAAAAAGTTGATATACATACTGATAAAACTCACGCCAATTGACAATTCGTAATATATCTTTATGAATATATTTAGCTCAAAGAATTACAACAATCTCATCATGGTAGACGAACTTTTCATCTTTCCTCGTAAAGTGAATGTAAAATTCATTATTGTTGTTGTAGATTTGTTTAAACAAAATTTTGGTTTTATTGTTTTTCTTAATAAGCAACTCGATAACCCAATAGACCCGACCCGATAACCCGCAACCCGATAGACCCGATAACTCGTAACCCGATTCCTTATAGGGTCAGGTTGCGGGTTAGTTTTTATTTTTTTAAAACCCGATAAGACCCGACTCGATAAGCCCCAAACCCGACCCGATAACCCGATTGACACCCCTACTAGTGATGTCGACAAAAGAATTGATAAGCTTACTTCGCTTGTGGAATCGCTTGCTTTACAAACTGCCAACAATGCCAAACAATTCAATGCCCAAGCTAATGTTTTGAGCCTATCATGTGATATATGCGGGGGATCTCACTCATACACCGATTGTCCTTCGACTCACGACAATCCGGAAAATGTGTATGCCGCCAACGGTACCTATGCTACAGGAAGCTATCAAGCACGTCCTCAAGGTGACCGCAACTTGCTCAGCTATCGCTCAAACAACTTTCTTTCACCACCCGGTTTCCCCCCACAAAACCCGAACAACCTCAATCGCAACAATCAAAACCAACCACGTGCTCCAACTCCATATCAAAACCAAAGAAACCCATATCCACCTCAAAGAAACAACCAAGTTTACCAACAACCTGCTTATCAACCACCCGCCTACCATGCTCCTCCTCTCAACCAACCCACAGCCTTACACCAAGATGTTGAAACCTACATGAGGACTAATGACGTGATCGTGCAAAATCTTCAGCGGGAAATAGCCAACATGAAAGCAGATATGGTGAAGCAAGGGAATGATCTTCGAGCTGATATGCGAAACACTTTGGCAAGTCAAACGAATGACTTGAGGAATATGATGGCTAGTTTCTTCCCAAGTAATCAAGCCTCTGGATCAAGTTCTCTTCCGAGTAACACCGTTGCTAATCCAAGAGGGGAGATGAAAGCAATCACCACTCGCAGTGGAAAAGGTTTAAAGGAACCCGAGCTTCCTACACCTACACCGGTGATTGTGACAAAGGAAAACGAGTCTCTTTCTCCGAATCCTCCATCTTCTATTCCTCCAACTTCTACTTCTCCAACTCCACCACCTTCTACTTCTACCCCTCCACCACCCAAGGATGTGAGTGCGAATTCTATCCCAAAGCCTTCACCTCAACCCAATATACCTTATCCTTCGAGGTTGAGGAAAGAGAAATTAAAGAACAAGGATGATATTCAGGTTTCGAACTTTCTTAAAATGTTCAAACAACTGAATTTCAATATCTCCTTTGCTGAGGCTCTTGCTCACATGCCCAAATATGCTAAAATGTTTAAAGATCTTCTCAGTGATAAGGAGAAACTTCTTGACATTGCTCAGACCCAACTTAATCAGAATTTCTCCACAGTGCTCTTAAGGAAATTGCCAACCAAACTTGGTGATCCGGGTCGTTTCTTGATTCCTTGCAACTTCCCGGGAGTAGAGAATTGCATGGCCCTAGCCGATCTAGGTGCCAGTATTAACTTAATGCCATTAAGTGTTTGGAAGCAATTATCTCTCCCCGAGCTAGTCCCCACACGAATGACTTTGGAATTATCCAACCGTACGGTTGCTTATCCAGTGGGGATAGCCGAAGACGTCATCGTTGGTGTCGACAAATTCACCTTCCCGGCGGATTTTGTTGTCGTTGACTACGAGATGGACCCCCGTGTTCCATTAATCGTTAGACGTCCATTCCTGAGGACCGGTCGCACTCTCATTGATGTAGCCGCTGGCGAATTAATCATGAGAGTTGGTGACGATAAAATCGTCTTCAACATGGGTAAACTTTCTAAGCAGCCTTCGGAAAACGAGAGTGTTAATTTCATTGATGTTCTTGATGAGGCTTGTGAAGAACATTTCAAAGACGCTTGTAAAAGTGGTTCTTCTTCTCTACCCATTGTTGAGACCGTTGCCTCAATTGCTCCGTCATTGACTCCTTTTGGAGAAAGTGACTTGGATAATTTTGAAGCTATCTTGGGTCCTCTCGATCTTAAGTATGATAATTATCCCACCGATTGGGATGAAGACATTCTTACCATTGAGAAACTTCTCAATGAGGACCATATTTCCCCACAATCTCCTAAGGCTATCTCTACCGATGATCCGAAGTTGACTACGCCGTCCATCGAAAATCCTCCGGATTTAGAGCTTAAGGATCTTCCGTCTCATCTCGAGTACGTTTTCCTTGAAGAAAACAAGACGTTACCGGTCATCATCACTAAGGACTTGAAAGAAGAAGAAAAATCCCGACTTATCGCCGTGCTGAAGAATCACAAGAAAGTGATTGCTTGGAAGATCTCTGATATTCGTGGAATTGATCCTCACTTCTGCACATACAAAATTCTCATGGAGGACGACTTTAAACCTACTATTCAAAGCCAAAGAAGGGTGAATCCTAAGATCCATGACGTAATAAAAAAAGAGGTTATCAAACTTCTTGATGCGGGAATGATCTATCCTATCTCGGATTCACCATGGGTTAGTCCCGTCCATTGTGTGCCTAAGAAGGGCGGAATCACCGTTGTTCCCAATGAAACCAACGAGTTGATTCCTACTCGTCTTCAGGGTGGAAAGTTTGTATAGACTATCGCAAACTCAATGATGCTACGAGAAAGGATCATTTTCCCCTTCCTTTCATGGACCAAATGCTTGAACCTCTAGCGGGTAATGACTATTACTGCTTTTTGGATGGTTTCTCCGGGTATTTTCAAATTCCCATCGATCCCAAAGACCAAGAAAAAACCACATTCACTAGTCCTTATGGAACATTTGCCTACAAAAGAATGCCTTTCGGCTTATGCAATGCTCCTGGGACGTTCCAAAGGTGTATGATGGCTATCTTCCATGACATGGTTGAAGAAACTATGGAAGTCTTCATGGATGATTTCTCGGTTTATGGCGATTCTTTCTCTTCTTGCCTTGCCAATTTAGAACGTATGCTTAAGCGGTGTGAAGACACTCGCCTTGTTCTAAATTGGGAAAAATGCCATTTCATGGTAAAAGAGGGCATCGTGCTAGGACACAAAATCTCCAAAGCCGGTCTGGAAGTGGACCGTGCTAAAGTCGATGTTATTGCTAAATTGCCTCCACCTTCAACCGTGAAGGGTGTGAGAAGTTTCCTCGGTCATGCGGGCTTCTATCGTCGTTTCATTCAAGATTTTTCTAAAATCGCTCGCCCGATGACCCACCTCTTGGAAAAAGATACCCCTTTCATCTTTTCCAAAGAGTGTCTTGAATCCTTAAATCTTCTTAAGGATAAGCTAACTAAGGCACCGGTCTTAGTTACCCCCAATTGGGAGCTACCTTTTGAGTTGATGTGTGATACTAGCGACTTTGCTATTGGAGCGGTTTTGGGCCAAAGAGTGAACAAACACTTCCAACCAATCCACTATGCTAGCAAGACAATGACGGGGGCTCAATTGCATTATACCACTACCGAAAAAGAGCTTTTAGCTGTAGTGTATGCTTTTGAAAAGTTCCGCCCTTATCTTCTCCTTTCTACCACCATCGTGTATACCGATCATTCCGCGTTGAAGTACTTGATGACTAAGCAAGATTCTAAGCCAAGACTTCTTCGTTGGGTTTTACTCCTTCAAGAATTCAACATTGAAATTCGTGACAAAAAGGGAGCTGAAAACCTAGCCGCGGATCATCTCAGTAGACTTGAGGATCCTTATCAAGGGGATCATCCGAACAAAGAGATCAATGACTCTTTTCCCCTTTAGGCCTTAATGTCTATCAATTCTAATCTCGATGACACCCCGTGGTTTGCGGACATTGAAAACTACTTAGCGGGTGGGATTCTCAAGGAAGGACTCATGTAACACCCCCAAATTTATACAACTCAGTACAGCGGAAGACTCGTTGGTGTTACGGGATAGCACATTACTCACATCATAGACAACACATAAAAATCGCGTCGTTTAATAATAAATCATTTCCATTCATAAATATTAAAGTTACATCGGTCCCAAGTCATATTATTTCATACAAAGTTTTACAAAGTATTTTGAATGGAAAATATAGTTTAAGTGCGGGCCATGAATTCTTGTTGTCTTCCCGAGAATTACCTTCAAGTACCTGAGATAAAACATGTTAAAAGAAAAGGTCAGCGATAACGCCGAGTGAATTCATAGAGTTTAATAAATTCCATCAATATAATATCAGTATAAAAGTATTACTGAAAATCATTTTGTACAAATCGTTTCGATAGGCCATGAAATAGCCGAAATCATTTTATACAAATCCTTATCGAAAATCATAGTATAGGCATTTGCCTTAAAATCATTATACGAACTAATGTCGTAAAAACATCATACAATACGTCTTACGACGTTGTATGAAAATAAAAACCGTTATATGAATATGGTTATGAAAACCAAAACACAATCATAATATCATTAGTATGACCCTGTATTGCTAGTCAGGCAATACATCGTAATTCGAAGCGTCTAGTAGTATTTCGTTAGTTTTGGATTATTACAAGCCGCATGACATTGTTACCTTACTAAACCAAAACGGGTAGCTAACCCGATACCAATTTTGCCCATCTAAAGTAGCGTGTCGTCACAAAGGTCACGCTATTGGAAATCTTCTCATACATAAATTCGCTTACCAATCCATGTGGCACGACGGGGATCAACCGTCAAGGCGCGAACTGGGGTGATCGTCCCCAAATAGTACTATTAAATGCATAAGCGTCTACCAACTCCCGGTAGTTCACAATTCATGCTAATGGGACTTTGAGTGACATAACCTAACTTTAATAATCCATTTAATTTCATCTATCGGGTCCATTAATCATTTATCGGGTCATACAATCGGGTCATTCAATCATTCGGGTCCAAAATCAATAAACAAACAATCGGGACAAATGGTGTCCAAACTTTTATAAAAACTAACATGTTATCTCCCTCGCGGGTTTATAAAGCATTTATAAAACATTTAAAAGAGTGCGAGGCTATGAACTCACGTTGATGTGGGAAGGCGGGTTATCGGCAATTCGGACGTACGGTACGTGCTTCAATCACGGAAACCTAGACAAATAATAATCGGTCTTAGACGTTTGTCCAATGACTTTATAAAAATAACAATTATGTATACATATGATGATTATATATGTACGATGATCAAGTGGGTTTACATATTCTCGTTTACTCATTTTAGAGTTATGTCGATAACTTTTATACTAGTTTACTAGTTTTACTCGTTTACGTGTCTTAAGTCCAATAAGCTTATTATAAGTTATTTAACTTATTTTAATCCATTTTGTACCTATATTATCAGTATGTATACTTTCCAAGTTGGGCCTAAATGGGTTAAGCCCAATAGATTCTTTTTACAAGTTTTTATTCTATTTAGTCCATTTATTAGTCCAATATGTTTATTTAACTTGTTAATGTCCATATGCCCTATAGTTCGGGTTTTATCGGTTTTTACTTGTTATACATGTCTATATATCAGTATATAAGTTTTATAAAGTTTTCATTAGACGGGTCCAACCATCTAAGTTTTATTTAACAAAAATGTTAATTTTACGGCAATAGCCGAAAAAGTCGTAAAAATCATATTTATAGTTTTTATTACTTATAAACATTATTTCACCATCATTTATATAATTTATCCATTTGAGTAACCTTTTATATATATTTATATAAATAAGTTTTATAAGTTAGTGGGTTTTTATTTTACATTTTATATATTAAAATGTGAGTGCTTATATAATAGTATTATTCTTTAATTTCCAAAAATCTGATTTTTAACTTCATCTTCACCAAAACTGTCATATCTTGAGTTCTATATGGAGATAGAAGCTCAAATTTTTATCACATAAACTACATGATATGTGCTACATTTAACTCTTCTATAGCTACTGTTGAATCACCTTCTAAATATTTTCTAAAAATCGTCCAAAACAGTAACGTCAGATTTATACCCTAAACTTGTTTTGATCATATCTCACTCATTATTTTGATTCCATTGCATGGCCAACTCTCACATGTGTACAAGACCCATAGCTTACTGTAAATGGATCCTACTTCATTATTTCATCAGTTCATAACATGTTTCTTTACTGTTTTATACAGCCATGTAAATTAATCAAGATTTTAACCTTGTTTCATATGGTTTTTTCACCTTTTTAATCATGTTTATCAACACCAAATCCCCACATAACATTTTTATCATCATATAATCATCATAAATATATACAATAGGAAATAAAATACAAGTTTACATAATCAAAATAACAAGAAGTTGAGGAGGACAATCTTTATACCACCAACTTGATGTAGGTTATGAGTTTGGCATGGTTTTTGATGGAGAAGCTTGTGAATAACCATGACCATCTTCAAGACCACCCATCTACATGAACACCTTGATGAAAATCAGCCCTTGACTCCTTTTAAAACTCCTTGCTAGTTGTTAGAATCACCTCCAATCAACAAGTCTTCAATAGGTTTCAATCTTATGCAAGTTAAACATAAGATTTATGGTAGAAAATTTGATGATCATTGTGGTGGTGGTGGTAGTATGGACGGCACAAGGAGAGAGTAGAGAGGAAATAGAGAGTGGTTTTGCATGTTGAATGAGCTAGTTTGTGAAGGTTTGCTTGTTTTGTGTTATGAAAAGCTTAAACTTTAAGCAAAATGGACAAGTGTGTCTTTGGTTATGAGGTTGTGACGCCTCATGGTTTGTATAGCTAGTTTGGACCGGTTTTGAGTGGGGGTGGGACAAGTGTCCCACTTGTCTCATCCCCATTTATTTACGGGTACTCCTCGATTCTAGTTTCCTCGATTTGCGTGCCCTCGGGTCGTTTTACGAAAAACGTTTTTATAAATTATGAATCACCGTCACAAAACGAATCTAATAAAAATTGTCTCATCAAAAACGGAGTTCGAAAACGTAAATACGTAATCCTAAGGTTTCCGGTTTAGTCGTAAAGGACGTTAAAATAAAATCGTAAGTCCTAATCTCTTCTCGTAAATTTGTGAGTTTATGAACCAACACAAATTTAAAACTCCAAAATAATATTTACAGATAAATTTATTTTTCTGAAATGTCGGACTGTCACCAAGGACGGTGTATGTAAACGTAAGCACGTAACGTTGAATCTTCCGGTTTAGACGTAGTCGATGCTACTCCAAGACGTAAATCCAAATTTCTTCCCAAAAATAAGTGAGTTCATATTGTAACATTGAAATAATGTTTTTAAATAATATTCGAGAATAAAATATCAACCGTAAATTGACGGATTGTCACAACTCACGTCCCAACAAAAGAAAAAGTTCTTTAAAGATATTTAACATTATTTCTGGGACGACCCTTACCTTTTCAAACAATGTGCTGATCTGATTATTCGTCGATGTGTTGATGGGCCGGCAACGGTACAAATCCTTGATGCTTGCCATAAAGGACCCACTGGTGGTCACTTTGGTCCCAATTACACCGCGAAGAAAGTATTCGACTCTGGATTCTATTGGCCCACCATCTATCGTGACGCTCACGACATGGTTAAACATTGTGATGCTTGCCAAAGACAAGGCAAGATCACACATAAAGATGAGATGCCTCAAAATTTCATACAAGAATGTGAAATCTTTGATGTATGGGGCATCGACTTTATGGGGCCATTTCCATCATCCAAAGGGAACAAGTACATCCTCGTAGCCGTTGACTACGTTTCTAAATGTGTTGAAGCTAAGGCTCTCCCTACGAACGATGCGAGGGTGGTTGTGAACTTTTTGAAGCAGCTCTTTGCCTGATTCGGTGTTCCTCGTGCTATCTACAGTGACCACGGGACTCATTTTTGCAATGATCAATTTGCAAGAGTCATGGCTAAGTATGCTGTCAATCACCGTCTTTCCACCGCTTATCATCCCCAAACCAATGGTCAAGCCGAGATTTCCAACCGTGGATTGAAGCGAATTCTGGAACGTACTGTGGGAGAGCATCGTGCCGCGTGGGCCGATAAGTTAGATGATTCTCTGTGGGCTTTCCGTACTGCTTATAAGACCCCGATCGGTTGTACTCCTTATCGTCTTGTGTACGGGAAAGCATGCCACCTCCCTATCGAGCTGGAACATAAGGCATACTGGGCCTTGAAGTGGGCTAACTTCGACATCAACAAAGCCGGTGATCTTCGCAAGATTCAACTCAACGAGCTCAACGAACTGAGGAATGAAGCTTACGAGAACTCACTAATCTACAAGGAGAAGACCAAGATCATCCATGATGCAAGGATTAAGAACCGAGAGTTCCACGTTGGTGATCAAGTTTTACTTTTTAACTCTCGGTTGAAGATCTTCTCTGGCAAGTTGAAGAGCCGCTGGTCTGGTCCATTCACCGTCACCAAAGTCTTCCCATATGGCACCATTGAGCTTTCTCAGCCAAATGGGCCCAATTTCAAGGTGAATGGCCAGCGTTTGAAGCTGTACTTTGGTGAGGACATCTCTCATGAGATGATTCCATCCCTCACCACGTTTCCCATGAACTAATTTTGGGTCGAGTCAGGCTCGTGACTCGGTGAACAAAAACAAGCGCTTCTCGGGAGGCAACCCGTGATCTATCCTTTACTGCTTTCATAATAAGTGTAGGGGGAGCCCCGTATGTGTTTGTTGTCTTGTTTCTTATTCTCTACAGGGATTCAAGCTTCAAAGAGCACCTCGATGACTTTTGACGAACCATGATCTCGTGTACCCATCTTCCCGGTTCTATCCTAAACTCTCGTGATTCAATATTACATATCTTATATGTTCACATTAAAATCACTATAGTTGTCCTTTCCTTAGCAAGATTTAGACAAAGTGCACAATGTCATAAGTGTAGGGGAGTTTACTCCCACATGCTTAAACATTGAGGACAATGTTTATATCAAGTGTAGGGGGACTTCTATCGAAGTAAGTGGTCTTTTCCATGAATTTGTCCTCATTTTAACCGAAAAATCAATTTTTCGACATTTTTCAAAATTTTTAATCTATTTTGGCCTAGTTGTATAGTTGTATCTTCCTTTGTTATGTTTATTTTCTTTCCATTGCTAGAATAAATTTTCAATAAAGTGGTTTTAAAATTTTTTCAAAGTCGTGAATATTTTGACTCAACCCGAGTTTACTTATCTAAGTTTACTCTAGCTAGTATCCTTAACGTGTTTAAGTCAAGTTTTGCTAGGCTTTTATATAAGGAGCTTTAAAACGCGAAAGTCTTAACTCTCACGGGTTAAGAACAAGAACTTTTCGCAAGTTCCTATAATTGATCCTAGAGAGTCGTTTATCAAGGGAACTTTAAAATGCGAATTCTAAACTTGAAAAAGTCTAAGAGTTTGCAAGATCCTATAGATGACTCAAAAACCCAAAACTTTGATTTAATAGGCTAAGCATCCACGAGTCTCATTCCTTGAGATTTTAAACTGTGGAGAATGAGAGATGATAGAGTCAATTATAAGTTTGGTATTCTTTCGTGAATTTATGTGAGTTAATTATAAGCCTATTCTCCCATCGCTTGCTAATAAATTTATCTGCAATAAATAAGGTTGTACGATTTGAAAAGTTACTTAGCTTCTAGCCCAAGATCGTTTAAAAGTTGCTCGGTATGGATTAGAGTTCATAGCCAAGGCATAACTAATTGAAGCGGGATGCGAAGATTGGCGAGTCCGAAAAGGCCCTAACAAGGCATGAGGGCTATATTTTGTTGCTAAAGATCCCAAGTGATGTGAAGAATCATTTATCAAAAATCAATATGAAGGATCGAGACACACGACAAAAAGCAAATACTCCCCAAAAGTCATGGAGAAGTCTATCCAAAAAGGCCCTAACAAGGTATGAGGATAAATAGATCCAAGTCCTAAAAGGAGGCGGATCGTTGTATATCAAAGTCCAAAATAAAGATTGGAGAAAAATGAAGAAGTCGTGGTCCAAAGATGAAGAATCTCTCAAAACTTCAAGGGAAGAAATTTCTATTATGAAGAGAAGACCATAATTTCAAGAACGTCTCTCAAAGATTCGAAGTATGAAGTCGCTACCAAATATCGGTCCGAGAAAGGTCTCAAATCGTGAAGCGAGTTATGCCAAGATATGAACTTTATGAGGTCCCGAGAAGCAGTTTTAAAAGATTTTGTCCTTTAGCTAACTATTGATTAAATCGTTCACTTTATTTTCGGCCTAAATAACTATCGAAATAAGTCAAACAATGCATCCTCGTGATCATTCAAGACAAAAATAAAATATAAGAGATACACCTAGGAATAAGGGAGTCTAAGTAAATAATTGGCCCACATGAATTCGTGTTAGTTTGCTAACTTATAATAACAATGATCTCGTTTTTAAGCTTGGTATGAGGAACGTGAAACTTGAGGATGATAAACATTCATGGCAGCCTAAACCCAATGTAAGTCTTTGATTTCTTTACTTGTTTCTATCTTTTTATGTTTAGAATTTAATAAAGGCCAAGGTGGGTTATTTATGATGGAAAATGTTAACCGTGCTTTAAAATTAATGCATTGCATGAGGGCATTGCAATGGTCAAGTGTAGGGGATTTAATAAGTGTGAAAACACTTATCCTTTTACCACTTATTTCCAATAATAACAAGACCAAAACGTGTAATTTATGTCGTAAAAGTCGGAGTTATGCGTGGTTTGTGTTTTTATTGTGTTTTAGGACCAAAAGATGAAAAAGGAAGAAAACACGGGCTTTCACGGGCTTTTATCGAAGAAAACGAGAAAAGACGAAGTGAAAAGATCAAGAGTGCAAAAAGAACGGAAGTCCAAGACCTATTCTGAATATTTATCGAAGAAAAAGTCTAAAGACGGAAGTTTCATGAAGTCGAAGAACTTAAGTCTAATTGAAGAAGAAAATTACAAGACAAGTTCAATATACATCGACAAATCCCGAGACGACGTCGAGAAAGACAAAGGATTTAAATCGAGTCGAGAAGAAAGAAAAAAGAGGCAACACATGCACACCTTCCCATTTTCCCTATAAATACCCTCCTAATACACATTAGGAGGGTTAGTTAGTTTTTTAGTAGGTAGTTTCATTTGTCATTTTTCTTTCTAGTTTTAGAGAGAGAAAGTTCCAAACTTTCTCTCACTAAGTTTTCATCTTTTCTTTCTTTTAATCTTTCAAGATTAAACCTTTTGTATTTGGATTTCATTAATCAAGTTCAAGTTAAGTTTTTAATCTTTCATCTCTTTCTACCTTTCTTTATTTTTAGTTAATTTTGGTGCGAAATATATTTGATCCGTGTTGATCTTGATGTTTTCGTGCTTAAAAAGTTGATCTTCTTATTCCTACTTAAGTTTTCATACGAATAAGCTTTAAGATCTTTGTGCTTATTGGCTTATTTGTGAGTTTAGCTTATTTACTTTTTGAAAGTTTTCTTAAAAAGTTTCATCTTTTATGGTTTGATTTAAAAGACTGTTTATTTTAAGTTGGAAAAGTTGTTATTGTGCTTATTTAGTCTTTTTCATATCGGATTCGTTCAAGTCTTGGTGTGAGCTTATCAAATTTAGCTTATTACTAGCTTATTTTCGAATCACAAAAGGTAATCGGAAAAGGTTTAAACCCTTTTCCGATTGGGTTTTCCGATTGGGCTTTCCGATTGGCTGTCTTGATATTCCGATCTGTTGATCGGATTAGGGTTTTATTATTCCGACTTGGGGATTTGTTGTCATTCCGATTGGGTGCCTTGCTAAACATTCCGATCTGGATTCCTCTCTCATATTCCGGCTGCTTTACTTATTTGATATTCCGACTAGAGTAACTTTGCCGTATTCCGATTGGACTTTCCGATTGCAGTATTCCGACGAGTTGTTTGCCATATTCCGATCAGCCATATTTTCCGACCAAACATTCCGATTGCACTATTCCGATCACTTTCCGACGGGTTTAATTTCTTGTTTTTCCAAAGTTTTTAAGTTTTAGATTTATTAAGTGTTCAAGTGTTTTCCTAATCTTGTCTTTAAGTTTTTTAGCATTTATTTTTAACTCGTCCTTTTAGTTTAATCTTTAAAGCTTTTGTTTTACTCAACGACATTCACATTTATTTGCTTTTAGTTTAAAATAGATAATCAACCAAACCATTTATTATTCCACCAAGAACAATTGAGTCACACTTTGAACCAATAGTCAATTCGAAAAGATTCGGACGATAAGATTTTATTCTCGGTTGCAAAACCATGTATTAAATGGCGCCGCTGCCGGCTCTTTTCGTTAAGATTAACGGTTTTAAGTGAGAGACGCGTTGGATTTTGGGATCCGTTCATCGTTGAACGTTATTTTCCTTGCTTTAAAATTTTCAAAAATCCTAAAAAAATATAAAATCTTCAAAAATACAAAAAATTGAAAAACCATAAAAACCAAAAATATTTCTTTTCTATTTTTCTAATCCTTTTGTAGGTGTGCATGCGTACTCGTGCTCGTAAGAAGAGAGTAGCTCAAGCCGAATTCATTACTCAACCAATTGTCACCATGGACAATCAACCAATGATCGACCTTTTGCAATCGCACGTAGAAGGCAACACCGATGCAATAGTCATCCCTGAGATTGGAGCCAACAACTTTGAACTCAAATCTGGCTTTATACAAATGGTCTCTGCTCAACCCTTCTTGGGGCGTTCACTTGATGATCCTCATGACCACATTAAAAGGTTTCTTTAGCTTACCAATACGGTTAAGTACAATGGGGTATCACAAGAAGTGATTCGCTTGCAACTTTTTCCTTTCTCTTTAGAGGGACAAGCCCGGAATTGGCTTGATAAGGAACCGACACAAAGTATTCTTACGTGGACGGATTTAGAGACCAAGTTTATCAACTACTTTTTCCCACCCTTACGTACTACCGCTTTGCGGAATGAAATTATTACCTTTGAACAAAAGTACGGTGAGTCTTTTAGTGAATCTTGGGACCGTTTTAAGGAACTTTTAAGAAAGTGTCCACAACATGGTTTAACAAAAGTACATCAAATCAATACTTTTTACAATGGTTTAAGCATGAATGACCAAGATTCACTAAACAGTGCCTCGGGGGGTAATATTTTGGTTAAGTCTTCTAATGCTGCTTGGGATATTATTGAGAACAAATCTAGAGTACAAACCAAGAGTGTTAGAACTAATGTAGCAAGTGCTAGTACTAGTGATTAGGGGTGTCAAATGAGTTGACCCGACCCGACTCGAACCCGACCCGAACCCGATAAGGCCTTATAGGGTCGGGTTGGTTCAGGTCTAACTTAACTTATCGGGTTTATCGGGTCAACCCGATAGACCCGATAACCAAATAGGGTCGGGTTAGGGTTTTAATTTGTTTGTTATCGGGTTATCGGATTGACCCGATAAACCCGATAAGCAATAATAACCCAATAGCAAATCTATAGTTTTGTGAATTAATGTCCATTTACTATATTGTCCATTTGTCTGAGTTCTTAAACACAATTATAAGTTGCATCTTTAAACTTTGTTCTACTGTGTTTGTATGTGTGGATCAGTAGCTTGCTTTTCTTTGTTTATATCTTGGTGTTACTGTACTAATTTATTATAGAGAAAAAGTTGATATACATACTGATAAAACTCACGCCAATTGACAATTCGTAATATATCTTTATGAATATATTAAGCTCAAAGAATTACAACAATCTCATCATGGTAGACGAACTTTTCATCTTTCCTCGTAAAGTGAATGTAAAATTCATTATTGTTGTTGTAGATTTGTTTAAACAAAATTTTGGTTTTATTGTTTTTCTTAATAAGCAACTCGATAACCCAATAGACCCGACCCGATAACCCGCAACCCGATAGACCCGATAACTCGTAACCCGATTACTTATAGGGTCGGGTTGCGGGTTAGTTTTTATTTTTTCAAAACCCGATAAGACCCGACTCGATAAGCCCCAAACCCGACCTGATAACCCGATTGACACCCCTACTAGTGATGTCGACAAAAGAATTGATAAGCTTACTTCGCTTGTGGAATCGCTTGCTTTACAAACTGCCAACAATGCCAAACAATTCAATGCCCAAGCTAATGTTTTGAGCCAATCATATGATATATGCGGGGGATCTCACTCATACACTGATTGTCCTTCGACTCACGACAATCCGGAAAATGTGTATGCCGCCAACGATACCTATGCTACAGGAAGCTATCAAGCACGTCCTCAAGGTGACCACAACTTGCTCAGCTATCGCTCAAACAACTTTCTTTCACCACCCGGTTTCCCCCCACAAAACCCGAACAAGCTCAATCGCAACAATCAAAACCAACCACGTGCTCCAACTCCATATCAAAACCAAAGAAACCCATATCCACCTCAAAGAAATAACCAAGTTTACCAACAACCTGCTTATCAACCACCCGCCTACCATGCTCCTCCTCTCAACCAACCCACAGCCTTACACCAAGATGTTGAAACCTACATGAGGACTAATGACGTGATCGTGCAAAATCTTCTGCGGGAAATAGCCAACATGAAAGCAGATATGGTGAAGCAAGGGAATGATCTTCGAGCTGATATGCGAAACACTTTGGCAAGTCAAACGAATGACTTGAGGAATATGATGGCTAGTTTCTTCCCTAGTAATCAAGCCTCTGGATCAGGTTCTCTTCCGAGTAACACCGTTGCTAATCCAAGAGGGGAGATGAAAGCAATCACCACTCGCAGTGGAAAAGGTTTAAAGGAACCCGAGCTTCCTACACCTATACCGGTGATTGTGACAAAGGAAAATGAGTCTCCTTCTCCGAATCCTCCATCTTCTATTCCTCCAACTTCTACTTCTCCAACTCCACCACCTTCTACTTCTACCCCTCCACCACTGATACAAGGCTTTTGACACCCCGTATAAAAATTAAAAGTTCGTTGTGTTGGTCTAATCGAATTGATCTAGGTTCTCTATGTGACTTAGATTTATTTTGGTGGAACAAAAATGTTGTCGTTGTAGTATTTAAAATAAATGTGCAAAACAATTAAAGTAAATGACTTAAAAGTAAATCTAAGTCTAATTAAAATAATGGGCAAGTATTTAAAACGTGACTGAAATTAAAGGGCACTAATCGTAAATAACGCAAACTTAAATCTACCTAAGGCAAACTTAAAATGCAACTAAAACTTAAACTAAGGCAAGGCTAAAATAAAGCTAAGACAAGTAATCTTAAAGTGCAATTAAATAAAAAGGCGGGAAAAATAAAGCTTGAAAATGAAAGACAGAAATTTAAAAACTGATACTAACAAAAACCTAAAAGAAACCTTGATTCTGAAGTTTTGAGTCGGAACTTGTTGATTCGGAACTCTTCCGAATGAATGCTTGACTCAGAACTTTTTGAGTTCCGAATAAACCTTGGTGATCCGGAACTTTTCGTTCGGAAGTCTTGACCCGGAAGATTTCGTCCGGAACTTGACTCGGAAGATTCGTTCGGAACTTCTAAAGTTCCGAATGAATTTGCTGATCCGGAACTTCCCCTTGATCCGGAAGTTTTCGTCCGGAAGTCTTCGTCCGGAAGTTTTCGTCCGGAACTTTGAATGTTCCGGATGAAGCCCCCTTGAGTCAGAACTTTCGTTCGGAAGTCTTGACTCGGAACTTTGATGTTCCAGATGAAACCCACTGGTTTGGAACTTTGAAAGTTCCGAATGAGCAGCCTTTCTTATCTTGATCCGGAACTTCCTGGGAATCTCAGACACAGAAACAAACACCCCCGAAGAACAAGGGAACACAGTAACAAGAATCTAAACACAAGTTTAACCAAAATCAAACAAACGATTAAACTAAACTAATAACAAAACATTCAATAATCATAAACTAACAATTTAAATCAACAAAACAAACAAATTTAACCACAATAATCAAAAACCCACTTGATCAAAATAAGAACATGAACATGAACACAAACATAAACATAAAAATCAAAGATCAAGAAAGGTAGATAGGAGATTAACAAGATAAAATAAAGATTGACAAGAATTAAATGAAAACTTACTTGAAATTAAAGGAATTTAAGGTACAAGACAAGATATTTAAATTTGACAAGTATTTAAATGACATGAATTAAAGGTGCAAGGTAAGTAAATGGTGGAAGACTAATTGTCACACTTAGCCAACAAAGAAAATAATCAACTAGTCCTAACTATATATAGGGGAGGATTAGGAAGCTTCCTCCCCTCTTTCCTTTTCTCTTAATTACAAGATTAAGTCCTTCCTTCTTTAATCTTCATTAATTGCACCATTAGTCCTTTGTTCTTCTAATCTTCTTTAAACTTGGACTCTAATGACTTGTGACTCGGGATTTCTTTTGAACTCGTCTTATAATTCTTCAATAAAATAGACTTGAGTTCTTCGGCTTTAAGTAAACTTCCGTCCTTTGACTTTTTCTTCGATAAATCTTTAGAATTGGTCTTGGACTTCCGTTCTTTTTGCACTCTTGACTTCTCGACTTCGTCTTTCATCGTTTTCTTCAATAAAAGCCCGTAAATGCCCGTGAATGCCCGTGTTTTCTCCACTTTTCACCTTTTCGTCCTAAATCACAACAAAAACACAAACCACGCATAATTCCGACATAAAAGACATAAAATACACATTTTGGCTCGGTTATTATTGTAATTAAGTGGTAAAAAGGATGGGTGTTTACACACCTATCAAATCCCCTACACTTAACCATTGCAATGTCCTCATGCAATGCATTAGTTACAAAGTAAGTTTACATTTTTCATCATAATCAGTCCACGTTGGCCTTTATTAAAGAGATAGAAACTATAAACATTCAAAGTAAAGAAATCAAAAGCATACCTTGGGTTTTGGAAATGTCATGAATAATCATCATCCTCAAGTTGTCACTTTCTCCAAACCAAGCTTAAAAACGAGATCATTGTTATTATAAGTTAGTAGACTATCACGAACTCATGTGGGCCAATTACTCACTGATAGGTGTGTAAACACCCATCCTTTTACCACTTAATTCGGGCTAAAACGAGACCAAAACACGTATTTAATATCATTTGTTTGGAATTATGCGTGGTTTTTGTGTTTATTGTGTTTTCAGAGGCAGCCGGATAAATATTGAAGAAAACATGGGATTGCACGGGTTTTACTGAAGAAAAAGACTCAAGATAAAGTCTATTGTCCAAGAGATGCAAAAGATTTGAAGTCGCTGGGCCTATTCGAAGATTTATCGAAGAAAAGGACCAAAGATGGAAGATTTATATAAGTCGAAGAAACTCAAGTCTATTAAACGAAGAAATTAAAAGACGAGTTGAATTTAATCGACAACAAATCCCGAATCAGAATCGAAAACGGAAACTTTTCTGAAAAGACGAAAAGACACGAAGAACGGGAGAAAGCCCACTCACCAACCAAAGGAAACACCTATAAATAGGCCATCCCACACACATAGTTAGCTAGTTTTTCTTCTTCTCTTTCTTTCTCCTGGTTCGTTTGACACCATCACCACTAGGGTGATTGGTGATTTTTATTTTTAGTTCTTCAATCTTGTAATTTTAACCTTTGTTTCCTCTTGTCAAAACATCAATCATCCAATTCAAAGTTCTTGTTTAATCTTTTATTTCATCTTGTTCATCTCCATTTTTATCTTCAAGTTCTTAAGTTTTATTTTTCTTGATTTGATCTTCAAAAGTTGTTTGGATTTGTGTTTTTGTTAGGGGGATTTGTTGCTTATATTGTCTAAATGATTTGTGTTTAAATTGGTAAAATCTTTTTAAGTGTTTGATTTGATTTTGATTAATTTTGTGTCCCGTGTTCTTCGCCTTTACTGCTACTGTATCTGTTCCCAGAAGTTCCGAACCAAACAAAAAAGGTTCCGAATGAAACCTTCATTCGGAAAGTTCCGAATCAAGCACTAAAGTTCCGAATCAACACCTTCATTCGGAAGTCCATATGTTCCGAACCAAGGACTTCCGAACCAAGCTAAGTTCCGAATCAGTGACAGTGACTTCCGAACCAAGCACAACTTCCGAACGAAGCTGAACTTCCGAATCAGTGAGTTCCGAATGAGTGAATAGTGACTTCCGAACCAGTGACTTCCGAACCAAGCAAAGTTCCGAACCAGTGAATAGTAACTTCCGAATGAGCATGTTCCGAATCAGTTAGTTCCGAATCAAGGTCTAAAGTTCCGAATCAGTTATTTTTTTTTGAGTATTTTAATGTTACTGTTTTACTGTTGATTTAACAATTTACATGTTAACTTTAATTTTAATTTGAACTTTAAATTTGCAACCAAGTTTTTGTTAATCTTAATTAGAGTAATTGCCTTTGATTTAAACTTTCATTATTAGAATAGAAAACCAACCCCTTTATTTAGTAACCAAGAACAATCATTCCACTTAAGGCCTAGATCAATTCGAGAGGATACCGAGATTTAATCTGAACCCATTCAAAATTCGAGTATCAAATGGCGCCGCTGCCGGCTCTTCTCGTTAAGATCAAAAGTTTTTTGTGAGAAATTGGATTTTGGGATCCGTTCCCCGTGAACGTTACTTTTTCAAGAAAATCTTCAAAAACAACTAAAAAATATAAAATTTTCAAAAATCCTAAAAAGTAAAAAACAATAAAAACCAAAAATATTTGTGCTTTGCTTTTCTTTGTTCGTTCTTTTACAGGTGTATGCGCACTCGATCCACGTCTTATCAAGAGCCCGAGCCTCTCGATAACTTAGACATGGCTGGTGTACAAAACAACAATAACATACCACCTCCGAACAACAATAATAACAACAACAACCCGCCTTTCAACAACATGAATAACAACAACAATGAGCACCTTCCGGATAATCGCCCAATGATCGAATTGCTGCAAGCTCATGTTGATGGCAACACGGATCCAATTGTCATTCCTCCAATTGCCGCCAACAATTTCGAGCTCAAGTCAGGCTTTATCCAGATGGTCTCAGCTCAACCGTTCTTGGGACGCACCATTGATGACCCACACGACCATATCAAGAGATTTCTACAACTCACCAACACGGTCAAGTTCAATGGGGTTCCACAGGAGGTCATAAGGTTACAACTTTTTCCCTTTTCTTTAGAGGGACAAGCCCGGCATTGGCTTGCTAAGGAACCGCCACAGAGTATTCTCTCGTGGACGGATTTGGAAACAAAGTTCATCAATTACTTTTTTCCACCCTCTCGTACTACCGCTTTGCGGAATGAGATTATAAACTTTGAACAAAAGTACGATGAGTCTTTCAGTGAATCTTGGGATCGTTTTAAAGATCTTTTGAGAAAATGCCCTCAACATGGTTTTACCAAAGTACATCAAATAAATACTTTTTACAATGGTTTAAGCATGAGTGACCAAGATTCACTGAATAGTGCCTCAGGGGGTAATTTATTGGCTAAGACTTCCAATGCTGCTTGGGATATCATTGAGAACAAGTCTCGTGTGCAAACCAAGAGCATTAGGACCAATGTTGCTAGTGCTAGCACTAATGACAGCGACAAGCGATTAGACAAAATCACCACGCTTCTTGAATCGCTTGTCACCCACACCGTCAGCAACAACAACAGCAACAACGCCAAAAATGCACAAGTGAACGCTGTCAGCCAACCTTGTGAGATATGCGGTGGTCCCCATTCTTACACAACTTGTACCGCCACCCAAGATTACCCTGCTGAGAATGTGAATGCGGCATATGGCACCTACCAACAAACTAGACCTCAAGGTGACCGTAACTTGCTTAGCTACCGCAGCAACAACTATCTTTCACCACCTGGCTTTCCTCCAACCAACCCAAACCAACAACAAAACCTTAACCGCCCTACTCAACAACAACAACAACCTCGACAACCATATATCCCACCTCACAAGCAGCAACAACCACCTCAACGCAACAATCAAATATACCAACAACCTGCTTACCAACCACCTGCATACAATGCTCCTTCAAACCAAACCAACACTGCACTACACCAAGAGGTCGCCACCTATATGAGGACCAATGATGTGATAGTGGGAAATCTCCAAGAGGAAGTGCGCAACTTGAAGGCAGATTTGGTCAAGCAAGGAAATGATTTGCGAGCTGATATGAGAAACACGTTGGATAGTCAGACGCATGACTTGAGGAACATGATGGCTAGTTTCTTCCAAAGTAGTCAACCCTCTTCTTCGGGTACTCTTCCGAGTAACACCGTTGCGAACCCAAGAGGGGAGATGAAAGCAATCACTACTAGAAGTGGTAAAGGTACCAAGGAACCCGAGCTTCCTATACCGCCACCGGTGGTTGTGACTAAGGAGAACGAGTCGCCTGCTCCTATTCCTCCTCCTCCTCCTTCCCCAATTTCTCCACCTCTTTCTACCCCTCCTCCACCCGTGCTTGTGAGTGATCCTATTCCCCTAAAGCCTTCCTCTTCTTCCAATATACCTTATCCTTCTAGGTTGAGGAAAGAGAAGCAAAAGAGCAAGGATGATATTCAGGTTTCGAATTTCCTTAAAATGTTCAAGAAACTGAATTTCAATATCTCCTTCGCTGAGGCTCTCGCTCACATGCCCAAGTATGCCAAAATGTTTAAAGATCTTCTGAGCGACAAGGAAAAGCTCCTCGACATTGCTAACACCCAACTTAATGAGAACTGCTCCGCAGTGCTCTTAAGGAAATTACCAACCAAGCTTGGTGATCCGGGTCGTTTTCTTATCCCTTGCAATTTCCCGGGAGTAGAGAATTGCATGGCCCTAGCCGATCTAGGTGCCAGTATTAATCTCATGCCTCTAAGTGTTTGGAAGCAATTATCTCTCCCAGAGCTAGTCCCCACTAAAATGACTTTGGAATTGGCCAACCGTACGGTTGCTTATCCAGTGGGGATAGCCGAAGATGTCATTGTAGGAGTCGACAAATTCACCTTCCCTGCTGATTTTGTTGTCGTCGACTACGAGATGGACCCCCGTGTGCCACTTATTGTTGGTCGTCCATTCTTGAGGACCGGTCGCACTCTCATTGATGTTGAAGCCGGAGAGCTTATCATGAGAGTGGGTGACGACAAAGTAGTCTTCAACATGGGAAAGTTGTCTAAACAGCCTTACTCATATGAGAGCGTTAATTGTATTGACGTTCTTGATGAGGCTTGTGAAGAACACTTTAATGATGCTTGCAAAAGTATTCCTACTTCTCTTCCCAATGTTGAGACCGTGTCCTCCATTGATTCATCGTTGTCTCTATTTGGAGATAATGATTTATTCTGGAACAATCTTGAAGCTACCATGGGAGATGCGAATTTACCTACTAATGATTCTCCCACCGAGGGGGATGAAGATATGAGTTTCTTTGACAATCTTCTCACTGAAGACAACCCTTCGCCTCCATCTCCCACGGTTATTGCTATCGATGCCACGACTTTGAAAACGCCTCCCGTCGAAAATCCTCCGGATTTAGAATTAAAGGAGTTGCCGCCACATCTCGAGTACGTGTTCCTGGACGACAACAAGAAATCGCCCGTCATTATTGCAAAGGATTTGAAAGATGCAGAGAAGACCCGCCTCGTTGCTGTGTTGAAAGATCATAAGAAGGCTATTGCTTGGAAAATCTCGGATATTCGTGGAATTGATCCTCACTTCTGCACACACAAAATTCTCATGGAGGACGACTTCAAGCCCACTATTCAAAGCCAACGAAGGGTGAATCCAAAAATACATGAAGTCATCAAAACAGAGGTTATCAAACTTCTTGATGCGGGTATGATTTACCCTATTTCGGATTCACCGTGGGTTAGTCCAATCCATTGTGTGCCTAAGAAGGGCGGAATAACCGTTGTTCCCAATGAACACAACGAGTTGATTCCCACTCGTCTCGTTACTGGGTGGAGAGTTTGTATAGACTATCGCAAACTCAATGATGCCACGAGAAAGGATCATTTCCCTCTACCTTTTATGGACCAAATGCTTGAACGATTAGCCGGTAATGAATATTACTGCTTTCTCGATGGTTTCTCGGGTTATTTTCAAATACCCATCGATCCCCAAGATCAAGAGAAGACTACATTCACTTGTCCCTACGGCACTTTCGCTTACAAAAGAATGCCTTTTGGCTTATGTAATGCGCCTGGGACTTTCCAAAGGTGCATGTTAGCTATCTTCCATGACATGGTTGAACAAACCATGGAAGTCTTCATGGATGATTTCTCGGTCTTCGGGGATTCCTTCTCTACTTGCCTTGCCAATTTAGAACGTATGCTAAAGCGGTGCGAAGACACTCGCCTTGTTCTAAATTGGGAAAAATGCCATTTTATGGTAAAAGAAGGCGTCGTGCTTGGACATAAGATTTCGAAAGCCGGTCTTGAAGTAGACCGTGCTAAAGTTGATGTTATAGCAAAGTTGCCTCCACCTTCCACTGTGAAGGGTGTGAGAAGTTTCTTGGGTCATGCGGGCTTCTATCGTCGCTTCATCAAAGACTTTTCTCAAATCGCTCGCCCGATGACCCACCTCTTGGAAAAAGATACTCCTTTTATCTTTTCCAAAGAGTGCCTTGAAGCCTTCAACTCGCTTAAGGATAAGCTAACTAAGGCACCCGTCTTGGTTACCCCTAATTGGGAGCTTCCTTTTGAGTTGATGTGCGATGCTAGTGATTTTGCTATTGGAGCGGTTCTTGGACAAAGAGTGAATAAACATTTCCAACCAATCCATTACGCTAGCAAGACAATGACAGGGGCACAATTGCATTATACGACAACCGAAAAGGAACTTTTAGCTGTTGTCTATGCTTTTGAAAAATTCCGCCCCTATCTTGTCCTTTCCACCACCATTGTGTATACCGATCATTCCGCGTTGAAGTACTTGTTGACAAAGCAAGATTCCAAACCAAGACTTCTTCGCTGGGTTTTGCTGCTCCAGGAATTTAAAATCGACATCCGCGATAAAAAAGGAGCAAAAAACCTAGCCGCGGACCATCTAAGTAGACTTGAGGATCCATACCAAGGGGATCATCCGACCAAAGAAATCAATGATTCTTTTCCCTTGGAGACCTTAATGTCTATAAACTCGAAGCCGAATGAAACCCCGTGGTTTGCGGACTTTGCAAACTACTTGGCGGGTGGAATTCTCAAGGAAGGGTTGACGTCCCAGCAAAAGAAGAAGTTCTTTACCGACATCAAGACTTACTTTTGGGACGACCCTTACCTATTCAAACAATGTGCTGACCTGATAATTCGCCGATGTGTTGATGGACCGGCAGCGTCTGAAATCCTTCATGCTTGCCACAAAGGACCCACCGGTGGTCACTTTGGTTCCAACTACACCGCAAAGAAAGTGTTTGATTCGGGATTTTATTGGCCCTCCATATATCGTGATGCTCACGATATGGTCAAAAGATGTGATGTTTGCCAAAAGCAAGGCAAAATCACACATAAAGACGAGATGCCTCAGAATTTCATTCAAGAGTGTGAAATTTTTGATGTTTGGGGTATCGACTTTATGGGGCCATTCCCTTCATCTAAAGGAAACAAATACATCCTTGTAGCCGTTGACTATGTTTCGAAGTGGGTTGAAGCCAAAGCTTTGCCTACAAATGACGCAAGGGTGGTTTGTAACTTTTTGAAAGCTCTTTTCGCTCGCTTCGGTGTGCCTCGTGCCATTATTAGTGATCGTGGGACTCATTTCTGCAATGACCAATTTGCTCGAGTCATGGCTAAGTACGGTGTAAACCATCGTCTTTCCACAGCCTACCACCCACAAACTAATGGCCAGGCCGAAATATCCAACCGAGGGCTGAAGCGAATTTTGGAAAGAACCGTGGGAGAGCATCGTGCCGCATGGGCTGATAAACTCGATGATGCTTTGTGGGCTTTCCGTACTGCTTACAAGACCCCGATCGGCTGTACGCCCTATCGTCTTGTGTACGGGAAAGCGTGCCACCTCCCCATTGAGTTGGAGCACAAGGCTTATTGGGCCTTGAAGTGGGCCAATTTTGATATCAACAAAGCCGGTGACCTACGCAAGATCCAACTCAATGAGCTGAATGAACTTCGGAATGAGGCTTATGAAAATTCTTTGATCTATAAGGAAAGAACTAAGCTCATTCACGACTCCAAGATCAAAAACCGAGAGTTCCATGTTGGAGACAAAGTCTTACTTTTTAACTCTCGGTTGAAAATCTTTTCGGGCAAGCTTAAATCTCGTTGGTCCGGCCCATTCACCATCGCCCAAATTTTTCCATATGGTACTCTCGAGCTCGCTCAACCTAATGGACCAAATTTTAAGGTGAATGGCCAACGAGTGAAGTTGTACTTTGGTGAGGACACCTCTCAGGAGGTGATTCCATCCCTCACCACGTTCCCCATGAACTGAATTTGGGTCGAGTCAGGCTCGTGACTCGGTTATCAAAAACAAGCGCTCCTCGGGAGGCAGCCCGAGTATCTATCCCTTTAACCCCCTAAGTGTAGGGGAGGACCTATTTTGGTCATTTGTGTTTGTGTGGTGATGTGCTTACAGGGATAACTGCAATCTTGGAAATCTTTGAAGAACCGTGCTCCCGTGTTATCCGCAATCCGGTTCTATCTCTCAACTATCGTGATTCAAATTTTATTCATACTCACATTTGAAATTGATCACTTTAGTCGTCTCTTCCTTAACTTGAGTAAACCAACGCGCACAATGTCATAAGTGTAGGGGAGACTTCTCCCACATGCTTAAACATTGAGGACAATGTTTATCTTAAGTGTAGGGGAGACTTCTATCGAAGTTTTAAGTGGACTTTTCCATGAAAATGCCTTCAATTAACCGGAAAATCATCTTTTTCAACATTTTTATTAACTTTGGCCATTTAGTCGTAATTTTAAAATTTTTATCATTGCTTTCATATGTATATATCCCGCAATTAAGTCAAAAATATTAATAAAATGGTGTAGCTAGTTTAGAAGTTTTTGACATATTAGGCCCGTTGCGTTTATTTTGACTCAATCCGAATAGACTTATCCAAGTTTATTCTAGCTAGTATCCTTAACCATATAGACCTTAATTGGTTTATTAGGCTAAGTGTCCACGAGTCTCATTACTTGAGATTTTAAATTGTGGAGGACGAGAAATGATAGAGTCAATTATAAGTCGGTATTCTTGCACAAGCTCACTTGGTGTAATTAATTGCCTATTCTCCCATCACTTACTAATAATTTATCTGCAATAAGTAAGGTCGTACAATTTGAAAAGTTACTTAGCTTCTAGCCCAAGATCGTTTAAAAGTTGCTCGGTAATGATAAGAGTTCATAGCCAAGGCATAACTTATGAAGCGGGGCGCGAAGATTGGCGAGTCCGAAAAGGCCCTAACAAGGCATGAGGATTCAATTTTATTGCTGAAGATCCAAAGTGATGTGAAAAGCATTATTCCTAAAGTCAATATGAAGGATCAAGACTCACGACGAAAAGCAATCAACTCCCATAAAGATCATGGAGAAGTCTATCCGAAAAGACCCTAACAAGGTATGAGGATAAATAGATCCAAGTCCGAAAAGGAGGCGGATCGTTGTATCTCAAAATCCCAATTAGAGATTGAAGAAATAATCATGAAGTCGTGGTCAACAAAATTGGAGTACCCCTCAAAAGTCTCCAAGTGAAGAAAACTCTATTATGATGAGAAGACCATTATCTCAAGAACGTCTCTCGAAGATATGAAGTATGAAGTACATGCCAAATATCGGCCCGAGAAAGGTCTCAAATCGTGAACCAAGTTATGCCAAGATATGAACTTTTTGATATCCCGAGAAGCAGTTTTAAGAGATTTTGTCCTTTAGCTAACTATTGATCAAATCGTCCTACTTTGCTTTCAGCCCTAATAAACTATCGAAATAAGTCCAAAAATGCATCTTCATGATCATTCTAAGACAAAAATAAAATATAAGAGATACACCTAGGAATAAGGGAGTTTAAGCATTTAATTAAGCCATGTGTGTAAGTGTTTGAATTGCTAACTTATAATAACAATGATCTCGTTTTTAAGCTTAGTTTGGGGAACGTGAAACTTGAGGGTGATAAATCTTCGCAGCACCAAAGCCCTAATGTAAGTCATCGATTTCTCTACAAGTTATTTCCATGTAGCTATTTTCAAGTGAAAATGGTTTTCTATCCCTTTGTTATCTTTGAAGTTTTATTTCTTTAATTTTTGTGTAGTAGAATTTTAAATAAGGCCAAGGTTGATTAATTATGAGAAAAGTGTAAACTTGCTTTATCACTAAGCATTGCATGAGGGCATGGCAATGGTTAAGTGTAGGGGATTTGATAGGTGTGTAAACACCCATCCTTTTACCACTTAATTCGGGCTAAAACGAGACCAAAACACGTATTTAATATCATTTGTTTGGAATTATGCGTGGTTTTTGTGTTTATTGTGTTTTCAGAGGCAGCCGGATAAATATTGAAGAAAACATGGGATTGCACGGGTTTTACTGAAGAAAAAGACTCAAGATAAAGTCTATTGTCCAAGAGATGCAAAAGATTTGAAGTCGCTGGGCCTATTCGAAGATTTATCGAAGAAAAGGACCAAAGATGGAAGATTTATATAAGTCGAAGAAACTCAAGTCTATTAAACGAAGAAATTAAAAGACGAGTTGAATTTAATCGACAACAAATCCCGAATCAGAATCGAAAACGGAAACTTTTCTGAAAAGACGAAAAGACACGAAGAACGGGAGAAAGCCCACTCACCAACCAAAGGAAACACCTATAAATAGGCCATCCCACACACATAGTTAGCTAGTTTTTCTTCTTCTCTTTCTTTCTCCTGGTTCGTTTGACACCATCACCACTAGGGTGATTGGTGATTTTTATTTTTAGTTCTTCAATCTTGTAATTTTAACCTTTGTTTCCTCTTGTCAAAACATCAATCATCCAATTCAAAGTTCTTGTTTAATCTTTTATTTCATCTTGTTCATCTCCATTTTTATCTTCAAGTTCTTAAGTTTTATTTTTCTTGATTTGATCTTCAAAAGTTGTTTGGATTTGTGTTTTTGTTAGGGGGATTTGTTGCTTATATTGTCTAAATGATTTGTGTTTAAATTGGTAAAATCTTTTTAAGTGTTTGATTTGATTTTGATTAATTTTGTGTCCCGTGTTCTTCGCCTTTACTGCTACTGTATCTGTTCCCAGAAGTTCCGAACCAAACAAAAAAGGTTCCGAATGAAACCTTCATTCGGAAAGTTCCGAATCAAGCACTAAAGTTCCGAATCAACACCTTCATTCGGAAGTCCATATGTTCCGAACCAAGGACTTCCGAACCAAGCTAAGTTCCGAATCAGTGACAGTGACTTCCGAACCAAGCACAACTTCCGAACGAAGCTGAACTTCCGAATCAGTGAGTTCCGAATGAGTGAATAGTGACTTCCGAACCAGTGACTTCCGAACCAAGCAAAGTTCCGAACCAGTGAATAGTAACTTCCGAATGAGCATGTTCCGAATCAGTTAGTTCCGAATCAAGGTCTAAAGTTCCGAATCAGTTATTTTTTTTGAGTATTTTAATGTTACTGTTTTACTGTTGATTTAACAATTTACATGTTAACTTTAATTTTAATTTGAACTTTAAATTTGCAACCAAGTTTTTGTTAATCTTAATTAGAGTAATTGCCTTTGATTTAAACTTTCATTATTAGAATAGAAAACCAACCCCTTTATTTAGTAACCAAGAACAATCATTCCACTTAAGGCCTAGATCAATTCGAGAGGATACCGAGATTTAATCTGAACCCATTCAAAATTCGAGTATCACTCACTTAGACTCCCTTATTCCTAGGTGTATCTCTTATATTTTATTATTGTCTTGAATGATCACGAGGATGCATTTTTGACTTATTTCGATAGTTTATTAGGCCGAAAATAAAGTGAACGATTTAATCAATAGTTAGCTAAAGGACAAAATCTTTTAAAACTGCTTTTCGGGACCTCATAAAGTTCATATCTTGGCATAACTTGCTTCGCGATTTGAGACCTTTCTCGGACCGATATTTGGCAGCGACTTCATACTTCAAACCTTGAGAGACGTTCATAAAATAATGGCCTTCTCTTCATAATAGGAATTTCTTCACTTGAAGTTTTGAGAGATTCATACTTGGACCACGACTTCTTCATTTTTCTCCAATCTTTATTTTGGACTTTGATATACAACGATCCGCCTCCTTTTATGAATTGGATCTATTTATCCTCATACCTTGTTAGGGTCTTTTCGGATACACTTCTCCATGACTTTTGGGAGTTTTTGCTTTTCGTCGTGTGTCTCGATCCTTCATATTGATTTTTGATAAATGATTCTTCACATCACTTTTGGATCTTTAGCAACAAAATATAGCCCTCATGCCTTGTTAGGGCCTTTTTCGGACTCGCCAATCTTCGCATCCCGCTTCAATAAGTTATGCATTGGCTATGAACTCTAATCCATACCGAGCAACTTTTAAACGATCTTGGGCTAGAAGCTAAGTAACCTTTCAAATCGTACAACCTTATTTAAGCAGATAAATTATTTAGCAAGCGATGGGAGAATAGGCTCATAATTAACTCGCATAAATTCACGAAAGAATACCGGACTTATAATTGGCTCTATCATCTCTCGTTCTCCACAGTTTAAAATCTCAAGGAATGAGACTCGTGGATGCTTAGCCTATTAAATCAAAGTTTTGGGTTTTCGAGTTGCCTATAGGATCTTGCAAATTCTTAGACTCTTTCAAGTTTAGAAATCGCGTTTTAAAGTTCCCTTGATAAACGACTCTCTAGGATCAATTATAGGAACTTGCGAAAAGTTCTTGTTCTTAACCCGTGAGAGTTAAGACTTTCGCGTTTTATAGCTCCCTGTATAATAGCCTAGCAAAACTCGACTTAAACATGTTAAGGATACTAGCTAGAGTAACTTAGATAAGTAAACTCGGGTTGAGTCAAAAGATTCACAACGTTTGAAAATTAAAACCACTTTATTAAAGATTTACTCTAATAAGGAAAGAAAATAACTATACAAAGGGAAAAACTAATAGGCCAAAATAGATCAAAAAATTTGAAAAATGTCGAAAAATTGATTTTCCGGTTAAAATGAGGACAAATACACGGAAAAGACCACTTAACTTCGATAGAAGTCTCCCCTACACTTAACATAAACATTGTCCTCAATGTTTAAGCATGTGGGAGTAAACTCCCCTACACTTAGGACATTGTGCACGTTGTTTAAATCTTGCTAAGGAAAGGACAACTAAAGAGATTCCTATTTTAATATTGAGAAAATATAAAATAGTGAATCGATAAGAGTTTAGGATAGAACCGGGAAGAAGTAGAACACGGAATCACGGGTCGTCACGAATCATCAAGAGTGGATCATTGAGCTCTCGCATCCCTGATTAAGAGAGTAGAGGAGAGGAAATAGCAAACCAACGGGTCTCCCCTACACTTATGATAAAGAAAGCTAAAAGATAGATGCATGGGTTGCCTCCCAAGAAGCGTTTGGTTTTTTATTACCGAGTCGTGAGCCTGACTCGACCTTGATTATCAACGGAAGAAGCATGAAACATATCCACCAGGATCGAAGACATAGTTTTCGTCCATCAAATAGCAGAGGCTTAAGGCGAACAAGGCAAGCCAAAGAAGAGTAGGCAAGGTTCCCTTAAGCAGCGATGGAGCACGGTGGAAGCAAGGGTGAAGTGGTGCAAGCAGATTTCCAAAGATTTTTCCTTTTATTTCATCAGGTGGATACTGAGATGGCTTAAAGATTTCAATACCGGGGTCGAACACCTTTTCCTTTAAGGGAAAATAGCACTCAGGCTCAGCAGAGTGTGAAGAAGATCTGCGAAGAAGCACAACCTCGTCCTCAGAAGGGGGACAAAGAGGTGTTAACTCATACGTGCTGCGGATTTCGGTGTCGACCGGTTTCTTCTCCTTAGAAAGAATGTGCTTCAAATCCAAAGTAGGATCAAGACAATAATCTTCAAAGTCATAAGGAGGAGCATCACTCTCATGAGGGAAGTAAGTGTTGAGAAATTCAGAGAAGTCTTCCTCAAATGAGTAATCGTCCAAAGTAGGATCGAGTGATGGCGGAGGATCTTCATCATGTGAAGAATCGCTCGAGAGAGTATCATCCTCATCAAAATCATCGAAAGTGGGCATCTCAGGATACTCAGAAGTACAATCATCAAAATCATCCGAATCTGAGCTAGAATCATCATCATAAGCATCAAAGATCGGTGGAGAATCATAAATGGGAGAAGCTGCCAAAGTAGGGAGAGAATCATCCACATCATCTTGAAAAAAGTGGATTATCAGTGGAAGAATCGAATAGCGGATTGTTGTAGACAACAAAGTCATCATGCACATTAATCATATTCACTGATTCTCGGCCTCCAAAGGATTTGCCTGTAAGCTTCCCCATTTTAAAAATTTGTGAATCATCCCCGACTCGTAAGATTAACTCACCTTCGGCCACATCCACTAAAGCTCGTCCGGTTCTCAAGAATGGCCGACCAAGTATTAAAGGAATACGAGGGTCCATTTCATAATCAACTACGACAAAATCGACCGGGCAAGTAAATGTGCCAACTTTAATAAACACATCTTCGGCTATACCAACAGGGTAAGCGAGAGTGCGATTTGCAAGTTCAAGAGTCATCTTTGTTGGAGTGAGGTCGGGTAATGATAGTGTTTTCCAAACACTTAGTGGCATCAAATTAATACTGGCCCCGAGATCAGCAAGGGCAGTAAATTCTTCAGTTTTGTTGAACACGCAAGGCAACACAAAACGACTGGGATCTCCAAGTTTTTCCGGAAGTTCTTTAAGAATAACTGCAGAGCAGTTTTCATTTAAGCGTGTGTTGGCGAGTTCAATCAGCTTCTCCTTCTTGTTAAGCAATTCCTTAAATGCTTTAACAAATTTTGGCATGTGGACAAGTGTTTCAAGAAAGCTAATGTTGAAGTTCATTTGAGAAATCATCTTCATATAGCGTGTCACGTCGGAGTCCTCCTTGGTTAGCATTTTGGTCTTGCCTAAACGAGAGGGATAAGGGATATTGGGTTTGGGTGGTGAAGGTGCAGGTGTAGTAGGTAAAGGTTGAGATGTTGAAGGGTCCTTCTTAGGAACATCGTCATGACGAGGCGGAGACGGTAATGGTGCACTAATACTAGGTGTAGGAGGAGTAGGGATAAATGGTGGTGGAGGAGGTGTAGATGATGGGGGTGGGATTGGTGGATCAACAATGGTAATTCCACTACGAGTAGTAATAGCACTCACATTGGCTCGCGGATTGGTGACGGTGTTTGAAGGTAGAGAACTTGTAGTAGAAGGTTGAGATGCGGGCAAGAAACTAGCAAGCATATTCTTCAAATCATTTGTTTGATTGCTGAAGGAGGATTGAATGTTATCTCGAAGCTCGGATCTAATCTAATTTCCTTGCTTTGTGATATCTCCTTTCAGATTGATAATTTGGCTCTGCAGATTCTTAATTTGCTCACCTTGGGTTCTCATGATGGCTTCAACATCGGGGTTAATGGGTGGGGCTTGTTGGGCGGGTGGGTGATAAGGATTAGAAGCTCTTGGTGAGATTTGGTTGGTTCTATTGTAGTTGTTGGCGGAGTTTTGGTTTTGAGGAGAAAAACCGGGTGAAAGGTAGTTGTTGGACCGGTAACTCAGCAGATTTCTATCCCCTTGAGGTCGAGCTTGGTAATTTTCCGGTGAATAATTACCATAAGCTGCATACACATTTTCCGGATTTCCTTGTGTAGAAGGACAATCGGTGTATGAGTGAGGACCGCCGCATGTTTCACAAGGATTAGCAACCGCTTTAACTTGTTGTTGTTGTTGGTTTGAAGCGAGAAGCGTGATACTTTTGCTCATTTCAGTCATCATGCGGGTGAGTTCGGTCATATATGGGTTTGCTGAGGTGGAGGAAACATTGACTCTCGGGTTGTTCCTTGAAGAAGCAGAGGAATCCCAGTTTTTGTGGTGAGTAGTCATGTTCTCAATTAACTCTCTACACTCCTCGGGTCTCCTTTTCATGAATGTGCCACCGGCGGCTGCATTAATCGTATCACGATCTCGAAAAGTCAATCCGTTGTAGAAAGTATCAATCAAAGTGACGGGAAGCATGTTGTGGTTTGGACAACGATCAATCAAGACATTATATCTTTCCCAAGCATTAAAAAGAGATTCATCAGGGTCTTGCATGAAACCGCTGATTTGATTGCGAAGGCTCGTGACCATGGATGGTGGAAAGTAGCGCGACAAAAAGCGTTGAGTCATGTCATCCCAAGTATGAATAGAATTCTTCGGGAGACGATCAAACCATTTCTCGGCATGATGCGATAAAGTATGTGGAAAGAGTTGTAGGCGAAGGACATCCGTTGTGGCACCAGGCAACTTCATGCTTTGGGTGATTGTAATGAACTTGTCGAGGTGTTTGTTGGCATCATCATCAGGCAATCCATGGAATGGGTTTGTTTGCACTTGCTGAATCATGTGGTGCTTCAACGAAAACTCAGGAGCTTTGATTTGCATCGGCGCAATCGGTCCTCCTCGTCCAAACATGGTAGGTTGACAAAGTTCCTCCATGGTCCGAAGATCGGGCTGTGGAAGAACATTGTTGTTATTGTTGAGGTGTGGTGGATTATTGCTGTTTACACCTGACATAGCTAAATCTTCTTGAGTCTCGGGCTCTTGATAATTAGAAGATCTAGTACGCATACACCTGAAAATTAAAAAGAAAAAGAAACCAAACACAAAGACAATATATATACACAATAAAGATAAAATCTTTTTGGAGTTTTGAAATTTTTAATTTTTATGGATTTTTATCAATTTTTTAATTTTTATGATTTTTGAATTTTTTTATGCAAGAAAAATAACGCTCACAAGTGAACGGATCCCAAAAAGCAACGCGTCTCTCACAGAAAACCGTTAATCTTTACGAAAAGAGCCGGCAGCGGCGCCATTTGATAACTGGGCTTTTGACACCCCGTATAAAAATTAAAAGTTCTTTGTGTTGGTCTAATCGAATTGATCTAGGTTCTCTATGTGACTCAGTTTTATTTTGGTGGAACAAAAATGTTGTCGTTGTAGTATTTAAAATAAATGTGCAAAACAATTAAAGTAAATGACTTGAAAGTAAATCTAAGTCTAATTAAAATAATGGGCAAGTATTTAAAACGTGACTGAAATTAAAGGGCACTAATCGTAAATAACGCAAACTTAAATCTACCTAAGGCAAACTTAAAACGCAACTAAAACTTAAACTAAGGCAAGGCTAAAATAAAGCTAAGGCAAGTAATCTTAAAGTGCAATTAAATAAAAAGGCGGGAAAAATAAAGCTTGAAAATGAAAGACAGAAATTTAAAAACTGATACTAACAAAAACCTGAAAGAAACCTTGATTCGGAAGTTTTGAGTCGGAACTTGTTGATTCGGAACTCTTCCGAATGAATGCTTGACTCAGAACTTTTTGAGTTCCGAATAAACCTTGGTGATCCGGAACTTTTCGTTCGGAAGTCTTGACCCGGAAGATTTCGTCCAGAACTTGACTCGGAAGATTCGTTCAGAACTTCTAAAGTTCCGAATGAATTTGCTGATCCGGAACTTCCCCTTGATCCGGAAGTTTTCGTCCGGAAGTCTTCGTCCGGAAGTTTTCGTCCGGAACTTTGAATGTTCCGGATGAAGCCCCCTTGAGTCGGAACTTTCGTTCGGAAGTCTTGACTCAGAACTTTGAATGTTCCGGATGAAACCCACTGGTTCGGAACTTTGAAAGTTCCGAATGAGCAACCTTTCTTATCTTGATCCGGAACTTCCTGGGAATCTCAGACACAGAAACAAACACCCCCGAAGAACAAGGGAACACAGTAACAAGAATCTAAACACAAATTTAACCAAAATCAAACAAACGATTAAACTAAACTAATAACAAAACATTCAATAATCATAAACTAACAATTTAAATCAACAAAACAAACAAATTTAACCACAATAATCAAAAACCCACTTGATCAAAATAACAACATGAACATGAACACAAACATAAACATAAAAATCAAAGATCAAGAAAGGTAGATAGGAGATTAACAAGATAAAATAAAGATTGACAAGAATTAAATGAAAACTTACTTGAAATTAAAGGAATTTAAGGTGCAAGACAAGGTATTTAAATTTGACAAGTATTTAAATGACATGAATTAAAGGTGCAAGGTAAGTAAATGGTAAGACTAATTGTCACACTTAGCCAACAAAGAAAATAATCAACTAGTCCTAACTATATATAGAATCCTCCCCTCTTTCCTTTTCTCTTAATTACAAGATTAAGTCCTTCCTTCTTTAATCTTCATTAATTACACCATTAGTCCTTTGTTCTTCTAATCTTCTTTAAACTTGGACTCTAATGACTTGTGGCTCGGGATTTCTTTTGAACTCGTCTTTTAATTCTTCAATAAAATAGACTTGAGTTCTTCGGCTTTAAGTAAACTTCCGTCTTTTGACTTTTTCTTCGATAAATCTTCAGAATTGGTCTTGGACTTCCGTTCTTTTTGCACTCTTGACTTCTCGACTTCGTCTTTCATCGTTTTCTTCAATAAAAGCCCGTAAATGCCCGTGAATGCCCGTGTTTTCTCCACTTTTCACCTTTTCGTCCTAAATCACAACAAAAACACAAACCACGCATAATTCCGACATAAAAGACATAAAATACACGTTTTGGCTCGGTTATTATTGTAATTAAGTGGTAAAAAGGATGGGTGTTTACACACCTATCAACCACCCAAGGATGTGAGTGCGAATTCTATCCCAAAGCCTTCATCTCAACCCAATATACCTTATCCTTCGAGGTTGAGGAAAGAGAAATTGAAGAACAAGGATGATATTCAGGTTTTGAACTTTCTTAAAATGTTCAAACAACTGAATTTCAATATCTCCTTTGCTGAGGCTCTTGCTCACATGCCCAAATATGCTAAAATGTTTAAAGATCTTCTCAGTGATAAGGAGAAACTTCTTGACATTGCTCAGACCCAACTTAATGAGAATTGCTCCGCAGTGCTCTTAAGGAAATTGCCAACCAAACTTGGTGATCCGGGTCGTTTCTTGATTCCTTGCAACTTCCCAGGAGTAGAGAATTGCATGGCCCTAGCCGATCTAGGTGCCAGTTTTAACTTAATGCCATTAAGTGTTTGGAAGCAATTATCTCTCCCCGAGCTAGTCCCCACACGAATGACTTTGGAATTATCCAACCGTACGGTTGCTTATCCAGTGGGGATAGCCGAAGACGTCTTGGTTGGTGTCGACAAATTCACCTTCCCGGTGGATTTTGTTGTCGTTGACTACGAGATGGACCCCCGTGTTCCATTAATCGTTGGACGTCCATTCCTGAGGACCGGTCACACTCTCATTGATGTAGCCGTTGGCGAATTAATTATGAGAGTTGGTGACGATAAAATCGTCTTCAACATGGGTAAACTTTCTAAGCAGCCTTCGGAAAACGAGAGTGTTAATTTCATTGATGTTCTTGATGAGGCTTGTGAAGAACATTTCAAAGACGCTTGTAAAAGTGGTTTTTCTTCTCTACCCATTGTTGAGATCGTTGCCTCAATTGCTTCGTCATTGACTCCTTTTGGAGAAAGTGACTTGGATGATTTTGAAGCTATCTTGGGTCCTCTCGATCTTAAGTATGATAATTCTCCCACCACTGGGATGAAGACATTCTTACCATTGAGAAACTTCTCAATGAGGACCATATTTCCCCACAATCTCCTAAGGCTATCTCTACCGATGATCCGAAGTTGACTACGCCGTCCATCGAAAATCCTCCGGATTTAGAGCTTAAGGATCTTCCGTCTCATCTCGAGTACGTTTTCCTTAAAGAAAACAAGACGTTACCGGTCATCATCGCTAAGGACTTGAAAGAATAATAAAAATCCCGACTTATCGCCGTGCTGAAGAATCACAAGAAAGCGATTGCTTGGAAGATCTCTGATATTCGTGGAATTGATCCTCACTTCTGCACATACAAAATTGTCATGGAGGACGACTTTAAACCCACTATTCAAAGCCAAAGAAGGGTGAATCCTAAGATCCATGACGTAATAAAAAAAGAGGTTATCAAACTTCTTGATGCGGGAATGATCTATCCTATCTCGGATTCACCATGGGTTAGTCCCGTCCATTGTGTGCCTAAGAAGGGCGGAATCACCGTTGTTCCCAATGAAAACAACAAGTTGATTCCTACTCGTCTCGTTACAGGGTGGAAAGTTTGTATAGACTATCGCAAACTCAATGATGCTACGAGAAAGGATCATTTTCCCCTTCCTTTCATGGACCAAATGCTTGAACGTCTAGCGGGTAATGACTATTACTGCTTTTTGGACGGTTTCTCCGGGTATTTTCAAATTCCCATCGATCCCAAAGACCAAGAAAAAACCACATTCACTTGTCCTTATGGAACATTTGCCTACAAAAGAATGCCTTTCGGCTTATGCCATGCTCCTGGGACGTTCCAAAGGTGTATGATGGCTATCTTCCATGACATGGTTGAAGAAACTATGGAAGTCTTCATGGATGATTTCTCGGTTTATGGCGATTCTTTCTCTTCTTGCCTTGCCAATTTAGAACGTATGCTTAAGCGGTGTGAAGACACTCGCCTTGTTCTAAACTGGGAAAAATGCCATTTCATGGTAAAAGAGGGCATCGTGCTAGGACACAAAATCTCCAAAGCCGGTCTGGAAGTGGACCGTGCTAAAGTCGATGTTATTGCTAAATTGCCTCCACCTTCAAGCGTGAAGGGTGTGAGAAGTTTCCTAGGTCATGCGGGCTTCTATCGTCATTTCATTCAGGATTTTTCTAAAATCGCTCGCCCGATGACCCACCTATTGGAAAAAGATACCCCTTTCATCTTTTCCAAAGAGTGTCTTGAATCCTTAAATCTTCTTAAGGATAAGCTAACTAAGGCAGCGGTCTTGGTTAACCCCAATTGGGAGCTACCTTTTGAGTTGATGTGTGATGCTAGCGACTTTGCTATTGGAGCGGTTTTGGGCCAAAGAGTGAACAAACACTTCCAACCAATCCACTATGCTAGCAAGAAAATGACGGGGGCTCAATTGCATTATACCACTACCGAAAAAGAGATTTTAGCTGTATTGTATGCTTTTGAAAAGTTCCGCCCTTATCTTGTCCTTTCTACCACCATCGTGTATACCGATCATTCCGCGTTGAAGTACTTGATGACTAAGCAAGATTCTAAGCCAAGACTTCTTCGTTGGGTTTTACTCCTTCAAGAATTCAACATTGAAATTCGTGACAAAAAGGGAGCTGAAAACCTAGCCGCGGATCATCTCAGTAGACTTGAGGATCCTTATCAAGGGGATCATCCGAACAAAGAGATCAATGACTCTTTTCCCCTTTAGGCCTTAATGTCTATCAATTCTAATCTCGATGACACCCCGTGGTTTGCGGACATTGAAAACTACTTAGCGGGTGGGATTCTCAAGGAAGGACTCATGTAACACCCCCAAATTTATACAACTCAGTACAGCGGAAGACTCGTTGGTGTTACGGGATAGCACATTACTCACATCATAGACAACACATAAAAATCGCGTCGTTTAATAATAAATCATTTCCATTCATAAATATTAAAGTTACATCGGTCCCAAGTCATATTATTTCATACAAAGTTTTACAAAGTATTTTGAATGGAAAATATAGTTTAAGTGCGGGCCATGAATTCTTGTTGTCTTCCCGAGAATTACCTTCAAGTACCTGAGATAAAACATGTTAAAAGAAAAGGTCAGCGATAACGCCGAGTGAATTCATAGAGTTTAATAAATTCCATCAATATAATATCAGTATAAAAGTATTACTGAAAATCATTTTGTACAAATCGTTTCGATAGGCCATGAAATAGCCGAAATCATTTTATACAAATCCTTATCGAAAATCATAGTATAGGCATTTGCCTTAAAATCATTATACGAACTAATGTCGTAAAAACATCATACAATACGTCTTACGACGTTGTATGAAAATAAAAACCGTTATATGAATATGGTTATGAAAACCAAAACACAATCATAATATCATTAGTATGACCCTGTATTGCTAGTCAGGCAATACATCGTAATTCGAAGCGTCTAGTAGTATTTCGTTAGTTTTGGATTATTACAAGCCGCATGACATTGTTACCTTACTAAACCAAAACGGGTAGCTAACCCGATACCAATTTTGCCCATCTAAAGTAGCGTGTCGTCACAAAGGTCACGCTATTGGAAATCTTCTCATACATAAATTCGCTTACCAATCCATGTGGCACGACGGGGATCAACCGTCAAGGCGCGAACTGGGGTGATCGTCCCCAAATAGTACTATTAAATGCATAAGCGTCTACCAACTCCCGGTAGTTCACAATTCATGCTAATGGGACTTTGAGTGACATAACCTAACTTTAATAATCCATTTAATTTCATCTATCGGGTCCATTAATCATTTATCGGGTCATACAATCGGGTCATTCAATCATTCGGGTCCAAAATCAATAAACAAACAATCGGGACAAATGGTGTCCAAACTTTTATAAAAACTAACATGTTATCTCCCTCGCGGGTTTATAAAGCATTTATAAAACATTTAAAAGAGTGCGAGGCTATGAACTCACGTTGATGTGGGAAGGCGGGTTATCGGCAATTCGGACGTACGGTACGTGCTTCAATCACGGAAACCTAGACAAATAATAATCGGTCTTAGACGTTTGTCCAATGACTTTATAAAAATAACAATTATGTATACATATGATGATTATATATGTACGATGATCAAGTGGGTTTACATATTCTCGTTTACTCATTTTAGAGTTATGTCGATAACTTTTATACTAGTTTACTAGTTTTACTCGTTTACGTGTCTTAAGTCCAATAAGCTTATTATAAGTTATTTAACTTATTTTAATCCATTTTGTACCTATATTATCAGTATGTATACTTTCCAAGTTGGGCCTAAATGGGTTAAGCCCAATAGATTCTTTTTACAAGTTTTTATTCTATTTAGTCCATTTATTAGTCCTTTGATCCTAAATGGGGCAGAAAGTTCAAGATAGGACTGAGAAAGCTACTGAGGGTAGTAATAGGAAATGGGAAAATTCGCAGAGTGGTAGTCAGGGTAGTAACCGTCATAATCAGCATAATCAAAGGAGAAATGATGGGGCTAGAGCTGCAACTAACAAGAATGATAATGCTGACTATGGGGGACCAGCCCAGAAATGTAGGAGTTGCGTTACTTGTCACTTTGGTAATTGTCCACCAAGGTGCACTAAATGTGGAAAGGTTGGGCATGTTGTGTAGAAATGCAAGACAAGGATCCCTGCCACTGGAGCGAATGCTATTCCGATCAGGACTTGTTTTGAATGTGGAGAACGTGATCATATTCGCCCTCAATGTCCGAAGTGGAAGAACAAGAAAGCAGATGAAGCTGTTGGGCAGTTTATGCGGTTAAGGATGCTGATTAGGCACAAGGTCCAAATGTGGTGACGGGTACGTTTTTACTCAACCATCGATATGCTAGTGTGTTGTTTGAATCAGGATCTGACAGGAGCTTTATAAGCACTTCCTTTAATCGTTTAATAGATATTGAGCCAACAAGCCTAAATACTAGTTATGAGGTCGAGTTAGCTGATGGACAATTAGTTAGTACTACCACTATATTTAAGAAGTGTCCTTTGAAATTAGCAAATCATATGTTTGAAATTGATTTGATGCCGATAGAGTTGGGTTCGTTTGATGTGATTGTTGGTATGGATTGGTTGGTTGCACATGATGCGGTGATTGTATGTGGGGAGAAAGTTGTTCACATACCGGTTAAGGACAAGGTGTTAGTAGTTGAAGGTGATGTCGATAGATCTCGTCTGACGGTGATATCTTGTATCAAGGCGAGGAAATATGTGGAAAGAGGTTGTCACCTGTTCTTGGCTCAAGTAGTGGATAAAGAACTACCGATAAGGCATGTGGAAGATGTTCCTGTTATTCGTGATTTTCCTGAAGTATTTCCTGATGACTTGCCAGGGCTTCCGCCTCAGCGAGAAGTCGAGTTCAAGATTGATCTAGTGCCAGGAGCTGCACCGGTGACGCGTGCACCTTATCATTTGGCACCGTCTGAGATGAAGGAGTTGGCAGATCAGTTGAAGGAGTTAATGGATAAGGGGTTCATTAGACCAAGTTCGTCACCTTGGGGAGCTCCAGTATTGTTCATAAAGAAGAAGGACGGATCGTTCAGAATGTGCATAGACTACCGAGAGTTGAACAAGTTAACTATTAAGAATCGTTATCCACTTCCTAGGATCGATGATTTGTTTGATCAACTTCAAGGTTCGTGTGTGTACTCGAAGATCGACTTGAGGTCTGGTTATCATCAACTTTGTGTTAAAGAGGAGGACATACCTATTACAGCTTTTCGGACGCGTTATGGACACTTTGAATTTCAAGTGATGCCGTTTGGGTTAACTAATGCACCTGCGGTATTCATGGACTTAATGAATCGTGTGTGTAAACCATATCTCGACAAGTTTGTGATTGTATTTATCGATGATATCCTGATTTATTCCAAAAGTCGGGAGGAGCATGAAGGTCATTTGAAGATTATTTTGGAGTTGTTGAAGAAGGAGAATTCGTATGCAAAATTCTCTAAGTGTGATTTTTGGTTGGATTCTGTCCAATTCCTTGGGCACGTGATCGATAGTAGCGGTGTTCATGTTGATCCTTCCAAATTTGAAGCTATTAGAGATTGGGCTACGCCTACAACCCTGACTGAAGTTAGACAATTCTTGGGATTAGCTGGGTACTACCGGCGATTCATAGAAGGATTCTCTTTAATTTCTAAACCTCTTACTAAACTTACACAGAAGTATGAGTGGGGTTCAGAAGAAGAAGAAGCATTCCAAACTTTGAAACAGAAGTTGTGTTCTGCACCAATTTTGGCTTTGCCCGATGGAACTGAGGACTTTGTGGTATATTGTGATGCTTTACTTAAGGGTTTTGGTGTTGTGTTGATGCAAAGGGAGAAAGTGATCGCGTATGCATCTCGTCAGTTGAGGAAGCATGAGGAGAATTATACTACACATGACTTGGAATTAGGAGCTGTTGTCTTTGCTCTTCGACTTTGGAGACACTATCTCTACGGTACAAGGAGTGTGGTATATACCGATCATAAAAGCCTGCAACATAATTTAGATCAGATGGAGCTCAATATGAGGCATAGAAGATGGATAGAATTGTTGAGTGATTATGACATTCAAATTTGCTATCATCCCGGCAAGGCGAATGTAGTTGCCGATGCTCTTAGTAGGAAGGATAGAGAAATAACCAAGAGGGTTAGAGCTTTAACCATGAAAACATTTTCTGATTTATCTAATCGAATACTTAAAGCTCAAACTAAGGCGATGAAAGAGGAAAATGTGAGAAATGAAGATTTGGGTAGAAGGATGACGCCAATATTCGAAATTCGTGATGACGGAATTCGGTATTTCGAGAATCGTGTATGGTTACCGGTGTATGGAGGACTGAGAGATTTAATTATGCACGAATCTCATAAGTCTAAATATTCGATTCACCCAGGATCGGATAAAATGTACAAAGACTTGAAGAAATGCTACTGGTGGCCGAATATGAAGGCTAACATTGCTACTTATGTTAGTAAATGCTTGACGTGTGCTAAGGTGAAGTTTGAGCACAAGAGACCTTCATGTTTACTGTAACAACCTGAAATTCCAGAATGGAAATGGGAGAAGATCACTATGGACTTTGTTTCAGGACTTCCGAGAACTTCTAGTGGTTATGATACAATTTGGGTGATTGTTGATCGGTTGACTAAGTCGGCTTATTTCTTGCCGATAAAGAAAACTAATGACTTAGACAAACTTACTCGGTTGTATTTGAAGGAAGTTGTTTGTAGACATGGAGTTCCTTTGGAAATTATTTCTGATCGAGATAGTCGGTTCACATCTGAGTTTTGGAAATCGCTTCAGCGAGCTTTGGGGACTCAGTTGGACATGAGCACTGCGTATCATCCGGAAACGGACGGACAAAGTGAAAGGACTATTCAGACCTTGGAGGATACGTTACGAGCGTGTGTAATAGACTTTGGAGGTAGTTGGGATCGACACTTACCTTTGGTGGAGTTCTCATACAACAACAGTTATCACGCAAGTATCAAGGCTGCGCCTTTTGAAGCACTTTACGGGCGAAAGTGTAGATTGCCAGTTGGCTGGTGTGAGGTTGGAGAAAGTCAATTGACGGGTCCTGGATCGATTAGAGAAACGACTGAAAAGATCGTGTAAATCAAGAATCATTTATTGACTGCCCGTAGTAGGCAGAAGAACTACGCGGTTAAGAGGAGAAAACCATTGGAGTTTGATATTGGCGATATGGTTATGTTGAAAGTATCACCTTGGAAAGGAGTAATTCGATTTGGCAAGCGAGGAAAGCTTAGTCCACGCTATATAGGTCCATTCAAGATTATTGATCGAGTTGGTCCTGTGGCATATAAGTTGGAATTGCCAGAGAAGTTAAGTGCTATTCATAACACTTTTCATGTTTCCAATCTTAAGAGGTGTTTGGCGGACGAGAGTTTGATAATTCCACTTGAGGAGATTCAATTGGATGACAAGTTTCATTTTATTGAGGAACCGGTGGAGATTATGGATCGAGAGGTGAAACGGCTTAAGCAAAGTCGGATCCCGATAGTAAAGGTGCGATGGAATTCCCGACGTGGACCCGAATACACTTGGGAGCGAGAGGACTACTTCAAGAGCAAGTATCCGCATTTATTCGTAGACGGACCTAAGGAGAAGTAAGCCCCGGGACGGTGCTCTCCTAAGGTGGTGAGGATGTAAAACCCACAAAAATAAGGTCATTACTTAATCCTACTTTTCAAATATTTTTGAAGTATTTATGACGTTAAATATTATTATGTTTAACGGCTTAAGTTGAAACCGATATAGAATATTTTATTTTAATATTTTGACGAGCAACGAGGACTACTAGTGATCGCGATACCGACGGATGCCCACAATTTTATATTTTATTATCGATCGTTTCGATATTTAATACTTTCGACGATATCGTTTCAATTACGTATCGAGTCGTAATATTATTATTTTTCGTGTGCGTTTAAACTTTTAAAAATTATTTTTACGAAACCCGAGTCCTGTAAATATTTGTAAAATTAACTTTTAGTCATATCCCGCAACTTAAGTTATTATTTACATTTTTAGCTCAAAGGATTGCAAATTGGCAAAAACTACCCAACCTTACACTATATATATTTTTTCCACTAGCACAATTTCATTTAAAAATTAATAAACCAAAATCTTCATCTCCTTCCTCCCTTTTCTTTGCTTGGCCGTACACCCCCCAACAAACAAACCCTCAAATTTCTTGAATTCAACTTTGAATCTTCCAAAACTAAATTAAGTCCTATCCTAGATTTTCAAAGGGCTACATTTTGGTATGAATTTTACTTACATGCATCTACTTTTTATTTTTTTGAATTTTGATTAAATTAATCTATTGTATGATCATCTTATTATATTGTATATTAATATGGCTAGTGATTCTACTAGTTGTTGTGTTTAATTTTTTGAATAAATTTTGTAAAAGGGTCATGCAAGTGTGTTAGAGGTATGATCATAGTGTAGGAATGTTAGAATGATCATATTAGTGGTATAGAAATGGGTAGAATGTGTTGAAAAATTGATTTTGTATGGTTTTTAAATGGTCAATTTTAGGCAGTAGGTTTGAGGCCATTTTTGAAGGTCTAAAGTCTGAGTATAGGTTGATATGATGGGATCATGTTGTAGAGAATTTCGAGGGCTTCTATTTCATATAAAGTAGAGCTTCTAACTCATTACGGATCAAAAGTTATGATAGTTTGATTTTCGTGTACCGGGAGACGAGTGTTGACACAATCCGAAAATTGTTGTCGATATTTGGATCGAATCTCGGGGACTATAAAATGAGTTTCAAAATGAGTCAAGGGTTGTTCTCAGGCTCTATGGTTTGTGTTTTGAGTCTATTTTTAGGATCAATTGTTGGTTTTATAAATGGAGTTGCTTAGAATGGTCAAAATGGTTTCGTAAGTCAAGGTCGCAAAACTGTCCGAATTTTGTAAGTCGAAGATGTGTCGAGCAGGGAACTTTAGAAGTAAAATCTTTTGATGGGCTCTTGGGAGGACTTTCTACATATAGTATGTGAGTTCCTCAGGTAGTATCATGAAATGTTGAGGTGTCTAAGTATGGGAAAACAGCTTGGACATTCGGTATGTTCCGACAGATTTTTATTAAAGGCATATAATAGTAAAGTGAGTATATATGAGAGTATAATAGAGTCACTTGTATCATTTTCTCTCGAGTTTGCTGTAATTTTACGAGTTGAGTTTTATATTCTTATGTATGAATTATATCTCGAGTCTATTATTAATATACGCACCCTATTTGTTAGGTTGCGGTTGTCGTGTTTATCGGGCATCTACTATCGTTGGCGATCGTCTTCAACTACTTCTACTACTTAAGGTGAGTCTATAGCCTCGTTTGCGCAATTATATGATTTTAAAAACCCGCGAGGGGGAATACATGTTTTGTAAACTTAGAACACAAGATTTTTATGGTATGCTTGTCCCTCTATGAATGGACCCGTGGTTGCCTTTAAATTGCATTAAGTGATTGCCTTTGTTAAAGCCTCAATTTTGGACCGTTAATTAACCTATGATGGGTTAACCGCTAGCACAGTTAATAGATCTACGGGGGAAGCCGCCCCGGTTCAGTTTGTGTGGACTTGTCATAGAAGCTTAGGCCCGACCTCCACACTGTTTGAACATATTGTATTGAGAAGTCAGGTATACAACAATATACCAATAATCTGGAGGTAATGACAATTAATAAATCTCCTGTCTTATCAGACCTCTAAAGGGAGTGTCTAAGGGCTCGGTTCCATGAGCTTATTGCTATTTATGCTATATATAATTATTATTGTTGATGCAAATTATTAGATGCTTGTTGCCTTCAAGTATGCCACAAACTTATAATCTTTGCTTGTGTTCAAAATGATTATATAAACCTATAGATTCACTCGGCATTTTTTCTGATGATTTTCTCACATGTATTTCAGGTAATCAAGAAGTGTGAAGCTTTGGAGGCCACGGGAATGATGTTGTGCACTGCTTTTGTAATATAAACTCTTTGAATGTTTATCGTTCCTTTTCTTAAAACAATATAAATCTTTTGTTTTAATGTACTTTGGTAACGATGTCTTGGGACTACGCTACTCTAACAAATGTCTTAGGAACGATAAATTTGAAACGTCGCTTTTCGAGTCGTTCTTTATAAATTTTGTGTTTATTGTTTCATTGTTTAGCACCCAAAGATGTATTCCGCTGCGTGTAAATTTGGGGGTGTTAAACTGACCCAATTCTTGAGCTGATCATTCATCCCAACAATCGAAGAAGTTGTTCGTACCAGCGTTTTATCAACACGCTGGAGGTATTCGTGGACTTCTATTCCATATTTTCCATCTTTAGATATAGATTGTTATCGAACATCACCGAATCCCTCTTTGATGTTTCCAAAGAAAAAGTTCAAGGACTTCGTTACTCAGTGTTTAGCTAACAAAACCATAGATTTGGATAGTTTATGATTATGTTGTGCGAGCTACTGCAGAGTCTCTACTGTAAAGGGGTGGAATAAGGAAGTTGTAAACCGCAATATCAAGTCACTTGAATTATTGTTTTGCCATTCACCCATTCGTCTAAGAAATAGTCATGGTTTGCCTTTCCCGGATGGCTGATAACTTGCGATTCACTGGACTTATAGAGGTTGAATTTCTATCGTCGTACTGCTTTGAATTTGGATGGTTGTACAGATTTAAGGTTTCGGGCACTTAGGGTCTTGAGCTTAACAAAATTTGATGTTTCAGTGTAGAGGCAATATAAGATATTGTAGGAATGAGTCTCTTACTCGAGGAGTTAACTTTGATTGACTGTTTGATAAGAGCTCTTGATTCTCTTTGTATTTCATCTCCGATGCTCAAGACTCTCATAATTCGTAAGTGTCGCATATATGCATACCAGGGATCTTGGTGTCGTGTTAGGATTTCTTGCCCAGAACTCGTGTTGTTTGAGTATGCTGGTCTTAGAAACGTGTTAATCTTTGAAAACATAAATAGCTTGAAAAAAGCTGCTATTCTCCCTGAATTCAAGATGTACCAGAAGACGATGACCTATGAAATAGGGGACGAGATATGCAAGGTGTTAGCTAAAATTTCTCATGTGGAATCTTTGTCAGTCAATTTTTATTTCATTCAGGTACATACTTATTCTTTTCACACAAAATTCTCCATTTATGTCAACTTAGAGATCTCAAATTGCCTTTGATTAAGGCCAGACCTATTTGGCATTATGCTGCGTTTGGCATAGTTTCATGACTACATGCATTTCCATTTCAGATAAAAAAAAACACAATGATCAATCCATGATCCAGTGCATTTTCTAAAAGAATGTCTCATCATGTAAACTATGGCAACCCATATCTCAACACAGTATAGACACTGCTGTTAAGATTACGTTTCCTAATCATGTGCTCTAATCCACACACTACAAAATAAATGACATTTACTTACTAATAAGATTTACAATTATTTAAGTCACTATAACTTTTCCTTACTAAAACACAATGAATATAAAAGTAAGTTAAAACATTTGCTTACTCTTTTCTCTACTAAAAAAAGAGTCATTAAAAGTTTTACACTTTTGCTTACTCAATATTGAGTAAGTAATGACCTTCAGTGCTCCCCTCTATTACTTACTATTTTTCTTAAGAGTAGGAGTTGATAAAAATAATTTTTGATGACTCTTTTTTTAGTATAAATTGATAGAAATTATTTTTGATTACTCTTTATGAGTAGGTATAGACTTTTAGTGCTCCCCTCTATTACTTACTCTTTCACGTTTAATTTAGTAAGCAAATGTCAAAAATTTTGTAGTGACATTAAACTAGAAGCTACAGCCTCACTAGCAAAATATGAAATAAAGCAAACACATGCCTCATATAGCAGAAAGATCGCAATTATGTGAATCCAGCCTAACCTTGAATGACCCTGCATTATATATCATGCACTGTCCTCCTAGCTCATTTACCCTTCCCAATAGGAAACCTACTTTATGGTACAACTGTCAACTCATTCAAAACAGATCACTTCCGCTCATTGTCAAGAGTACCAAGATACAAGACCAAATAACCTGCATTTGATCTGCAGAGATTGAAATAAATGAATAAACCATTGAATTCTGCAGACCAATCATGAACATTTACTCTGCATAGAAGCATTCAGGGCAAACAAGCAGGAAACTACCTTAGTAAATATATCTGATCAGTTAGGAAGCCTCCAATTACTAGCCATTTGCTATTCATCTCTAATCCAAACACCCTGATACTTCACTTTTTGGCTTGCCAATTGTAACCATCCTTATATTCCATCTCTGTTGGACACTTTTAATTGCCATTGTAGGTTTAACTTTCAAGCCTAACAACCTCATTCTTATAGTCTCATAAAACTACTCATACAATTCATCAGGACGTTATATGAGCAGTTATATGAGCATTTTTATGAGACTATAAGAATGATAACTTTAGGTGATGTTAACATCACATGTTATCCCTTTGTTATTTGGCTCAATCTACAAATTATCTTTATGAACTTTATATCAAACGATTTACTTGCAATTATGTTTCTAGAAAAGAATATGATATAGTCACTAGTTTGTGGTCTTTTTTTAGTCACTGAAACATAGAGGCAGGGGCGGAACTAGGAAAAAAGTTGTGAAGGGGCACAAGTTAAACGACAATTTTTTTTTCATAAAATACATATGAAACGTCTGGTTATGTAGCCATTTTTTATCTATCTCTTATTCTTTGTGATTTGTATAAAAAAATAACTTTGACTTTTACTATCTACCTTTCGAAAAGTTGGTCAAATATTATTTTTGAAGGGTCACTTTTACAAAAATACCTCTAAAACTAAAAAATTTTACACATGAAAATTTTGGGTAGGAGGGGCACGTGCCCCCTCCCTACCTCCGCCTCTGCATAGAGGTTGCAAATGTGCTCCAACTTCTGAATATAATTGTAGCAAGTCATAGCTTGTACTATGTGTAATTTACTTTCGGTGTGCTTGCTCCTTCATTTGAATGTGTCGTTTATATATGATATATCACTAGTGAAGCTTTGGTTCACAAATATTTGGTATAAACCACTAATCACATTATGAGGTTATGACGAAGATTTTAGCACCTGAATAACCCTTCATCTTTGTATACCTTATTGGTGGCGTTTAGTTGGCTTCAAAGAGGCTTGGACATAGAAATGCAAATAATAGTAGTTCCTCTTTGGTTATTATTGACTTGTTCTGATTTATGTTATGCTTTTGGTTGCCAACCTGTGTTTATCATTCAATCTTTTTTATTAAGTAAACACATGCATCTTAATGGTGATCCCAGGCTATATATTTACTATGAATTTAATTCCAAATGTTTGTTTGCTGTCCATATGATAGTGCATTGATGCTGCACGCGATCAGAAAGGAAATTTCCCTGCATCATTTCCAAATTTGAAGACATTGAAGGTGAGGACAACAATTGATGCATTCACCATGTTTGTAATCATCTATATCCTCAGATGTTCTCCGAATCTAGAGTCTCTCCATTTAGTCATTCGAAAGGTTGTCTTTCTCCTCTCAACTAGTAAAAAGTTATGTAAACTTTAGGAACCTTTAAATTACTTGACGTACTTAGCTTGTTAAGATAATTGTTTGACTCATTATCAACATACCACCAGCTACATCAACCCATTTGCACATAAGTGGATTAAAAGTTCCACCTCAACATCTAAAAAGTAGACACAAGTCCGAAACAAATCAATGATCTGTGAACAAAATGTAAACTGGGATCATTAGGTTATCCTTTGGAAGATTTAAAAACTTAAGTAAAGCATAGCTGGACCCATAATAATTTTTTTCAAGAATCTTAAAAAGTTGTTTCAGGGTTTTGCAACCTCAAGATGAACAATTTATGTTTTTTTTTATGATTTAGGAACATCTAACGACAGAATATTGGACATTTGATGAAGCTAAAACAAGCAGAATCTTAACTCGTCATCTGAAAAAGGTCAAATTCCAAGGAATCAATGGAAAAAAAACGAAAACTAGTTATAGCCCGTTGTTTGCTGGAGCACGGAAAAGCCTTGGAGGAAATGGTTTTCAGTTGGCGTCGCAATGTGAAGTACCATGAGAAGTCTATCAAGATGATGAAAAAAAATGTCAAAAATCTACAAGGCTTCTTCAACCGTAAAACTAATCGACAAGCCTTCTGCTTGACTATCGCTAATATGTACTTAGAGCACCCACAATGGGTAAACTAAGCAAAAGCTTTTTCCATTTCTTCAATGTCTTTTAATGACTTTTTATGCATTACACTAGTAGCTTTTTGGAAAGCTTTTTGGTTAAGACTTGACATAGCCCAAGTCTTTGCTCAAAGCTTTAGTGCTAAAAGCATAAAACATTCAATGCATTTAATAATTCAAGTCTTTCAAAAACCATGCAATGTTGATGCTCTAAATGTTAACCAGACTTCTGTAGGTGCTTTTCGGATCCCGAATTTGAAATTTCTTAAATTAGTGTTACTTTTATCTTCTAATATTACTTTGCATTAGCTAGATTCAGAGATAATATAGAATTAGAAAAAGCTTACAAAAAAATATTAAGAATAGTTTTGCCTTCATCCTCTGATATAACACATTTTACCTCCGACATATTTTACTTTTGAATTTTATTAAGTAAAATGTTACTCGTACGACATATGGAAATAAACTTTGAATTATTATATCAGCTAAATCGCTAACTTCATGCGTTTCTTTGTAACAGTTTATGATATTTTTTATAGTTGTGAATTTATTTTTTAAATTGATAAATTATTTTGTTAATTTGCTAAAAAAAACTATATTTTCTAATATGATAGCAAGATAGCAAAATAATAGTAATAACAATGAACTATTGAATGATATCACCAGTTAGTTCGCGTAAAAGAAATTAATATGAGTCTTTTTTGATATTGTCAATTGGTTTAGTGAAACTTACCTATCTATATCTATATCTATCTATGTAATTTATAAAAGATTTATCACTTTTTATTTTTAAAAGTCTTAAAATGTTTTAGCCTTAAACATTTCTTTATTTAGAAATTTATCTACAACTATTTTTGAGGTTTAAAGGCTATTACGTTTTTTTTAAAACTCATCTAAAAAGTAAATGATTGGGTCAATAAGAGTAAATGTTATTAATGATTAAATAAATAATTTAATAAGACAATAAATAACAGTATATTATAAGTTTATAACATATAAAACTGAAAATAATTTATTGATAGATATTACTACTAGAATATCAGTTATGAAATCTTAATATAAAAAAAATTCCTGATTTATTAAAAAAAACTCGAAAAAAATATGCACACAAAAGATTCAGCCATCAAGATTTTTCGAACCACCAATAAAAAATATTTGTTCGTCGAAAAAATTAGTCGTCAAGTATCTGCCGCAGCATTACGAGGGTACACGGCTAGTAAATGTTAAAGTTTCTATTGTGAAACTTAACCGCTGTTGTTATATTGTGCTGTGAGTCTGTGAATTGAATGTTAAAGTACAAAACTTGCATGGGCTGTCGCACACCTTGTGAAACTTAACTGCAAAATGATGCCCCGTTTCAAGTTGCTGCCTTGGGCTGTCGCACACCTTGCCCAATACTAAGGATTGCCCGTCGCCACATTGCGCGGGTACCCGACTAGTCGTAATATAAAAAATATAATAGAAGCACTGAAGCAGTATGCTAAAAACAAATAGATTGAGGTGAAACAAATCATACCATCAACACCAACATTAATTCTTCTTAGCGTCGTTGTCTTGAGAATAAAAGAGAGAGACAACTTTAGAAACTTGTTTGTTATGTAAATAGGTATAATTACAAATTAAGCACATAACTTCAACTCTATTGAGGGGTCTCTGGGTAAATAATGAACTTTATTACTTGCACTCCAAGTTAAATATATGTATAAATACTCTCCTATAGATTCACCGATCGACAACACCTTTAGAGCTATCCACAAAACAGGTCATGGCCGAAGCAGAAGATAGAATAAGTTTTTTACCCGATTGCTTATTGCTCGAAATCATCTCTCGTTTAGAGCTATCCACAAAACAGGTCATAAAAACAACAACTACCATCTCCAAACGCTGGCAACATCTTTGGACTCGACTTCCTACTCTCGTTTTCGTAGGTGATCAGGATGACATAAATTATCCCACCAAATACTATTCATTTATTGACAAAACCCTAACTCAATGTCCTACCGAAGTGAACCTTAATAAATTTAAATTTCAAATTAAGGACGACATGTATTCGCCTAATACTGCACTACATTCGTCGCAACTCAATAGTTTGATTCGTTATGCCATAACTCGTAATGTTCAAGAGCTCGAGGTTGAGAGAAGAATAGGCGATAGTTTTAGCTATGATGATGAGTTGTTTTTCAACAATTCATGTATTATGAGTATGAAACTTTCACAATATAGTTATCCGCGTTGTCTATTTAATCCTCCTAATGGTGCTATTAGTTAGATGAAGATTCTATAGGAATATCTAGAAGTCCTTGTTTGGAAACTTTGGAATTGAACAATTGTCAACTTGCTGCGTGTTTCCTGAAGTCCTTGTTTGGAAAATTTGGAATTGAACAATTGTCGTGTGATGTAGAAACTTACAAAAGGTTTATCTCTGATCTATTTGATCGCGATGAGTTTATCAGTATCAAATTTTTGCATTGTAAATTTAATCCTCCTAATGGTGCTATTCGTTGGGATAAACTTAGGTTTTTGTGTATTCGGCATGGGGAATTACTTGGCGATTCAATTGGAGAAATAATATCCAGAAGTCCTTGTTTGGAAACTTTGGAGTTGGAAGAAATAAAAGGTTTTAGGCGGATTGATGTGACCTCAAAGAGTGTTAAAAACTTGTGATACCCTAGAAATCAATGCTCCTTATATCTTGTCACTCAAAATAACAGGAAAAATGTATTTGGAGAAGTTTTTATTGGAAAATGTTTCTTCCTGACTTCAATTATCTAGGTAGCTGGCATTTTGCGGAAGATCTTGGACGAGATCGACGTCGAAATGATATTGAAGAAGACTTGCTTCGAGGACTTTTATCAAGCCTTAGCCATGTCAACGATATTACACTTGGGGATTACAATTGTTTAGACGTAATTTTTTTTCCTATGAATGACTTTTCTTTTTTTCCTTCTTCCATTTGGGTTTGAATGTGTGTGTTTGTTGAATGTTCTAATCATGTCTCTCTGGATTGGTAGGCTGCCATTCGTTTAAGAAATAAAGGTTTCAAGTTTTTTAGAGATACGCACTAGTAATTATTCTCATAGTAATTCAGTTGAAAACAAATTTGGGAGGAATAATTATTTAACTCGAAGTGTGATCTAACCATTGGGATATAAATTGTGGTGTGTAGTTGGAGCTGATGGAGATGAGGACAGAATCACAGAACTGATTGCTTCCGGATGGAAAAAGGTTGAAGAAAGACCGGTTGTAGAGAAGGGAGAACCAATGAAAAAGGAAAAAGTTGACGAGACGGAAGAATCTGATGATGTAAGTACACAGTCTCTATGTCTTTCAATTCAATTCTTCTTGTAGTGTATCTATCAAATGTTTTTTTTTTCAGGATATGGGATTCAGTCTATTTGACTAAGGGATTACGGTAATTGTCTTTGAGAAGCATGTCCATGGATGAGTTCGCGTAGTTATAAAGATTATTTGTTTTAGCCAGTTCATGGATGAGTTCGCGTAGTTATACAGCCTCATGAACTATTTTCAAATGGCGCTGAGAATTGTTTGTTTTTTCTTCCTGAATCCTTATACGGAGTAATATCTTGACATTTTTAAGCTTGAGCTTTTCTGTATAGTTTTAGAACCCGATCATAATATCTTGAACCAGTGGTAAAGATATATCTTTCTCATATGTTTAACATTCTTGTAAAAACTATCTGGTAAGAACTTACAAGTTATTGGCATATCGTAGTATATCAGAAAACAACATTCACATGATTCAACAAAAGACTCGAAGAATGCCTAATGTGTAGCTGCAAATCAGGGGTTTTCCTTCGGTCAAGTTCTGTTTTGTTATAGTTCTTCTGTTTGGGTTATTCAAGTTTGTCTAGTTGTAAATCCATTCAATCCAGAGAAGCTCAGTACTGATTCACCCACCCACATACAAGCACCTAGCTTATTCTATTAAGTTTTTGGTTAGCCAAGTAAAAGCAAATACGGAATTTGATTTAGTTTATACAGATACTCGAACACAAAATCAAGTTGTACAACTAAAATTCTCACAAAGATAGTAGTTGCTCTAGTTCGTCACCCTGAACTGATCATCACTTTCTACATATGCATCATCTTGCTCCTCTGACTTTTCATTGATCTTAACTGAATCAATGTTCTCATTGCTGACTTGGCTCCAGGTTTTTTAACACTTTTTCCGTAAAGGGGATTACCCCGATGTTAACAGTCGCCGTTTGTGAATTCCAGTCTTCTGATAGAACGTTTCCTTGTGAATGGTCCAATCTGCAATTGTTTTCCCGACTGCATCGCCAATCAATGTCTGATTTTCTGCAATGCCGTTTATATCTTTGGATCTATCACCTTCTCAGCTCCTTTCACATGACGAGGAAAAAAGAATGTTGTTTGATTTCATATACGAAGCACACACGGAAAGTAAAGGTCAGACATATAAACAACTGAAATAATTCATAAAACTTGACGAGGCTCATGCTATTAAACCTTTAAGTTTTGTCAACACTTCTAACCAGTATTTGTCAAACAACTGAACCTTTAAGTTTGACATCTGAAGTCAATCATGTGACTTTCCAGATGACTGCTCTCAATTTAGATAGCGTTAAATTGCTTGTAATAGCCTATTCAAAAGCAAGAAACACAGTTAAGAACTCTATTTCTCGCGTGATAACACATATGCAGAGAAACCCAAATAGTTCCCAACTAAACGGGTTATATTACTTTGCATTACCTAGATTCAGATATAAGAAAAAGCTTACAAAAAAATGTTAAGAACAGTTTTGCCTTCATCCTCTGATAAAACACATTTTATGTTGTCTTCAAATATCAAACTGATTGCTAAATTTTTATCAGTACAGTTTAGTTGGGAACTATTTGGCAAATGGTATCGCCAGGTTGTTTTAGATAATTTTGTGTATTACTCTTAATATGAGAACGATTTCAGTTTTGATGAAGATATTAATAGTTAAGAAGGTGTTTAAGAGGTTTATATTGGCTCATTTTCAAGTTTGAGTATTTCAGTCTCTGTCTGAATGGTGTTTCTTTAGTTTTTCAGAGTTCTGTTAGTGATGGAATTCGAAAGTGTGGCATTTTGGTGTTTAGGTTTATTGTTTTGTTATCACCTTTTTACAACTTTGTCTTTTTAACTCATTGTGAGAAACTGGCCGAAACAGTTCTCCATGTATTGTTGTGGAGTAAAATGCATATGCCATAAGAAATAAGATGTGTGCTTACACTACAACAATATTGAGTTTAGGGTCGCTTTTTTTCTAGGGTTCACTAAGTCGTTCCTAGATTAAGGGGGGACCCACATGTTTTACAAGAAAATCCTGGTCAAAAAGGCTGTGGGGACAACGTGGGGCCCATGAAACCTAGGGACGACTAAGTCGTCCCTAGGTGAAAAATAAATATTTTTTCTCTTTTAATTGTATAAAATTATTTAAAATTAATATAAATATATATTTTTTTAAAAGTTTAAAGTGAAAGCGAGACCCACATAACCTAGGGACGACTAAGTCGTCCCTAGGTTAAGGAAATTTATTTTCCTAGTTTTTTTATCTTTTTTATTTATTTAAAATTATTTAAAATTAATATTAATATTTTTTTTTAAAAAAGTTTAAAGCGAAAGTGAGACCCACTAATCCTAGGGACGACTAAGTTGTCCCTAGGTTAAGCGAAATTTATTTCCCTGTTTTTTTATCTTTTTTATTTATTTAAAATTAATATAAATATTTTTTTTAAAAAAAGTTTAAAACAAAGGTGGGGTCCTTGTAACCTAGGGACGACTAAGTCGTCCCTAGGTGAAGGAAAATTTATTATTTCCTTTTTTGGCACTTTTGTTTATTTAAAATTATTTAAAATTAATTTAATTATTTTATTTAAAAAGAACTTTATTATAGTTAAAAATAACTTTATACATATTTAAAAAAAACTTTATATATATTTAAAAAAACTTATATATTTAGAAAAAAATTATACATATTTAAAAATAACTTTATACATATTAAAAAAACTTTATACATATTTAAAAAAAATTTATACATATTTAGAAAAAAAATTATACATATTTAAAAATAACTTTATACATATTTAAAAAAAACTTTATACATATTTAAAAAAAACTTTATACATATTTAAAAAAACTTTATATTTATTTAAAAAAAACTTATATGTATTTAAAAAAAACTTTAGATATATATTTAACACTTAAACACGCGCTTAATTAAAAATATATATTACAACGATAATACATTCATAAATAAGAAAAAAAACACATCACAAACTAGTTAAAACTAAACGTACAGATTAACACATAATAATAAAATACAAATTAACACATTAAAATAACAAATAGATTACTACTCAAAGCTAAGATTTTCCATATCATTTAAAAGCTCATGAAGTATTGCAGCCGATTGACATGCGTGGTCTTCAGGATGCCTTTCCATTTCTAGTCTTGTCTCTAGCATCTTTATCTTTAGATCTTTGATCTTGCAATTAGAGCACTCAGTTGGTGCAGATTGAGAAGGACCTGTAGAAGAACTTGGATGTGAACCTTGAGGTGTTGAAGATCCAGGGGAAGATCTTATACGGAGTTCGAGATCAAAATCATCCTTCCATTTAAAATATTTACATCCATGATCATCTGTTTTTGGCTGTTACAAAGTAAACAAATAACATGACATGTCATTTTAATAATCACACGTATTACATAACTAAAACATTTGATTGTTTATCTTCGAAAGAGGACATGCATAGTAAAGTTTACCAAAGCTATGAGGTTGATGTGACTGTCTTAACACAATATATCCCTTTCAACATGTACACTTATAAGCTTCAAGCGGATCCATCTTATGCAAAATCGGGTGGTGGTGGTGGTGAGTTTGGTATGTGAGGATAAGAGCTACCATAAATAAAGATAAAAATTTAGGGTCGACACATTTAGGGACGACATAGTCGACCCTAGCTTTCCCGCCAACATTTTCCCGCCAGCATTTACCGCCAACATTTCCCGCCATCGGTTGAACCTATAACGTATAACCGTAACATATGGACTCATCGGTTGAACCTATAACGTATAACCCTAGCATATGGACTCACCGGTTGAACCTATAACGTATAACCGTAACATATCGACTCATCGGTTGAACCTATAACGTATAACCCTAGCATATGGACTCATCGGTTGAACCTATAACGTATAACCCTAGCATATGGAATCATCGGTTGAACCTATAACGTATAACCCTAACATATCGACTCATCGGTTGAACCTATAACGTATAACCTTAGCATATGGACTCGTCGGTTGAACCTATAACGCATAACCGTAACATATCGACTCATCGGTTGAACCTATAACGTATAACCGTAACATATGGACTCATCGGTTGAACCTATAACGTATAACCCTAACATATGGACTCGTCGGTTGAACCTATAACGTATAACCCTAACATATGGAATCATCGGTTGAACCTATAACGTATAACCCTAACATATGGACTCACCGGTTGAACCTATAACGTATAACCGTAACATATGGACTCATCGGTTGAACCTATAACGTATAACCCTAACATATCGACTCATCGGTTGAACCTATAACGTATAACCGTAACATATGGACTCATCGGTTGAACCTATAACGTATAACCGTAACATATGGAATCATCGGTTGAACCTATAACGTATAACCCTAGCATATGGACTCATCGGTTGAACCTATAACGTATAACCGTAACATATGGACTCATCGGTTGAACCTATAACGTATAACCGTAACATATGGAATCATCGGTTGAACCTATAACGTATAACCGTAGCATATGGACTCATCGGTTGAACCTATAACGTATAACCCTAGCATATGGACTCATCGGTTGAACCTATAACGTATAACCGTAACATATGGAATCATCGGTTGAACCTATAACGTATAACCCTAACATATGGACTCACCGGTTGAACCTATAACGTATAACCGTAACATATGGACTCATCGGTTGAACCTATAACGTATAACCCTAACATATCGACTCATCGGTTGAACCTATAACGTATAACCGTAGCATATGGACTCGTCGGTTGAACCTATAACGTATAACCCTAGCATATGGACTCATCGGTTGAACCTATAACGTATAACCGTAACATATGGACTCATCGGTTGAACCTATAACGTATAACCGTAACATATGGAATCATCGGTTGAACCTATAACGTATAACCGTAGCATATGGACTCATCGGTTGAACCTATAACGTATAACCCTAGCATATGGACTCATCGGTTGAACCTATAACGTATAACCGTAACATATGGAATCATCGGTTGAACCTATAACGTATAACCGTAACATATGGACAAATCGGTTGAACCTATAACGTATAACCCTAACATATCGACTCATCGGTTGAACCTATAACGTATAACCCTAGCATATGGACTCGTCGGTTGAACCTATAACGTATAACCCTAACATATGGAATCATCGGTTGAACCTATAACGTATAACCCTAACATATGGAATCACCGGTTGAACCTATAACGTATAACCGTAACATATCGACTCATCGGTTGAACCTATAACGTATAACCCTAACATATCGACTCATCGGTTGAACCTATAACGTATAACCGTAGCATATGGACTCGTCGGTTGAACCTATAACGTATAACCCTAGCATATGGACTCATCGGTTGAACCTATAACGTATAACCGTAACATATGGACTCATCGGTTGAACCTATAACGTATAACAGTAACATATGGAATCATTGGTTGAACCTATAACGTATAACCGTAGCATATGGACTCATCGGTTGAACCTATAACGTATAACCCTAGCATATGGACTCATCGGTTGAAACTATAACGTATAACCGTAACATATGGAATCATCGGTTGAACCTATAACGTATAACCCTAACATATGGACTCACTGGTTGAACCTATAACGTATAACTGTAACATATGGACTCATCGGTTGAACCTATAACGTATAACCCTAACATATCGACTCATCGATTGAACCTATAACGTATAACCCTAGCATATGGACTCGTCGGTTGAACCTATAACGCATAACCGTAACATATCGACTCATCGGTTGAACCTATAACGTATAACCCTAACATATGGAATCATCGGTTGAACCTATAACGTATAACCCTAGCATATGGACTCGTCGGTTGAACCTATAACGCATAACCGTAACATATCGACTCATCGGTTGAACCTATAACGTATAACCCTAACATATGGAATCATCGGTTGAACCTATAACGTATAACCGTAACATATCGACTCATCGGTTGAACCTATAACGTATAACCGTAACATATGGACTCATCGGTTGAACCTATAACGTATAACCCTAACATATCGACTCATCGGTTGAACCTATAACGTATAACCCTAGCATACGGCCTCGTCGGTTGAACCTATAACGCATAACCGTAACATATCGACTCTTCGGTTGAACCTATAACGTATAACCCTAACATATGGAATCATCGGTTGAACCTATAACGTATAACCGTAACATATCGACTCATCGGTTATTAATTATTACAAACTAAGTATAACGTATATTTTAATATTAATTATAATAATTTATTTTGATTTTTATTATTAATTTATATTATTAATTTTATTACATAGAAGGTAAAATGTATATTAAATGTATGAAAAATACCTAGGGACGACTTAGTCGTCCCTAAATATCAAACAAAGTCGTCCCTAAAAAAACCCTCCAACACTTAGCAAATTTTTTGGGAAAGTTGAAATTTTTGGTGAAATTTTAAATAACCCGCTTTGGGTTTAAGTTTTCCCGGTATACACCTAGGGACGACTTAGTCGTCCCTAGGTTGCCAAAGTCATCCCTAAGTATTATTAATAAACGAAAAAAAAGTATTTATTATTATCCTAGGGACGACTAAGTCGTCCCTAGGTTACAAAGTACATGTCGTCCCTAGGCTTCATTTTCAGTAACTCACCTTATCTTCATCTATCTCATTCTTACTAGTTAAATTAAAAAAAAAATCGGACGAATTGCAAACACCACCATCATCATCTTCTTCAACCTGACCACCATCATCTTCATCATCTTCATCTTCACCAACCCACCACCATCATCTTCATCATCTTCATCTTCACCACCAATTCGACCCACCACCATCATCACTTGCACACGAGCACACCAATTCGACCCACCACTTGATTTCACCACCAATTCGACACCACCATCATGAATTTATATATATTTCCCAGTTAAGGTATTTGATTTTGAATTATATATATTTTTAATTTTGATTAATTTTTGTAGTTTAATTGTTAGTATGATTAATTGATTAATTGTTAGTTTAATTGTTAAAAGGTGTTTGTTTTTTCTAGTTTAACCACCGGACCACCACCAGTCAACCGCCGGACCACCACCAGTCACGGCAGCATCAACCACCGCACCACCACATTTTGTTTAATTTTGTTTTTTAAATAAATATAAAGGTAAATGATTTTTTTTAATCTATTAATTTTGTTTAAATTTGTTTATGTTTAATTATTATTAATGTTTATGTTTTATTTCCTAGCACTGCCGTCACCACCACCACCACTGCCGTCGCGGCAGCAGTAGCAACCACCACCGCCAGCAGCAGCAGCAGTAGCCACCACCACCGGCAGCAGCAGTAGCCACCACCACCGGCAGCAGTAGCCACCACCACCACCAAAGGTTATTTTGGCTTATGGTTTCGGATTATATTTAAGCTTAATTGATTTAGGCTTAGTTGATTTCGGCTTAATATATATATATAATTGATTTCGGCTTAATTTATTTAGCATTAGTTGATTTCCGTTGTATATAGTGCTTAATATATATATATATATATATATGATTTCGGCGTAATTGATTTAGGCTTAATAGAATTCGGGTTATATATGGCTTAATATTTATATAGGGATTTCGGGTTAATATTTAGGCTTAATATGAAATAGGCATGAGTTTAATTTTTTTTTATATGTTTCTCGTAGCCGAGACCCGAGTCACAGTCGAAGGGAACCGAGTCACAGCCAAGAACTGAGACCCGTGTCACAGCCGAAAAAAGGTAATGTTTTTTTTTTAAATTGTTGTGGTGTTGTTTGTTTCAAATTAGAAATTTTTTTGGAAACCAACTAATTTAGGTTTTCTTTATTTTATGTTTGTGTTTGGTTAGCACCAGGACAGTCGGGACAACTTCCTCATCCGGATCTCTTTTTGTATCTTTCTATCTTTGCTTATTCCAGTCGTGACCGAGGTGTGTAATTAATATTATGCATATGTTTATTATATTATATATATATGATATACGATTGTTAGTCTTTTGTAGTAAATAATTTTAGGAATATTTTAGGATTTTATCGATTAATTTCGGAAAATTCCCGTCTGAAGTTAATCAACCTATAGAAAACCCGTCCAAAATTAATTTATTAGGAATTAATTTCGGAAAGTCCCCTGTTTGGGACTGTTTTTTGATGTTTCGTCTCATTTAGGATATGAATGCGTATAACTGGTTTATTATTTGAGATGATTTCGACATTGTTTCTCCTTTACTCCTACGAATATGTCTTTAAACACATATTTGGGGAGTTGAGGGGAAATGCTGCCGAAATTTTCTTAAATAGTAAACCGGGTATACACATTCATATATGGGACGAAACATTCAAACGGTGGGTTAGGATTGCCTTCCATAGTTGCACTAGGAAGAAAAAACAGAGTTCATATTCATTTTGTTAGTATGACATTTTACGTATAAAAAAATTAATTTATCTGAGTATGTTTATTTGCAACGCAGTTATGACAATTGATAAGAGTTGGACCACTGTAAACAATCGTAATTCCAATGAGTTTTTAGATGGTCTTTTTGGATTCATCCAGGATTGTGAGAAATTTTTGCACCCCATCTCACAAAAGCTCCGTTGCCCATGTAGTCATTGTTGTAACCGTGAAACGTTGGTTACCCTCGGCCAACTTGAGGCACACATATCAAAATTCGGGTTTGACAAACATTACACCACTTGGATATATCACGGTGAACCAATTCTTCCGTTACCTCCACTATTACCACATTCACCTGATCGAATTCACATGGATGCGTTCTTCGAAGATATTTCTGCAAATAATATTCCAAATCCACCATCTAAACTCCACCCTCTCAAACTCCACCAACTCAAACAACCGGTCCTCAACCAACCCAAACATCGGGTCCTAGTAACGAGTTTGAAGAGTTACTCGCTAGGTCTGCCCAAAAGTTGTACCCGGGTTGTGATATGACCACATTGGAATCTACATCAGAGATTTCGCACATCAAGGTTTTACACAAAATAACTGATGCCGGGTTTAACAAAATTCTAGCTCTTCTCCAAAAGGCATGTTCCCCTAGTAAAGGATACAATTTCCTGTCTTCATACTATGAAATAAAAAAGACATACAAAAAGATCGGGTTAGGATACGAATCGATCCATGCTTGTATAAATGATTGTTTTTTATATTGGGGATCACCGGAAAACAAGGCGAGGCAAACTTGTCCAATATGTAACGCGAGCAGATGGAAAAACCCAAAGAAGAAAAAGGGGACGCAATTAGTTGCCAACAAGGTGGTGCGTTACTTTCCGATAACACCTAGACTACAACGTATGTTCAACACAAAAGACATAGCAAAGTGGATGACTTGGCATGCGACCGGACAGTCTAAGGAAGACGGTAAAATGAATCACCCCTATGACGGCAAAGCATGGAAATATTTTGACATGATGAAACCTGAGTTCTCTTGTGACCCTAGAAACGTTCGATTAGGGTTGGCTGCTGATGGTTTTAATCCTTATGGCATGATGAGCCAAACTTACAGCATGTGGCCGGTTATATTGACAACATACAACACACCACCGTGGATGTGTTTGAAAGAAACTTCTTTAATGTTGACGATGTTAATTCCCGACCCTAAATCAGCTGCAAAGGACATTGATGTTTACTTGCAGCCTCTAATTAAAGAACTCAAAGATTTATGGGAGGGAGTCTGGACGAAAGACGCTGCTACGGGTACTCATTTCAAAATGAAAGCGGCGGTTTTATGGACCATCAATGATTTTCCAGCTCGAGGTAGTTTGTCTGGGTGGACTGGGCAAGGGTACCTCGCATGCCCTACTTGTAATGTTGACACTCCATCGATGGGTATCAACAGCAAAATCGTTTATGTTGGTTACAGAAGATGGTTAAGAACAAATCATCCAGATCGGAAAAAATCCAAGGAATTCTACGGTTTTCCCGAAAATAAGCCTAAACCAAGAAAGTTTTCAGAACTTGATATTCAATTGCAGATTAGTAAAGTCTTTAAACGTAAACCGGGGAAACATAAACCAATTCTCAAAGACAACCGCCCCCATAATCGAGATGTTGAATTGAACTGGAGTAAGCGTTCTATCTTTTGGGATCTTGAGTATTGGCCCTTTCTTCTACTAAAACACTGTTACGATGTCATGCACATCGAAAAGAATTTCCTTGAGGCTTTACTGAATACCCTGTTACAGAATGACAAATCCAAAGACACGCCAAAGGCAAGGCTAGACTTAGAAAAAATGGGAGTTCGAAAGGAGTTGTGGTTAGTTAAAAAAGATAACGGGAAGTTCGATAAGCCTCATCCAAAGTTCTCTTTCACTCCAGAAAAAAGAAAACTTTTTTGTAAATTCATTAAAGGATTCAGACTACCTGATGGCTTTGGATCCAACTTCAAGAAAAAAGTGACCGCTGATGATGACAATATAACGAACTTGAAATCTCATGACTGTCATATAATGATGCATCGGTTACTTCCTTATGGAGTGCAACAATACTTGCCCAAAGACGTTGCAAAACCTATAATCGACATTTGCTTATTCTTTAAGCAGCTTTGTGCTCGAAGTTTGACTGTGCAGGACATGAAAGAAGCTAAAAACAAATTGATCATTATGATGGTTAATTTAGAGCAAATCTGTAAAACCCAGTATAGTCGTATCTTTAATTCGGGGACGAATTATTGTTTTTAGAGGGGAAGAATTGTAAAACCCGTATTTAAAAATCAGAATATTCAAATACGCCGTTTAATATTAATAAACTATATAAGTAATACGCTATCCCAGTTTATTTAAATACTATAAATATTACAGTTTATTCAGATAATAAGTATTTAGTCTCAGAAAATAATTCAGATGAATTATTTATTTTACAGAAATAATTAAGCGTTAATATTAAATACACGTAGCCTCAGCTTTAATTAAACGAATATTAAATGTACGTAGTCTCAGATTAAATAAAAAGTTTACGCATAATCATTTCAGTTATTTCAAAATATCAAATGATAATATTTTTCAAGCTTTACATGTAGTACGAAATAAGTATTAATTATCGTATTCAGAAAATATACATATAATACAAAACCCCGAAACACGAACTCACGTCACAATTTATATTACAAGTAAAGTTATTAAAAGGCAAAAGTTTAAAAAAAAAAGAGAAAGAATAAGAAATGGGCTTCTAGGCCCGTTTGGTTTTTGGGTGAGAAAGAAAAGAACGGGGTATTACCCCCTTTGTGTGTTACGACCAGACAAAAAAAAAATAGACGGGGATTAGGGTTTTACCCTGGGTGGCCGCCGGCAAAAAAAAAAAAAAAAAAAAAAAAAAGGAATGCAGCTTTGATCATTCAAGATATGCGAGTTTTGTTCATTGTTGAATCCCAATCCAAAAAGGTAATCAGTCCTTGTTTTCTTCTTCCTTATATCACGATTTGCGTAATTAAAACAAGATCAAGAAATATAAAAAAAAGGGGGGTCGGATTTGGTGGTGCTGTTGCTTGGCCGACCGTGGACAGAAAACCCCATAAGGGGTGTCGGGTTTTGCTTGAGTAAGGAAACCGAGACCCTAAGGTCTCGGTGTGTTTTTCTGTTCGGGACCAGCCGCGACCCTCAAGGGGTGCGCTGGTGGTTTCTGTGAGGACTGCAGCGACCAAATGATGACAGCAGGGGGGTGTTTGGTTTGCTGTACAGCATGTACAGAAATAAGGGTGCGTTTGGGTCTGCAGAAACATAAGGGGTGTTTGGGTTTATGACAGGTAACACTAACGGGGGGAACCAAATAAAAGCAGTGGGAACTTTTGTAAACAAGCAGTGGGAACTTTTATAAACAAAGCGGTGGGAACTTTTGTAAACAAAGCAGTGGGAACTTTTATAAACAAAGAAGTGGGAACTTTTAGAGACCAAGCAGTGGGAAAACTAAACAAACGGTGGGACCCACAAATTAATTTAATTGGTAAATTGTTTTATAGATGAGTTATATAAATAAATTAATTATATTATCCAATTTTGTTATCTTATTAATAAAATTTAATTAATTCTAGCTTTCATTTTTACCCTATTAATAACTTATGATTTATAAATAATTTTATTTAAAGATATTAAATTGGAAATATTTCTAAATCAGGAAACTTTCTATGTATGACAGGTTACTATTTTTAGTAAGATCGTAAATATTAGAAATACATATCATACGGTAATCAGAATTTCAAGAATACACATATCAGAAATAATACAGAACATTCAGATTTATCAGATTATATAGTATTATTATACAAAGACAGTTTTGAATCAAACTAAGAACAAATAAGAGTCAGTAATTGTAAACAGTGATCAGACAACTTATTTTCGCGTCCCTTATTTTTGTAGTATCCGTGAAGTCAGAATTCGATCCGTCAACTTTCAGTCTTAATTCAGTACTAGACGAGGTACGGATTTCCGTCCTTTCAGTAAGGATTTCCTTTCCTATGCATGATTAGGATTTCCCGTCTGCAGCCAAATGTTTTCCCCAGTATATGTTTAAGTTTATCAGTAATCATGTTAATAACTAAATAAATTGCCTGAGAATTATATACAAGCACGACCAGTTTATGTACTAGTTACGGAGGTACCGTAACCACGGCACTAGAGGCACCGGTGTCGTGACTCACATGCAGGAGAGTGATATCCTGCATCGTCCCACTCAGCTCAGCTTGGCCATTTTATCAGTATTTTTAGTGGGGCGTATGGATGCATCCTAGGCTTATATGTGTTACAAGTTATCAGGGTGAATGTGGTGTGTGCTCTACATCCTTCACATTGGAGTTGATCCCTCCACCCAGCACAGTTATTTAGAGGTCACCCCTCTACAGCATGACGAGGTCACCCCTCCAGTCATTCATGCACGGTTGTTACAGCACGTGACCTATATAAGCTCTGGCAAATAAAATACAGTAAATGCATGTTTTCAGAATTAATAGTTATATTTCAGTATCAGTATACATGAACCAGGTTTCTCAGATTTTATGCAGAGTTCTACCACATGTTACATATCAGACTTACAGCTTCAGTATTCTATCGCCTGTTTCATTCAGTATATTCTTATCATGCTTTATATCCGTTCACTGAGCGTTATGCTCAGCCGTAGTTCCTTTCATGTTCTAACGGCAGGTACACCAGGATACTCTTAGGATTCTGAGAGCATGTGCATTTGGATGGAAGCTATCCAGACTTCTTACATTATGCATTTCTTACATTATTATGCTTATTTGGACATTGTTTAGTCCTTTTTCTTGAGTATTTACTTTTCATGTTTTGAGCTTAGGTTGGATTACCGATGTTTGATTCCGGTATTTCCGTTATGGTCATTTAATGTTTTAGGACATTTACCTTATGCTTTGATGACACGCCATAAATATACGTAACGGTCCACTTATCCAAGTGGGGTGTTACAAAATCTTTCCTCCTGCTTTTTTCGACATAATGACTCATTTGGTTATACATCTACCCGATGAGGCTATTCTAGGTTCCGTTACTCGCGGCAGGTGGATGTATCGATTTGAAAGATACATGAAAAAGCTAAAGAATTATGTACGAAATAAAGCTAAGCCTGAAGGTTCCATTGCTGAGGGTTATGTTGCAGAAGAGGCATTAACTTTTTGTTCGCGTTACATTAAGGATGTCGAGACGAGATTTAACCGCCTTGGCAGAAATGAAGACGATTTGCCTAGACAACCAGATAAATTTGAGGTGTTCCGGACCGTATGCACACCGACGGGTGGAATCAAACCAACTCGTATGACTAATGACGACATGCAGGCAGTTACGTGGTTTATACTTAACAACAGTCCTGAAGTCGAAGCCGACATCTCAGCTTACAGCGAGTATGTTTCTTCCTATTTTTTTATAATTTTGAAAATTCTTCTTTCTCGATGACTTCTGCTAATATCATGAACCTTTGAAGAGAGGCGCTTGATAATGTGGAAACAAGTTTTCCTGCGTGGTTTAATAACATGGTAAATACATTAGATATATTACCTTGGAGTTATTCCTCATCTACTAAACCTTTTTGTATCTCATTTTTGTAGACTCGTGAAAAAAAAGTGAGTGTGGGCTGTAGTGACGAGTTATTCTCTTTGGCATGTGGACCTATTAGTTCATGTACATACCCCTCTTGCATAGTGAACGGTGTGAAGTTTGTGGTACGTGAACGCGATATACTTCGTACCACTCAATGTAGCGGAGTTTCAACACCCGGGGTTGATGGAGAGATGTATTATGGTCAACTCGAAGAAATTCTGGAGCTCACTTATATCGGCAACCGCAAGGTTTTGTTGTTTCGATGTAAATGGTTTGACACAATTAACCCTACCAATTGCACCAAACGCAACAGACGTTCTTACACTAAGCAAGGCATACATCATATTTTGACCGATAGGCTATTTCACCAAAATAACCCATACATTTTCCCGACACAAGCAACACAAGTACTATACCTTGAAGACCTTGCTAGACGACGCTTCATTGGAAGGTCGTCGAACAGGTTTATCATCGAGATGTGGTAGAGTCCGATGAAGATGTTATACATGGTAGCAGTTCATCAGATGTTACACTGTCTGTTGCTTTGCCTAATTTGGGTATTACGGATTTGAGTGTAAATACTCAACCAACGGAAGTGGACGCCCCACCGGTTGATGATGATATTATTAATATTGAAGATGATGAGGTAGTTACACACGTCATTGGTGATGTTGATGATGATGATTTAGTGTCGGATGATGATGAAGTGAACCCTAATAATGATGTTCAAGAAGTTTTATCTAGCGATGATTCTGAAGATGATGACAATTGATATTAAGTTGTATTTTGAATGAAACAGTTGTTATATGCTTTAATGTGTAATTTTTTATTTGTAAACGATTGTTATATGCTTAAGTTGTAGTTTGAATGAAACAATTGTTATACGCTTAAATGATGATGAGTTGTTTTTATTTGTTTAAATGTGTAATTTTGTATTTTAATGAAAATGTTTTTATATGTTAAAATGTGTATATTGATATGAATTTGTGTATTAGTATTAATTGGTTAATTAAATTGTATAATTTTGTTTTTTAATGAAAATGTTTTTATATGTTAAAATGTGTATATTGATAAAATGTGTATACTGATATGAACTTGTTATTTTACAGATGGCATGTGTAGCTCCTAGGTCACACGGTGGGGATGCTGGTGGTAGTCCATCCAGACGGCCCACACGTCCTGTACCGGCCGAGTGTCAGCGTAAGAAATCATTATATTTTTTTATAACACTGATATTTATAATCTATGTCACTTGAATTTTTACGAGTAAATAACATATCATTTGTAGGTTCAAATCAACGCTTTGAGACCAACCTATGAAAATTAAGGAAGGCGTACAGAGATAATCACGAAAGACCTTTGACAATTGGCTTTGAATTTCAAGATCTGAAAACCTTCCATTTTCTGGGCAATTATGCATCATTGTTGTCTCATCTTATGGGGGAATTAATCCGGTCACTTCCCCTGAACTGCGAATGGGACGAAATTCCAGAGTGTGATAAAGCTCATATTTATCCTACAATTGAGGTCAAAATTGTTTATTTTACTTATATTGTTATTGTTATCGACATTTAGATATGTGTGTTATGTTTAATTTGTTTGTTTATTTAAATTCATATGTTTTTATGTAGACATATTTCGACCTCGAGCCATGGTACAATGATCGTACTGAGGTGGTGTGTGACAGTGGTGTGTATGAGGTGTGTACTCGGGTTAGGCTTGCGTTGGAACTCCAACTGAGGTTGATGTATAGAAAATACAAGAACAGGATCAAGACAGATTTTTATTCGAAATATGAGACGCCCGCACTGGCACAAGAACATATACCGCCGCCGAGTGTGTGGGACAGTAGAACCGAAGGTGATTGGGCTGAATTGGTTCAGTGGTGGTCAGACCCAAAGAGGGTGGCAAGAAGTCAGGTTAATACTGTTAATCATTCCAAAAACACGGTACCGACCACTCAAGGCAAAAAACCATTCGCCCGAGGAAGGAATGAATACGTAAGACTCTTTATAATTTTTGTGATTTATTTAAAAGCATTTATATTGTTTATTTATTATAGCTTGCTATTAATTTATTTGAGATTTTACAGAAAGTCAAGGAAGGGGTTTACGAGGACCTGGTTGAAACATGGAGGAAGGGGCACTCAAGTGGTGGCACGTTTAAAAGTAAAGAAAACGAGGAAAGATATGTAAGTAATATATAACTCTTTACATGCCTTAGTAACTAATTTCATTTGTTTTAAATCGTTTTTTTCCCAGCAAAAGATGAAAGCCCTCAGTGACCAAGTGAGAGCCAAGGTCATCCCGCCCATGTCTGATAAAGAAATAGTGGCTCAAATCATGCCAAGTCAAAATAAGCAAAATGTGTCGGGACAAGGCAGAAAGTTACCGGGTGGTGCCAATAACACAACTCGCAGGTTATATATCCTCAATAAAACAAAATATAAATCAATTGTTCATATTTATGTCTTGTTGTATATAATGAAAAATTGTTGTTGTAACTTATCGCAGGCGGGGTGCTCCACGTCGACCAGATGTTCCCTCTCGTAGTGAATTTCAGGAATTGATAGAACGAAATGAGCGACAGATGGAGCTGCTGAGGAAAGAGAATCAGGAGGCGCAGCAACGGGCTTAATTGGCAGCGTTAAAGGCAGATGCGGCGCAACAATATACTCAGACGTCATACCAGCATATGGCGCAATATCAGAGTCAATTGGGTGAGTTTTTCCAGAACTACAACTCAAATACTGATCACCCAATTAGACCTCCTACTTTTGTACCCCCGCCCCGGCCCTTTGTTATGCCCACCCTAGCTCCTGATTGGGCTCATTTAGTCCAACCCCCTATCCTTGGGCACAACCAGTGCAACCTCCTTCCATCGACCCA